>CM070500.1:64549500-65749500 GCA_036346375.1 Guadua angustifolia
CAAACCGTGGACGGTCTATGGACCGGGTGACGTGTTAGCATCTGATTGGTTAAACTCGGTGCTAACGTCACGCTGACGCAATAAATCAAATTTTCTTTATAAAAATAATTCGGATATTATTTGATTTTCCAATTTTTAGATTTTTGTGATTTTTTAATATTCCGAGAGCTCGTTCTCCCTCATACGAACTCCAATTGAGGTGATTCAAATTTCTAAAAATTTGTAAAATTGAGATCTATTTAATGGTGAATTTTATTTGATTTTTTGAGTTCATTTTCTCGCTATTGTGGTATTTATTTGGTTTTCTCTCTCGATTCGCGTTGACGTTGAATTGTGCGACGCATCGGAGGAAGATCCGTCGACTCAAGATCAAATTCCAGGCCAAGGCAAGTTGTGCATTGATCATGTTGAACCCATGTTTACAAAGTTTCTATTTTGCTTTACCATATTGCATATTATTTCATGTGTACAACTGTTTTCAAATTAAGTTGGGACCTAGCTATTATACCTTTTGATCTATACCCTACCTTGTCATTTGTACGCCATGATCTATTTGTCACCCTAGATTGGTTCACTATAGTTGATTGATATTAAAGTCAACATGGGATGGTTAGATCGTAATAGTTTGCTTAGCCATGCCACGTCATCACATGTACCTAACTCATTGATAATTAATCTTGACTAATGGAATATGGAACAATGTTATGAACATGTGTATCATGTGTGGTCACACGATGAGATTGAATTATTTTGGCGAGGGATGTCACGCAACGAAGTTGAATTGTGGATAGCACGTGGTCCTTGGTAATCAACTGGGTTGGTAATCACTTAGATTTAAGCAAGTGTTTCAAGGTGGGCCCGATGAACAGAGGGTATGTGGAAGTCTTGCTTTGATCACCTTACGGACTTAACCTTTCGAGCCTTTAATCTGAGTCAATTATGTAACCACATGTCTATTATAGGGCAGCCTAACTGATTAATTTGCAATGTCTTAGCTTTAATGCTGCTTGTGGTGGTGTGAGTTGGGTTCACAGATAAACTTATATGGTGCAAGAGGGGACCCTATTGTGGTGGTTTAGCCCTTCAGTTTTGAAACCTCAGCGGGTAATACTGGGTTAATGCAAGGCATTGTAAAGGCTTTGTTATAATCCCTTGCCTGTGTGGTGTATGATTGCACTACTACAGAACGACACATCACTATCACTTTATCTGTGTCGGTTCTTAAGTTTTTCGGAAAAAGCGATTGTGATAAGTAACCGGAAGGGTGTTAGTAATAATCACTATCGGTTACGAGATTATAAGTGATTGTGATGTAGACTTTGGAACATCGAATCGGTTCTCTACTAAAAGTGATAGTGATGTGCGGTCATCGAAATCGGTTCTTTTCATAGAAGTGATAGTGATGATCACGTACACATCACTATCACTTCTATGAAAAGAAGCGATTACGATGACCGTGCACATCACTATCACTTTTAGTAGAGAACCGATTACGATGTGCATATGGTTATCACTATCATTCTTTTTATAGAAGCGATAGTGATGACCGTGCACATCACTATCACTTGTTGAAAAGAACCGATTACGATGTGCTCGTGCTTATGTCTAGAGTGATGGCGTGCACATCGATGTCGCTTTGAAAAGAACCGATTCGATGTGCCTCGCTAGGTTATATATACCACTCGCCTTGAACTCTTCTCTGTTTTGCTCGGAGGAGATTTCTCGCCGCCACCCAAGAAAATAGCTCATATTGTGTGGTTGGAATCCATAGTTGGGTGAGAAAATTTGAAGTCCTCATGGGTGGGTATTAAGAGGGCAAAATTGAAACCCTATCTTGAGGAGATTCCCTCTTTTTGCCCTCTATTGCGGTTTTCTTCAAAATGTGAGCGACAATTCTTTAAACCCTTCAATTTTGCTCTGGTAATTTCGATATGTCGTCAATAAAGTTTAGGTTGCCTTTGGAATTGTGTGCGTGCTTTCAAATTTCACACTCTTTATTTGACAAGCGCATATCTATTTAATTTTGTAGTGCGATCTCTGTTTATATATATGGAATTATTATTGCTATCATGTGATAATGTTATTAGAGTTTAGGCGGCGTAACCTCGTCTCCCGTTCGAGGTGCTTATTTATAAATATCTGAGCGAAAGGGCATATTTATAATGGCGATCTCGAATTGTCCACGTTTTTGGACAATTCGAGGATATATGGTTCGAGCAAGTTCTGGTGTGTTGTACAACCAGAGTAGATTTGATGGCGTCTCTCGGTGTTCTCCGGATACACACCCTCTTGACTGTTGTCGAGGCGTGTATGTGGAGAACAGGGAGATCTTCAAATTTTCTCTGAGTTGTACAACAAGAACTTGCCCTAACCATATATCCTCGAATGGGATGAGACCTAACCTATTTAGAGATTAGGAGTCATCGTTGGTACCCTTGATTTGTTTAGTTGTAGTAGAAAGATTTGCAAGCTCTTGCACTAGCTATATAATTAGATTATTTGATATCGTTGTTGATGTTAAAATTTATGTCTCTTATGTAGGGAATTGGAAGCTTTAAACCGGGGAAGAAGCTAGGTATCGATCGTGAGTACATTTATATATCTTGGAACCATCCACTATTTTGCAAAGGTAATATTAATTGAAATGATGTCTCAATATTTAAAATAGCTATAGCTAGTTGTCGCTCGATTTTTCCTTAATTTATTGTGCGAAATTTAATTGCGAGATGGACCGTGAGGAATGGATGTATCGGAAAAGCCGTGTGAGTGCTGAATTTGGAGGGTGTTAAGGAGTTCAAAAAATTGCGAGAAGGCGACATGGTGAGGAGGGTGTAAACTTCATATATTGTCCTTGCATTGATTGCACCAATCTGAGGAGATTTAACAACTCATCTCAAATTGAGGACCACGATTCGACGTGGCCGTGAGGAATTACACATGTTGGATCCATCACGGGAGGCGGTAGTACCCTCCGATATGCAACGAAGATACGGTGGAACCGGATGACGAGTTGCGACTGATATGTTTGAGGAGGATAATTTGGAGCAAATGTTGCGGGATGTGGAGGGTAATTACGGAAGAGAGTTTGAAAAGTTTAAAAACTTGATAGAAGGCGATGCCAAACCGCTGTTCACGAGGTTGCAAAGCGGAATACACCAGGTTGGGTTCGGTTCTTGCATTGTTCGAATCGAAGGCAAAACACCGTTGGACGGATACAAGTTTCAATGCACTACTAGTTCTTCTATCGGATCTGCTTGAGGAGAAGCGAGTTGCCAACAAGCATTTATGAAGCGAAGAAGCTACTATGTCCCATGGGAATGGAAATAGAAAGGATACATGCATGTCGAATGATTGCATCTTGTCTTAGTAACGCACATCGAGGCTGCGTTTGTCCGCTTTGCGGTGTGCCCGGTACAAACAAAAGGAAAGCGTAACGACAAGAAGCGTAGAGCCGAGAACGCTTGACGGTGAAGAGGTCATCACTAAAGGTGCACCGCCAAGGTATTGTGGTACTTGCCCATCATTCCCGTCTGGAGCGGTTGTTTGCAAATCCGAGAGAGGCAAAATTATTCGCGTTGGCATTACGAGTCTCGAAAGGAAGATGGCAAGTGAGACACCTGGCGATTCGGCTCAATGGAGAAACATCGATTGGAAACATGAGGAGTTTGGTGCGAAATGAGGAACATAAGATTTGGGTTGAGTACAACGGAATGAATCCGTTTGGTAACATGAGCGATCGTCACAAAGACACGCCGATTCATTGTGTATCTACAACCTCCTCCTTGGTACAGGCATGAAGCGGAAGTATATCATGATGTCATTACTAATCTCGGGACCCAAGCAGTAGGAAATGATATTGATGTGTACCTTGCACCATTGATCGAGGATTTGGTAAAATTGTGGAATGAGGGGTCGCCGTGTGGGATGCGTACAAAAGAGCATTTCACCCTACAGACTATGGTATTTTGCACCATAAATGATTTCGGCCCTTGGTAATTTGGCGAGTTATAGTCTGAAAGGAGCCAAAGCGTGTCCTATTTGTGAAGAGGAGACGAGAGTCTATGGTGCTTAATTCCAAGAAAGCGTGTATATGGGTCACCGTAGGTTTCTACCTCGAAGTCATCGATACTAGTAAGATGGATGACAAATTTGATGGGAAGAGGAAGTCCGTTCGCACCGCACTTGACCTATGAGTGGAAGCCAAGTATATTCACGTGTAGAGGATATCGATGTTGATCTGGAAAGAGCGTGAGATCTGTTCATCCTAGGACCATTTGGAAGAAGAGGTCAATATTGGGACTTCACTGTCTTGGAAGGAGTTAGATGTCGGCATTGTATTGATGTCATGCATGTTGAGAAGAATGTCTACGACAACTTGGTTGGCATCTGCTTGAACATACAGGAAGACCAAAGATGGTGTCAATGCTCGTGCGACATGGCCTACATGGGAATCGGCCCGGACTTGCGGTGATAGAGGAGGATGGAAAAGGCCCGTACATCCTGCTGCATGCTACACCTGTCCAAGAAGGAGAAAGAAGATCTCTGCAAATGTCTCCAAAGTATTAAAGTTCCATCGGCTACTCATGAACATTAAGAAGCTTGTGTCTATGGATGATTTGAAGTTGTTGGGCATGAAGTCCCATGACTACCATGTCTTGATGACCCAAATGCTCCGGTTGCAATCGAAATATTCTCCCGGAGGATGTCGGGTTGGCAATCACAAAGTTGTGTTATTTCTTCAATGCGATCTCTGCAAAGTTATTGACCCGATGTACTAGACAACTTACTGAGTGAGGTGGTGCGGACTCAGGTCACCTTGAGATGCATTTCCCACCGTCGTTCTTTGGCGTAATGGTCCACCTTGTTGTTCACCTTGTCGAGAGATTAAGATATGTGGACCCACTTTCCTCGTTACATGTATCCGTTCGAGAGGTACATGGGTATATTAAAGTCGTCACGTGAGGAATCGATTGAAGCTTGAGGGTAGTATTGTTGAAGGTTATGGGGTGAAGAGGTTATTGAGTTTCGCGTGGACTACGGGGTAAAGACAAGCAATCGGTGTTCTTGTATCTCGTCATGAGGGCGGACTTCTTTGGTAAAGGAACCGTTGGGTCCAAACTAATGAGTCAGAGGTTTGATATGTATTGCAAGGCATTTCACGAGTCTTGCGAATAAGCGCAGGTTAAATCCATACATCGGCGAAGATAAGTTGATATTACGGGAAGAGAATCCACAAATGGATGAGCTTTCCATCGCACAAGAACACAATGATCGATTCCTCACATGGTTCAAAAAAAGCGGAGGTCTCCTTCTTGAGAATGTAAAATGGTTGGTGACGGACCAAGATTTAATGTCTGAGACATGGCGAGTATGCGATATTAATGGTTACACCTTTTACACTCGAGAGTCAAGATGCCAAAAGTCTTGTCCAAAAGCAGTGGTGTGAGTATAAATGCTTTCTCGATGATCATCACTCAGCAGCAGTCTCCCCAACCGCAATGAACTCCTACTATGGGATGATCGAAGAAATTTGGGAGCTCGATTACGAAATATACCAAGTTCCATTGTTCCGATGTAAGTGGAGTACGACTTCCACATGGAGTGAAGGTCGACAAGAGAGGCTTTACTATTGTGGATCTCGATGAGACTTCGCCTACAAAGATGATCCGTTTGTCCTTGAAGCAAGCAACTCAAGTCTTTTACGTGCGCGATCCGGCCAATCAAGGTTGCACGTCGTTCTTCATGGCAAGAGACGGATCGTAGGAGTTGAAGATGTTGTAGATGAAGAAGAGTATAACCAATTCGATGAGATACCTTCATTTGCGAGATGGGGCTTGTCTTAGCGGGGATGGCGACACACATGGAGCCAATTACATGTGAGTAGATCATCATGAAGGGCAATATTGTAAATAAATGGACTATTATAATGTATGTAAAATAGTATTGTAAATCCAAGGTGATTAATTGCTGTTTGGAGGCCGATGGAAATGCATGCAATTTCTCTTTATCACTGCACTTTGTGCCATAATTTGTGAAAAAATTCCATTTGACAAAATTATTGTTGGGAAAGCTTGTAAATAGTCGAAAGTTCATTTACGGAAATTTTAAGTACAATTCCAGATTAATTTGAAAAAGTTTTGACTTTTCTCGCTTTTACGCACAAATCATGTCTCTGAAATGAATTTTGGCATATTTCTTGAATGAGGTCGATTTTTCCAAAAATTATTTTATAAAAAGTTTTGCGGTATCTGAAATATGTTTACGCAAAATTTCTAATAATTTCAACAATGTATGACAAAGTTATGGCATTTTCTCTCTTTGATGAAATGCTGAAAATTCAGAACTTGCGGATGTGCGAAAAGGAATAGTGCAATAAACTACATCGATGTTGGTTTTATTAAAAAAGATAATCTTGACGACTAACATCGATGTTCTATTAGACAAGTGATGATCAAGCATCGATGTCGGTTTTCTTAAAAGAGTAATACTAATTGTGAAGCATCAGTATCGGTTTTCTTAAAAGAGTGATACTAATGATAAAGAATCAGTATCGGTTTTATTAAAAAAGTGATACTAATGATGAAGCATCAGTATCGGTTTTCTTAAAAGAGTGATACTAATGATAAAGAATCAGTATCGGTTTTATTAAAAAAGTGATACTAATGACTAACATCAGTGTTTTATTAGAAAAGTGATGATAAAGCATCAGTATCGGTTTTCTTAAAAGAGTGATACTAATGATTAAGCATCAGTATCGGTTTTCTTAAAAGAGTGATACTAATGACTAACGCAATTCTTAAAACCCTACCCATAACCATTCGCCATGCCACTCGCACTGTACGCAAAACCCTAACCGCCGAGTGCCCCGCCGTCGCCGCACCGAGATGCCTCCCTTCCCGTCGCCGTCCGCCGAGGACGCCCCACGCCACCCCCACACCGCCCGACGCCGCCCCTACTCCCGGTGGGATTCCAGTCTTCAAGAGCATCACGCCGCCATCTTCATCATCGCCGACCTCTCCTCCCGGTGGGATTCGAGCCTCCCGATCGCATTTAGATTCGCCTTTGTCCTATAAGTATTTTGTACTGCGCCTTATTCTTTTAAGTGAATGCAAAGGGCGATCTATGTGTTTGACTTGGGAACCTTGCATGAAGGCTTAAGTGTTACGTGAGGATATCTGAGAATGGAATAGATGATTTGTGACAACAAACTTGACGATCTGGTATATATATATAATTGTGATATACTTGGTTAGTGTAATTGTCATTCACGATGAAATGCTCATTCAGAATTTGCTCCTTTGTCATTTTCTTTAGTTCTTGCTTCTTGGTAATATTCAACTTTGCTATATTCTTTGTTAATTGCTTTGTCTCAATTCAGTTCATTCAAGTGTTCATTCTGTGATGATTCGATGAGATTGCGAGGGCTAATTTCTATCGATAAAGTAGTTGACGTGATTCTGAGGCTGTGCATGTTTGGTGACATTTGATTAACTTAAAACACATCAAGTATTGAATTGAAATTGTGGAAAGGTTGTCACAAATCTATCTGTTTCTCGTCTATTGTGGCGAGGAGGGCCTCTTAAAACAACCCGACATCTGAGAACACTCTAATAATCAACTTGAGCTCTATGTTAGTTGATTTATTCATAGTCTTGTACATGTTCATGTGTATGACCTTGAGTTTCTTTGTTACATCTTCTGTCAAAGTCCTTTTCACATACATGTCTTGTTATGAATTATCTAGTCCATGGTTATTAACTGTACTTGGAAATATAATCATGTTAAAATTGCTAATACATAAATTTACTTCAACAATCCAGTCTATGTGTTTGACTTGGGGACCTTGCATGAGGGCTTAAGTGTTACTGTGAGGATATCTGGGATCGGAATAGATGATTTGTGACAACAAACTTGATCTGGTATATATATATAATTGTGATATACTTGGTTAGTGTAATTGTCATTCACGGTGAAATGCTCATTCAAGAATTTGCTCCTTTGTCATTTTCTTTAGTTCTTGCTTCTTGGTAATATTCACTTTTAGCATATTACTTTTGTTTAGACATGTGTTTACTTTCAACATATTACTTTTGTTTTTATCTCGGCATATGTTAGAGTTTAGGTTGCGTAACCTCGTCTCCTGCTAAAGTGCTTATTTATAAATATCTTTGGAATAGCATATTTATAAGCGGCGATCTCGAATTGTCCACGTTTTGGACAGATTCGAGGATATGTGGTTCTAGCAAGTTCTGAGCTATGTTGTACAACTTCAGAGTTGATTTGGTGGCGTTTCCTGGTGTTCTCCGGATACACACCCCTCTTGACTGTTGTCGAGGCGTGTATCCGGAGAACAAGGAAGATCTTCTTGAAATTTTCTCTGAGTTGTACAACTGCTTAGGAACTTGCTCGAACCACATATCCTCGAATGGGATTAGGACCAAACCTATTTAGAGATTAGGGGTTATCGTTGATGCGTATTTAGTTGGTCAACAGATATTGCATGTTATGTAAACACTAACTTGACCTTTGCTATTCTTGCATTAGTACATTAATGCTCAAATTCTCTGTTGATGTTGTGAAATCAAACTTGTTGGTGTAAGTAAACATCTGCTAGTGCTAAATTCACTTGTCATATGGAATGGGCTTTTGTTTTTTATCGGCGAGAGGTTAGAGTTTAAGTTATGTAACCCACATGTATCCGTTCAATTTAGAGATTAGGAGTTATCATTCCAACTTATTAAGTTGGTCAATAGATAGACTTTTGTTGAACAATTGCATACTATAAATTATCTGTTGATCCTTTACAAGATTTATTGTCAAGTGCATATAGTAGCTTCAAATTGCTTTCTCTCATGTCACACATATGACCTTATCGGATAAGAAAACTCAAAATGTCGCAACTAGAGAGCATCGGCTCGTGCATGAACAAAGTAGAAGGTCTTTGCTTTGGGCCGAGCATGGTTCCAATTACTCAAGGGCGAGTAAGGTGAGGAAGACCCGGGACCAAACAAAGGGGCTCTGAGGAGAACGCGCGGGTTCTCGCTTCAATGCCACGAAGTGTGACGGCCCTCCTAAGTACATGGGGCGATCTGGGTCATTTCTTGGCCAATTGGTGAGGAGAGAGTGCCCATAATAATTAAGGATTGGAGAAAGGAAGTCACCGAGCGAAGCGAAGAATCGGTTGTGGGGCGAGGTTAAGAGTAAATGGATTATAGAGGAGGACGATGAACCCACAATGAGATGGTACGCCTTGAAGAGGATGGGTGTGGCCTTGAGGCACTTCAAGACCCTTATGCACAATGAGTACGTCTTGAAGGCCGTACACCATTAGAAGTATCCATTTGTGACCCCGATGTTTGGGCGGAGTTCACGAGGATGAAGGGTGCGCCCGAGGCGAAAGCGTACCGAGAGAGAGAACACCGCTGTCGAGGCTTAACACGCACCCGCACCACCTCGGACTGGCTGGCTATGAGGGGAAGAAGCGAGTGGGCGCGACAAGCCGAGGAGTCGCTCACTCACGACGGTGATGCCTTACTCCCACATATCGAGGATCAGACGCATAGCGGGTATTAGCGAGGACAAAGAAAACCCTGACGGGCAGCTTGTAGTTGCAGAACCTCTCTACCTCAAGTCGTCTCTACCATCGTAAGACATCTAACTTAGTACAATACAATTGACCCAACTTGTTGTATTTCAAATCTAATTAGTACTAAGCTTATTACGAGGGAAGAGGTAAGCCAAATGAAAAGAACAGGGACCTTCTGAGCCAAGGGTCGCAGGACATCTGTCGTCTGCGATCGGAAGTTTGACCATAAGGGGTGCTTGCCGTAGAGGGCGGGACACACGAAGAAGTCCTACTTTCAAGATGGCCTTAGTATCAAGGTCATGGCGAGCACGTGAGGCGCCTCAAGGACACACTAAGGGAGGCGGTGAGGAGGAGATTAAGGAGGAGATGAGGGGAGATGACATGGCGTGAGGAGGAGATAAGAGGGAGATGATGGCACGTGAGGATCGCTGAGGCGAGATGATGGCGATGATTTCCCAGTCGAGCGGATGCCCTCGATCTCATAGAAGTTCTGTGCCCGACCTAGCAAACTGCGGTTCCAAAATGATAAGACCGGTCCCGGTGAAGGTAATAATTAATTTTTCTGAGTTAAAGCTACGAGTGTAACTCCCGCAATGTTTTCCTCAAGTTGTACACTTCTTGCGGTGCTGCGAAGTGCCGACTCACCATCATGACGGAGGATGGATTTCCGTCGAGGTCGCATCTTGAGGTTGCATTTCCATGCAGCGAGACCGACATCATGCATGGTCACTGTGGGGAAGGGCTACATGAGGGTGCGGTGGACTCGTCCACGAAGACTTCTTATCACATGTGCTCGATTTCCCCCACGAAGATATCACCACTCTCGGGCAAGCACGCATGTCGTTCATCAAGTGGCCCACGACGGGTGTCGTCTTGGTCAAGGTAAAAGTCCCTCCACGTCTTCTCTACCATTCGGTACTCTGCGATAAGTTAAATATATCGTGCTTTGTAGGTTCCTCCCACGCTTCCCGCTCTCGCTTGCTGATCTCCGCTCCTGCTCCTCTGCTGCTCCTGCTCCCTACTCCTGGCTTGCGCCTCCTCCTGCTCTGGTCCCAGTAGAACCACGGGAGGCCTCCGAGACTCCTTCCGCCAAGAGGGCAAAGGCGACAGAGGCCTGGCAACGCCCTTGAGGTACTGAAAAGCCCATGCCCGACCTCGAGACTCCTTCGCCCGGAAAGAAAAAAGTCGGCCTGAGCCCACGAGCACCTGTATGATTATAAGGCCTCTGAGCATGGAAAGCCCACGATTGCATCGCACTGGTGAATGATCTAGGCAAGTGGACTCGCCTCCTCCATGGATGGTACCTTGATAAGGTGAAGGGGAAGAGCGTCGAGTCGACTTCAGCGTGAAGTATAAAAAGGTACATTTTCACCGTGAGGAGCATGGAACATTCCCGTCGCCGTTTGAGGATCTATTCGTGTGTACCAAATGAAAGCCGTCGATATTTCTACTTTACGATCATGAATGCCGTGAGTATAACACCATATAGCTTGCGCTCATGACTTTTATAGGATTTTGCATTATGTTTTCTCACTTTCAACACGAGTTGCGGGATAATGAGACAACGAGCCATGACGCATCTACACGAAGTTGGGTTTGTCGACCAGAGCTTGTGTCCGCGACCTTGGCTAAACTTCAGCAGGAGTTCGTTGCTAGCTACATCAAGGGGTATTGCAAGTCGAGTCGAAGAAGGACTTCATTGCATTGCCGTACCACAAGGAGTAAGTAGTACTTTCCGATTCAATTACTTATACGCACTTAAAACCGTATGTGAACTTATTTCCTTGCACTACATTTTATTTAATAAGCAACCATTGGGTTCTACTCGTCCTCGTTCGAGTGAAAACAGATCTACACATTTAACTCGATCGAGAAGAGACCGATGGCATCTGTGATCAAGCCTCCTTTGCACAAGTAAGCACATTATTGTAACCTAACACATCGAGGAATTTAACTACGTTTATTTTTTTACTCAATGGTGCTCTCCAATGTATGCAGGGGTTTCTCGGACTATGTCGATGAAGGAGGGCATACGACGACAAAAAGGGCAAGACAACTGCGATATAAGCGATTTAAGGTACAAGTGCCTAGCACATATATGATTAATTTTTTGACATCTAATCTTCGTGGGCTGAATTTCTTTTCTCTCTTCACGATTGCCATCAACGAGGCGCGTGACCATTATGGACTTCTATGTCATCTCAGTACATGCTCATCGTGGCGGCAACTCACAACTTTTCCTAAGGTATATGTCGTGCATAATAATATACTTAGCCTTTTACATAGAAATTTTGAAACTGAAATTAATCTGTCATTTACATTTTGCGAAGATCAATATCCCCAAAAGAGTTTAGACACAAAAGCACTCAACAATTTACGAGACCACTTATGCGATTAGGTATGGTTAGAAGTTATATCGAGAGGATGGCAGGTTTAGAGATCTGAAGCATCCTACTAGTCCATATGAAAACAATATTAATAATATATGTCAATTTGATATGTATCGGAGAAGTCCATGTCTTGATTGTCAAGCATGTTTGAGTTGTATATTGTGAACGACTATGATATATATGTGTTGTAATTAAAGCGTTTCTGTTCTGTGAATGTGATATATGCATACTTGAGAAATGCTGAATTTATCTATTACCGTTATTTGTTTCACTGTTTTTACAATCTATTTATCATATTTGTTCATAAATGCTGCTTTGTTGCAAAACAACTATGTTAGCCATTCCTTTGGAATAAGCCTTGCATATAGCTATGTTAGGATTGTATTCTGTGCACAACTTGTTGAGTGCTTTTGTACTCATCCTTGCCATCACCAACCAATCAACAGCTGAGGAGTCATCGCCCTTGTTGGAGGAAGAGTTCCAGGAGGATGCAAGTCACTAGGCCTAAGCCTTGTCAGCCGCCTGTGATGAACTGATGAGTCATCATCGTCTTCTACTTTTTTCACTGCATTTTTCTTAGTCTTTATTTTTAGTCTAGCCCTGCGTGGCTTACTAATGTAAGTTGGTCATAAGATCATACACTTAGTTATATCAATAAATGGAGTATTATTATTCTTATCGCTATGTATGATGTGATACTTGTCAACGTTGAGCTGTGTGCACTAGCATTGATCCAGGGACTAGTGTGGTAAACACAATGGTTCCGAATTGGTGAATTCGGGTCCGACAGTACCCTTATGTCGAAACCTAAATGACAATTAAAACCTAAGTCAACTAGGCTCACTAAGTGCACTAGCTAATTATGTCTCTAACAATAAATTACAATCCTAAAGACAAGCAAGTAATTTAATTTTAGGAATGTAAATTGCCACAATGTAAATAAGGAATTGCAAGCATACGCAAAAGGACACAATACCTTTTAATGTGGTGTTCGGAGACTTGTCAGTTTCCCCTAGTCCATGTTAAGGCAAGCCCAAACCGCTTTGGACCGGCTCCACGAATTAAGCACCCGTCTTAATTCCACTAGTGGTAGTTCTTTCCCCCTCCGGTTAGGTGAGCACCGACCTTCACAACTTTGCTAGGCCTTCTCACAACCTCCTTGAGAAGGTCACCGCGCATGACGCCTCCACATGCCGTCTAGGCATCGGCAAACACTAAGGGTAACAAGTCAAGCCCTCTAACTTGAGCTCCACAAAGTACAACACATGTACAATGGTGATCACCGAGTGCAACACATGCACAAGAGGCTCTCAATCCTCTCCTAATTACAACATATGCAATTAGAACTCACTCTTAACTCAAAAACAAAATTAGGGAGTGCAACACGTGCACAACTCAACCACAAAAAACAATGAACTCTCTCAAACCACAGCAAGCCCAAATACCAGCCCCCAAGACTCCTTTTATAGCCTCTATAAGAAAAACTAGCCGTTGGAGGGGGCAAAATAGGCAAAAATACACAGAAAACCTGGTCATACCGCCCTAAGGCAAGGTATGACCGCTCCCCAGAAACCAATGGTTGCTACAGTGCATTAAATGCACTATCATTGACCGTTAGTCACTATGGTCGATATGACCGGTGGGGGTCCGGTCATACCGGGCTTCAAATTTGTCCAATCAGCCAAAAAACATAGTCTCTGGAAAATTCAAGCCGAATTGACCCTGGTCATACCGCCAACCGGTATGACCGAAGGGAATCTAGTCATACCAGACATGGGGTACTACTGCTACAACCACTATAACACTAATAACTTTTTACTCCGAACTCCGATTTAGGTGATATTGGACTCTATGCGAAGCTTATCAAGAGGGCTACAATCTTCATCTATTTTCAAGATTTAAACAACCATAGATAAATATCATAAAAACAAAGACTCTATTGTAGTTACTTAAGTCTAAAATCTTATTTCTCGAAATCCCTAACATAGACTTGATCAAGAGCATGACTACAAGTTAGAAAGAGTCAATAAGATCAAATATTGAACCTTGTGATGATCAACTCATGATCAAAATAATTTTGTAAAACATATTTACAGATTCTAATCATATGCTCCAATATCAAATGCATGAGCATCAATATTTTGCAAAACACATTTGCAAATATAATCTTACAAACAAGAGCAATCAAGATCATATCTTTGAGCTATGTGATGATCAACACATGATCAAATCAATTTGTAAACACATTTGCAAACCCTATTCACTTGCTCCAATATAAGATTCAATTAAACCATATTTTGCAAAAACTTATTTTGCAAACACAAGGCATAAACCTATCTTAGCCTTTGTGATGATCAACACATGATCAAGTCATAAGCAAAGACTCCGATGCATGAGCTCTTATTTGCAACACATGCAAATATCTAGATCCATACAAACAATAACTTAAACCAACTTGCATAAGCTATCCCCCTTTTGCAGCACATGCAAATCCATAGCTCCATGCAAAAGCCAAATCAATTAAGATTCAATAAAAAGCAAACATGAGCTCCCTTATTTGCAACATAGGGCTTCCCGTGTACATATCCTGTGCAAATACTTAGCTCATGCAATAGGCAACATATCCTGTGCACACAGGACTTCCCGTGTACACACCGTACACACTAACTAATAAAAGTCATGAAAAATTCTAAAAGCATTGTAGATATAATTCATAGATTACTCTACCTATGTATAAAATTGTAGGTTCAAATTCATTATATATCAAAAGTTACAAAAAAGAGAAAATTCTGACAAGTTTAAAAAGTTTAAACTTGTTATAATTTCTTTTCTTTATTACTCTTGATATATAATGAATATCATCTTGAAACTTAATACATAAGTAGAGTAATCTATGAAGTACATCTATAATTTTTTCAGAATTTTTCATGACATTTATTAGTTGGTGTGCACGGTGTGTACACGAAAAGTCTGTGTGCACAGGATATGTTGCCTATGCAATAACCAACCAAGAGAGTGAGTTATAGTGAACTGGATTGAGTTTATCAACGCATAATGAAGCTCAAACTAAAAGACTCAACCACTTTTAATAGTACGGCACCTAACTAGCAACCCGGTCTCCCATCCAAACATCGAGATCGGTAAAAGACTAGGAATACATTCTTAGCCCTATCTAGTTATACCTTTGCCTCTCGTAACCACTTGGAGCTTTCATGATGACCAATCATCTTCTCTCCAAAACGGAATCTTCATCTTGTTCATCAACTCATATAAACTTCCCTTGTCTTAGCTTCGAGATCCTCTCTTGATGCTCATTAACACATGATAATGTACTTATCCCGTTTATCTGTCTCAACCTTGGACTTAACCTATTTCAAACTTATCAAAAGTGTTAGTCCAAAATATGTGGTTGTCTCCATCATCAATGCACTCCATTAACACATAATGAATGCTCTTAAGATCCTTTGATCTTTTCTATTGATGATTGACCACAACTCAAAGATAATTGATTAAAAGATTAATTGTGCCTTGAGTATACTAATGCAACTAATACTTTATATACTTAAGAACTTTAAATTGCCCTAAGATCAACAAAGTGAGCCATCAACACATGATTTGTTCTTTGTTGATTGAATGGCAACAAAATATAATTTAAATTAAATTTAAATTGTTATGAGTATATATTAACCATATAAGTTTTATATACTTAATTAGATGGTTTCTAAGTAATGATCAAAATTATATGGAAAGATGAGTTAGAACAATACCATTGAACATCAAGATAAAGTATGAATTCTCCTAAATGTTTGAATTCATGTATATATAGAATTGAAACATTAATGCACATCTTAAGATCTAAATAACGGTAGAATTCAATTTTTAAGTTGAATCTAAAATATACATTAAGATATCATAAAATGTATACGAGTTCATACCTTAGGTTTTCCATTTTCTAATGAGATGAAACTAAGCAAAAGTAAACACAATAAAAAGTTAGTCTTATATTTACATTTATCAATATGATCATGAAAATTATATCCAAGGAATGCAACAAGATATGATAATATGAACTGTAATGCTTACTTTTGATATTTTCACCTCTTTTATCCAAAAGAGACTAATAAGAGTTAAGCTCAATAAAAGAGTTAGTCTCATAAAAAGATTTGTCATTAATTAACAATTAAGACTAATCAATATTGCAAATATCAAAAGAGCTAGTCTCAATATTAGATTTGTCATTAATACCAAAATCAAATTAATAGAGCTTGAATTTTCAATCGATTAGGGAGAAAGATATACTATCAACGACCTTAGGAAACAAGGAGCATCCAGGTCACACACAAGGCAAAGGTATTTTTCTTCTCTAGAAAATGGGATTCCCAAAGGACTCCAACACATACCGGAGTAGGAAAAGATCCAAAGCCAAGTGTGAGGAATGTCTACTAGCAATCATTGAGGAAAGGGTTGAACAAAGGCTGAGAGCACCATTCGATAATCAGATAAGAAGCCTCGCAGAAACTATGGAGCAAAAAGTGGCTGCGGAAAGGCATGCATGGATCGCGCAAGCTTCATAAGCACCAACACAATTCAACCCAACTAACCGTTGGAGCAGCTGCGTATCCACCCCTGAGATAGACGTCGATGATGCCAAATTTCCTATTGATGACGTAAAGGTAATATATATCTCTCGAAGGCTCCAAAGATAGACTTGTTGGACGTCTTAGCTAAATGTGTACAATTATGTAGCTGACCACACCGTGTAATGTCCAAGTAAGGCTTGAAAATGGCTTTGTTCCCCTGTAGGCTGCTTGGGGCACGTGTTTCCATCCCATCCTGGGCACTTGTTCATGATCACCCGATAACGCCGAGTTACGCGAAGTGTACACAAAATTTACAAGGCCGTCACATTAGAGACACTACTACAGAAAACATTTGTACAGGCGGGTGGTAACCCATCTTCTCGAGCGTTTTGCACCCTTTTATGTATTTGTCTGTGGAAATCGCTAAATTTGCACAGGCATTTCTAAGGGCCGTCTGTAAAATGCATTTGTACAAAGTGGTGCTTAAAACCGCTTTGTACACATAAGCATTTCTGCGAGCGGGTTCTTAAGCCAACCTTTAGTACAAATATCATTTGTACAGGCGGTTTTTATGACTTTGTACAAAATGCATTTTGTGCGATCGGGTGGCTTAAGAACCGCTTGCAGAAATAAGCATTTTCATAGGCGCGGAACTTAAGCCGTCACTTTGTCATGATCTAGAGAATCTTTTTTAATAATGTTATGTTAATTTATATTATAATATTAATAAATGCATACATTCTATCAATCACATCACTGTTCAGCACAAATCCATACATAACAATGACAAGGTTATATATACCAAGCACATATAAATCATAATTGCATTATGTATATATATACAAGGTTATATACACAAGGTTATATATACTCCTCTGATATTCTCTATATAATATATAAATTACAGCCCTGCTGTCTTTCAAAAAAATATATACATCAGTGTTCACACGGCCCGTCTATCCTCGTCATCTCCCAATTACAAAGTTTAGAATGCTTCACCACTTCACCTCCCGAGTAAAAGAAACTACCTCTCTCATGGATGACTTCACGACGAATGAATTGGCACATGTCCTTTTGCACATTGCAAAGGTCATCATTAGTGAGTGCCAAAGTGATCTTTGCAATCTTCACCTGCGATAATAAAGTAGGCAATAAAGAGGTTAAACAATAGTGAAATCGAGAATCAGACAATAAATAATCTTGAATCACTAATTTGTATAGGCTTACGTCACGGGGGTTATACATACCTCCCGTTGATCTGAGAAACTCACGAGCGTAGTATCCACAAAGAACCTTGCACAGAGGTTGCTTGTGGCACTTCAAATCAAATAATAATGTATGGAATTAATACAGTTGGTAATACCCTTCCTTATTACTAGTGCAATTATGTTGAAGCATTACAAGTGTCTTCTTACCCATGGTGACATAGCAAAGAATCTTATTTGCCCCTTCGCGAGGATCATGTTGCCCCCCTCTTTTGGTCGTGTAATTCTTGAAAGCCCTACTCGAATGTCAACAATAACAAGTTACTATCATATCATAAAACAAATTATGTAACAATGTATGTTTGTGTATATATATTTCTTACGCATTTAAGACGGGTGAATTCATTGTAAGATTCGGTGGGGTTACGGATGAGTCAAGGACCATATATCCGCTTCTGCTTGGTGCAACATGAAACAAATAAAGTGATCGCTGCACGAAAACTTATATATGTAAGTTTCACGAGTGATTATGGTGCAAACTAAGCTTTTAGCAACGATTGACGAATGAGAAGATTACTTAAAATTGTAGAGAGCCATTATGACGTCCTTGTCTTGCATCGGAATATTGCTTTTGATATGTATAGCCCCACATCTACTTGGCGATCTCGGGTCGAGGACTTTCGCTTTTCTTCTATCTCTGTTTCCGTCATCCTTATTCTTCAACGCCTTTTCATTGAGTATAGCTCTTAAGCTCGGTGGCTAATCCGTGGGGGTCAAGGAACCCGACACGTTTTCCCATCTTTTTAGCATCGGTATATTGCATTCTACGAAGACAATGGTCAATCGCCAATTTATATCTTGAATCTTTGGAAACATGACATTTTGGCAAATATCGATTTTGGCAAAATGCATCTTATTCGACAATTTGGCGAAGTTAACTTTACTAAAAGGAAAAAACCACTAAAATCGGCCAACTTACGATTTCTTGAAAATTATATGGATTACGCCAATTTTGAATGATCTAACAAGCCATTACTATAAAGAGAAACTCAACTTGGCACTCAAGCGCTATACATTTGGGGTTTTCTTTATTATGCTATCAGAATGCAATATAATGATTTGTTGTCATAATTTGTTATATCGGCACTTGCTACTGCAAGAGCCGATATAATTAACAATGTAGGGGTAGGTCAATGGCCAACTTACAGGCACCACACGCTGATCATGTTGATGTCAAGTTTTCCAAAACGGAACATCTGTTGCAAGTCACCAAAATCGATCCAAACGTAGTGAGTATCCTCATGTTTGTAGATATCTGGAGGGACGGCGGCTTGAATGCCCTTCACCCCAAGACGAGATGCCCTCAAGTACCAGTCATGGAATCTCTTCAACTCCCATGGTCCTTTGTTGATCTGCTCCATGGGGAGAAATGGCTTGCCATGCTCATAAGTCTCTAGTGAAGGCATGGTCTGTACCCGAGTGGAGTTGGCACTCATGTTTGACTTGGTGGTACTCCGTTGATTGCAATCTACTTCTTTGTTTTTCTTTGCAACCAACAACATCGCCAAGATGGTAGCGGTGTGACGGTTAGAACAACGGAGGTGATGCATCAGGTGCACAAAGGCGCCCGGCGGAGAGATCTTGTTGTGGTGAAGGCAAAGCAATGGAGATCTGTGATGTGGTGAAAGCGCAACATTGGCGGAGAAGATGTCTTATTGTGGTGAAAGCGCCGACGGACAAGATCTGTATTGTGGTGAAAGGCGTTGCCGCGAAGATCGCGTTGTGGTGAAAGCGCCGCCGTGGAGAAGATGCGGGTTGTGGTGTAGGCAATTTTGGAAGAGGTAGGACATCTTGACTTCTTCTTTGGCATCTCGACTTCTCTTGTATCAATGCAATATCTTCCTTGGGCCATACAATAAATGACCCAACCGCATCTTGGATGGTCTCTCGTCATCGAAGGGTGCTGAATGGTAGCTTCCACAAGCCAAGGCACGGAACAAGCACGATGTCCACTTGCACCTTGCGTGACCAATCGGGACGAGTTGGTTGTGTATCCACGATGCGGATATGCCATGCCCTCCGCAAGCTCGGCGACCAAGCCCCTTGCTCCGGATGTGCCACAGAGCTTGCACTTGGTTGCCTCTGTGATATCATCCACGGGATATTGGCGTTAGGATTAGTGCGGACCCGACGCTACTCCGGATCTGGGCGGGCTCGGGTTGTCATCCGGCCGCGCTTGTAACGCCCTTTTCGCCTCCTTCTCTTCCCACGCTTAAAAACTCTTGTTGGGCGGTTGTCTTATTGTATCGACCATGGTCCTCTTATATCTTTAGCGTGACTTGCATTGGTCTTGATATTAGGGAACCCATGCTTGAAGCCCACTCGACTTGACACCACGAGTGCGACACAGGTGTTCCTTGGTTCCCAACGCCGTCGTTAGGTCGTCGTTCTCCTGTCTGCACGAAAAGATCCTCTCGCTTGTGCGAGATCTTGGCTGACTTGGCGAAACTTCCGGGACAGCGAGGGTCCACCGTGATTTTGCGACCCTTCTTCTTTGTTGGGTTGGCGAGCTAGGACCCAATTACGCCTCGCTTCGCTTCTGACTCGTCAATGGGTTCTCTATCCCAAAGACAGCTTCCTCTTCTTCTTTACTCCTCCACTCAACAATCTTAGGGCATACCCACTTGTGCCCGGTGATGGGGTATTTGTTCTTCTTCGCGAGAACCTTGTACACCTCGCTCAATGCTCTGACTTAAGCTTGTGGTCTTCTGGGGACAAACTCCGCTCATTCACCCACGGTGATTTTTCCATATTTATGGAATGGTGTCTACTCCGTCTTCACAAAGTACTTGTTCAGCTCATACCTCCAGTTCCGGAAGCTCTTCCCCATCACGTCCAAGGCATTCTTCTTAGCGATGGCCTCATACTCTGGGGAACCTTATGATTTTCTGCATTTCGGTCCACGAGTGCGCCTTTGTCGCGTCGGCCACCTTTGTCCAGATTATCAATCGTGATGGAGACATTGTCCTTGACAAAACAGCCACAACTATTTGAACTTGAATAGTGCCTCACGAGGTGCTAGGGGCTCTCTAAAGGACCGACCTCGTGATATACCAAGTCCTGCAGGTAACTTGTTCCTCGCCGTTCCCCGTTTTCGTTTATGCGAGGTAGTGGTTGTTGCAGCAGAGATTCCACGAGAACATGCCCAAGGTATCTTCAATTACCTCTTGAGCTAGCAGCTAGTCGGCGTGATCGCCTTTCGGCCTCTTCATAGAAATAAACCACGAGGAATACGCAAACATAAGGAAATGCAATTATGTCACGCCAAGCTACAAATAAAACAAGCTAACTCTTCTTAATACCTCTTCATTGGGATCGTAGTGGTCGATTTCCCCGCGTCGCCGATTAAGTCGTGGGCATGGAGCTGGGCTAGGGCTCTTGTGCGATGACGAGGAACCATCGCGCTCAAGGACAATGATGGGCTCGGTGTTCTTTCGGTGCGTGGTCTGCATCATCCTTCTCGGCCAAGTCTTGCTTGCCTTCCAGCATCGCCCTCCTCTTGCAGCGGCATATTACCACCGAGCTCTGCAAGCAGGCTCCTCTTACGCGCCTTCTTGTCTAGCAATTCTTTATTTCCCATCTTACTACAAAACAGAAGGTTTAATCCTCAATGGTTTGATGAGTTTGGGAGTTGGCTTGAGTATAGCGAATCCAAAGATAGAGCATACTGCTTTTGTTGTTTCTTATTTAGGGACCGCAACAAGAAGGAAGCTGGGTATGACGCATTTGTTATAAATGGTTGGAGTAGCTCGAATAAAAAAGCAAAACTAAAAGAGCATGTAGGAGATGTCGATAGTGTTCACAACAATGCATTGAAATATTGCACTGATTTTTTAAAAAGAGACCAGCACATTGATGTTGCTATCCACACACAGTGAAATTTGCTAAGAGTGCTTATTTACGCTCAACTAAGGGCATCGAGTTGATGTTGCTCGTCTGTTATTAAAACAAGGATTACCTTTTAGAGGACATGATGAGTCAAAGGAGTCCTATAACAAAGATAACTTCTTAGAAATTCATGAGTAGAAATATAGCAAAGATAAAAATGCCGCTGGGAATAGTCTTATGATATCTCCTCCTATTCAGAAGGAAATTGTTCATTGTTTTGCAAAGGAAATATTGCAGTCAATTCTACAGGAAATTGGACATGATGTATTTTGTTTGCTAGTTGATGAGTCCAGGGATGTCTCAGGTAAAGAGCATATGGCGATTGTTCTGCGATATGTTGATAGTTGTGGAATTGTGAAAGAGAGATTTGTTGGTCTAGTTCATGTAAAAGAGACCACTTCTTCCTATCTCAAGTCTTCTATTGACTCGCTATTTGCAGAATATAAGTTAAGCTTGAGGCAAGTTAGGGGCCAAGGTTATGATGGGCGCAAGCAATATCACGAGTGAGTTTAATGGCTTGAAATCATTGATTATGAGAGAAAATAGTACAATATACTATGTCCATTGTTTTGCTCATCAAGAAAGCATAAAGGAATCATTCTAGGTGAAGTATATGCCTTTTGTGAGAAATATGACATCCTAAGTTAGAAATGGAAGAAACCTACATTAATCCAAATAAGCAGCGACAAAAAATTGGAATTACCAATAAGCATCATTATGAAGTGGATTGTTTCAATGATGTTTTTGATTGGCTATGCCAAGAGCTTGTGATCGTTTCAACGAGACCACATCAATTTGCTTGTTTGGTCGACTTCTTTAAGTCCAAGAGAGACTCATTTCATGATTTCAACTTGGAGAATCGAGATGAGCTTAGCTCAACTCTATCCAAATGATTTTAATTCTTTGGAATTGAGAGATCTTAACCGTAATTTATGTCTCTACATTGCCGATGTCTTGCGCAGATGATAGATTCTCCAACATACAAACTATTTGTCGGGTTTCTCGAGAAAATGGTGGAGACAAAAGAAACATATATGCTATCCTTTGGTTTATCGCCTTTTGAAACTAGTATTGGTATTACTGTCACCACAACTCTTGTTGAGAGATGCTTTTCAGCCATGAAAATAGTAAAACATATTTCTTGTGTCGCATAGGCGATGAGTTCATGAGTGATAGTCTCATTTGTTATGTGGAGAAAGAAGAATCAAGAAAGTCACCGATGATCTTTGTCGTTAATCGTTTTATGAATTGAAAGACGGAAATACTAAAGGTAATGTATCTATTTTATTTGATTACTCTATCTTTTTGTTCATAACTTTAATTCATATTGATCCTTTAACTTTTCGAGGCTATTGAAATTGGATGATATATTTTAGTATTTACCAATGTCGCCATCTTTTGCTCTAGTTCATACTTGGTTACAAGATCAATTGACTGGCTCTTAATCATTTACAACATGCGGTTCAAAAACTATCGTAGAGTATTCATCGTCCATCGAAACCGACTCCACAAACTTTGGTAACTCAACTTCAACTTGATTTTATTAATAACTACTTATGATATCTCAAAAGAATTGCTCTATGTTAATAGCGGTACTCATACTAGAACTTACGAGCAAGAATTGCTCTATCGATCACCATCTACTAATTTAGACATATCTTCCAAACTTTTTTCGCAAAGATAACAAGATATAAGGGTGGTCGGATGCACTTGCCTTGCTAGGCAGCGAGGCGTGGCGGCGTCGGCGGGAATTGGGCCGGCGGTGGCGACCGGGGAAAGTTCGTCGGAGGAGCGAGGCGGAGAGGTCACCGAGTGAGGCGACGTGGATTTAAGAGGCGGGCAATGGCGATCGGTAGTGGTAAGCGCGAGCCCGATGAGAGGTCACCGAGGCCGAACGGTTGTCGGAGGCTTGAGCCCGAGGGATATCACCGAGGGCGGCGTGGAGGTGTCGACGGGAAATTTGGCTTCTTTGCTTTGAATGAGCGAGCAATTCGATCTCCCGCCTAGAATTTTAGGGTTAGGAATTTCCACAGGCGGTGCACAAGATTTCCTGAGTGGTTCCAACGATTTCTCTGGCGGCATCGTACATCGGCGAGCGATTACCTGATGCACGAAGGTCATCCATAGTTTGGGAGAGATTTGGTTATTGCCACTTTAAACATGTGGCTTCACAAAATTGCCATTGGACCTACATTTCATTGACTAATCGGTCCCATATTTCATTGGCTCAAGTGGCATCATGTCCAAAAGGTCAAATCTTTAAGTGGCAAATGGACAAAAAAGCCTTGAAATCGACCTCTCCGGTAGTACAAGAGGATGATCTGTCTAGTCAAATTTGACTAGGATCATCTTCTTACTTGATCATCCGCTTTGTACTCTTTGGGAGAAATGCATTTGAAGGCTTTTTGTCCATTTGCCACTTAAAGATTTGACCTTTTGGATATGATGCCACTTGAGCCAATGAAATATGGGACCGTATGAGTCAATAAAATGTAGGTCCAGTGGCAATTTTGCGAATCCACATGTTTAAAGTGGCAAATAACCAAATCTCGATCTCTTTGGGGGAGAGATTTGGTTATTTGCCACTTTAAACATGTGGCTTCGCAAAATTACCACTGGACCTACATTTCATTGACTCATACGGTCCTATATTTCATTGGCTCAAGTGGCATCATATCCAAAAGGTCAAATCTTTAAGTGGCAAATGGACAAAAAAGCCTTCGAAATGCGACCTCTCCCAGTAGAACAAGAGGATGATCCTGTCTAGTCTAGTGGCAATTTTGCGAAGCCACATGTTTAAAGTGGCAAATAACCAAATCTCTCGTTTGGGGAGACCGCGAATTGAGGGGAGAATTCGAGTGTCATTTTCTAAAATTTCAATTCTATTACCATGGGAACAATGCAATGCACATAACATTAACAAAATGTACATCCAAAAGGGGCGCCAGTAGTACATCAGAATTATGCGCCAACTAGATACCTACCTAAACTACTCTATCTACATCCAGAAATCGTCATCGTCATCGTCGTCTTCATCCGACGAGACCAAGACGTCATGGAGGAGGAGCCGAGGAGGAGGTGTCCAAGCGGTACAAGACGGGGATGTAGTCGCGGCGCGTCCTCCTCGCTATACTGCTCGTGTCGCTCCCGCCGCCAACCGGCTCCTCCTCCTCCACCTCCTCCTCCTCGTCCTCCTCCTCGCCGGCTTCTCCTCGTGGTCGCCGCCGCTGCCCACCATGGCCCGCTCTTCTGCCACCTCATTGCCGCTATCGCTACTGTCGCTTGCCGCCGCCGCTGTACGCCGCTTCTACCACCGCCAGCCGCCGCCATCATGGATGGCCTCCTCCTCCTCTGCCTTAAGGGGACCCCAGTCGACGACGCCGATGATCAGCCGGCGGCGACAGCGATGAATCGCGGCCGCTTCTGGCGGACTCGATGCTGGCTTGACATAGCGGAGGAGAATGAGGACGAGGAGGCCGACATTGCCGAGGAGGAGAGAATAGGAATGGCTTGGGGAAGTTGTGAACCTGAATGCTCCCCGATTGGTTAATATAAGCACCGAAGGCGAAGGACGCCCACGTCTAGCATACCGGATCGTCCAGTAGGTAGAAAAGCAAGTACAAGATTCTCCTGTCTATGTAAATATGTGCACATGGGATCGTCCGTCGGTAGAAAAAAGCAAGTCTCCCCGTTCTCTGTCTATGTAAATATGTCGTAGGAGGCGGGCTATGGGTCATGGGCTTGGGGGTCTCAAGGTGTTGCCTCTGCCCGCAGCAGACAACTCCCGAGACCCCTTAAGCCCATGACCAGAGCAGTGCCTCCTACGACCTCACCGCTAGCCCACAAGCCTTCGAAGTTATCGTCCGATGGTGACGAGAGTAGATCATTTCAATATCATGACCTCCACGAGCCTGCCGGCGACTCTGTCGCAGAGCACGAGGCTAATCCAGCTCCGGCTCCGATCTTTGTCCATTCCCAGCCCGAGAATGTACGGACACGTAGTGCTGAGTTCATTTTAGTAGTGTTAGCTCTTGTCGGATCTTCATGTAAGGACGAGTTATCTGAATATTGCGCCACTATAGTTGTTCCTTTCGGTGTAATCGATCGATAGCAGCCTTATTCTCTGTGATCGTAGCAATCGCAGCAGAAAGTGATTGGCCGAGTGACCAAAGCTCTACACCTGTTGTCTTGCTAGGTGCTCTCCTCAAGCAACGGAGCCGATTACCTGAGCCGGACGATCCGGCCAAGGTTAGGATAACGTCTCGGATCATCCCTATCGTGCAACTTTCGCCGTGGGCTAACGGAACTACAAATCGGGGATGATCCGGTATGTGTAAATATATGTATATCGGACCATCCTACCGCAAAAAGCTTTGAAGTGCAGATTGTCATGAAAGAGTACAAAGTTAAATAAAATTATCATGAAATGCATCGTTCCAATCTAAGCGAACACAAATGAAATCGAAATCGACATATCAAGCAAGTTAGAGTGCATAACAACCAAAAAAGACAAGTGGCGATTAAGCAAAGAACTACTCATCCGTGCTTGGACTAGTACCAAAAGATCGGAGCGAGTGGAGTCTTCCCTATCACCTCGCGCCAACACCGCTCGGCGTTAGGCTCGTCGAGGTTCTCCTCTGGGACTTTGTAGCTTTAGTCTCCTCATGAGGGGCCTCAGAACTCGTTGGTGAAGGGGTTGAACAATCAACTGGTCGCGGCAAGAAGTCTCGATGGGCTGTCATGCCGCCTTTGTCGGGTTGAAGGTCGGATCCACAACACCGTATCGACAATATTCTCGTGATTTGAGTAATCACAAGACAATGTGTGTTGAGTCCGGAGATGATGTTCTGTACATGTTGGCGCGATGTTATCCTCATCGAGGGCCTCGGGGGTTGTAGGTGAACTCACGGGGGAGCACACTCGGAAGCAATGATTGGATCGTCGTCAACTTGAGGAGTCGGCACACCGCATCGATAGGTGCGAACTCAACGATACTACACTCGAAGCGGCCATCTCGTCGATCATGTCGGCATGCAGACGTATGTTGATCTCGGTGATCAAGCATAGGGCGAGCATGGTCGATGTGGGTGCATCCGCTAAAGTAGGTGGAGTAGTGGACAGCGGAGCGGATGCCTTATCACCGCTGATGCGGAGAACATCCTCTGTCAAGACCGAAGTAGGAGTTGGTGGGAGCGTGGACACGGGTGGGCAAGAAGCCCCAAGCGAAGCAAGTGGGGCAACAATGCCATGGCGGGAGGTGGAATCGAGGCGGCAAATGAGGTCATGCAAGACCAAGCTGCATTGTACAAGCCGACCAAAGTAGCTCGAGAAGAAAGTGAACATCGAGCCATTTGCATCGGCCAGACTGTACCAAAGTCACTTCGGTCATCTGCCGATGCAACCACATCTCCTCTAGTAATTGGGTTGCATGTCTCCCGCTGTTGGGCAATTGAAGCCGCTGAGACTTCGCAACTCAACAATCGAAGCAAGTACGTGAGTAAGCTCGAGTCTTGAGAGCGAAAAGCCATATCACAATGTGTCACGTCGGAGTCTGCCGAGCGGTGCAATCAAAATCTATAGCGTAGAAGTCTCTGACCCACTTTGGGGTTCTCCATCGTGCATGAATTGAATGTATCTGTGCTCTGGGTCAATCCAAATCAGAGCGTAGAAGTCTCGACCCACTTTTCCACTACCGTGTCGAACTCATCATGACTGGTAAGACCTTGAAATGGTCAAGTGTCTCTGAACGTCCACCCACCCGCTGCCCTCTGCAAAAGAGGCGGTTGAGCGTCTGTGCATGCTCAATCTGGACCCCGAAGCTCTCATGCGTAACAAAGAAGCTCGTTGAAGAACCGTCCAGAACCTCCTATTAACTCCAAATTCTCGGCTTGCGGAACCGGACATTGATATCGAGAAAGCGAAGGGTCTTTACCCTCCGGGATGACAGGTTCCGAAGGTCTCTAAGTCTTATCTCAAGGTCAGGATGTGGCACATGGTACTCCTCGTCCTCTTCCTTTTCATCGCCAGTCTCCTCCTGATGCAGAACTATGTTGGGACGAGCACGCACCTGCCTAGCAATGTGCTCGGAAGATGTCGAACCACCACGAGTGCGCATGCGGCTAGAACGAGGAGGAGGTGCCGCACCACCCTCTGTGAATTGAGTGCCCCCCTCCCTCTCTGACCCCTCTGCTGCTGACTCTGTGTGTCTCTAATCTACAATTGGCGGCCACGCCCGCATGCTTGAGCCAAGTTTGCATCTGTAGCCATCTCAGCTCGCTCTGCTGCCTTCTGTAACTTGGACTTCTTAGCCTTCTCAGCTCGCACAACAACTTCTTTTCCCTTCCTTTTTCCTGCCATCTGCAAGTTGCACGGTTGAATGTCAAGAACTTGCATCGTATTCATATACATTTGAATGGAGTCCAAAGAAACCAGAGGGATGTAGATCTCACCGCTTACAAAGTGAAGGAGAGTCGATTACTTGACCATGAGCTTTCGGTTTGTCGGCGGCGACAAAACGGGTGGCGCGAATCTGGCGGGTGGCGGTCTTAGGCGGTGGAGGATTGAGCACGCGCCGCAAGGCACGGAACGGCTGCGCGCAAGACGCAGCGTGGAGAGGAGTAGTTAGGTGCGATCGATATCTGAGGTCCTGAGCGGTCCTCTCAATGTACGGCGTGTTTTGGATAAGGTTAAGATCATCATACCGATGATCCGTTATCGAAACATCACTGACGGATCGATGCCTCTGTTCGACTCGGTGGCGGGATGGTCCGACTGGCTTGAGAAAAAAGAATCGGATCATCTTGTCTAGCGGTGTGCGGCACTAAGCGTAGTCATGATAACGTGAGGGCGACAATCGAAGACCGGACGATCCGTATAGGAAAAGATAAAGACGCTCTCGAATCGGACTGACGGAGGCCTCGGCTAAGATTCACATACCGGACGTTCCGTTAAGTCGAGAAACAATCGTACCGGATTATTGTCCGGACGAATAGTGCTTGGCTTCCTTCGGCCTTTGTTGGCTTCAATTTACAGGATGATCCGGCCTAATAGCGAATTACCTACCGTACCATCCTGCACTTTCACGCAACAATTTTACTCAAATCCAATAAAAAATATAAGTTCTATTACATATTAAGTTTTTACACAACGTGTCCCTATTTGCCTTTAACAACTTTTCCGACGCAATCATCACGCATATATGGCATCATTGAAATATCGAGGTTTCTTCTACAAGTTTGATCCTCTCGGATCTCCGAAAGCGGTAGGTCGTCGAATCGATTGTAGTACGCCTCGTCGTGCACATTGTCAACTCCAACGATTCTTTGTTTTCCTGAACAACTATGTTCCTTTTCTTATTACTGGGGTCAGTTATGTAGAAAACTTGCGAGACTTCAGAAGCAAGTATCTAGGGGTCAGTTTTGTGTCCAAGATTGTTGAGGTCGATAGTTGTGAACCCATAGTTGTCCACCTCCACACCATTAGGATGTTTGACCCGTTCTTGTGAAATACGGGATCTCGCATATCCTTCCATAGTCGAGTTCCCAAATTTCTTCAATGATTCCATAGTAGGTGTTCTTCTCCCCTGTCGCATCTATGGCTTCTACCCGAACGCCACTGTTTTGGGCCATCGTCTTCTTGTCCTTTTGAATGGTATAAAACGTGTACCCATTGATGTCATACGCTAGCCATGATGTTACCAGACTTGATGGGCCATGAGCCAACATTTTCAATGTTTCTGTTTCTTCGTCCTCACCATCTGGTATGTTTTAGTTCTTGAACCATGTGGTAAACATGCGCTTATTCTCTTTCAGGATCCAATCAACTTGGCGTCCTGGATTTTCTCTTTCAAGCTCTTCCAGGTGTTGCTCCACATACGGCTCCACTATCTTTAGCTATTGCAAGACGGTGAAATGTGCTTGGTCCACATTCTTGTACTCATGGTCGATGAATCTTTTCTTTCCCTTAGTCCCTTTACCAGTCAACCTCCCCTCATGTCGAGGGACAGGCACACCAATCGGCCTTTCCGTGGGCATGAAGTAATCCGTGCAACACTCAATGACTTCCTCAGTATTGTAGCCCTCAATAATGGAACCCTCTAGGTAAGCACGATTCCGTTGTAAGCTCTTAAGCAAGCCCATCCACCTCTCAAATGGAAATATCCAGTGTAAGAATACTGGTCCTAGTACCTTTACCTCCTCGACAAGGTGAACCAAGAGGTGCGGCATGATATCGAAAAAGGATGGAGGGAAGCACATCTCAAGTTGGTTTATAGTCTCCACTATGTAGTTCTCGCAGATAGCTCAATTTGCTCATCATCGACTACCTTCAGAAAATCGTATTGCGAAATGACACAGCCGTGTGATGGCCACCTTTACAAATGTTGAGTTGATACCCCTGATTGCAATTGGGAGCTTTTGTGTCATCATGACGTGGCAATCGTGAGACTTCATACCACTTATCTTTAAATCTTTCATCGATACTAGGTTTTTGATGTTAGATGAATAACCAGACGGGACTCTGACCCCACGTAAGCACTTGCACACTGATCTATTCTCCTCAGCTGTCAGAGAGTAGCCTGCTGGGGGAAGGTAATACTTTCCATGTGTTCTTTCTTGAGGGTGTAGTTCTTTCCCATTTTAAGTACTACTAAGTCTTTACGAGCTTTAAGACCATCCTTTGTCTTGTCTTGAATGTCCAACAGAGACCTAGCACGCTTTCACGACATTCTTTATGACATGCATGGAATCGATGCTATGGCAAATTTCCATGTCCTTCCAAAGAGGGCAAATACTTGTAGAAAATTGACATCTTTTGAACAGACAACAAAGGAGGAACCTCCTCATCGGTATTCTTCCTCTTTCAACCCCTCTTTTGGCCATGCACCGCTTCTTCCTAAAAACCACCTTGATGTTCGGACCATTTCAAACACTTTTTTCCCGCTATGGCGCTTTGGAGCCACACCTTCCTCAACCGTATTGTCAAAATACTTGCCCATCTTGCGGTATTTGTGAGCTTTCGAGAAAAACGCGGTGCCGCATGTACACTAACTTCGTGAGCATGGAAGGAACGTCGACCGCTTTCATCCATGCATACTACATAAGCTGTCTTCCCTTTAATCTGACCCGATAGGGCTAGCAGGGCGGGGTAATCACTGATGGTAACAAAAATAATGGCTTTTAGTGTGAAGTACTGTTGTTGGAACTGATCCCACACCTGGACCCCATCGTGCCACAACATGGCCATATCTTTGAAGGATCGAGATGGCGAACACAGGGGGGGTGAATGGTCGCAAATAAATTTTCCCAAAGATACTCCAACCAAAATCTTGACAAGATCGCCCAAAGAAAACCGGTGCTCCTCAAATTCGCAAAACCCGCAAAAACCGGAACGACTAGACAACTATGTGTATCCCTAGCTTACATGGATGAGATCCATAAAATATGTGAGGGATTTTTCAATCACAATCCTGGTTGTCAAGTGTCCAAATAAAGAGGAATCAATTCAAATACTTCTTTTCTAAAAGAGATCAAGCCAAGACACAAAAGTCTCTTTTAGAAAAGCAAAACAGATATTTCCAGAAGCTGTCTTTAATTTGAACAGGAGGTTGGTAGGTTTCTGCTGCTCACAAAATTATGAGAAATTTTCTCCCTATGAGAAGATGAGTCTTGAAGCTCTCTACAAAATTTCAGATCAAAAATCCATGTAGAAAAATCATCATAAATCTATGAACATAGACAGTCAGGAACTTCGAGCAGAAAATTTGGGGCTCGGTTTTCACCTCATGGCGCCCAAACGGTGAAACAAGTGAACTCCAAAATTTTTATACAGATGGATATGGGAGTCCCGCACAATCTCCAGCCATAATCACACAAAAAGGATTTTTTTTAGATTTTTATAAAAATCAAATACTAACTGCTGCGCGAAGAAGAAGTTCTGGACAGAACTGGAACTTGAAAGAAAAAGATGATCTCAACTTAATCAAAGAGTGCAAAAGAGATGTAAAACCATATGAACACACTCAAAACATCCAAGATCAGCATTTAGAAGGAGGAGGCAAATCCAAATTGCATGAATGTAGATTGCGGAAAGTAAATCGTGAACGTAAATGCTGAATTTAAATTATGTAAAGTAAAGACATAATGTAAATGCGAATTTAAATTCACAATAATGTAAAGAAATTCTTTGTATTTCTAGTGGGAAGGTTTACAAAGCCTCACTTCATGTGGGCAAAGCTCAAAGGAGCAACTCAAACCTTCAAGGGGAGGAGGCTACCCCTCCACCCCTATTTATACTACTCTTGGGCCACCTACCACCCTTGGATGAGTCCCTCAACCCTAGGACACTCATCTAAGGGCTAGGATTGACCCACTCACACAGCCATGCAAGGGCTAACCCAAAACCCACACACATACCGGGTTTTCTTGCACGGTTTTCAAAGCATACTACCTAGACCCGCTAACCTATCAACTAGACCGCAATCCGACGGCCCTCATTGATCTACGCGGCATCTAGCTAGCATCATCTCCTTTCCTTGTCTTCTTGACTTGCCCGGACTCCGTCTCCGATCATCTTCCGGCGATCTCCCGACCGTCTGGACCTCCGACGCTCCTCGCCTAGTCCCGGTCATCCTCCGCCTCACCATGACCTAGCACCGTCACCCTGCAACCATCAAAGACAAGGAAAACCTTTCACATAGCAATGCCCACATATATATTCAATGATTATCCCAAAATCATTAATCGATCTTAATTAAGCTCAACGGTCCGGTGCATACATCCCAGTGCCAGGTAGCACTGAAAAGCACCCAACACTCAAATTGCTTCAATTTGAAGATCCAATTCAAATCAAACTCAATTTCAAATCAATCCAATCTCAAATCTTGTCAATTACTCATCACACACAAGGATAGACCTCCACATGGTCTTTCAATCTCCCCCTTGATGAGTATATTGACAAACGCATGAAAAGGCATAAGTTGAGTTTGAATAAAGAGAGAAAGCAATTTGAATGCAAAGCCAAACTTGATCAAAGAAATAGAAATCAAGAACATGACCAAGTTGACAACATATGATCTATGAAATATAGCAAGGATTAACAAAGATCATAAGAAATAAGAAGAATCAAGTGCAAAATGATGCCTTTTCTACGATTTCTCCCCCTTTTGGAAATATAGGCATCAAGATGATATTTTCTTTTCTCCCCTTTTTTTTGTTGTTTTTATGCAAGTAATGCAGCCTAAGGGAGCTTTGAAGATTATCCATGTGACCAACAAGACAAGTTATGACACCAGGCTAAGTTATGGCAAAAATAGACTAAGCTAAGGCATGTCCAAGTGCAAATAATCATTTTGCTAGCAAGATTTAATGAAAACCATGTCATTTTTAGCATGATTGAACATGAGCAACACTTGTCATTAGTTTCAAAACTAGAAGCAAAGCCATTTAAAGGATCAAATGGAAAACCTAGAGTTCAACCTACTCAACACTTTGGGGAATCTAGAAGTGCACACAAGGTCCTTCGAGTTTTTTTATTGTATGCAGATTTTTCTTTGAATCTTTGAAAGACATAGCGGGGTGCAAATGTTTGACATTATTTGCATTCTTTACCCACATATGTTTTTTTTTGCATTTTTTTAAAGCAATTGACTCAAGCCATAATCGATCATCTCAAGAGAGACTCTTAAGAGAATGATCTTGGTCATACACAACCCATTCCAAGTTCATCTCAAGTGCAATGAGAAGCAGTCTTGTGAATGTGAGGTGTTGAGTCTAATGCGACAAAAAGAGTCAATTTTGCTTCACTTTTATTTTAGCATTTTCATCGTTAAGCTAGTGAAGGACTCAAGTATGGATCAAACAAGATTCACCCAAGTTGCTATAGGACTCTAGAGAATTCCAGAATTTCACAAATCATAGCAAAAACACCTAGAGAAGAAACTTAACAAGTAAAAGCAACATGTTTTATCAAGTTTTTCTTTTAACGCTCATTTTTCAATTTTTGTAAGCTTAGCAAGATAAATGAACTTGGACATATCTAAGCAAGTAATTTTCTTCATAATATAGCATGATGTATAAAATGAAACATGGATCATTTGCATAATAGACAAAGCTCATAAAATGAAAAATCAAGTCTATATGCAATGCATGAGACAGATTCTTAAACTCCCCCTCAACATGTGATTTCATTTTAAGCACAAATCTGGTTCAAATTGAGTTATTAGCAAGATTAAGCTCAAGAAAGATCGAAAAGAACTCAATTAAAGCCGAAACATGTAATGGAGGGAAGAAGTCAAGAAATCATGAACTGGGTGGCTATAGAGTATAGAAAAGATGGTAGAGAACACTATGGCTCAGACTCGCTCTCATCTTCCCCAATGACTAACATAGGAAAGCTGCCTCTAGATCCCAAACTAAGGAGTGCACATGACCTGCCTACCAGGGGCCCAACACCGCTAGACTTATAAGATTGTGAGGAACTCAACCTAGAGAGAAGAGAGAACAGCCTAATTAAGCATGATAGCAACCTAAAGCACAAGATGAGAGGTCCATGCAAAGCATGCCAAGTCTAAGTGATGTGAACTCATAACTCTAAGGAATAAAACCCATAAGCACCTAGAGCAATACAAAAGGAAAAACTGAAATAAAATATAATACATAATATACAGATCACTCCCCTCACGAGAAGGCCGTAGGGCACACAACTCCAAGCTCACTCCTCAAGGCAACAAACCTAGAGCTATCCAAAGGCTTGGTAAAGATATCGCCAACTGGTGGTCACTCTCACAAACTGAATCACTATGTCTCCTTTCTCCACATGGTCTCTAAGGAAGTGATCTAATATCAATGTGCTTGGTCCGGAGTGCTGACTTGGGTTCTTGGCAATGCAAATAGCGTAGTGTTATCACGTAAAAGTGGAACACTCTCTATCTCTAACCCAAAGTCCCGCAAGGTCGATCTCATCCAGAGCACTGCTACAAAGAATCGGTCAAGAAGAACATACTCGGCCTCAAGTGGATCAGGCGACTCGGATCGCTTCTTAGATGACCAAGAAACAAGAGAAGTGCCAATGAATTGGCAAGTGCCGTAGTGTTCTTCCTATCTATCCTATAGCCAAAGAAAGTCAAGATCGAAAAGGCTCTAATTGATAGACAAGAGGAAGAAGAGTACCAGATACCATAGTCAATGGTAGCTCAAGGTATTTAAAGATGCGCTTTCACCGCTGGCGATGAGAGACGCGAGGAGAAGCTCGAAGCGAGCGCACATACACACAAAGAAAGTGTATGTCCGCATGAGGCGAGAAGATACAAGAGAGAGCCAATCATGCTCAAACTCCTTTTGATCAAGCAGGCTCACCATCCTCATCGGGCTCGAGGACAAGAATGGTGGCCATAGGAGTCATCACGGCTTTCCATCGGACATATCAAACCGCCTCAGAGGTCCCGAGTGTACTTACCTTGGTGCAGAAAGTACCTTCCGAGTCTGCTTGATTTGGAAGGCAAGAAAGTAGCTCAACTCACCCATCATACTCATCTCAAATTCTGTGCTCATCACCTCGTAAAAATGAGACACAAGAGACCGAGATGAACCACCAAAGATAATATCGCCCACATAAATCGGGACGAGAAGAAAATGAGAATCTCGTGTCCGATGAATAGAGTTTTGTCTACTATACCCATTTTGAAACCATGACCGAGAAGATAGGACTTAAGCCTCTCATACCAAGCTCTAGGGGCTCGCTTAAGTCCATACAAGGCTTTGGAAAGCTTGTAGACATGGTTCGGTATTTGGGGTTCTCAAATCGGAGGTTGCTTGACATACACCTCTTCCTCAATGAAGCCATTGAGAAATGCACTCTTGACATCCATTTGATAGAGCTTGAAGCTCGGGATGCAGAGAATGCAAGCAGATTCTAATCGCCTCTAGTCTAGCAACAGGGCAAAGGTCTCCTCAAAGTCAAGACCTCAACTCGAAGTGAAGCCCTGCAACTAGCCTAACCTTGTTAAGTAACGACAACCCCATCCTCACTCGCTTGTTTTTGAACACCCACTTGGTCCCAATGACATTATGACCAGATGGGGCTCTACAAGCCGCCAAACTTTGTTCCTCTCAAAGTTTTCCGAGTTCTCATGCATAGCATTAATCCATGATTCATCGGATAATGCATGAGTAACATCCTTTGGCTCAAAAGAGGCAACAAAGGCAGAGTGAAGGCAGAAAGAAGATAAGCCTGATTTTGAGCGCGTAAAACGCTAAAATGGATCACCAATGATCTGCTCAGGTGGATGAGAACGCTGAATGTGACGAGGAGGACCAGAAGCAGAAGTGGCCTCTCCCTCTTGAGCAGAAGAGGAAGGAACAGAGCTACTCGCTGAAGGAGAGTCTGAAGGCAAAGGCTGATCTCCCTGAGGTGCAGAAATGGAAACAGGAGGCACCTCAGGTGTAGAGGAGACTGGATCAGGTGGAGCACTATCATCTCCATCATCCTCATCCTCTACAAAGATGGTCTCGGAGGGAGAAGAAGAGCCTAAAATATCAGGTCTAGCTCCTGGGCTAGCCTCATCAAAGGTCACGCCACAGTCTCTAAGATCCTATTCGCATCACAACCTGCATCCTATAGCTACGAGAAGAAGTCGAGTAACCCGGAAAAATACCATCAAGAACGAGACTCAAACTTATCTAGGTTACCGACTTCAAGATGAAACACTTGCAACCAAAAAACGTGAAAATGAGAAACACCGGCTTTCGCCCATACCTCAACTCATAAGAAGTGCGATGCAAATGTACTCTCAAGAAAACGCGATTGAAACATGACAAGCAAGAGCTATAGCCTCACCCAAAACTTCCTAGAGCATCAGACTATCACTACATGGATCTTGCTCTCTGTCCCCGGCTTTTCTGCCGACGACACAGATGCCAAAACCACCGACACAGGGATCTGTCGCGGCCTCCCGACGACACAAGTCCCACGACCGTAGTCGACGACACAACCAACCTATGTCGACGGCCACAATAAATCCCGACGACACAGATGCCATCCGGGGCCAGCCCGACACCCAGACATTTGTCGCCGCTTAACTCAGTCGCCGACACAGATGGGACACTTGTGTCGTCACCAACGAAGTCGCCGACACAGAGGGACACTTGTGTCCTCACCTAATTAATGCCGCCGACACAGAGTGGACATCTCGTGTCTCGGCCGCCTATAGCCGACGATCACAGCACCCTTCCGTGGCGTAACTCGGGCTATCTTGTGTCGTCGGCATGGTTAGAGCCGAGGACACAGAGTGGACATCTATGTCTCGCTCGGCTATAGCCGACGACATTACGCACTTCTTCCGGTGCCGAACACAGGGCTATCTTGTGTCGTCAAGATGGTTAGAGCCGAGGACACAAAGTTGTAAAAATAAAAAAATATCGAATTTAAAAAATCAATTTTAACTCGCAAAAAACCCCATTCCCAGCAGTTTTATATCCCCAATTTCCCAGAACAATCACAACATATAATTTCACACACATTACCACATTCGTGATTCACCAATACAATGCACAAATGATCACCATCGACACAGATAGCAAAATGCATCAATAAGTCCCAAATTCAGCTCAAACCAAAAGAGTACATCACATTCACAATCAACATGTCTATGTAGAACATGACATACTATTCTACCAACAAAACAAATAACTAAGATTGCGAACCGGCAAAAGGATCGCAAACACGCCGTCGATTTAATTGATCTGCAGCCGATCTTGTGCCATCGAATCACCGCCCTGGAGCATTCGCCGCAGAGCAAGCATACCGAGGTGGACACCGCAAGATTAGAGGAAACCACAATGTTCAAAACTTTTGTGCATTTGTGTACTTGTATGAATAGTTCGCGAAAATCGAACAAAATGCATTACCCGTTGTCGCTGTCTGCGTGAAGAACGGCGGTGGAGGTGGCATCAAGCGTCACGCGGAGGTCCCGCCGCAACGATCGTGGATATGATATGTTAGCATATGAAACGTAAGTACAACGTAGCTACGATACAATCTTAATTACTCGAAATAGTTGTACATCCAGAGGTTCTCACTGGAGGGCCTCATACCGCCTCCTATCCTCCTCTCGCTCCGCCGCCTCATTGCCATCCTTCCGCCTCTGCCGCAACTCGCGATCATCTTCGCTGGCTTCAAATGTGCAGATCGGCGAAGAGGCGGCTGTTGTCGACGTGTCCCGACTTGGCCCTCAGACGAAGCTCGGGCGCCACCACCGAAGTCCATGTAGCCGAGGCCTGCCGTGACTCCTCCCACCGAACCGGGTCAGATGACCGTGAGGGTCGACCGGCATGGTCAAGGGGTCACAATCGCACCGTGGCTTCTCCTTCATGGCTGCAATCAGTATGTATCCTATGAAACAAATAAGATATGAAGTGGATTAGCTCGCCACAGCGCAGATGAGTCAGAGAGCAATAAAAGAGAAAGTCATTTACAATCTTCTCTCGGCACCGGGGCCATCGGTGGTTATGCATCGTCAGTCGGACACGGGCGTGTGTGCTCGGCCCACACGGTGAACTCGCTTGGGCTCAAGTCCCAGATGAAACTCCCCGCAGCTCAATTTCAAATGTGAAATGAAAAACTGAATTGACAAGAATGCGAGAGTTGTACTTAGTATACTTACGATATCGCGAGCGACGTGACCCATCACCAATATCGACGTGCAGCTCTCCTGGTAACTCTTGTTCTTGGAATACCTCCACGCCTGGGTGAGAATCGTAGTCGCCTTCTCGTGAGATCGGACAATCTACTGTGGAAGACATTTATGTACAATCCACCAACTTTTGTAATTCGGGTGGGCGACGGCAGATAGAACACCAAATCGACTCGTCGAGAGGCGAGTAATGAACACGCCAGCTTTTGATACTGCCTTCTTATGATTGATCTCCACTAGTCCTAGTTTTGGAGTACGCCGCACCCCACTAGTTGGATGGAACCATCTGCAACAAAAGAGCACGAGCGAGAGATCTTTGTTGCCTTCATACTAAATTTCTACAATATCCTCGATGATCCCATAGTACTCTATGTCGGACCACCGAGTCATCGGTGACATAACTCACGGCGCCCATTGTTCACCGTAGTTGCATTGGGGCGAGTTGACTCACCGCCGGATCGAAATCGATATCCATGGCAATCATAGCATCCATGGACCTTAATTCTATGGCTGCATCCACGTGACATTTGTCGGAGATCGCTAGCACGCCATGTGTCTTTGACACTGCACAAGCATTCGAGGCAAAATTCATTAAGTAATAAATGCCACACATTTGTAAATTAAGTGAACTTGTATAAGAGGAAGAAGGTTACGTGGTAATGAAACCAGGTTAGAAAGTTTGGACGGCCTTGTCCACGACCTCGCCATTTCATATTGTCAATTTGTTCGCCCGAAGGTTCACCTGATCCTTCCCACTCTTCTTGAATAAATTGACTACAAGATTTAATATTTATTTCAGACATTTATTTCATAAGTATGTATTTATGACTTATTTCAGACATTTATTGACTTACTCGATGTACACCTTCATTTCATCCATGTTGTCGCATACATACAACCTAATCAAATCCTTTTCCGCTGCGTCCAAGTCACGTGTGGTGCTTTTGCCGACATTGCATCCGACTTGGTCATGGAACACCTCTAAGTTGGAAGTACTTCTGCGACATGCCTTCTTATACCTTGGTTGTGGCACATGGACCTTGTTTTTTGTCGCAAAGTATTTGTCCGTGAAGTAGGCGATCTCCTGAATCAGCCAAGCTTCGGCAATACTGCCTTCGACTCGTGCTTTGTTCTTCACCTTCGCTCTAAGACTTTTCATCATGCGCTCCACAGCATACATCCACCTAAACTGCGCCGGCCCCCCAACTTTTGCTTCATATGGCGATGAACCAAGAGATGTTGCATGCAATTGAAAACCCAGGACATAAATCTTCCGAGCTTTGTCACAAGCACGACAATGTCCTTCTCCAATTCCTCCATCCTCGATGCGGATATCTCTTTGCGCAGAGCTCTCGATAGAAGAAGCTAAGCTCGCCAAAGTGATCCATATATCATCGCCAACATATCCACGCCACACACCGAAACAGACGCCTATGAAGACTTTGTAGTCGTGGGCATTCATCCCATTTAACTTGCATTGCTCTATACTAACGGCATGTCAAAGGTTCGCCATAAACCATCCGGGAATTTAACCTTTTCCTTAATCCAATCAAGAATCGCTTTATTTGCCCACGTGTAAGGCGAATTTTGCCCTAGGTTTCTCCCATTCTCATCGAGGTTCATGTCCGCCGATCACATATCGGGCGCAATCGACGCGTGCTTTCTTGTTATCTTTAGTCTTCGTGGGATGTCCCAGCTTTGTGTTCACGATCGACTCGCATATATTTTTCTCTTGGTGCATCACGCCGATGTTGTGAGGTAGTTTCGTGTCTTTTGCATAAGGAAGGTTGTAGATGCTACACTTATGAGTCCAATGGTGCTCCTCACCATAGTCTTTCACATACCCGATATCCGCTAGATCGTCATGCCATCGATGATATCCTCGCGACTTGAAACGCTCGGTGGCCCCTTCTTCACGCCTTGCCTTTGCGAATGCCTTTTTGATTCCTAAATGGGTGCTTCTGCTCAGAAACAACGGTGACATCGAACCAACAGACTTACCCCATTTTTCAAAGGTGAAAGCATCGCGATTACGCAGCATATAGGGCATGACAACTTTCCATGCGTGCTCCACCCCGAGAACATGCCATACGCGGGAAAATCGTGTATTGACCACAAATATGCGGCACGCATCCTAAAGTTCTTCCCCTTGTAGCTATCATGTGTCAATACTCCTTTAGTCCACAGTTCAGTCACTCAGCTCTTCTACCAGAGGTTGCATGAATAGATCTAAGTTTTTTCCAGGAGACTTAGGCCCGGTATTACAACAGAAAGAAACATGTACTCTTCTTTCAAGCGAGTTGAGGCGGCAGGTTGTACGGGATTGTAACACCGGCCAAAGACGAGTACGGTGCGCCATCATATTGAATGGCGTGAACCCGCTTATCGAGAGGCCTATACGCACATTCCTAGGCTCCGCCAAAATTCAGTGTGTTGTTGGTCAAAGTGCCTCCAAGCTTCAGATTAGACGGATGAATCATCACGCCTCCTTTCACGCTTGCCCTCTTTGTGCCACCTCATGTGTCTCGCCGTGGCCTTGGACATGTACGATCGCCGCAGACGTTGAGTGATCGGAAAGAAACGAATGTTTTCCGCCACCGCCGTCTGTCTCATTCCACGCTCAGTACATTTAACTTCCTCGCATCGACTCTCATTACAATGCTTACAAAGTGAGTCACCCGAATCGGTCTTCCAATAAAGCATGCGTAACTTTGGGCAATAGTCTATCCTCTCGCACCAAGATGCCTAACACGCCAAGAAGCTTCTTCGACAACGCCGAGAGTATGACACATCGGTATGCTCATGCAGCGGCAACTTGGCAGAATCAAGGAGCTTCTCGAATTGTTCGGCAAGTGGCTCGGACTCTTCCTCGGGGGAGAGATCGTAAGCCCGAGCCACATCATCCGTGAGCTCGTCTAATCTATCAACTTCGACTTCGTCGTAGCCCTCTTCAAAATCCACGGGGCACACACCGGCCGGACGCTTCTCTCGCCATGAGCTACCCATACAAAGTAATTTGGTTTGAAGCCATGCCTACATAGGTGATGGCTAATATCCTTCTTGGTCCTCTTCTGGATGTTCGAGCACGCAGCGCAAGGACACCACACGACCGCCGCATTAGGGTCGGGAATCTTCGAAAGCATCATCCACGAATGCTCTAGCCTTGTCGATCCACTCGTCTGTGTGTCTCCTGACTTCATCCAACCATCGTGACATCCACCGCCGATCTTCCATCCAAAGATCGCCACTACATAACGCCAATGCATGCATCCAAATTTCAGATTTAGACATTAAGCCTTGCTAAATAGGAGGGCTTACCCACCCATCGATGTGGGCTTAATCGGTGGTCGTGGCACGAGGGTGCTTTCGGGTCGAATTCCGCAGATAACCCGTTGTTCTCCGAGTGCAACGACAGGGCACGCGCACCACTTATGTTATGCACTAGGAGAACGACAAATAAATACCACCGAATCCCAACCCATACACCCTTGTGTCACGACCATCGACGGGTGATGGCTCGGAGCAAGGCGGTAACGTACTCAAGCGTGATCCTTGTTACATCCGTGGTGATTCCTAACTCGAGTCCAAAACGTGATCAACTTGTGGCGACATCCGAAATCCTAGGGCGGACTAGGCTTCAGGCGAGACCCCGCTCGAGCGCAACACTTTTCGTAATGGAACCCAACGAATCACCGTCTGAGCTCCTTACGAAAATATGCATGCGCCCCCGATAATCCCAATACACATCTTCAAAGAAGAAAAGCCCTCGCCTTGAGCCCTTCGCTTTCCAAGTCCTCTCGCCCGAAAGCAAGGTCCTCCTCTCCTCGAACGGTTTAACTCGCTCTCGCTGACGTTACAAACGCAACTCTAATAAAATTTTTATATGTTGTGATTTGCAAGCAATATACACTATATATACACACCCGCAAGAAGGAGACTCGAGTCGAATCATTTATTTTTTCCCACACAAATGCCTTAGTTCCTATTTGGATTCCAGGAAATCGAAAACACTAGAATTACATATCATGTCCATTTGAATCTACAGGAATTAAAATGCACAACAACCATACCACTCATCGAGGTTATATATGATTTGTTAGCCACACTAGAATAATGCCCAGATATTCCTTGCTTGACTCGCATTTTGTAAAGGACGAGCTTAAGAACGATCCGTTGTCTAGTTGAGTATCAAGTTAGCTACGGTTCTAAGTAATACCTGATGAAATATCATGTGCGATCCTATGTAATTGTACCAATCATAACTTACCAAATTATTAGAAATTTCGACAAAGACCTCCCTAAACCTAGGACATCCACTCACAGACAAAAGACAAGATTTAATATAATAACAACCACATATAGCATATACATTTCTCATGGATTGCTCGGCCACATTTTGCATATACATTTCATTGCATCACAACATTATGCACATACATTCCATCACAAATTTAGACTACATTCTCGCATATATATTGGGCTACATTCATCATAGAAAAGAGATGGCTCCACCGAGATTACCTTAACCGAGATGGCGATTAGGAGGTCGAGGGCGGGACCGACGGCGTGGACGAGCTCGGGAAAGTTTGGCGGCGTGGTTCGGTGTGAACGACCTCCCACAATTATTGTTCTCCCTAAACAAGACATGCAGGCAAAAATCAACAAAGGCCTCGAATTTAGCAATATGCCCACTAAATTTGGAGGCATACTGAAGCATCACTTTTATTTTTTTTCGAATTCGGATACGGATACGAATACGGATAATATCGAATACGGATACGGATCGAATACGAATCGAATCGGATACGGCGGATATTTATCGAACACGATAACCCCTTAAATTGTACACAAGAAATCAACAATCAAAGCTATAACCTTTCATTACCTATTTGTTTTTCCTCGAAAACCTCACAGAACCAAGGACATTTCAACAAAAAGAACCGTGACAAACTTAATCACTTTTATGTTTAGTAGCAACTAGCAAGCAACCGATATAAACCACATATGCTCCATATCCAATCAAACATCAATCAACAAAAGGTGTTCATAAATGAAGTTCAAGCGTAGTGCAAGATTATAAGTCTCAGAACGACTTGAGGCATTGCGATGACTCGAGGAAAAATGACATTTTCCAATGCTATTATTGGTGTAATCAGAGCTACGGATGGATAACTCAAGATTTTTCTGCAGGTTTGAATTGAACTCATGAACATTTCATACTTCCAAACGAGCAATGGAAGTCTAGTTATATGACTATCATGTAGTTTCACCCTTTCTTGCCTACTTGACATTGCTATTCTGGGAACCTAGGGAAGGATTTCCAAATGTGCTTCGTTAACAAAATAACAAGGAAGAAATCTCTCATGGTACCTCCAAATTCCAGAACCTAATGGAGTCAATGTATCACAAATAGCAAGCTTTAAACTCTTGTAGTGAAAAATCAAATCAACACTAAATAATTAAACAGGAAGTATGTTTCTACGGTTCTGCCACCACTCTTTGAACAAAAACTCGTGACATGCAACAACACATTGCAAAGAGATGCAATCAGGCAATAGATAACTAAAAAAGAAACTAATTAGCCTTGCATAACAAGAGGGCTATAGCAATAGCAAAGATCAAGATGACAAAGGCATTTTTGTTTGCTCGTGTCTCGCACTATTCATCGCACGCATACATGATACATTGATACATCCTTGGACGAGATAATTCCAGCCCATACAATATTCAGAATTGGAGAAGACAAAGAATACAACAATTGGAGAAGAAGTGAAGAATCAACTTTGAGGTCGAGGGTTTGCTTCACGGAGGGATGCTCGGCCTCGGGTTTGCGCCAAGATGCACAGTGCCCTCGCGTACACCAACCGCCGCCAGAGCAGCGCCGCTAGCTTCACGGCGCGAGAGTGGAGCACCGGGACGGGCCACGCGAGGTTTCCCCCAAATCCTTCGCACGCCACCAAATCCTACCCCTTGCAGCCGCCGCTACCTCTTCATCGGCGTGAGGCGGTCGGGACTGGGGAGGAAGGGAAGGGCTCGCCGGGTCGCGATCTCTACTTCTCCGAGCGGCGGAGGGCGGCGGCTAGGGTTTTTACTCGGCCCGTCCTGGAGAAAGCGCGGCTGCGAGGGGAGTCCGGGGTGGAGCCGTGGAGTTGAAAGGAAGAAAAGCCCGACTGGTAATTGTGAGTTTGGTGACTGGCTGACCCGAGTGCTCTTCCAGATACTTGTGTCGCCGGCCTACAATAACACCGCCGACATCGAAGCCTGACCCACCGCAGAGACACGGAGGCAACCGAGGGAATGTGCTAAGTCCCAGAGCCATTGCTTTGTTAAATGCAATACTTGTGTCGCCGCCCACCATAACACCGCCAACACTAAGTCAGACCCACCGGCAGAGACACGGGATCTATGTCAGATCTGTGTCCTCGGCCTACATGAAACCGACCACACTGAGTCATTTTTGTCGTCGGCCTATATGGAACCGCGAACACATATATGGGTCACAAGAACCCTCGCACACAAAGATGCACGGGCCCACAGTCAGAGAGACAATACAGTGTCGGCGGTTCACAGACAACCGACGAAATAGCTCACACTTATATCGGTGGCTATGTCAATACCGCCTACACTGGGTCCCATATATTCCCTAGCCTGTCAAACGTCCAACATGACATTTTTCGGACCAGTTTAAGGTTTTTAGAACATGCACAACCTATTCCACCTGATTGCTCGCTCTTCTTTCACCCGGCATTTCATCATCACAACAAGTTCTACTGAAAACTCAATGGGAGTAACAGAGTCACCACCACCGTACATTCTTCGATACTTTTCTACCTACGATGGGTCGAACGAGACATTTCTAGGGTCACTTTAAGGTTTTACAACATACATAGCCTATTCAGTCATTCCTCGCTTCTTCAATCGCCCAAATATTGGATCGCTATAAGGTTCTACTCAAACTCGACGATCGTACGGAGACATCACACAGCGCCGTCACATAACAATTAACTAAATAATAAAAAATTACATGTTATATAGATATATGTTGCCTAACAACTATTCTAAAAGCTCTATTTAATTTTTCTTAATTTTAAAAACAACAAAAACATTTTGAAATAGATTTTCTGAATTAATCTGGAATTACTATTCTCGTCAGCTACAATAAAACCGTCGACACAGATTCACCTGTGTCGTCGGTAGCCTTGATACCGTCGACATAGATTGATTTTTATCGGCGGTTGTTTCTCTCCCGACGATAAAAAGTTTTCGTGACACTAGTGGGCCTGAGCATCCTACAGGTTGGTCCCACATGGCGGAGTGCCTGTGTCGGCGAGTTTAATGAGGCCGAGGACACAGCTTGTGTTGGCGGAATCATTAAATTCAATTTTCATCGCTACCGATACTCCTGCTTGAGGCGAGTGCTCAGGTCGGCGGGTTTAATGAGGCCGAGGACACAACTTGTGTTGGCGGAATCATTAAATTCAATTTTCATCGCTACCGATATACCCCTGCTTGAGGCGGAGTGCCCGTGTCGGCAGGTTTAATGAGGCCGAGGACACACTTGTGTTGGTGGATCTGAAATTCAATTTTCATCGCTACCGACACTCCTCCTGCTTGAGGTGGAGTGGTCGTGTCGGCGGTTTAATGAGGCCGAGGACACAACTGTGGTCTATATCGACGGGTTTGATGTAACCGCCGAGACAGCTCGCTTGGTGTATATATGTCGCTCGGGTTGCTAAAACCGTCGACAGAGGCATACTTTGTGTCGCCGGCCTTTTACCGACGATAAAAATGTTTCGCCGAGGACACTATTCTTGTTTCCTATAGTGCATCTAGCATCATCCTGGCCATCTCAACCAGGGTCCTATTCTTCCTTTCCACTACGCCATTTTGCCGAGGGACGATTGGAGAGGAGAACCGATGCTCTAACCCGCACTCCACACGTAAACTCTCAAAGTAGGAATTTTGAACTCGGTGCCATTATCAATGCATATAGCTCGTAATGCACCGGGAGCTCAATAGACAACCTACTAACCAATCCCCTAAAGTGAGAAAAGTCTCATCCTTCGAGGCCATGAAAATACCCAAGAATACCTCGAAAAATCATCAACAATGACAAGGACATACCACTTCCTCCTCCGATCGCAGACTCTAGCCGAACCAACAAGGTCCATGTGTAAAAGCTGTCCTGGTGCATCACCATCACTACGGGATCGGAGGATGAGAAGCAAGAACTATCTTGCCATGTCGGCAGGGAGAGCAAACTAAGTCTTTGACCATCTTGAGTTTGGGCAAACCACTTAATAAGATCACGGCCGCTAACTCGTCAAATGATCAAAACCAATGTGACCAAGTCTCCTATGCCGAAGGAGAGATCACGGACTCGTATAATCAAACACCAAGAGAGTCTCCAAGAAACAGAAAAATCAACACGAAAGACTCTCCCAAATCTAGAAATCCCAAGAAACTAACTCTCCGATGAATCGAGGATTCTACAAGCATTGCTCTTAAAGCTTACCTCGAAAGAGTCATCGATAAGCCGAGAAACGTAAAGCAAATTATATTGCAGCTTACTCACTAAGGCAACGCCCTTAAGAATAAAATTTTCATTAATGCAGACGGTACCTTTACCAATGACTCTACCTCAAGAAGCATCCCCAAAAGTGATCAACTCATCATCGGGGCTCGGACTAGGAAGAGAACCAAGGAGAGTCTCCGGTCATATGGCGAGAACAACCGAGTCAACAATCCAAACATCTCCTTCCCCATCCGATTTAACCCGATCAAGTCAAAGAGAAGACTCAAGATCGATAAAGTGAAGACTTGGGAACCCAATATCAATTACACGACGCCCAAAGTACCAAACACAAAAGAAGAAGATCGACTCTAGTGTCTCTTTGACGCTCAATTCTAACAAGATCGAAGAAGCGCTTTAGTGGAAGATCTAGGAGTCACCTCGGTTTGGCCCACTGTGGTGCAAAGGCCGACCATCCCAAAGAGGATGCCTAAATCTCCTACCCGAACACCTCACGCCGCGATATCTACCTCGATGGAAAAACGAGGAATATCAAGAGGACGGCGAAAGACTAACCACGAGCAACTCGTGACTAAAACTCGATCAACAAAGATGAAAACCGAGTCCCGACATCGCCAAAAACAAAGCGACTTTCTAACTCGTTTAGTAGTAGCAGGCGCTTTAGAGCACTCAGAGTCCGGGATGACCCTCAATACCCCTAAGAGCATCAACACGCCACGCCGAGTAATCTTGGCGCGCCAAGGTAAATCTACTAGGTGACCATCCTTCTTCGTAAGGTGCATGTGTACTTTGCCTTGTTAGAGGCGTATAACAAGAGAAGCATCCTTCGTCAAGTCCCGTGGACCACACCAAAGAGACCTAAACACAAAGGGTGCTCAACCTAGGAGAAACCACTATCTCTCCACTCTTGGAACCACGCACAATGGTAGGAGGATGAGTCCTAGCGTGCTCCAAGTAATCAAATCCTAGACCTTGATTGAATCTGCTAATCTTGGACCGGTCTAGAATGAGATTGAGCTTCTTCTTGCCTCCAAAAATTTCTCGAGAGTGCTCATAAGATACCGACACTCTCGAAAAAGTGAGGCGATGAAGAGCAAGGGAAGAAGTAGAAGAAGAGGCAGAAAAGAGGATCGAACAAATGCAAGTGCATATTTTTCCCTATACACGGCTGCCTCAAATTTGAGAGACTCACAGAAGCACAAGAAGCATCTCTAATTCTACCAACTCGGGCCTCTAACTTCTTCCAAAGCTCAGCGTGGACCTTATCCACGCTATCCTCAACCCCAATACACAAGAAGCAACCATTATTTGACTTAACTAGTAAGTCCTTAGCAAGTTGATCACACTTGGCATTCAAAGCTTCATTATCAAGTTTTAGTTGCTTACAACCCTCACATGAGCCGACGGGTCCTTAGAAGTATGCAATTCAAGTTCATCATTTCTAGCGTAAAGCTTCCTAAGGTGACAAATCATGGCATCAATTTCAAGAAGTAGCTTAGGGCAATTTTCACAAGATGCGCTTGTGTGAGTATGAAGAAAACTAGCATCAATAGGAATAGGATCAATAGAACATGTGCTAGCATCCTTCGACCTAAGAGCCTCAAAATCGAAACCACACTATCATGCAGGTTCTTAGGTTCTCCAACTCCACAAGCAAAGCATCACAGAGAGTACAATTATCGAGTCTCGAGGAACATGATTTAAGTGAAGCTAACTCCCGAGACAAACTATCTACCTCCTTCTCTAACTCGTAACACCTCGACCTAGCCTTAGCATGAAACTTGCCTAATTTACGTAAGGCATCATTTAACTCGTCAGAGGTGGGTACTCTCATCCGTGTCGCCAGACAAACCGGAGTCGCCACTTCAATGGCGCCGCCATGAAGGACATGCCGAGAAGTCGCCACCGCTTTTCTTCTTTCAGGATCATCCTCGCCGCCGCTCCATGTCTCCGTGTTTGAGAGGTTGATGTCGCCGAGGGCGGCGAGGACGCTGTGGAAGAGCTTCTTGTTCTTAGAGAAGTTGCGGTATTTCTTCTCGTGCGCCGGTTCATGAACCGGAGGCTTTGTTGCGTTCTTTCGTGTAGTCGTTTGCCCAAACCGCGACGCCGTTTTGCCATTCTCCAGCTTAGGGCAGCGTCAATGTGGTTAGCCACCACACTCAAGCAGTGATCATGCCACCTCTTCTTCTCTCTCACTCTCTTGTAAATATTGGAAAATTTTCGAGCGACAAGAGCAAGCTCATTTTCTCGAAATCATTCCGCAATTTCATCGCTACGCCGCAAAGAGCGGAGAGAGAAAACCGAAGCAAAGTCAAGAGAAAATCCAAAGAGAACCCAATGGGATCGGTGACCAAAGCCATCGATCGAGATTTCGCTCTTCCGAGAGACGACATCAATCTCATGAGTCTTGAGGCGGAATAAAGCCCATCAAGAGTCGAGTCGACAGATCAATGGTGTCCTTGATGGTGGTCACCTTCATTTCCCAAACCCAAGGTCGAAAAGCGGTCAAGAAATGCCAAGCATTGTCCGAGTCAGTATATACAACCGATCGCTTCGGAGGTCACTCAAAATCTTGGTAAACCGACCAAAGCACTCATCGAGACTCTCATCGCGCGTTGTTCAAATTTGTTGTACTCGCTTGAACTAGTCCTCGCCACGGTCTTGATTTGAGTAGTGCCCTCATGGTAAGCATCGAGGGTTACCCAAATCTCGTATGAGCGAATGTGAGAACCGATCATACTCACTACTACCGAAGTCATCAGATGAGAATGTTCTCGCCTTAGCATTTGCCTCAACGTCACCATATTGCTTGCCGGACGTTCTCATCGGCAGAACCTCATATGGGAGCTTCACCTTCGCCATATCAGAAGCACCAGCAAGGATGTATGACTCCATCCGGATTTCCAAAAGGAAAATCAACACCACAAAAATTGGAGGCTTGGTGGAATACTTGTTCTGTCGCCATGGCTCTCGAGACCGGTCAAGATCTATGGAAGAGCAAAGCCGGCTCTGATACCAATTGAAGGATCGAGATGGCGAACAGAGGGGGGGTGAATGGTCGCAAATAAATTTTCCCAAAATACTCCAACCAAAATCTTGACAAGATCACCCAAAGAAAACCGGTGCCTCTCAAATTCGCAAAACCCGCAAAAACCGGAACGACTAGACAACTATGTGTATCCCTAGCTTACATGGATGAGATCCATAAAATATGTGAGGGATTTTTCAATCATAATCCTGGTTGTCAAGTGTCCAAATAAAGAGGAATCAATTCAAATACTTCTTTTCTAAAAGAGATCAAGCCAAGACACAAAAGTCTCTTTGAGAAAAGCAAAAGCAGATATTTCCAGAAGCTGTCTTTAATTTGAACAAGAGGTTGGTGGGTTTCTACTACTCACAAAATTATGAGAAATTTTATTCCTATGAGAAGATGAGTCTTGAAGCTTTCTAAAAAATTTCAGATCAAAAAGCCATGTAGAAAAATCATCATAAATCTATAAACATAGATAGTCAGGAACTTCGAGCAGAAAATTTGGGGCTCAGTTTTCACCTCATGGAGCCCAAACGGTAAAACAAGTGAACTCCAAAAGTTTTCTACAGATGTATATGGGAGTCCCGCACAATCTCCAGGAAGAATCACGCAAAAAGATTTTTTAGATTTTTCTAAAAATCAAATACTAACTGCTGCGCGAAGAAGAAGTTCTGGACAGAACTGGAACTTGAAAGAAAAAGATGATCTCAACTTAATCAAAGAGTGCAAAAGAGATGTAAAACCATATGAACACACTCAAAACATCCAAGATCATCATTTAGAAGGAGGAGGCAAATCCAAATTGCATGAATGTAGATTGCGGAAAGTAAATGCATAACGAAATGCTGAATTTAAATTATGAAAGTAAAGACATAATGTAAATGCGAATTTAAATTCACAATAATGTAAAGAAATTTCTTTGTATTTCTGGTGGAAGGTTTACAAAGCCTCACTTCATGTGGGCAAAGCTCAAAGGAGCAACTCAAACCTTCAAGGGGAGGAGGCTACCCCTCCACCCCTATTTATACTACTCTTAGGCCACCTACCACCCTTGGATGAGTCCCTCAACCCTAGGACACTCATCTAAGGGCTAGGATTGACCCACTCACACAGCCATGCAAGGGCTAACCCAAAACCCACACACATACCGGGTTTTCTTGCACGGTTTTCAAAGCATACTACCTAGACTCGCTAACCTATCAACTAGACCGCAATCCGACGGCCCTCATTGATCTACGCGGCATCTAGCTAGCATCATCTCCTTTCCTTGTCTTCTTGACTTGCCCGGACTCCGTCTCCGATCATCTTCCGGCGATCTCCCGACCGTCTGGACCTCCGACGCTCCTCGCCTAGTCCCGGTCATCCTCCGCCTCACCATGACCTAGCACCGTCTCCCTACAACCATCAAAGACAAGGAATACCTTTCACATAGCAATGCCCACATATATATTCAATGATTATCCCAGAATCATTAACCGATCTTAATTGCGCTCAACGGTCCGGTGCTACCGCCCCCAGGCCGGTAGCACTGGAAAAGCACCCAACACTCAAATTGCTTCAATTTGAAGATCCAATTCAAATCAAACTCAATTTCAAATCAATCCAATCTCAAATCTTGTCAATTACTCATCACACACAAGGATAGACCTCCACATGGTCTTTCAATCTTCCATCAGTGGTTCGAGAAACACATCAATATCTACTCCAGGCTGTCTCGGACCTTGGATAAGAATGGACAACATTAGGTACCTTCTCTTCATACATAGCCATGGAGGAAGGTTGTAGATGGACAGGACTACTAGCCAAGTGCTTTGTGTGGCATTCCATTCACCGAAAGGATTCATACCATCGGTACTCAGTGCAAACCTTACATTCCTGGGTTCATTGCCGAAATCTGGATACATGCGATCAAAATTTCTCCATTGTCTACCATCGGCTGGGTGTCGAATCTTTCCATCTTTTCTGCGCTTGTCGAATGCCAACCCATTAGTTCGAGTCCCTCTCATTCGAGTACAAACGCTTTCAGTGCCAATAATCGCAAGTACCACATCACCATCGCAGGATTCTTTTCTTCTTGTCCGTGCTCAAGACTCACATCTTTATTATTACCAGAGTACTATTCTTGTTCTTCTTATTCTTCGTAGTGCTAGGTGAAGAATCATCATCGCCGTGGGAGTCATCATTCTTCTTATACCGCTCGCCTTTGCACACCGGCATTGATCCAAGTCCGTAATCTTTACTGAAGAGAATATAGTGGTTCGGACATGCATGTATCTTTTGCACATCCAATGACATCGGAGTGATAAGCTTCTTCGCAAATAAGTGCTCGCGGCAAGGTGGGCAATCCATTAGCCTTCGAAGTATTTCGCCAAGAGCCTCAACAGATCGGTGAAACTCTTGTCCGACCATCCATTGCTAGCCTTCAACCGTAGAAGCATCAAGACCGTATGCAACACCGTAAACTCGAGGACAACCCTTGATTCCTCATATAACGCATCATTCACGCTTTGTGTAACGATCGATATTATCTAAACTCGTCATCTCCTTTAAAACCTCGTGGTTAGGCATGGCGCAACATTTCTCTACATTAGCGATCGACCATCATCTAGCAAACGAGCATGCACGTGAGCTTCATCTCCCAAACCATCAGTGTCGCCTCCAGCACTTCGATCATCCACGAGATCGGGATCAACATCATTGGTTGTTTGTGATGTACGTTGCTCGCCATGGTTGGACCAACATGTGTAATCCTCTATAAAACCTCTCATGATCAGGTGTGTTGTGATTACACTTAAATCTCCCCACCCTACATTGTTCTTACAGGTCTTTGCATGGACAAAGTATTTCTGCTTCCTTCTTAGTCCAAAGGCCCTTCCGAGCGGCTTTAATAAAAGTTTCGAGCTCTTTGAGGAATACACCCTTATTTCTTGGGGCATTATACATCCATGCCCTTTCCATCTTGAACTCAAAATGTAAAAATCGATTGAAATGTCAATTATTTAGATAGAACTTTAACAAGAGAACCCTAAGTTAAATACTATAAAATGATTTTATTAGAATCACGAAGAATGTAAGGTCCTCTCCTCTAGATCTAGAGAGGGGATCGTTCTTCCCTCTAGAGAGGGAGGATACAAGATCTATCTCACAGATCAAGAAGGTGAGGGCTTCAACGGAAATTAAATTAGTCCAAAGGACACTCAATTCGTTGGTTTTTGGTGATGTGTCTATGACATGTGGGTCCATCTGAGTCTATGACAAGGGACCAGGTGTCAAAAGTGAATCACGAATTTTAAAGAGTGTCAATGGCGCCAATCTCCCAAGCTTCAACCCTCTCCCATGCACATTCTATCTACACTACATCTTCCTCTCCACAAGATAACTATTCCAAGGATTTCAAATGTCGAATGAGATGCTCTTACCATAGAGAGTTAACTATTCCAAGGATTTCAAGTTCAAAACCTAGCTCCCCTTGTTTTCACAATTTTGGGGCACTGAATCGCCTCGCGAGAACGATCTGCTCGAGTTTTAAAGCGAAGTTTCCACAGGCGCTCCCTAAGACAACGACCTCACAAAAATAATAACGATCAAGCAAAACAAAGATACGGATGATCCGTCAAAGGCCAAAAGAACCATACCGAGTATTTTTCGGGCGTTGATTTCTTTGTAGTGGCGTTGTTGCAACGTAATGGATGATCCGATGCGTCAATAAAAACTCATACCGAGTATTTCACGGACGTTGGATTTCTGTGTTTTGCGTGTATTGTAGAACAAAGGATGATCCCAAGATGCATATAAGAACGCATACCAAAGATCTCCTTCGTCACAAGATATGCGCATAAGCATTTACAAAATTTGGACAGCAGTTTGTTTAATTAAGAACTACGCCTTTAAAGACTTGAACATCACCACAGGGGGTTCCTTAATTAATTAGGCCGTCAATATAATTAACTAGGAACATATCTGGTGCAAATAAAGTTTTGGTGCAACCTTGGTGCAACCCAACTAACAAAAGTTTTAAAAATTCAAACTTGATCATGAATGTGAACTGCCTCGCTCATGATTAAGTTTGTTTTTTTATTACTCTTAGCACAGGACGAATTTGATTATGAAATTTTATATGTAGATGGGGTAAGCTGAGATGTATATCCATGATTTTTTTCAGAATTTTTTGAAACTTTTGTTAGTTGGGTTGCACCAAGGTTGCACCAAAACTTTATTTGCACCAGATATGTTCCCAATTAACTAAGGTGGCTTGCTTAACGTACCGCCTGTGGAAACTACGATTTCCGCATGCGGCTTCGAAAAAAGCCGGCTGTGTAAAGATCACAATTTCCCCAGGCGGTTCCTTAAGAGAGCCGCTGAAGAGATAGTTTCCACAAAGCGGCATCTAAAGGGCGCCTACCGTGAAAAGATCAATATTTTCGCAATGATTTCTTCGTGAGCCACTGTGAAGATACCTTTACACAGTGTTCTAACCCCAAGGACCGCCTCACCATTTGAGGCGGCTCTCCTTTTAATCCGCCTGTGGAAAGAAATCCTTGGTGTCTAGGAAAATCATTTCTGTAGTAGTGAGATGCCCCTAAACGACGAGATTGTGATACTAGGGGATGCCATTAGAACCGTCTGTGATGTCCTACACATCACAGATAGTTTTCAATAAAAACAATCTGTGATGTGACTTTCATAGATAGTTTAGGAATCGTCTATGATGTGATGTTCTTATCACTAACACATAGCTATAGACGGTTATCAAAACCATCTGTGATGATATTTTTGAACCATCTGTGATATGATTTTCTGTAGTAATCTCATTTTGTTGTGAAAATAGGCTATCTTGGTATATTACAAATTACCACGTCAAATTAAATACTAGAAACATTTATATTTCCTCTATAAGCTCAGCTTTCACTTCTTCCAGCTCTATATTCATCCTACGCTCTTTAATGATGAGTACATAGTTAAGAGATTCAATATCTTGTCATTTGTCATATATGTCTTTTAATTTTTGTTTATCTCATAAATCTTTTTTGTTAACTCAGACCTTCCCTTCAATTGTTATATGTTCGCCTCAAGTTTTTGTTTAGCATACAATAGGTTTTTCATATCGTCTATCTTGTATATAGGCTCTTTCTTATATATATATATATGCATTTTGTAGTCACTGGAATATGAATAGATATATGATGAATAGTTATAGAATAGAGTGCGATCAGATGTTGAGCCACTGAAGGTTAGACCTTCGGCCTCCTCGCCACAAGGTGTAGGGCTGCTAGATATTAATCTCTTACCTCCACTACGCATTAATTTATTACCTCTATTATGCCAGGATCATATAATCAAAATTGAACTAGACAATTAATTAAGCAAACAAAACCTTAAACTCTTACCTTCCTAAATTATGCATAGTTCAGCCAAGCAAGTATAAAGTATTTAAAGTCAATTTCACTATTTAAATCATCAAAATCAGATTATGAACAGTTCATCTAAGCAGGTATATTGTCAACTAACTAAATAGAGGCTATAAACAGAGCAAGCTAAACAATCATAATCAATATATTCAACAATAATCAAATGAGTATCAAACTAGATGCTTAATATGATGATCAAGCTCAAAGACAATTAATAGGAAGCAACTCTATAGTTCAAGACCATATTCACTACATTAATTGTTTTAACCATCAATAGACTTATAGCATCATTGAGCATATAACCAGCAGCAATACAACTGGCAACGATTCACGAGTCAAATGATCAAAATCAAATTATGAATAGTTTAGCCAAGCAAGTTGTAACATTCCAAAATTTGAGTTTCGGAGTGTCCGAATTTCAAAATTAACCATTTGCATTTTCTTTGAATTAATTAAAGCTTAATATGAATTTCCCAATAGCAAAAGGATTATATTTGACTAAACTATTCATCAAACTGAATATTTCTAGTTTTTATTAGGTTCCTTGTGCTTCAAGGAATTTTTTTGTATTTTTGTAGATTTTTCTGAATTTATTTGCTATTTGTTTGGATTTATTTGCTTTTATTCGGATTTCTGTGATTTTCCAAAATTCAGAAATGTTTTAATTTCTTTCTCCTCTCCTCGGGCCGAATCCTTTATCTGGCCTGTTCCTGTTCTGCCCGAGCCCGGTCCGCCCCACTCCCACCGGCCCATTCTCGCCCAGCCCAACTTCCCCTCCCGGCCCAATGCGCCTAAACCCTAGCTCGTGTTAATCCTAACCGTCGGATCCGGTCCAACGGCCATCGCTCGCCCCGCGCTTAGCACCGCCATGTTGACGGCCCTCGTAGCTCCACGTCGCCCGCACCGCGCCGCCGCCCGTCCCAATTTCCCAACCGCGTCGCCGCCTCGTTCCCCACGCTCGGCACGCCGCTCATTTTGCCCTAGCTCTTGCCATCCGAGACGCTGCCGTCGTTCCTCGCGAGCTCGCCGATGTTACTTCGCCGTCCCGAGCCCTTCTCCACCGTTTTCCCTGCCCGCCAGTGAGTATCCACCGCATCTGTCGGTGCCATTGAGTCCCTCACATTGTCTTCTCCCAGATCCACGCAAACCCGAGCCCGATCCGTCCCATCTCCGCCAACATCCGTGTCGTCTTCTTCGGTTCCGGCGACTCCGCTCCGCCCCTCGCCGTCAATCTCCTCCTTTCATCATCGCCCATTCGATCTTCGGTTAACACACCCAATTGCACCATGTCGCCACCGCCCAAGCCCTCGCCTCTCAGCCATGCGATCGGTCACCAATGATCTAGATCAGGCCGCGTCTTCCCCCGCCCGCGCCATGTCTCGCCGCCGTCCGATTCCTCAGCCTCGCTCGGATGTGCGCCGCGTGGCCTAGCCTCGTCAGCAGCCTTGTCAATCGCTCGGTCAGCCGCCACGTTGGATCCATGTCAGCCTTAGCAGCCCGTGTAATCCAACACGTCAGCAAGGTCTGCCGCGTCACCCGTGTGTCCTCTCGGTTCGCCGTGAACCAGTCGCCGACATGTGGGCCCCGCATGTCGGTGAAATACCTTTTTATCTTTTCTGATCTTTTACCGAAAATCCGAAAATCCCAGCCAATCAGATGGTGCCACGTGTCACTCTCTCCGATTTTTTCTGATTTTCTTACCCGAGAGACTTCCAGGAGCCCATTCTCCTCCGTCCGAGCTCCGATTCCAGTGATTCAAATTTCTAAATTCATGATCTCTCTTCCAGTACCATTCTTTTCAATTTTTGAATTTTGTTTTAATTTATTTTATTTATTTGTTCTCGTTTCACGTGTAGACGACGCAGTCGAAGCGCAGGCAAATCAACAAGCAGAGGTAGAACCAGCAGGTGGCACTGAAGGCAAGTCTTCCTTGATCATGTTGATCCCAAATTTTATGAAAACCTTATATTGTTTTAAATTATGCATGCTTACTTTTGCGCAAAGTACTTTAATTGTGGTATTAAGGTTTAGTTAAATACCAGCTTGTTATGCCCTCATTGACTTTAATCATGACAACCTTTGACACCCTAAGTAATACTAGCTACTAAATTTGATAATGACTATTAGTGTGGCATGGGACGGTAGAATTGCTTAGTCTTGCTTATACGTTTCGGTATTATGCCATTGTGGAAAACTTTTCAAACATTGTTTAAAACTTATTTGTGAGATTGTGGCAATTGGTGTTGCTGCTGTTATTTAATTGAATTAAAGTGAAAATGGCTTAGACCGGGGCGGATGGATGTTTGGTGGGTGCTGGATGCACGAGACCTTGTAAAGTGATTGTTCTGCCCTAGTCAATTAAGGACCGAAGCATGTGTTACCATGGACCGAGCACTACCGTACAACCACAAGTCTATATGGGTACGACCTGGCTAATTAATTTGTATGTCTCGTTATTGGCTTCGCCATTGGGTTGAATGTGGGTGTCGGATGGAGACACTTGCAAGGCGCAAAAGGGGGCTTCATACTGGGTGGATAGAACCCTAACAGCGGTGAAACCTTAGCGAGCGAAGTTAGTAGCGGGGTCGTGCATTGTAAAGACCTTGTCATGATCACTCTGCCGGCACACCAACGGAAGTGTGTCAATTGCATGGCGACAAGAGTCGATCATGTCTTGTGGGTAAAGTGTACACACTCTGCAGAGTTGAAACTACTTAAGTAGCCGTGCCCACGGTCAAGGGCGAGCAAGGTATGCTAGCACATTGTAGATCTTATGGTTTTGTTTTAAATGGAAATGATGGTTTGGGAATCCGTGAGTGGATGGAACTCTCGGATTATGGTTTGGCGGTTGGAGCCCGTCAGGTGGTTGGAACCTGTGTTATTGTCATATCAAAATTCAATTACTATTCTATTACATTTTGTTAAATGCTGCTTTGTGAAATTACTATTGGTATTTAAAGCTAAACTCTGCTTTATGCAAAAGAAACCATGTTATACCTTCAATTGTTTAGCTTTGCATATAGTTATCATGCATTATGTTTCCAAGACTTGCGGAGTACATTTTGTACTTAGCCTTGTAACTTCCCAACTTTCCACAGAAGAGAGTGCTGAAGCTGAAGGTGACTACGAGTTCTATGCTTGTGGTTATGATGAAGGCGATCCGACTACTAGGATGCGTACCCCAGTCGATTGTCTGTGGCATATGGATTGGCTCATTCTGCTGCTACTATTTTATTTCCGCTCCTTCTTATTGAACTCAAGCCATGAGGCTGGTTAATTGTAATACTGTGGCCATAAGGCTGATACTCTCTTTGCTTAATTAACATTATTGCCTCGTGATATGATTGTGTTATCATCACTGTTTCCACTGTGTGTGCTAGCTGTTCCTGGACTAGCACGGATATACACAGAGGGTTCGGATTTGGAAATCCGGGTCCCGACAGAGGTGGTATCAGAGCCATATCGACTGTAGGTCGCAACCCTAGTTAGAGTGGTCTCCATAGCAAGAACTTCAAAATTATTTTCTAAATCAAACCAACAAATTTGTATTAGTAGTTTGTCTCCTCTCATCTTATTCCTAGGTTTCTATTCCTCTCCTTTGCTGAAATATTATTTTGACAATTTAATTTGATCTTATCTCATGAAATTTCTCAAAATCCCTAGGTCTTCTGCAAGAATCTCAATCAAGGAAGATGATGATCCATGCTCTTTTCAAGACCGATGGAAGGGCTGTTGGAAGGATCAAGTTGATGAAGGAGCACTCGAAAGGATTCCTATGAAGAATAAGTTAATTGTGCCCGGTATTGTAGGAGCATATCAACCCTTTCTCTCTTAGTAATGTATAGTTTGAGTGTATTTGGATTTTCTTCTGTTGCTTGCTTGTTGGGTGTGTTGAACACATGCCCTAGGCATTGTGTTGCAGCCACCTTTCGTTTGGAGTTTTAGTTGCTTGTCTTGCCTTGGAATGGCTACCTCTCTAGTCTTCTTATCTTTTGCTCTTTCCCTCTCATCTATTGCTAACCTACCCTTGGCTGTTGCTTCAGATGGAGAGTCAAGGAAGAGTTCGTGGAGCTGGTCGCAGAGGTCATGGTCGTGGCCAGGCAGTGCCACAAGATCAGCAGAGTGCTACATGACAGTCAGAGCAGGAATTGCCGCCGCCGCCACCAGTCCAACCGCCAGTTGCAGATATTCAATAGATGATGGCAATGCAGCTTCAGCTATTGCAGGCCCTCGTTCAAAATATAGTGAATAATCCACAACCAAAGACCACCGCAAAGACCAAAGGATGCAACCTCGACCAAAACTTGGAGAGTTCATGAGGACAAGACCGCCTACCTTCTCAGGAGTAGGAGAGCCCTTGGAGGCAGATGATTGGTTGAAGGATATAGAGAAGAAACTCCAATTGGCTCAGTGTGATGATCGTGAGAAAGTGCTCTATGCTAGCCATCAGTTGAAAGGAGTGGCTGCTACCTGGTGGGATAATTTATGTACTGCCCACCAGAACGCTCAAGCTATTACTTGGGAAAAATTCACTGAAGCCTTCAGAACTGCTCATGTGCCTGTGGGTATCATTGAAATGAAAAAGAGAGAGTTCCGCAAGTTGCATTAGGGAAACCAGAGTGTTTCTGAATATCTTAATCGGTTAACTCAGTTATCGAGGTATGCACCAGAAGATGTGGCAACTGAAAGTGCCAAGATTTGGAGGTTCATGGAGGGACTTGACCCTGACATCAAGGTTCAGCTAGTCGCTTTAGATTTTCCAAACTTTCAGCATATGGTGAATAAAGCGCTAGTGCAAGAGGATGCTCATCGTCAGCAGCGGGAGTCCCGCAAGAGAAAGATGGCATTTTAGGCTCAGCAGGGAGCAAGTGGTTCTCGCCAGTGCTTCCAACCTCAGCAGATCAGCAAGACCCCTATCCAAGGAGCACCCCATACTCCTAATTCTGGACCTCGCCCAATTGCTCAAGGACCCCAGCATAATGTTAGTGCTCAGCCGCAGAAAGGAAATTCAAATGCTGCAGGAGTTCAGTGTTTCCACTGCCATCAAATGGGACACTATGCCAACAATTGTCCTCAGAAGCGTCAGCCTGTGACCTCAGTGCCACTCAACTTGGGATCCAGTTCTGCCAAAACTCCAGCGCAAGGATAAGGTCGTGGAGTGCCTCAAACCCCAAGAGCTCCGCAATCTTTTGGAAAAGGACGTGTCAACCACGTGACTACAGAAGAAGCTCAAGAGGCACCAGATGTGGTTTTAGGTAAGTTCCTTGTCAACTCAATACCTGCCACAGCATTATTTGATTCTGGAGCATCGCATTCTTTTATATCAAAGAATTTTGTTAAACAATTTGGTTGGGAAACATTTACCCTTAAGAGCCTTATGATAGTTCAATCCTCTGGAAAAGAGATGAAAACTAATTCATTATGTCCTAGTGCAACCATAAAAATCAATGGGGTAGAATTCCTAGCGAATCTTATCATTTTGGATTCAAAAGGAATTGATGTCATCCTAGGGATGGATTGGTTGACCAAATATAAAGGTCAAATAGATTGTGCTAGTAGAGCCATTACCCTTACCAATTCAGAAGGCATTCGAGTGGAGTATATGCCTGATGAGTCTTCAAGTGAAAAGTGCACTCTGAATAAGTTGAAGGAAATAACCTTGGAAAGTGTGTCCATGGTAAGAGAATACCCAGATGTATTTCCTGAGGAATTATCAGGCATGCTGCCTGATCGAGAAGTTGAGTTCATCATAGAACTAGTCCCTGGTACGACCCCTATTTCCAAGAGACCATACCGTATACCAGCCAATGAGCTAGCTGAGATGAAGAAGCAGATTGAAGAATTGCAAGAAAAAGGATTCGTTTGTCCAAGTTCGTCGCCTTGGGGAGCGCCAGTTCTTTTTGTGAAGAAGAAGGATAATAGATTGAGTTTGTGTGTAGATTATAGAGCCCTTAATGAAGTCACAATCAAGAATAAGTATCCGTTGCCTAGGATTGATGACTTATTCGATCAGTTAAAAGGAGCTTGTATTTTCTCTAAGATTGATCTTCGATCTGGATACCATCAGTTGAAAATAAGGCCGCAAGATATTCCGAAGACAGCTTTTGCTACCCGATATGGATTGTATGAGTTCATTGTTATGTCTTTTGGATTAACCAATGCCTCAGCCTATTTCATGAATCTGATGAATAAAGTGTTTATGGAGTACCTAGATAAGTTTGTGGTGGTATTCATAGATGATATTCTTATCTATTCTAGAGATGAAGCTGAACATGAAAGACATTTGAGGATGGTGTTAGAAAAGCTTAGAAGTCATCAATTGTATGCCAAATTCAGCAAGTGTGAATTCTGGTTGAAAGAAGTTGCTTTCTTAGGGCATATAATTTCTACTGGAGGTGTCTCAGTAGACCCCGAAAAAGTGAAAGGTGTGCTTGATTGGAGACAACCCAAGTTAGTGCCTGATATCAGGAGTTTTCTTGGTTTAGCGGGATACTACCGAAGATTCATAGAAGGATTCTCAAAGTTAGCAAGACCGCTAAAAAGGAGAAGAAGTTTGAGTGGATAGAAGCTTGTGAGCAAAGTTTTCAGGAATTGAAGAAAAGATTGACTACAGCCCCAGTGCTCATTTTGCCGGATATTCGGAAGGACTTTGAGATTTTCTGTGATGCTTCAAGACAAGGTCTTGGATGTGTCTTGATGCAAGAAGGTAAAGTAGTTGCATACGCCTCGCCGCAATTGTGACCACATGAGGGAAACTATCCAACCCATGACTTAGAAATGGCTGCAGTTGTGCATGCATTAAAGTTATGGAGGCGTTATCTCATTGGAAATCGTTGTGAAATTTTCACAGACCATAAGAGTCTGAAGTATATCTTCACCTAAGCAGACCTCAACCTGAGACAAAGAAGATGGTTGGAGATAATTAAGGATTATGATGTGGGAATACATTATCATCCTGGCAAAGCTAATGTAGTTGCCGATGCCTTAAGCCGAAAGAGCTACTGCAATAATTTGATGATTAAAGAAGGACAACCTGCTCTTCACGAGGAGTTTCAGCGTTTGAATTTGGAATTAGTGGAGGAAGGTTTTGTTGCTACCTTAGAGATTCAACCAACCTTAGTGGATCAGATTAAAAAGATGCAAAAGTCAAATAAGGAAGCTGCTAAGATCAAGGATAGAATAAAGGAAGGTAAAGCCCCAGGATTTTCAAAAGATGAAGAAGGAATAGTTTGGCTTGGAAAAAGTATTTATGTGCCAAATCAAAAAGAAATTAAGCAGTTGATATTAAAGGAGGCGCATGAGTCAGCATACTCAATTCATCCAGGCAATACTAAGATGTGTCATGATCTTCGTGATGTATATTGGTGGTCAAGGATGAGAAAGAAAATTGCAGAGTATATAGCCATGTGTGATGTATGCCAGCGAGTTAAGGCTGAACATCAGAGACCTGCAGGATTGTTGCAACCATTAAAGGCGCCTGAATGGAAGTGGGAAGAAATTGGAATGGATTTTATTACAAGACTTCCAAGGACCAGATCAGGATATGACTATATGGGTTGTAGTTGATCGTCTGACAAAAGTTGCACATTTTATTCCTGTGAGAACAACCTATCAAGGAGATAAGCTTGCAGAGTTGTATATGTCAAGGATCGTGTGTTTGCATGGTGTGCCAAAGAAGATTGTATCAGATCGAGGAACTCAATTCACATCAAGATTCTGGCAAAAGTTGCAAGAAGCTTTGGGTACTAATTTGAATTTTACTACAGCCTATCACCCTCAGACTGATGGACAAACTGAGCGGGTGAATCAGATTCTCGAGGATATGTTAAGGTCTTGTGCATTGTCCAATGCGACAAGTTGGGATCAAAGTTTACCCTATGCAGAATTCTCATATAACAACAGTTATCAAGTAAGTTTGCAGATGTCACCGATTGAAGCCCTGTATGGAAGAAAGTGCAGAACACCTCTCTGTTGGAATGAAACAGGAGATCGTCAAATCTTTGGTCCTGATATTTTGCAAAAGGCTAAAGAACAAGTAAAGATGATTCAAGAAAGGTTAAGAACAGCGCAGTCTAGGCAAAAGAGTTATGCTGATAACCGTCGAAGAGAGTTAACCTTTGCCCCTGGTGACTATGTATACCTGAAAGTCTCACCGCTCAAAGGAATGCGTCGATTCCAAGTTCGTGGAAAGTTAGCACCAAGATTCATTGGACCGTTCCTAATCCTAGCCAGAAGTGGAGAAGTAGCTTATCAGTTGGAGCTACCGCCGCAGTTGTCAAATATGCACAATGTGTTCCATGTGTCGCAGTTGAGAAAGTGCCTCAGAGTACCCGAAGAACAGATGAAGATTGAAGATGTTGAGTTGCAGGAGGATCTTATCTACCCAGAGTATCCGATCAGAATTCTGGATGAAGCAGAGCGTAGAACAAGAAACAAGACGATCAAATTTTGCAAGGTTCAGTGGAGCAACCATTCAGAAGAGGAAGCAACTTGGGAGCGTGAAGAAGATCTTAGAGCAGAGTACCCCAGCCTATTTCCCTAGTCCATCCAAATCTCGGGGTCGAGATTTCTTTTAGGGGGGAGGTTTGCAACATTCCAAAATTTGAGTTTCGGAGTGTCCGAATTTTAAAATTAACCATTTGCATTTTCTTCGAATTAATTAAAGTTTAATATGAATTTTCCAAAAGCAAAAGGATTTAATTTGACTAAACTATTCATCAAACTAAATATTTCTAGTTTTTATTGGGTTCCTTGTGCTTCAAGGAATTTTTTGTATTTTTGTAGATTTTTCTGAATTTATTTGCTATTTGTTTGGATTTATTTGCTTTTATTCGGATTTCTATGATTTTCCTAAATTCGGAAATGTTTTAATTTCTTTCTCCTCTCCTCGGGCCGAATCCTTTATCCGGCCCGTTCCTGTTCTGCCCGAGCCCGGTCCGCCCCACTCCCACCGGCCCATTCTCGCCCGGCCTAGCTTCCCCTCCCGGCCCAATGTGCCTAAACCCTAGCTCGTGTTAATCCTGGCCGTCGGATCCGGTCCAACGGCCATCGCTCGCCCCGCGCTTAGCACCGCCCGATCGCCGCCACGTCGACGGCCCTCATAGCTCCACATCGCCCGCACCGCGCCACCGCCCGTCCCAATTTCCCAGCCACATCGCCGCCTCATTCCCCACGCTCAGTACACCTCCTGGGGCTACTTAAGGCTCTGAGACGCCTCGTGCTGTGTTCCCTTCCTCGCGCCGCTCATTTTGCCCTAGCTCTTGCCATCCGAGACGCTGCTGTCATTCCTCGCGAGCTCGCCGAAGTTACTTCGCCGTCCCGAGCCCTTCTCCGCCGTTTTCCCTGCCCGCCGGTGAGTATCCGCCGCATCTGTCGGTGCCATTGAGTCCCTTGCATTGTCTTCTCCCAGATCCACGCAAACCCGAGCCCAATCCGGCCCATCTCCGCCAACAGCCGTGTCATCTTCTTCGGTTCCGGCGACTCCGCTCCGCCCCTCGCTGTCAATCTCCTCCTTTCATCGTCGGCCATTCGATCTTCGGTGAACACACCCGATTGTGCCACGTCGCCGCCGCCCAAGCCCTCACCTCTCCGCCATGCGATCGGTCACCAATGATCCAGATCAGGCCGCGTCTTCCCCCGCCCGCGCCATGTCTCGCCGCCGTCCGATTCCTCAACCTCGCTCGGATGTGCGCCGCGTGGCCTAGCCTCGTCAGCAGCCTTGTCAATCGCTCGGCCAACCACCACGTTGAAGCCATGTCAGCCCTAGCAGCCCGTGTCATCCGACACGTCAGCAAGGTCTGCCGCGTCACCCGTGTGTCCTCTCGGTGGACTCAATTCGCCGTGAACCCGTCGCCGACATGTGGGCCCCGCATGTCGGTGAAAGACCTTTTTCTCTTTTCTGATCTTTTACCGAAAATCCGAAAATCCCAGCCAATCAGATGATGCCACGTGTCACTCTCTCCAATTTTTCTGATTTTCTTACCCGAGAGACTTCCAAGAGCCCGTTCTCCTCTGTCCGAGCTCCGATTCCAGTGATTCAAATTTCTAAATTCATCTAAATTCATGATCTCTCTTCCAGTACCATTCTTTTAAATTTTTTAATTTTGTTTTAATTTGTTTTATTTATTTGTTCTCGTTTCACGTGAAGACGACGCAGTCGAAGCGCAGGTAAATCAACAGGCACAGGTAGAACCAGCTGGTGGCACTGAAGCAAAGTCTTCCTTGATCATGTTGATCCCAAATTTTATGAAAACCTTATGTTGTTTTAAATTATGCATGCTTACTTTTGCGCAAAGTACTTTAATTGTGGTATTAAGGTTTAGTTAAATACCAACTTGTTATGCCCTTATTTACTTTAATCATGGCAACCTTTGACACCCTAAGTAATACTAGCTACTGAATTTGATAATGACTATTAGTGTAGCATGGGACGGTAGAATTGCTTAGTCTTGCTTATATGTTTCGGTATTATGCCATTATGGAAAACTTTTCAAACATTGTTTAAAACTTATTTGTGAGATTGTGGCAATTGGTGTTGCTGCTGTTATTTAATTGAATTAAAGTGAAAATGGCTTAGACCGGGGCGGATGGATGTTTGGTGGGTGCTGGATGCACGAGACCTTGTAAAGTGATTGTTCCGCCCTAGTCAATTAAGGACCGAAGCATGTGTTACCATGGACCGAGCACTACCGTACAACCACAAGTCTATATGGGTACGACCTGGCTAATTAATTTGTATGTTTCGTTATTGGCTTCGCCATTGGGTTGAATGTGGGTGTTTGATAGAGACACTGCAAGGCGCAAGAGGAGGCTTCAGATCGGGTGGATGGAACCCTAACAATGGTGAAACCTTAGTAGGAAGTTAGTAGCGAGGTCGCATTGTAAAGGCCTTGTCATGATCACTCACCAAGACACCAAAGGAAGTGTGTCAATTGCATGGCGACAAGAGTCGATCATGTCTTGTGGGTAAAGTGTACACACTCGCAGAGTTAAAACTACTTATAGCCGTGCCTACTGCCGAGGGCTGCAAGGTGCGCTAGCACATTGTAGATCTTATGGTTTTGTTTTAAATGGAAATGATGGTTTGGAAATCCGTGAGTGGATGGAACTCTCGGATTATGGTTTGGCGGTTGGAGCCAATCAGGTGGTTGGAACCTGTGTTATTGTTACATCAAAATTCAATTACTATTCTATTACATTTTGTTAAATGCTACTTTGTGAAATTACTATTGGTATTCAAAGTTAAACTCTGCTTTTTGCAAAAGAATCCATATTATGCCTTCAAGTGTTTAGCCTTGCATATAGTTATCATGCATTATGTTTCCAAGACTTGCGGAGTACATTTTGTACTCACCCTTGCAACTTCCCAACTTTTCACAGAAGAGAGTGCTGAAACTGAAGGTGACTACGAGTTCTATGCTTGTGGTTATGATGAAGGCGATCCGGACTACTAGGACGCGTACCCCAGTCGATTGCCTGTGGCATATGGATTGGCTCATTCTGCTGCTACTATTTTATTTCCGCTCCTTCTTATTGAACTCAAGCCATGAGGCTGGTTAATTGTAATACTGTAGCCATAAGGCTGATACTCTCTTTGGTTAATTAACATTATTGCCTCGTGATATGATTGTGTTATCATCACTGTTTTCACTGTGTGTGCTAGCTGTTCCTGGACTAGCACGGATATACACGAGGGTTCGGATTTGGAAATCTGGGTCCCGACACAAGTATATCAACAACTAACTAAACAGAGCCTACGAATACCGCAAGCTAAGCAATCATAATCATTATATTCAACAATAATCAAATGAGTATCAAACTAGATACTGAATATGTTGAACAAGCTAAAAGACGGTTAAATAAAAGTAATACTTTCTAGCATTAACAGAAAGCAGCTCTATAGTTCAAGTCCACATTCTCTACTTTAATTGTTTTAGTTCAACAATAGACCAATAGCATCAAGATCGATATACATTAATATAGCAATCAGAGAGGGTGAATGATTGTGTAGAAGCTAAAACAAATTTTTTAGTGATTCTCAAAATACCGCTATACAAATTATAAAAGATTGCTTCGGTTTCCACGAAAATATATTGATATACGTTCACTAAAATAGTAATTCCCAAAGATCTCACTATTGGATTGATGTGAAATTTGGACGGTAGAAACTAGATTCAATTTCAAAACTAATCCAAGTAGAATCAGCTCAATCGGATCTACATATCTAAAGTAATGCCCTTCGTAATTTGATTGTATCAAATAATAACGAAAATTGATTAAACCCTAATTACAAGATTAATCATGATCTACGAGTAATTAACCAATCAAGCTTTTCAGATCAATCACTTGATGTCCTAGAAAGGTTTTGAATGGATCAAATCAAAATTATCATGGTGGAACAATGAATCAATAAAAAAAAGGCATGCAAACAAAGAATGAAAAGAAGAACGAGATTACCAACACATCAACTTACAAATCTTGATTTTTATTATCGAGATGTGTTCATAAGATGCCACCAAAGCATCCTCAAATAATCTCCTAATTGTTGGAACAGGCGCCAGGAGCTTCACAGCCGCTACAACCTCCTGGGCGCAAGGAACCTGCAGGCGCTAGAAAACCTCCAGGCCGCAGCCACCAGCAGGACCTCCAGCCACGAGAGAAAACTCCAGGCGCAAGGAAAATTTTCCAGCCGCATAGAAGTCACAAGAAGCGCTCAAGCCAATGGACTAGTTCTCTTCACGTTAATCCAGAATCAATCAAGCCGCCAGGAGCTTCTCAAGCCAACAGGAGTTACAGCCGCCAGGACAAAACGCAAGGACCTCCAGGCGCTCCAATGCGAGAACTCAACAGCCACACGGAAAAATCTTAGGCCGCCAGGGACACTCATGCCGTAGGAAAAACACAGCCGCCACAGGGCTTCTCTGGGTGTAGAAAACCAAAAACCCTAATCTCTTCTCTCTAATTAATTGCATACATGTATATTTATCAGGTCCAATTATACATGGGTTAATACATACATACAACCCAAAATTCACACGTGCACGCATACGGCCAACCTGCTGCTCTCGCCTGACTCACTCACCTCCACATGTACTATTCTAGTCCGAACGTCTCGCATGACATCCTTAACTATTAGGACCTCGGTTCCTCCTTTAATCTAGTCTCGAATATCAGTTCCTTTATGAACCTAGTTCCAATCCTGCATCGACCACGTTCGCTTTCAAGCAAAACCTGCACAAGAACAAAAACGAAAACGTGTACGAGTACAAGTCCATGACTTACTCAAGATCAGTCTATCTAACCACTCACATGAGCGTATTACATCAAGCTAAACCATTATCATGCTACCACAAGCATATTAAGTAATTATCTGAAACAACACATGCACAAGCACCACATATGCCATGAGCACAACTACTTTGCAATGCCAATATCATCACTAAGCCAATTTTTTAGCACATGATTTCACAATTGAGCATACAACTGGCAATGATTTACTATTTAAATGATCAAAATCAGATTATAAATAGTTCGGCCAAGTAGTTATATCAACAACTGATTAAATAGAAGATATGAACAGAGCAAACTAAGCAATTATAATCAGTATATTTAGCAATAATCAAATGAGTGACTGACCTTAGAGTAAAGGAGCCGGAGAGGCGGAGGAACGACGTGGACGAGGTAGGGAGGCAGAGGGGCGACCCAGGCTCCAGGGAGCTAGGGAGGCCAAGGGGCGCGACGCTGGCGAGGAGAGGCGGAGGGACGCGACGCGGGCAAGGAGACAACTCCTTTTTTGGAATAAAGGGGAAGCCGAGAAGTTAAGCACAACGTGGATGCCTCGGTTTTTGGTAGTTAAATGCATTGAAAGAAGAAGCTGAGAGGTCAAACGCGGGAAAGCATTTAGTATTACTATCACGATCAATTCTAACTTCAAAAAACGATCGTGATGACCATAATCTCTATCGTTTTTTATGTTATAACTCATAGTGATACATATAACATCACTATCGGTTCATCGGTTCTATGGTCAGATCAATAGTGATACTTTGCACCATATTTCTCATCCACGCCAAATCATATATCACTATCGGTTTTTTCTGAAAAGTTAGAAATCGACCCAGATGAAGAGATAATGATATATCATTATGTAGTAGTGATGCTAGTGATTTGCTCCAAAGGCAATTAGAAAAATGTATATCACATCTATGTTTATGAATTATTGGATAAATGTAATTATTTTTAATGAATTATTATTTATAAAGGTTAGTAAGTATGTGACTTGTTAGTGAAGTTCTTTACTTATGTCAGGAAAAATAGATCCAAAGATATGAAGCTTCTAATATGTGTTAAGTCTAAGGTTCAAAAAAATTTATAGAAACCAATATATCTAAAATTTCAATTTCTAGAATTTAATATACATTTTCAGAATTTATTAATTATTTTTCATAATTTCAGGGGAGAGTCCCTAAAATAAAATTTTCACAGTCGGCCCATAATTAGCCGTAACTTCAGGGGTTAAAATGAAAAGTCACTGTTTTTAATTTCTTTTCTCTTTATTCGGAAAAATAGGATGGGACACACGGACCGTGGGCCATCATGCAGGTTACCGTAGCCAATTAGCTACGCAGCCCACGCCGGCCTACAAGACTGCACGGCAAAAGGCAAAAGCCGAAGGCGCCTGGCAGTAACAGGCGCGTGGTGCCGACGCGCAGCCGGACGGCAGCACGTGAGGCAAGGTACGCGACATGCGCTGCCGTCACGTGCTGTGGATGCTCAGCACTGTTTCAGGCCGTCGGGCGTGGCGCGGCGGCGGCCAACACGGAGAACGGCGAGCGCAGCCGACGCACGATGGCGCACATGCGCTGCCCGCCACGTCGAGTGACGGCAGGCAAGGAACATGTTGTCGCCGGCGGCTCAGCGGGAACAGCGCACGGCGGGGACGGCTGACGCAGGTGTGGCTGGTGCGGGCCGAGCGATGGGCGGGGCCATGCGGGCGGCCAATGGCGGTGCGCTGTGCACCGTCGACAGCACGTGTGCTACAGGCACACAGCAAGGCCTAGCGCATCTTCTTATTTTCCTTTTTTTTATTGTTTTGATGAACAGTAACAACCCTAATTTTTTATCAGATTGAACGAGTAATCTAGATAACTAGCTAGGGTAATGCGCTACGCTGCGTTATGCACGACAAGATGCAACGTGTAAAATTCAGAAAATTTAGTCGTATTTTCAGTTTTCGTTTTTTTTTAAAGAAATAGGTCGTTAGGACCCGTCGGCGATTCTATAAGCTGCTATAAATCTTCAACGAATCTATGTTTTTTTTAGAAAACCGCGGTTAGGACCCGCCGATGAATCTATGGACTGCTATAAACCTTCGATAGATTTGCATTTTTTTTAGAAAACCGCTTTTTTTTTTACATATTTTAGGAAATTTGGTCGTATTTTCGATTTTCATATTTTTTCAAAAAAATGAGTCGTTAGAACCTGTCAGCGAATCTATGGGCTACTATAAACCTTCGACGAACCTGTGTTTTTTTTTTTTTTTGAAAAAATCGCGGTTAGGATCTGTTAGCGAATCCATGGGCTGCTATAAACCTTCGACGATTCATACTTTTTTTTAGAAAACCGTGACTGCCTTTCTTTTATGTATTCTCAGTTTTTGCGTTTTTTTTTAAAAGGCCGCTAGGTCCCATCGGCGAATCCGTGGGCTGCTATAAATCTTCGACGAATTTACATTTTTTTTATCAAGACGTATTTTTATTCTTAAGTTCGCCCTCTAAAAACCATAGATAGGAGCCAAACGTAAACTGTAGAGGGATCTAAAGTATTTTTTTCCAAGGTCCGTCCTGCTAAAAATCACCAGGAGGACCTAAACGTAAACCGCGGAGGACCTAAACATAATTTTAACTTTTTTCGGGTCTATTTTATTAAAAAAACCACTGAAAGAACCTAAACGCGATTTTCAATATTTCAGAGGGCCTCTTCACAAGGGAGGCGATGTGGCACCTCCCTCCGGCCGGCAATTCTTACCGCTATAAAGATAGTTATACATTAGAGGAAAAAATAATATGTAAGATTAAAAAACTATTCAGATACAATTAACTTACGTGTCAAGAACTTACGTATGGCTTACAGTAGATTAATCGTTTGATGCCGATCAAATTCAATATAGTATAAATTGATATAGCCAAACTATCTCAATCGACCTTGATGGAGCTTCGTGCTGGCCATGGTCTGTAGTTCTTGGGGCTGCACCTGAGGACTATGACTATCTGCCGTTCCTGGTTTTCCATTGCAGTATAGCAGACCTTCAGGGGCTCCTCCACAAGATCCAATATTGTCACAACTATTTCTCCAGTTGCTTGAACGTATGCTTCAGTCTCATAGCAATTAGCAACTCTGCAGATGGTAGCTCAACACTTAGATTCGCTTTGTTACTTGTCATCTCCGGGTGTCATGAACGGCAGATGCAGAAGTCCTGGAGCGGCGTCGGGTCCGAGAGGATATCACACGTAGCCGTGGCGACAATGGCCACCGCGACCAGCACATGAAGCACAACGGAGTGAGCCAGCGCAATCGTATATAGGTTAACCGTTAACACAGGTATCAAGTATCTCTCATTAGATTACACGATTGCTACTCTTCTGTTCTTGGGGCTTGGTGAAATCGTAAGACATCTTTCTTTTTCCCTGCGGTAGTGCGCGTCGATGCCGAACACTGCTGCACTGGTAATATATAAAGCCGGCATGGCTTTGGTCTTCTAGAGTTTCGTATTAATAACATATTTTAAAATGATGATATCGATCATAGATCAACCACAATATATAAACGAATAACAAACATAATCATAGGAGAGCATACTTAATATAGGAAGGCAAAAGTCTCACTTTATTAGATTGATTCTTTTGTTAAATAGGTGTTATATTTATAGTGAAAATAAATAAGAGATAGATTTAAATTCACCCACAACAAGATAAAACTATGAACATATTTAAACTAGAACCCAAAATCATATCATATCTCAACAAATTTGTCTTCCCAACAAATAAGGGTGTAAATGGGTCGGGTAATACCCGACCCGTACCCGTACCGGTGAATTTTTTACCCGAAAAAACGGGTACGAATTCGGGTACAAAGCTATCGGGTACGGGTTCGGGTACTACCCGGGTACGGGTCGGGTACGGGATGGTTGATACCCGGAACATCGGGTCGGGTACGGGTACCCGGCTAAATGTTAAAGTCGGGTACCCGGTTACAGCATAGCACTTGTAGGATTTAGTTAAAATAGTAAACCATCTCGAAAAATTATGAAATTTTTTCTGTAAATACTAGATAAAATATAGAATCTAAGAAAAATACTAAACCAAGTAGAATGATGAGATAATAAATTATTAAAATACAAAAACCCTCTATGAAGCTAGCATTGACTAGTAAAAATAAGTTGATATTTGTATTTATGATTTGCAAATAAAGTATTCTAAAACTATAGAAACTTAATTATGAGCATATATGGTTACTATAGGCATGTACTTAAGCCGCTTAAAAAGTCCTATAGTTGCATACATTGCATAAATACGTGTAGTTGCACCATGCATCATACACCATGTTTTTATATATTCATTTTAGTAATTTTTTATAGTTAGAGACCAATTATTTTATCACATTTTTCTTATTTTTTTGTATAATTTAACTCTAGACTTGAGATATTGATATATGCATGAAGAAATTTGTTTTGTATAATTTAACTCTATGTGTTGAACTATGTATGTGAATTTCACTTCATATATTGGACTTCATGTATTGGACTATCTATGTGTTTTCATCGCATGTTTTGATTCTAGGTATTTCAGTGCTCCCGATAAAATACCCGTTGTCTCAGATTATACCCGTCTCAACACTATCCGAACCCGATTTCTACCCGTTCGTAGAAAATGCTACCCGTTACCCGTACCCTACCCGATTTATACTACCCGTGCCCATACCCGTACCCGGAGAAAAAATAATAGGATAAGGTATGAGATGACCTACTACCCGCCTGAACCCGACCCGTTTACACCCCTACCAACAAATCCATGCGGAGTAATAGAACGCGGTGGTTCGATCAATTCGTATAGCTGAAACCTTTTGTGTAGGAATCGTACATATGATAGTGAACCGACAAAAATTCAAGTCGAACAAATCTCAAAGATGTGTGAGGATGTGTGGTGCAACTTAAGCGGCTGCAATAGTACCATAAGATATTAGATAGACGATTTAGATCATACACAGCATCATAGCAACATGTAATGTAGCAAACTGATACTGTATCGTGGAATCTGTTTCGTTGAATCAAAAAATAGGCAATTACAATTAGGGGTGAAAACGGATCAGATAGTTTCAATCGATCCGGATAATTTTTGGATATGGGTTTTGTCGGATAGTTTTGGATCGGATACAAATACAGATATTTATTATCAGATACAGATATAGATTTAGTAGCCCATTATCCGTCAAATATAGATTTGGATTATCCCTAAAAACGAGCCCGGATATCCGGTAAGTGTGCTGCGTCCCGCCCTCTCGCCTCTCGGTCCATCCAACTCAAGTCAAGTAGTCCACTCTCCACTGGAAACTTGTACTTACCAGCTGAAGCTGCAGCCTCATCGGCGGTCTCGGGGGTCTCCATCCTCATGCTTCCCTTCCTCATCGCCGGCTTCACCTCTGCTTTGATGGCCTCCCCTGTCTTGTCTGCACCACCCAGCAAGAGAAAGAAAAAAAAAACTCGTTTCAAATAGACATTCAGAACCAAGAAGCTGACGGACCACCATGGCACAAGTGCACAAGTACACAAATTAACCTATCGGAAAAGGAGCAGCAGTCTTTGCTTACCAATGGGGAAGAACCTTGCCCTGATGAGAGATAGCACCAGGAGGGGTCCCAGCATGAAGGCTATCAGTGCCGCATTCCCCAGCCTCCTCCCCTCCCCTCTAGATAGGTTCATGTTAGACTTCATGGCCTTCCTCTTCCCCTCTCCTTTGTCCCCTCTCTCCCCTGGCCTTTCTTGCCTTTAGGTGCCACTAATCTTTATTTGGATGTTTCTTGAGGGAGAAATCGGAGTCTTATACCACAGGCAATGGAAGAACGGTGGCAGCACTAGTTGCAATTGAACAGGCTAAAAGTGTTGAAATGGTAGTGTGGTGGACTAGGTGACAGCCACAGCCTCACACACACGACGGCACAATTTTGAGGAGAGGAGAGCAGATAGGAGTCCAAATTAGTCACGAGAAATTTTAACATTATTCTGATAAATTAGAATTAGCTATTGATTTTGTTAAGTATATTTGTAATATTCTATTATCGAAACAAGTATAAATTAGTCTATACCTCTATGCCAAGGTTGAAAACGGATTGGAAAGTTTCAAAAAATAATGGAGTTCTTTTTGGATGGTGATGTCTTGGATGGCTAGATAAATATATGTCTTGTTTAAGTGAATGAAAATACTTATATTTATTCAATTTTAAATAATATTTTGATCAAATCAACTAGTTTTATGCTTTCATTGATTTCTTATGTACAATCTAAGAGATTATCGTGTTCTGATAAATATAAGCTTTTCTAATTTTTTTTCGTGATCCAAAACGATAGGTCGATTCGATTCTTATTCGCAGATATTTTTCCCATTCGATCAGATCCCACATTATTCGATTCAGTATCGAGACTATTCTCAGATCAGTACAAGATCTATGAAAAAATATGAAAATAAATATGATAAAGTTATTATCCACCTATATTCGATTCGTTTTCCCCCTAATTACATAGTTACTTATTATATAGTTGCACCTGCACCTGGCCTCTATCCCTCGTGTAGACACGTTGCATTGGAGAACCAATTAATCGATGTTGCACGAACAAAAACGATAGCTGGTACATATGCTTTCTGGGCCGGCCACCTGGGGGTGAAATGCTTCAGAATGATGGGCTTGCACCTGTCGCAAGGTGCATGGGCCGGAAACCAGAGAAGGGACGTTATATGGGCCTGGCCTGTGTCAAGTGCTTTAGTGTGTTTGGTTGCTCGTACTAAGTGGTAGGGCTAGAAAAAAAGCTCGGTGGTGAGGCTCGTTGGCTCGGTTCAAAATTACTCTAATTATACTCGTTCATTGGTTAAATATTGAAATGAGTCAATTTTGAATGAAATTAGATTTTGCTCGTTTCGGTAGATCATCTTGTTGGCTCGATTCTAAAAATACATCTAAATTATAGATAAAATGATATTAAATCAAACTATGTCAATTTCGGAAAAAGCTCGAAAAAACGAGGATTTGGCTCGATTTCCACCCCTACTAAGTGGTACATATATGAGATAGTTTAAAAAAAGTTTTCTATATGTGTTTGGTAACTAAAAATTTAAGAAATATTCCTATTAGTGTCAAAATTTGGCAAGGTATAACCGATTTATCAGGATAAAAATAAAATTGATAATTCTTAATGATATCGATTAAAAAGGAGAAAAGCTAAATTGAAGATGGAATTGTAACCTATATTGATTTAAAGATGGAATTTTATCTATACAGATGATCGGTATGGATCATGATTTGCAATGCATCAGAGATTGATATGATTGACTTATGCACTATAAAAGGCAACCTGAGGCGAGCTGAAAAAGAACAACCAATCAATCAAACAACTCGCATCTATTTTTTATCTACTTTTCTTGTCAATTAAGAGTAGCTTTTGAAATTTAGACTTTGTAATTCACTTTTGATCAATAAAGTTGCGCATCACCGTTTGTTGATCATCTTCGATTACGCTAATTTATCTAAATTTGCTTTTTTTGATCTTGATGCGCATCGTCTTTTTCGAGAAAATCTACCTTTTACCAAACCATCCGATCAGCCGTAATAAGCTTCTCAGATTTATCGTTACACATGATTTAATTGGCTAAATAGCTATTTAGATTAGATCTAATTGGCTGGCATAGATATTTAGATTATAATTTTCTTGCCTATTGTAAGATCAAATCAGCTAAAACCTCATAGCCTTTTAAACCCAGTGTTTGAGCCATTTAAATCCTTCATCATATTTTTTGGCACCAACACACTTTTGGCATGCCCTGTGGGACATGATGTCTTCAGGAAAATCAATTCCGCCGTCCGACGTTAACACCGATGCTATAATCGTCCCAACAATGGACGATTTGATGCTAAAGTAGCGCAAGAAAATCGAATATTGGAAGGTTGCGCTCGAGGAGATGATGCTAAACTGCTATCAAAAAATCTGACATGGTATTATGCAAAAGACAACGCTACTTACAATCAACCCCTTGGTGATACACAGACCGTCGATGCATCGATAAGCCGATACATGCCTACATAAGTTGAATTATCTGCTATGATTAATCAATTTGTACACTATGTTTTGGTTAACGAATCATCGGTCTAGTAACTACTCTTATGTCAATGATAGCTAATAGTGTTAAGACAATTGATTAAGAACTAACATTTGTTGGGAGTTTGCTCGATCCAATGTAAGCTCTACCGAAATACCCAGTCTATTTGGTACCGACAAGCACACAAAGTTCTGGTCTAATAGCTAATCCTAAGCCATGAGCTCTAGCTCCTACCATGATGTTCCCAATCGACCATAATATTGCCATGAGATCCTCGTGCAAGTGGGGTTGTGTATTATCAATCATACACCTATGTCGTTAAGTTGGATGTACCAACCAATTTACCACCATCGACTCTGTTTTACACCTACCGACAATCAGTTCCACATCTAGTTGAAACCCCTATGCGCCCACGCAGTATACCGAGCCGATTCCTCAAAGGAATCGGCCCCGTATAGTATTGTGACCTACATGGAGCCATTTGTTCCATTACCAGAGTCGATAGCCAGGAGTCTAAACATAGGCTATGAACAGCCTCATCAGTAGATAATATGTATTGGCCCGATAACCTTGAAAAAGCTCACAAATGGTGCTCTTTAGTTCTATTGGAAGATGGGTCAGCTTTGTCGTCACCATACACTTGTCCCATGGAACATTACCTACGTCAAGGTGACTAGCAACGATAATCGACTAAAGACAAAATATCTGGGCCGATGCAAGATCATTGTGGTGAACATATCAGTAAAGGCCCGATCCATGAAAAGATTTCTAGACCAATCCAGAAGCAAACACGACTGGACGAAGCGGTCAAGTTCTACGGTTAAGTTGATCTAGCAGGAAAAATGCATTAGCCGATTGAACTGAAGCCTAGATGGTGTCCTCCGGGGCTTAGTTGATCTCACCACAGATGGATTTAGAAGCTGAGGACCCAAGAGATGAGAGAAGTTGAGAAGGGAAAACAGAGGGATGAAACCTTTAGTGAGCTCTAACCGATGAAAATTGATAAACAAGAGTGGAGAAAAAAGGAGCTGGTTGAGGATGAATTTGACTCAGCCAATGATTTAGATTCTCTTGTGATTCGAGATAATTCTCCGCCTCCGATGGACATCAACATGGTTTTCACCCTCTCGACCGAATTCAAAATAAGTACTGTATCGGCCAAAGAGACTTTTGCTCAGTTATGCTTGGGCTCTCAAGATGCTATTTTCGAGAAACCTCAAGATGATCATGGGCATATGAAGCCATTATATACGAAGGGTCATATTACTGGCAAGCCAATATCAAGAATGTTGGTCGATGGAGGAGCGACGGTCAATCTGATGCCATACACTACATGCAAAAAGTTAGGTAAGTCTGATGAAGATTTTATTAAAACTAACATGATTTTAAATGACTTCACAGGCGATCCTCTGAGACAAAGGGGTCATGGTGACAGAGCTAACAATCGACAGTAAAACATTGCCGATCGCCTTTTTTGTGATTATTGCTAAAGGGAATTACAGTGTTCTATTAGGGCGATATTAGATTCATGCTAACTGCCGCATCCCGTTGACCATGCATCAAATGCTCATTCAATGGAAAGGGGATGAAGTCGAAGTTGTCCAAGCCGACATATCATCTCATATAGCCATGGCCAATTCAGACGCAAATTAGCAACATGATGAGGCTGAGTATATATCGAGCAAAGCCCTGGATGATTGTGATTTTATTTGCATCAACAAAACTGGGCCTCATTCCGATCAATGTAAGACTGAGCACGCTTGATCAGACAAGTGAAATTTTGAGTCGATGGAGCCCCAATCGGAAGTAAACACTTTCAAGATAAAATGCAAAGCTATCAGCAAACAACGAATAGCTTTGAGGCCATTGAAGATTTTCAAGAAATTGAGAAATTAGGCCACGATTACACGTTGACTGATTTACTGGATGAAGTCGATATAGGTAATGGTGATAGAATAGATCAACTTTTATTAGTTCAAAATTAACAGTAGATTATTGTCGACGTTTGGGAAACAGATCCCCGTCGAGCTTACTTGTTAATTGAGGGATCAACACAGCCCTTTTTTGATGAAGGGTTTGCGTCTGGAGAATACTCTTAAGAATGGATACTCGGAAAATAGACAAAGGGTTTATATTGGTTCGGGCCTCCCACAACGGAGATAATAACCCTACTCCAGTGATTTCACTATTGATGTCAAGCTCTTACAGAAAAGCTCGTGTATCTCTATGTGTTTGAGTCTTGCTCTCTCTTTTTTTCTGTCCCCCCTTACCGATTCACCGGGGGGTTTTTATAGCTTACAAAATACTTGAAATAACTACAGCCAAATAATGTGCCATTTACTGCATTAACCGTGGCCGTAACTGTAGCCTTGATTCTTGCCACATTCCCGTAGTGGGCATAATGGCCCTAGATCGTGGCGATAATAATTATCGCCACTTAAACGTTATGAGGCGAATACGATCTTCCAATCATGCTCGAGGATTTCCCCAGCTCTGACCAATCCTTGCACGTTCCCGAGCTTGCATGCTCGGGAATGAGCTTGTATGCTCGTAAGCGAGCTTGGGTGCTCGTAGGCGAGCATCGGGCCTACTCCGGTCGGGCGGACCGCCGGCTAGACTATCTGAGGGTCTTCCTTGGAGACACCATCCAAAGGTATGCATGGTCGGCCAAAACTGGCTGCCAGGGTATAACAGTCCTTATGGAAATTATCCAATCCCCAACAATTATAAAGAAAAGCTGGTCAAGCTTTTGAGAAATTAGATTGTTTTGCTTGGGTATATTATGAGATGCTTGGTTTGAGTCGATAGCTTGTTGAATATCGGCTACCTATAAAATCGGGTTATCGGCCGTTCAAACAATCCCCTAGATGATTTAATCTAGCCATGTACAATACGATAAAAAAAGAGATTGAGTGATCATTGGAGGCTTAGTTTATCAGGCTATGCCGATACGCTGAGTGGGTTTACAATATCATTCATGTTATGAAGAAAAATGGTAAACTCAGGATATGTATTGATTTCAGAGATTTGAATAAAGCCATAACTAAAGATGAGTATCAGATGCCTATAGCCGATATACTTATCGATGCTACATCGAGAAACAAGATTATTGGCTTTCTTAATGGTAATGCTGGATATAACCAAATATTTATGGCAGAAGCCGATATCCCTAAGATAGGTTTTAGGTGTCCTGGTGCCCTAGGATTGTTTGAATAGGTGGTAATAACATTCACTTTGAAAATGCTGGTGTAATATATCAACATGCCATGAATTTAATATTTCATGATTTAATTGGCTAGATTGTGGAAATTTATATTGACGATGTGGTTGCAAAATCCAAAGAAGATATTTAGCATCTAACCGATTTAGGAATAGTATACAAGAAAACAAGAGCACACGACATGAAAATAAATCTATACAAATGTGCTTTTGGTGTACCGTTGAACAAATTTTAGGCTTTATGATCCATGAAAGAGGAACTGAAGTCAATCAAGAAAGGATCAAAGTTATAGCCAATACCAAGCCACTAGCCTGCAAAAAGGATCGTAGAGAAGTTGATCAGCAAGATTAATTATTTACGGTGTTTCATTTCAAATTTGTCTAGCTATGTAAGGCAAGTGGGGAAGACGACCGTGCACAGTGTCGTGGGCACACTCAGGGAGTGACACGATAGAGCGTCTACTCGGCATGAGCCCTCGATGTAAATAGAGCATGTATTTTCCAGTTTCCATTCTCTACATTTTGGTATCTTTGTTGTCTCATCTTTCTCTGCATGCGAGGATAACATGCCACGATGTCGTAGCAAAGCACCCTGCCCTCAGATCTGTTTCGTGCTATGATGGTCCAAACACGACCCATATAGACATACCGTATCGTGTTGCCCATTATGCCCGACTACAAAATCCGGTACAGCCCTATCATTTGTATCATGTAGACCCGACTCACGCATATGCGTGTTGTGCCATACTCCAACCGTACCGTATCTATCGTATCATAGATCGGCAAAAAAAAGCCTAGCCAACTCCCACCTCTACTATTGGTCTTGGCAAAACAGGTATGTAGCACGGCACCACCGTACATGCTATAAAAGCACCTAAGAGCATATCCAATAGTTCCCTAAAATTTTAACTCCCAATACATTTAATTGGGGCCTTCCCAAAAAAAAATTTCCCAAAAAAAATCGGCTTCCTCCAACAGCTCTCTAATTTTTCCCAAAACATACTGTTACCGTGGGCCTTTTCCCTCGCGGCTTGGCTCTTTATTGATGTTCGGCCCGCCAGTCGAACATGCATGCAGTCCAATTTGTTGAAGGCGCAAGAGTTGTCGCCGACGGAACGACGGGGTGTGCGTGGACAGTGTCGTCGCAAGAGTTGAAGCCTCGCCCACCTCCGCATCGGCCGACGGGACGCACGCACGCTCACGCAGCGTGAAGACGTTGTCGCCGGAAGACGACGGAACGACGATCGACTGTGCCGATTTGTTCTTCTGCCACCGGTCAAAAAACTTCTCGCTTTGCCAATGAATTGATTGATCTGCTAAATAATTTAAGTAGGGTTCTATACGTGTTAAAATATTCTTCCTTAGTGGCTCCATTATTATTTGCATCAAATTGACCGAGTGGTATTTCCGGCACCATTCACAGGCTTCAGGTGCAGCATGAGTCATCGTCCATCCCTCTTCCAAAGACTTTTGGACGAATCGTCGTCGGACAATGAAGATGAATTTTTTTTGACGCTGCTCAAATCGTTCAACGTTATTCGCAACCCACACGAAAACATGGTGGTTCTATCCCCGGACATCAAGTCAAGTATCGGGACAGAGTAGGAGGACACTTAAGAATGTATCAAGATTACTTAACGGAGGATCCTACGTACGGCCCAACTGATTTCAGGCGGAGGTTCGTTTTATTTGTTTGTTATTTTAATTGATGTTATATATTATAAGATTGGTCTCTTATTGTTCTTGGTTGCGCAGTATAGAATGAGCCGTGATCTATTTTTACGCATAATGCATGAAGTAGAAGATCATGATGATTACTTGTGCAAAAAAGAAATGCAACCAATACACGGATTAAGTTGCTTCGAAGGTAATCGCAGATTCCGTATGCTAACTTATGGAGTACCAAAGGATGCTACTGGATGAGTACATTCGTATTGGAGAAAGTACTGTCATAGAGAGTCTGAGAAGGTTCGTCAAGGCTGTGGTTGAACTTTTTGAAGATGAGTATTTTAGATCACCTAATGAGAATGATACATCTCGATTACTTGCAATTGGAGAGGAAAGAGGTTTTCCTGGTATGTTAGGTTCCATAGATTGTATGCATTGGAGGTAGAAGAATTGCCCTTGAAAGATGACGGGGTATGTACTCGCCACCTGCACGAGCCTACAATAATTTTAGAGGCGGTTGCTTCCAAGGATCTTTGGATTTGTCACGCTTTTTTTGGTTTACCTGGGTCTCACAATGACATCAATGTTCTTCATCGATCTCCACTATTTGGCGGCTAGTGAAGGCCAAACTCCACAAGTGCACTACAAAGATAAATGGTCATGATTATAAGATGGGGTACTACCTTGCGATGGTATATACCCATCGTGGGCAACATTTGTGAGGACTATACCAGAACCACAGGGTAATAAAAGGAAATATTTTGCCAAAGCACAGGAAGCAATAAGGAAGGATGTGGAACGTGCTTTTGGAGTTCTACAATCCCGTTTTGCCATTGTTCGGGGTCCAGCTCGATTTTGGGATGAATAGACACTAGGTGTCATCATGAGAGCCTGTATTATTTTGCATAACATGATTATAGAAGACGAGGGAGAAGTGGACCCTGATGAACGTTTCGACTACGGTGGAGAAAATGTGAATCCTTCCCATGAGCAAGATCATCGATCCGATGAATTTATTAAGACACACAAAAAATTAGAGACAACGAAACGCACCATCAAGCGCAAGAAGACCTGGTGGAGCACCTATGGCAACATCATCCAGATCAATATTAAGTTTTCCTTTATTTATGCACATACTACAACGAATTTTATTTGGTAGCAAGAATTGGTTTTTTTTAATGTCTCATGTGTTTGCTTGCAGCAAGACTAGTAAGATGCTTGACATGTTCTTCAGCACAAAAAATATACTTGCTGCCTTGTCCATGCTTCCCTTTTTCTTTTTTTAAGGTTCTTTTTTTAAGGCACATGATTCACTTTTTAAGGCACTAGTATAAAAATGTTGAATCATCTGAACTTGCATAACACATGTAGAGGCTGAACCAGCAGCGTAAAAAAAGGAACAAGTTGGCTGAACCTTATATACAATAATAAACGGTTCACCAAAGATGAACTTAAATTGTGCATTACTAACCACTGGTATTTAACTCTAGCATTGTGTGACTTTTTTAAGTAGAAGGAATTCCAAAAAGGACGTACATGGTTCTACAACTACAAGCAAAAAAGCGGGATTCTTAGCTTTGCACCAAATGAAATGCCACTCGAAATTTGCTTGAGTGAAATGCAACTCAAATTGAGCGTTTTACTCTTGACCCAAAATGTATCGACTTTGTATGTTCATGGGATATATTCCAAGCATACTTGATCTGAATTCAGAGTCATATATGATTAATCGTGACGAAATGAGCCTCAAACACTTCTAGATTATATGTATCATGTGTTTGCTTTGAAATAACAAATAACAGAGTTCTCTGAATAAGGGAAACATTTGGCTTCAACTAATAAAACAACTCCTCTAAATTTAACAAAACCTGAGTTAACCAAAAATAGTTATACTGACATATGAAGCTACTGTGGTCGTCTCATAGTCGATCCAAACACCTGCAACACAAATGACTAAATCATTAGTATTCTAGGTAGCACATTCATACAGGAGAACAAGGATGACTAAATCAGATCATGGAAATCTAAAAAAAAACAATCTGTAGCCATAAGGAATGTATATTTGACACAAATTAGAAGCTAGCAGAGCAAAGTAGTAATTAAGGAATGTATATTTGACACAAACAAATACAACAAAAACAAAGACTTAAGTTTTCTGATGAAATAGACCTTGGTTCAAGAGGATCCAAAATGACCTTTGCAAACACTACTAATGAAATAGACCTTTTCAGAGAATTGCCTGATGAGAATAGGTTAGCTTCTACATTACTTTTGCAGCTGCTACATGAATTTGACCTTTCTCACAACATGTTCTCTCTTTCTCAGCAAGTTTGTGAAGTTGACATTAGCACGGGTTTCCCCTTTTATATGGTAGTGTGTTAGGATGTATATTTAGGAATGAACAAAGTTAGCATGACTTGTAATGTAAAACAAAATACCTTTTCTACCGAGCTATTAAGAAGCACGACGCCCATGATCTCATCTTGCAAGCTCTTGTAGTATTGTAGCAGAGAGCAACGGTTATGTCCATTGACATAATTCTCTCTTCCTCTACCATTTTCTTGTAATCAGTATTTCAATTTCCTTTACCTCCAGCTTTTTTGTCTCATTTGCAACCTCGCCTCTTGATCATGCACCCTTTTTTATTTAGCTCTAGCCTCTCTTTCTCTAGGGCGTATAACCCATTGTATCTTTCCTCTTTTTCTTTTCTTTCTCTCGCATCAAACTCTTTTTCTTTGCCCACAAATGGTCTAAAGCCTCTCGCAAGCATCACCTCCACCTCGCCTCAATGCTTCTTTTGCCTTCTTCTTACCAATTGGTCTCTTGGGGGCTTCGGTCTCGGACATACATTCTCAATGATACCATTGGTGGTACTATCAACAACGATAGCCGTGGATGTTCCTGTGCTTGAATCTGTTGGCCTTTGGTTTTTGTTACAAGGTTCCTTCGAGTACGCTAACCGATTCCGCTTCTCATGCCACTTTGGTCGATTTCAATATATTCCAGCAATGCATGTATTGGAATGACTTGTTGTCCTTGTCCTCGGCCTTAAACAAAGCCATTGCTTGAATAAGTTGTAAATGTCAATGAAGGTATAAATACTTACTACAAGTTCCCAAGTGTCATTAAGACGTGTGCAAAATCCTAAAATTAAGAATAATTACCTTGCCTTGAATAGTAACCCCACTTTGCCTTCTACCCTCAATCCTTGTTAGACACCCACAAAACTTGTTCACATTCTCCAGAATACCTCCCCATCGATGCAAAAGTGAACTCGCCTCGCTTCGATGTGAAGTCCTTGTTGGTGTGGTAGTACTAAAAATTCTCTTCCAAAAAGTACCACCCTTCCGATTAGTGCCGCTCATTTGGATCCGTACTAATGTTTAACCATCTTGACACAAGCAATTTATCCTCCTTTTCACTTTGAAATTTTTGACCTTTTCTCGGTTTGGTCTTGATGAGGAGTACTCTCAACAACGGAGATGGTCGCTCCTCGGGCAAGCTATTGAAGTTCTCCAAATACAGATTATTGTTGGTCTCATCCATCAAGTTAGTATAGTATCCGGCTCCTTCCATTGTATGCTCTCACAATACACTATAAACCATCAATAAAAGGGTAAAATGATAACGCCATGTAGTCCAAATATGCATAAATTGCCATATAGTGAATAACGACACCCACCCACCCACCATGTGCAAATGAAAAAGGAATCAAACTTCTAAGATAAACTAACAGGAGTATGTTCACGACTCTTTGGGAAAACATTATCCGGACACGTAAATGCTTTCATGGTAAATTGCCTGCAGGAAAAAAAATTGAAAGTCTAATCCTCGCCAAAACACGAGCTACATTCAAGGGGCCAAAGCGGACAAATAGATGAATCTAATAACAACTCAAAGTGCTTGGTACTTGAAATAAACCTGCATCAATTATCGATCCAGTTTGGGAACAACAAGTGTGGCATTCAAAATACGGGCAACAACAACAAAGATCAATTATCTGAAAACATCAAATACCTTAACTAGGTTTACAAACATAATTATGAATACATAACACAAGAACCACATAAGTCATAGTGAATCACTCCTGCAGATTCTTATTCAATGTCATAGCAAAAATTCTCATACACTACACAGAGGCAAACCTAAAACTTTAAGGGGCTTTGACACATTCTCATACACTACACAGAGGTGCCTCATTATCATCACACATGATTATCTCATGTTTACACGGACACCTATTAATTCATTGGATGATGCTTTGCTGGAAGGCCCACTACTACTGCATCGCCTCATCGCGACCCCCATCATGCGGGTAGGTCCGAGCGGCAAGGATAATATCCTCACCGCCGGTTCCAAATTCAACCTAAGTGATAATATTATCACCGCCGTTCAAACTTCAATCGGCGTGATAAGAATAGTTTCAATTTCTGCAGCAATGGAGGTAATATCATTGCGGTTTAATAGAGAACCGCAAGTGATAAGAAGATATTTGCCGGTTTATATGTAAAACCGGTAGTGATTTATTATTGCCGGTTCTATAGTAAAACCGGCAGTGATAAGACCATTTTCACTGCCGGTTTTACTATAGAACCGACAGTGATATTACTGTTCCCCATTATTAGTTCGGTATAGAACATAATAAACATTGTAATTTATCTCACACAGAACATATGAAAGCATAATTAGTTAAAAAAAACAGAACATATGAAAGCAAATTTGTAATTTGCGGGATATGCATTAATTAAAATAACATTTACAAAGCATAATTTGTTCAGCATTACATATTTAGTCCTAATTATAATAGTCTAATGGCGCGAAGCCCTATATCCAAAACTCGTCGTCATCGTCATCCTCCTCCTCGTCGCCGGAGCTGCCGCTTGATGTGCGGCGGTGCTCATCCTCCTTCTCATCCGAATCCGATTCGGTGGCGGAGTTGGTCTTGCCCCAACGCCGCAGATTCCTCGCCGCCGTGGTCGCTGTAAATCGTCATCATTGCCGTCGTCCTCCTCCTCCTTTGCCTCCTCTTCCTCCTCCTCCGCCTCCACCTCCTCCTCCTTCTCCTCCTCCTTCAGAGCGACGGATCGGTGGGGCTCACCAATATCGTGCACGCTTCTTAGGGGTGCCATTGTTGCAACAAAAGTGGATTGTGTGGGGCCGCAACAAGTGGATTGTGTGGATTGTGACAAGAGTGGATTGAATGCAACAATCTTGGCATTATATAGAGGCGAATGGGAAGAGCAACAGATTGGTAGAGGAATGTGAAGCGCAAGCGGTTGGCGCGCGGAGGAACGCAAGCGACGGTTGGTGGCGCGAGTTGGAACGTTGAGTATCCTTTGCGGTTTGTATTACCAACCGACGGTGATAATCGACTATCATCGCCGGTTAATACCTATAGCCGCGAGGATATATTATTGTCGGTTTAATTTATAGCCGGCGATGATATTTAAATTTTACCGCCGGTTCGTATATTCAACCGCAAGGATATGTATTTTCCGCATAGCATAATTTTCCCGCGTAGTATGACCTTATCACTGCCGGTTACGCACGTAACCGGCAGTGATAAATATTTTCAGCGTAATATGACCTTATCACTGCGGTTCTTGGCGAGCAGCGATGATAAGCTATTTATATAGCAATCTTCACCGAAGCGCATTTCCGTACGAAGCGAAGAGAGCGCTCTTTGCTCGGGTGTATTTTTCCTGGAGAGGTGCTGCCGAAATTTGGTGTCAGTATTTTGTTCATATTTTTCATCGAATCGACATCTTCTCCGACCGAGCAAAACAAAGAGGAGCTGTATTATCTTGGGGAGTTCTGCTGAAAAATTGTATTAAATTTTTTGAGGTTCTTGACTTGATGTATGTTATATTTGTCGTAAAATTTTACTTTACTTGAGTGCTATAGATGTTGATAATTGCTGATTATGCGGTGTGAACAGTTTATGCTCAGATCTTGCTCAAATTAAGATCTAGCTAAATTATTGAATAAATTATAATTCATATTGTAGCTAAATTATTGAATAAATTATAATTCACTGCCGATTTTTAATAGTAAAGGATTGCTAGATGATCAATTATAAATAGTGAGAATTGCTAGTTGAATATTTAAATAATGGGAAATGGTAGATGGATTTTGCAATAATGAAAGTTGGAACATAAATAATTATTTAGAAATATATCCTTATATTCAATTATATGCTTGTTTGTTGTAGATTAATTTAATTTAATAGCTAGCGCTACATAACAAAATGAAATGAAGAAATCTTCTAAATAATTAAAAAATGCTACATGGATATTTAAATAGTGAAAAAGGTTTGATGTATTATATAGGCAAATTGCTAGATGTATTTGTAAAACTAATCATTTACAATTATATATTGTTATTTGCATAAATTCATATCCATTTTAGTGATGTAGTGGATGCTTAAGTAATAAAATTGCTAGATGGACAATTATGCATAATTGTAATTAATTTAATTAATGAAAATTTGTTATATGGATTTTAATAGTAAAGATTGCTAGATGATCAATTATAAATAGTGAGAATTGCTAGTTGAATATTTAAATAATGGGAAATGGTAGATGGATTTTGCAATAATGAAAGTTGGAACATAAATAATTATTTAGAAATATATCCTTATATTCAATTATATGCTTGTTAATTTGTTGTAGATTAATTTAATTTAATAGCAAGCGCTACATAACAAAATGAAATGAAGAAATCTTCTAAATAATTAAAAAATGCTAGATGGATATTTGAATAGTGAAAAAGGTTTGATGTATTATATAGGCAAAATTGCTAGATGTATTTGTAAAACTAATCATTTACAATTATATATTGTTATTTGCGAGAAATTCATATCCATTTTAGTGATGTAGTGGATGTTTAAGTAATAAAATTGCTAGATGGACAATTATGCATAATTGCAATTAATTTAATTAATGAAAATTTGTTATATGGATTTTTAATAGTAAAGATTGCTAGATGATCAATTATAAATAGTGAGAATTGCTAGTTGAATATTTAAATAATGGGAAATGGTAGATGGATTTTGCAATAATGAAAGTTGGAACATAAATAATTATTTAGAAATATATCCTTATATTCAATTATATGCTTGTTAATTTGTTGTAGATTAATTTAATTTAATAGCTAGTGCTACATAACAAAATGAAATGAAGAAATCTTCTAAATAATTAAAAAATGCTAGATGGATATTTGAATAGTGAAAAAGGTTTGATGTATTATATAGGCAAAATTGCTAGATGTATTTGTAAAACTAATCATTTACAATTATATTGTTATTTGCGATTATGTGCTTATAATGTGTTTATCATTTTAATTAATTAGCAATGCATGACTACTATAAAGAATAAATTATTTTGATATCGTTTGTTCATATCTTTGAAATGTAGTTTGATATAATTAATTGTAGATGGACCGAAGGTGGATGTATGACACGAACCGTCGTGGTGCGAGTTCTTTAATGGTGTGACTTGTTTTACGAATCGGTCCGTGTTGGCGTACTATACACCGAGGTACCCTCTTCGCCGCACAAAAGCGTCGTGGCCGTGTGGCGATCTAGCAGCGGGTGGGTGCTTACACCCGTCTGTTGGATGCTAGTCCACGTGGCGTCGGGCGAAGCGGCGGTGGCGATCACGCCGCTTCCCGGCGCCAACCAACGTGGCGGCTTTGGCGGCGGCGGCGAACACGCCGCCGCCGCCGGTGCGGTCCACGTGGCGTCGCGAAGCGGCAGTGGCGATCACGCCTGCTGCGCGGCGCCCGGCTAACGTGGCGGCTTTGGCGGCGGCGGCGGCGCGCACGCCGCCCGGTGCCGGTCCACGCGTGGCGTCGCGAAGCGGCGTGGCGATCTCGCCGCTGCGCCCGGCGCCACTAACGTGGCGGCTTTGGCGGCAAAGCGGCGGCACGCCGCCCGAAAAGCCGGTCCACGTGGCGTCGCGAAGCGGCAGGTGGCGATCACGCCCTACTGCGGCGCCAGCCAACGTGGCGGCTTTGGTGGCGGCGGCGGCACGCCACGCCCTCGGTGCCGGTCCACGTGGCGTCGCGAAGCGGCAGTGGCGATCACGCCTGCTGCGCCCGGCGCCCGCGCTAACGTGGCGGCTTTGGCGGGCGGGCGGCGGCACGCCACGCCTCCGGTGCCGGCCCACGTGGCGTCGGGCGGCGGTGGCGATCACGCCTGCTGCCGGCGCCAGCTAACGTGGCGGCTTTGGCGAAGCGGCGGCGGCGCCACGCCCCCTCCGGTGCCGGTCCCACGTGGCGTCGCGCGGCGGCGGTGGCGATCACGCCGCTTTCGCGGCGCCCGATAACGTGGCATCGCGACGAAACACGCCTCGTTTATTCATTGCCATGCAAAAGGGTGGAATCGCGGTGGCCGTCTGAAGTTTCTTCGCCGCCGTCTTTGTGTCGAGCGAACTGTTGTACCGGGCATGTCGGTCCCAAGGAATTCTTTCTGAGCCCGTTCCTCGACACCTCTCACCTACCTCACCGAGAGGTCACATTCGGAAGAACCGAAGCGAAGGCATGCTACCGGCATTAATTAGCGCCGAGGAGCGGACAACGGCAAGAGTGTAATAAATGCGTGTAAGATAGGCATGATGACCTCTCTCTGAATCGACTCATGTAAGCCCGTGTATATAAGGGCCTTTGGAGAAAAGAAAGAGAGGGGGACTCAACAGAAGAGCCGTCATCCACAAACTTGGTAACGACCCTTTCGAGAGGCAATCCAACTTCAAGCGTGAAGTAAAGGTCATTACCCTTCTCCATGGGGCCTGAACACGAGGAAAAAAATCATTGTGTTCATCTGAATTTAGACATCGAGCTCGTTAGTGTGAGAGGTCTTTGGGGTTTCCCTCTGCTAGGGTTAGCCAACTACCGAAGCCACCCCCCTATCGAACAAAACCCGGTCCGTAGGCTCGGGCCTGTCAGGTGGAATACACCGACAGGGGCGCGCCAGGTAGGGGGAGGTAGTCGGTTTTTTCGATCATTTCTCCGGCGAGTTTGGGTGTTTTTCTTTCAGTTCTGTGTATTTGAAGATGTTGAGTTCGCGGCGACAGGAAGGAGAAGAGTCGGGCCATACTCAGAGTGTGTCCCGGCAACCTCATCAATCGCAAGACCGTCTCACTCCACCCCCGCAGTCTTTGGTGATGCACCATGCGGCGGTGGGGCATCCGATCTTGGCCATTTGTATGGAAGCGCCACCCGGCTCAAAACACACATGCCGCCCGTCTTCTCTGGACCACCCTCGGTGGAGCTTGCGGGAGACTCCCACCACCCGTGGGCTGCGGGATCTTCTTGGCCTTGTCGTAGCCCAACCGGGTAGGGCCTCCCGTGGCGAAACATCGGTGGTGATCCGCCCCGAGCAGGGTGAGGGCTCGCGAGGCTCCGGCCGCCTTGGCGGCGGCGTCTTGGCCCGATGGGTCGGGGCGAGGAGGAGATCTTGTGGCGTCGGTCCGGCTCCGAAAGGAACCGGGGACCTAAAGCCATCTTGATGAATCCGTCGGCGACGCGGTGATCTTCGCGGCGCGTGCGCGCCCCGGCCCGGCCGGGGCGTGGCAGCGGGTGGCTCCGGATGGAAGTTCCTCCGACTCACGTGAGAGTCATGTTTCCGCTCTCCGGATCGAGTTCGTGAGCGGCGGAGGCTTTGTTTATGGCGTCGGGTATCGGCGTTCTCCGTGATTCTGCCGGTGTGGATTGGCTCGAAAAGTTTACGCCGGCGTCTATAGAAAGTTCTGACGGCACCACCAATCGGAGGAGTTCTTGCAAATTTATACAACGATGGTGCGGCGGCCGGTGGGTCCGGAAAGTTATGGCCAATTATTTTCCGACACCTTGACGGGCTCTGCCGTTCTTGGTTGTTGAACCTCCCACGAGGGTGCACTCGTGGGAGGAGTGTGTGGCCTTTTGTCGCCAATTTCTGGGCTCTTCGCGCGCGGGCGTGGAGGATGATCTGCATGCCTCGAGCGGCATAAGGGGAGTCGTTGCGTGATTTCATCCGGCGGTTCTGCCATTGCCGCAACACGATTCCCCGTATTTTGGAGCAATCGGTCGTCATCGCCTTCCGAAGAGGCGTCCGCGACCGTAAAATGAAGGAGAAGATGGCCACCGTACCATCGGCACTACCTCGAGTTGTTTTCCCTTGCGCATAAGTGCGCGCAGGCATGAGGCGAGGGCCTAGGTCGGCCCCGAGGTGGCGGGCAAGGATGAAGCCGGAACCTCGAAGGGTTCCGTCCGTCAAGAAGGCGCGAAGCATGAGGCGTGAGAGACCCGCGGGTCTTGGCCGCCGAGTGTGACCGCGAGGGCTCCGAGTCGCGGGCGTGGCGCCGAGATCAGCGCTGCAACCGCCGTGAGCGCGTGACAATCGCCGGGATGAGCGTGGCGATCGCCGGGGCCGTAGCGATAACGCCGCGATCGCGAGAACGATCGTCATGAATGAGCGAAAGAAGAGGGCCTTGGTGCCCAATTCATCGGACCGACACCCATGACTTGGACAATTGTCAAGTTGTGGATAGAATGGTAAGCGGAGGATCAAGGAACGCCCTCGTGATGAGGCGTCACTCTCGTGGCGGTGATCGTGGTGAAGACCCGCCCCACTGGCTTTCCAGTAGGCGGATCATACCTTGGCGTATATCTATGGTGGCTCGTCCGCCCTTCGCTCTAATACCGCTTGCAAGCGGTTGAAGAGGAGGTGTGTTCTTGGGGCCGAGCTTAGGGTCGCGTCGGATCTTTGAAATGGTCGAGGAGGCGATCATCTTGATCGGTGACCACCTCGATTGCACCCCCACAGGCATCTCCGTTGTGGTGTCGCCTGATCCGGAATGTTTGGTGGGCCGTGTCTTTGGTGGATGGAGGAGTTCTCTCGATATCTTGTCCTCCACGGCGTTCCTAGCTCTCCAAATCCGCAGCGGGATCTCCATCCGTCGTTGCCCTTCTTTGGAATAGCCGGGGTTAGTGCAATCCCGTGGGCGAGTCGTCTCCTGTCACCTTTGGAGAAAAGGATAATTTTCGCACCGAGTGGTGGATTTTGAGGTCAGCGATTTTGATCTTCCCTACAATGCCTTGCTTGGCGTTGGTGGCCAAGTTCATGGCGATGACCCATTATGCATATATGGTGGTGAAGATCTTGGGGCTGCCGCCCCATAACCATTCAGTGGACGGTCTGAAGCTCTGTTTGTCACAAGTTTGCGCTTGATATGAGTCTTGCCACTTGTCCCGGGCGTCTTGATGCCGCCCGTCAAGAGCCCTCAGTCCGGACCAGCGCCTCGCTGGCTCTGCCGGCGAGGTTAAGCGCGATACTGAGTGAGGGCGAGTCGACAAAACCGTCAACATTGGCGCCCGACCTCGGCGCCAAATAGGAAGACGCGCTCGTCACCTTCCTCCGGTGTAATTCGGCGTGTTACGCTGGCAACCGTCGATATGACCGGTCCCCAGAGTGATCGAGCATCGATTAACTCGCTCCCGAAGTCGCCGGTTCGACAGAAGATCCGTGGCAAGCTCGGGAGCGGCGCGCAGGATGCCATTCGGCGAGGTAGAAAGCTATTGGCGCGAGGGTCATCGGGAGGTCACTCACCGTGGCTTGCCAATCTCGTGCTTGTTAAAAATCCGATGGGAAGTGGCGAATGTGTGTCGATTTTACCGACCTCAACAAAGCTTGTCCAAAGACCCTTATCCTTGTCGCGAGTCGACCTTATCGCTTGACTCTACGGCGGGTTGTGAATTATTATGCTTTACGGATCGTGATTCGGTACCATCAAATCGGTATGGCGATAGAGGATGAAGAAAAAGCGCTTTTGTAACCCCTATGGGTGTCTATTGTTATGTCGGGATGCCTTTTGGTTTAAAGAATCTTTGGATCCACTTACCGGCGTGCTATGCACATTACTTTTAGATCCTGAGATGGGGCGTAATCTTGAAGTATATGTTGATGATCTGGTGGTAAAAATTAAAAAAGATGAGGACTTGATTCAAGACCTGGAGGAGACCTTCTTCAACCTCCGGAGGAATGGTTTAAAGTTGAACCCAGAAAAGTGTGTATTCGGCGTCCCCTCCGGCAAGTTGCTGGGGTTCCTGGTATCCAACCGGGGAATTGAAGCCAATCCGGACAAGATAGCAGCGATTGAGCACATGAAGCCGCCAACACGGCTCAAACAGGTTCAATGTTTGGCTGGTCGCCTAGCCTCTCTTGGGCGATTCATTGCCCGATTGGGGGAAAGGAGCCTACCCTTATTCAAGTTATTAAAGAGAACTAATCACTTTGAATGGACGGATGAAGCTCAGAAGGCCTTTGAAGATTTGAAGCGGTATCTCACCTCTCCTCCTGTTCTGGTTTCCCCTGTGCAAGGTGAACCATTACTCCTGTATATTGCGGCTACTCCTGAAGTGGTCAGTGCTGTTCTTGTGGCGGAAAGGGAAGGTGTTCAAAGGCCAGTTTATTATGTCAGTAAGGTATTACATGAAGCGGAAACCCGATATCCCCAAGCTCGAAAAATGTCAGTATGCGATTACGTAGCGTCTAGGAAGTTGCGGCATTATTTCCAAGGGCGAGAAATTACTGTGGTTACGGCCTATCCATTGCGAGAAATCCTGTTCAACCGTGAAGCAGAAGGTCGTGTTGCTAAGTGGTCAGTGGAATTGGGAGAGTTCAATCTTAAATTTGTTCCCCACCTGACCATCACAAGTCAAAAATGGCGAGTTTGTTCTTGAGTGGACTCTGCCGCTCTCGAAGCGGAAGAAGCCCCGTGCCGCCTCCTGGACCTTATTCTTTGATGGTTAGCTCGGTGGAGGCGCGAGGGTGGTGTTGTTTTAGTCTCCCATTGGTGACATCCTCCAAGATGTAGTTGTTCTTGATTTTAAAGCTACTAATAACATTGCAGAGTATGAAGGTCTCTTGGCGAGGTTGCGTGTTGCTTGGCGCTAGGTGTCCCGTCTTCAAGTCAAAGGTGACTCCTGGCGGTCATCAATCAAGTAAGGAAGAATTTCAATGCCTGACCCCACCATGGCGGCGTACTTGGCGGAGGTCAGGAAAATGGAATGACACTTTGAAGGACTGGGATATACTCATATCCCCCGACGTGATAATCATCTTGCGGATGGGCTCTCGCAGCTTGCATCCTCGAAGGCTACTGTCCCGGTCGGGGTCTTCGAAGAAAGACTATCGCGACCGTCCATCGCAGCCCACGATCAAGGTGGGAATAATGGTGTCCTTGCCGCGACCCGGTTGAGTGGGGGCGATGGTATGGTCATCGAGGCCTCCGGCTCGAGTGGGGATAAGCGGCGTTCTTTATCCTGACCTCCGCTCGAGGAGGGAAGGCGGTCGTTCGCCTCGGCCCAGTCCGGAGGGAAGGTGGCGGTCTTGCCGATCCGGCCAGGAAATGTTTGGCCCAAAAAGTGCCCGGCGAACACCGAGTGCTCGCCACGCTTGGCCGGGAAGATCAGTGGATGGATCCGATCCTAGCCTTCCTGCGGGACCAAGTGATCCCCGACGATGATGCGTCAGCTGAGAAAATAGCACGCAAGGCCAAATGCTATACTCTGGTGGATGGGGACTTATACTGCCGGAGTAGAAATGGAATTCTACTGAAGTGCATCACTCGGGAAGAGGGAGCTCTGCTCCTTGATATCCATGGAGGCATGTCACGGGAGCCATATGTCCGCCGAACGCTAGTTGGCAAAGCATTCCGCCGAGGATTTTATTAGCCTCTCGCCTCCGGGATGCTTGCGAAGTGGTGAGGACATCTGCGGCTTGTCGAGTTCTTCGCCGAGCAAGTCCACCGACCAGCCCAAGCTCGCAAACCATCCCGCTCTCTCGCCGTTCATTTGTCGGGGCCGATATCTGGGTCCGTTCATGCGCCTGAGGGGTTTCACTCACCTCTTCGTCATTGTCGACAAATTCACCAAGTGGGTCGAAGCTGAAGCAGTACGTGCCATCACGGCTTCCGCTGCTGTCAAATTCATGCATGGGATGTTCACCCGCTTTGGAGTCGCCAACCGTATTATCACCGACAATGGAACCCAATTCACCAGTGCGGCGTTTCTGGAGTTTTGTGAGGAGATGGGCGTCAAAGTATGTTTTGCTTCGGTCGCCCACCCCAAGAGTAACGGTCAAGCTGAGCGCGCCAACGCGTTGATACTGAAGGGCCTCAAGACGGCGTTTGATCGACTCCTGGCGGTATGCTGGATTGAAGAGCTCCCGGCTGTGTTGTGGTCGCTCCGCACCACCCCGAGTCGGGCTACTGGCGAGACACCTTTCTTTCTGGTGTATGGAGCGGAAGCTGTTCTCCCCTCGAGCTATCATTTGGCTCTCATGATCTCGATTTTCAATGAGGAAGGCCATGAAGATATCCGACAAGAAGATGTCAATCTCCTGGAAGAAGTTCGTGACCGGGCCGCCCTTCGTGCCGCCCGATACCAACAAAGCCTCAGGCGATACCATGCCACCCGGGTCTCTGAGAGAACACTGGCAGTGGGCGATCTGGTCTTCTTGTGAGTTCAGCGCATGCCGGGTTGTATAAAACCGTCTCCCCGGTGGGAGGGCCCCTTTAAGGTGGTCTCAGTATCTCGACCCGGGGCGGTCCGATTAGCCACGGAAGACGGCCGGGAATTGGCGAATTCCTACAATGTGGAGTTATTGCGGAAGTTTTATCCCTGAAAAACTGTAAGTACCCAGTGATTCGCCTTGATCACTACAGGATGAATCTACCCTTAACCGATCGGCGGTCATTGGTTGTTAATAATGTTATTATCTTGGAGATTTTTGACTTTTTATTACTCCATTTCTTATACCCTATGGAATGGTTTATGCGTGTGGATACTATTGGTCCCTACACTCGACAACTCCTTGTTGATCCATAATTATGCACAGTGTTTGTGCCAAGTAAAGGCAGGCGGTAGGAAGTGGGTTTGTACGGTGTTCAAATGCGCTTTAGACACCTCGGGTTGGCTCTTTGAAGCACCGATGGTTATTCTGCAAGTACCGCTGGCCTAGTACCCTTCCTGGGAATTCGCTGCTTTACTACACAATGCCATGGGCCGTATTTTGAGAAAAGCGGCAGCAACATGGAGGTCAAAGCGAGTGAACCAATATTTCCCCGGCAGCGATCTGAACTATCATGATCTACATTGTATGTGATCTGTATAGTGTTCATCTACCTTGGCCATGTCCGCATGTGTGCGCGGGTCGCACTGTAAAGTTTTGGCCCGATTCAAAGGGATAAATCTAATAGTGTACACGAGCTCATTTGTATGATGCTGAAATTTGGTGTCAAGATTCATACCGCCGCCAACCGCTTGGTCGCCCAAGATCCTACCGGGTGCCAGCCGGGGGTGGGTCGCTCAAGATTTCAATTTGGGGCTGGTCGCCCAAAGTTCCGATTTGGTCTGCCCGTTCATTGGTACTTGATTTTGGTGATGCTCAAGATTCGATGCCGCCAGCCGCTGGGGGCTGGCCGCCCCATCACTTAGGCTGGGCGCCCGCTAATGCGTAAGCCAGATAAGTGTTCTGAATAACACTCTCGCTTGTACGCTTATGAGAATGCTAAAATTAATCAAATTATGCATGGTTATCACGGATGTTGCAAATCTGACGGCTCCTTGGTGATAAAAGGAAAGTCTTCAGTGTGAGCGTTTAGTAAAGCTAAGTAACCAGGGTGTAAGTTGGGCACGGAACTCAAACACGGCTCGTACGCCTCGGGTTGGCTCTCAGAAGCACCGCTGGTTGTCACCGTTGAGTGCCGCTGGCCCAAAACCACTCCTGGGGACTTACTACTTTCTGCGCCACACTGGGGCACGATTCTAAGAGATCACAAGGATTTAAGTTCCGAAGAGATTTCAGCCAATGATGACCACCGCATAAAATATTGACGGCGAAGTTATTATGTGCTTAAACGCAGACTCATAAACGCAGACCTTTATGCTTCAAAGTTGCCTTTGCCTAAAGTCCCATATCACTCATCGTGTGATGCTTACACTTGTGGCTAGTTACATTCAACCTCTGCAGGAATTCTGGGACATTGCCCAGGCTTAGAAGCCTAATTGGTGCTTTAGCGAGTTGCGACCGCCACCTAGCAATTTCAAGATGCAATATCGGATGAGCATGGCAAAAAGGCATGAAGGTAAACTGGAAAACATCCATTACAACTAAAGTTTGTTAAAGTGTTCATGCAGGTAATAAAGGAAAGAGGGGGGACTCAACAGAAGAGCTGGTCATCCACAAACTTGGTAACGACCCTTTCGAGAGGCAATCCAACTTCAAGCAGGAAGTAAGGTTGTTACCCTTCTCCATGGGGGCTGAACACGAGGAAAAATCATTGTGTTCATCTGAATTTAGACATCGAGCTCGTTAGTGTGAGAGGTCTTTGGGGTTTCCCTCTGCTAGGGTTAGCCAACTACCGGCCACCCCTATCGAACAAAACCGGTCCAGTAGGCTCGGACTGTCGAGTGGAATACACCGGCAATTCAGCGACACCTAAGTCGAGAAACTGGCGGACTATATGTGTTGTCCATCGTTGATTGCAAAAATGAGAAGATGTTTTGTAACATAGAGTCGATCGTGCACACTTGCTTCAAGGGGTTTCAAGGTCGCTATACCGCTGGAGTGAGCACGGTGAAGATGATATTGTACATGAAGGGCAACGCATTGATGAAGATGATATTGTACATGAAGGGCAACACATTGATGGAGATGGCGGAGACAACGATATGGCGGCGGTGGAAGATGCGTTCGTTGATACCCACGAAGATGATCTAGATCAAATCTTTGCGTGTTGGGGAGGGGGACTTCACGAGTGAAAGGAGTTTCAAAAGTTCCAGTATGGTAGAAGACTCTACAACGCCATTGTACCCGGCCGCAGGAGGAGCCTGAAAGTCGCATACCGTGCTTTCCTCTGCAGCTTGAAGGCAAGCAATGGTTGGTCCGATAAGAGCTTTCTTGAGCTATTATGTCTCTTGGGGACTTGCTTCCAGAGGGTAACGTGTTGCCTTCAACTACGTGCCGAGCCAAGCGGTTATCCGCCTGTTGGGACCGGAAGTACAAAGAATACACGCATGTCCAAACGATTGCATATTGTATCGCAAATGAGTTTGCGGACATGGATGCTGTGTTGTTTGCAAAGCAAAGCGGTATAAGAACAACGACGCCGATATCGAGAACGAAGATGTCGGGTGAGGCGTAAGAAGAAGAGGTGTCCGTAAGGTGGTGTGGTATTTCCTATAATCCCGTCTGGGCGATTGTTTGCGAACAAAAGGCATGCCCAATTGCTACGATGGCGCGCCAAGAGCGTAAGAAGGATGGAATGCTCGGACACCTGCCGATTACGTGCAATGGAGGAACATCGATAGAAAATATAAGCGCTTTGCATATGATGTGAGAATATAAGGTTCGGGTTGAGTACAGATGGGATGAATCCTTTTGGCAACATGAGTAGTTGTCCGGACACTTGGCGGTGACTTTATGCATCTACAACCTTCCTCCTTGGCTTTGCATGAAGCGAAAGTACATTATGATGCCACTATTGATCCAAGGGCCGAGCAACCCGGCAATGATATCGATGTGTACCTCAAACCATTGGTTGAAGATCTTCTAATATTGTGGACCGATGGTGTATAGGTATGGGATGAGTATAAAGAAAAACTTTATCCTACGGGCATTATTGTTTGTAACCATTAATGATTATCCTGCTCTTGGCAACTTTCGGCCGGACGACAAAAGGCTTCAACGGATCGTCCAATTACTCGGATAATCTGACTAGCCGGTGGGTGAAGAACAATGAAAAAAATGGCTTACATGCGGCATCGTAGGTTCCTCCGTAAGGATCACCCATACCGCAATAATAAGAGAGCTTTTGACGGACAAAGGAGATCGCATTAGCTCAAAGAATCGGTGGGAAGCAGATATTTGCCGTGTAAAGGACCTTACAATTATTCACGGAAAGGGAGCCAGCGGACATCTATTCCGACTTCCCGGATAAGGCTCCTTTGTGGAAAAAGAAATCAATATTTTGGATCCTACCTTATTGGCGGCACTGAAGTTCGACACGCAATCGACGTCATGCACATAGAGAAGAACGTGTGTGATAGCTTGCTTGGTATCTTCTTGGACATACACGCAAAGCGAAAGATACACTTCAAGTAAGGATGGACCTCGAAGATATGAAATCGAGGAAGGAGCTGCATCACGAAGAAATGGATCTGAGCAAAAGTACCTTCCCGACTGCTACACTTTGAGCAAGAAAGAGAAAATTAGCGTTTGCGAATGCTTGCACGGAATCAAAGTTCCGTCTGGTTACTCTGCTAACATAAAGAGACTAGTCTCAATGAAAGACTTAAAGTTAATTGGTATGAAGTCTCACGATTGCCACGTGATGATGACACAGATGCTTCCAATTGCAATTAGGGGTTTACGCGGAGAAAGTCCGAGACCCAATTATCAAGTTGTGTTCATTCTTCAACGCGATTTCACGAAGGCCATCGATCCATTAATACTAGACAAGCTGCGGGAAGGCGTGGTTCACACTCATGCGGGCTTGAGATGTGTTCCTCCATCTTTTTTGATATTATAGTCCATCTCATTGTTCACATTGTGAAAGAATCTGAATTCTTGGTCCCGATTTCTACATCGGATGTACCCTTCGAGAGATTCATGGGGTTATAAAGAATTATGTTAAGAATCAAATCGTAGGAAGGCTGCATTGCCGATGGTCAGGGGAACCGAGGAGGTCATTGAGTTCTGCGTCGATTATATGGATCTCAAACCGATTGGTGTGCTCAGATCTCGGCATGAGGAAGGCTACAGGAAAGGGACACTAGGCGAGAAATCGGTATGTACTAGCAATCTAGCTGCATTTACACAAGCACATTTCGCAGCTTTTGGGACAATCGGTTGTGGTGGCCCCATATGTCGACATGCACAAGACGTGCTATCCAAAACAAACCCGGGAGGTCGAGGGTTGGCTCGCGAGAGCACAGAGATAATTTCGGCGATTGGTTGTGTAGACACATGATCGTCTGAGACAGATCAAGACTCGGTTGAAATTGTTGGCTCGTGGACCGTCAACTACAATTCGGACATTCAAGGATCGACATAAATGGTTTTACATTTTATACAAGGCGCAAGATAAAAGAGCACCAATCAAAATAGCGGTATCCGTATAGATGCCTATGACAACAATGGAAATAGGCAAACCTACTCTGATTCATAGAAGAGATTTGGGAGCTTGACTATGGTCCTTTGAAGGTCCCTCTCTTCGGTGCCAATGGGTCAAACTTCCGGTGGCGTGAATATCGACAAATCGGCATCACTACCGTGGACCTCAAACTCGTCGGATCTGAGAGAAGAACCATTCGTACTTGCTAATTACGTGACACAAATCTTCTTTATGTAATCGGCCGGCTAACAAGGAGCGCCACGTGGTTATTCAAGGAAAAAGAAGGATTGTCGGAGTTGAGAATGTTGTCGACGAGGAAGAGTACAACCAATTCGATGAGCTTCCCCTTTTGGAGAGGGCGTTGACCTAAGTACCATGGAAGACGATGAACGAAGCTACATACATACTGTGCGATCATAACGAAGGGCGAGTTGTAGCTTAGTTGTAGTAATGAAATGTATGCTTTCTTTTCTATGAACGACATGTTTATTTTCTCATATGTAACAATTAATGTAATATATGCAATAATGGAAATTGAGGTTATGCTTTCTTTTGATCAAATTGAAAGTTTTATCAAGCATTTGGATTTTTGTGATTTTGATCGCACTTGAATTTGTTCGAATTTGACAAAGATTTGGTGCAATCACCGTGCAATCCAACTAAGAAAAGTTTCCAAAAATTCTGAAACAAAATCATGGATGTACATCTCATCTTACCCCATCTACATATAAAATTTCATGATCAAATTCGTCCTATATTAAGAGTAATAAAAAAAGACAAATTTTAACAGAATATGGGCAAAGAGCTTATCACTGCCGGTTGTACAATGGACCGGCAGTAGTATTCCACTATCACTGCCGGTTGTACAATGGACCGGCAGTAGTATTCCACTATCACTGCCGGTTGTATAATGGACCGGCAGTAGTATTCCACTATCACTGCCGGTTGTACAATGGACCGGCAGTGATATACTATCACTGCCGGTTGGTATGACCAACCGGCAGTGATATTCCACCACTATAAATAGAAACGCCGCGTCTTCCTCTCATTTACCTTAGCCCTAGCCCGCGCCCTCCTCTCAGTTTTACAGCGCCGTCGCCTCTGAGCTCCCTGACGCCGCCGCGCCTCGGCCCACCGCCGTCGGTTCGCGTCAGAGCTCCCCGCCGCCGCCTCGACTCGGGCCGCCGTCGCCTCGCTTCGCCTCGCTTCGCCTCGGACCGCCCGCGCCGCCTCGACTTCAGGGGCGGCCGCTCTCCCCACCGTCGCCTTCACCTCCCCACCGTCTCCCGCCGTCGCCTCGACCTCCCACGTCTCCCGCCGTCGCCTTGGTATGCTGCTCTTGCGATGTGCGAATGTGGTTGTGCGAGATGTGAATGTGCAGATGTGAATGTGAATGTGAATGTGCATGTGATTGTGAATGTGATTGTGAATGTTTGAGATGTGCATGTGCGAGATGCTAAGGGCGATCAATTCATTTGGCTTGGGGACCTAGCATGTGGGTATAGTGTTGATGAGGATTTGGGGCGCAATAGACAATTTGTGACAACTAATCTCAGATTTTCATTGCTCTTTGTTGCTCTGTGATGAACTAGGGTAAAAGTATGACCAGAACATTTATCTCTATTTTAGGCCTTGAGCTGTAGACTGTTATTTTCTCAATCATATTTTACATCAAGACTTGTTATGCTAGCTCTCGTGTTACGATGCTATTAGAGTCTGTCACCGGTGACACTGTGTCTTGCGCAGACTTGATTAGTTTGAATCTGAACTGATACTTACTCATTAATTCCTGATTAGTTTGATATTTGCTCAGTTCTGATTAATATATTCTAGTTCTTTCGCGAACTTTTTTAATACCGAAGTAATCTGATGAGACCGACAAAAAATGATAGTTCTAGCTAATAAAGTTGAGTATCTCCTATTAATGCAAATGATAGTTCTAGCTAATAAATTTGAGTATCTCCTATTAATGCAAATGATATTTCTAGCTAATAAATTTGAGGCGCTCACTGTACTTCCATATTTTTCTTATGGCTTTGTTGATATGTTTCACCCCTATTGATAGATATCCTATATTTGGTTGTTGCTTTTGGTTGTTTGGTAACATTTCCTTGAATAAGATGAAGGATGGTTCTATGCTAGATGAGCTTACACAAAACAATTAGATTTACATCCTTGAAAGACCTACTTATGGACTTATAGTACACCATTCTGAGTGTGCAATGTGCTATTTATCTAGTGTAATATTATGTTGTTAATATGGAGGGATAATGTGGCATTAATGTAAAGGAAACCTTTAGTATGTTATCTAATGCTTATAATGGATATAATATGCCTAATCTATTAGTATGTGCATTGGAGAAGCATGTTTGAAGTACCACATTTGCCTTAGCATCATAAAAATCTGGTTCCTTTCTGTCTTGTCAGCACTCAGTTCTTGTTTATGTGTGAAAAAAATTAGTAATTTGCACATGCTCTTTTGAAGGGATTGTTGGTTTAATCCCATGAGTATGTTATTCCATTGTTTTAGTGGTTCGGTTCAAAAGATGTATTGTGATAAAAAACATTTGTATTAATACAATCACAAACACATTTTTGATGAGAGAAGTGTAATTAATCTAGTGTAATATGATGTCATATAATTGGATATTATTTTTTTGTCAGTCTCATCGGATTACCTTTTGTTGGCCATTATGTGTTCATGGATAGCTACATGCTATGGAAGACTAACAATTATTACTAAGGTAAGGTTGTCACAAATTAGTCTATTACTCGTCCCTTGTGGCGAGGAGGGCCTTTGGGCAACCCGACATCTGAGAACACTCAAAATAAACAAGTTGAGTTTTATGCTAGTTGCCTTGTGAATTCACATCTACACATGTCTTTGTTTTGATCATTTTGCTCTGTGGTTATTTATATTGCAGCCAAAGTAAACTTCAATTTGGTGCTTTGTATATCTTCTTGAAAGATGTATACATGTGTTGTAAATATTTGTTTCAGAAAGATGTATACATGTGTTGTAAATATTTGTTTTGTGCCACTAATTGTAATAGTAAGTAGTTGTAGTTCATTTAGTTAATAGTTGTGCCACTAATTGTAATAGTAAGCGGTTGTATGAAATTTCAAGATTCATTATATCTGAGAGTTACAAAAAGAGAAAAGTCGACAAGTTTATAGAGTTTAAACTTGCTAGAATTTTCTCTTGTTTGTAACTCTCGATATATAATGAATTTGATCTAATTTTATGTGTATGTATATTTTGTTGACCAAAAATGTATGTGTTTAAAAAATAAGCCCTGCAAGTTCAAGAAGCATGGGTGTCACGAGGCGTCAGGTACACACGAGAAGGGAAGCCATGAGGAGACATGCTAAGCTTGAAATGGACTTGGGACTTGGTTCTTTGTCTTCTTTAGCGTACCCTTGTCTATAGGCTTCCTCCGCTCCTCTTCTTCATTGATCATGGAGTCCTGCGTGTCCAACTTTTCCAATGAAAAATTTCATGTTATAGATAGTGGTACGCTGAAGAAGAAGATAACAACTAAGTCCCAAGTCCATTTCAAGCGAGCATGTCTCCTCATGGCTTCCTTCTGCAATTTGACGCCTCGTGACATCCATGCTTCTTGAACTTGCAGGGCTTATTTTTTTAAAATCATTTTAGTGTGGAATATATTCTTAAGAATATATGAATTTTTCATATTATTTTTCATTTCGAGATGTATATGTATCATGTGATTTTTTCTCATGTATAAGTATCATTTTAAAGTTACATGTGCACATTTTGGATTGCTAGGAATGGCCTCGAATCGGGGACAAGTGCTAGAGGAGTTCGCCCTCGAATGTAGACGCAAGTAGGAGTGGGTAGCCCAAGTGGCTACTTGAACCTCTGAGGATATTGATATGGAGCAACTGACGCCACATGACCATGGACCAAACCGGCGCCTGCTATGGGCCAAGTCGCCCTTGCCATGGACCAAGTCGACGCGACTAACATGGGCGAGGTAAAATATTAGTGCGTTGTGATTCCCAAAATATTGTAGGGTCATACGACTAATAACAAGATCAATTGTAGGCTCAAGCGTCGGGTGAACAAAGCCGTAGCTGGTGTCGTGGCCGAGCAAGATGTCAAGGGCGTTCACAACATACTCCACTCTCGGAAGTCGGGAACTCGCTATACCAAGATCGGCATTAGCGCCGTCTGACAGACGACTGCGGAGTACTTGCTAGGGATAACGTGCCCATCACTATAGATCATGGACCGCCGCGAAGGTGATCGATGGGTGGTTCTGATGACTGAAGGACTCGCTATGGGGCAAGCTACAACACGTATTCCATTTCCCCAAAGGTCGAGTTGGTTGCAAAAGCGTGCACTAAGTATCATGTGCACATCTTTGAAGAATTGGAAGACTCACTGAATAAGAACTATGTGAAGAAGAATGTCACGCCAAATTTTAACACGTTTCCAAAGATAAGGGAATTTTAGAAGGACTTTGTGGAGTCTGAGAATTTCAAGAAGCCAGACAGTGAGTCAGAAGAACAAGGCTAACGCGGATAAGAATATGTACCCTCACACACTAGGCACTGGTGGCTACGTGAAGAAAATACCTGCATGGGATAGCCGCGAACAAGAGCTAATCCTCAAGGGCGTTACTCCTGCGACGGCCGAGTTCACTGCACGATCAAAGCACTGGTTGTTTGGGAGGGGGGCTTCTGTCTCAGAAGATGGCAGCTTGAGCTTCAGGAGCGATAGAGCCCGGGAGGTGTCGCAGAAAATATCAGATGCTCACGTGGAGTCTTCCCAAGGGCTTTTCAAGCCACAAAGGGAGAATGATGAGCTGACTGTTGCCCTGGGTAACAAGGAGCATCCTGGGCACACCCAAGGAGTTGGTTTGGTGCCGTGGAAAGAAGGCTTCCCAGCTGACGCATCGTCGTACAAGCGGTCGAAAAGACTAAGAGAAGATGAGCGCAAGCGTCAATACAACTTCTTTGTGGCAAGAGCGCTAGATGAAGAGAGAGCGGCTGGATCAAGTTGTGGAGCAAGCGATGCGAAAGCTCTCGACTCACGACCGCCACTCGATGACAGCCCTCGGAACCTCAGTCACGGTGTTCTTAAGAGCATCTGCGCGTCCACAACGATTCCGGAGAGCATCGACTCCATTTTCCATGGATGACATCACGTAACCGACACCGTGCAAGCTGCATTTGTCCGCACATGGCATTACCATCAAGGTGGTGATGGCGGGGCTTGGCCATCGCCTCCTCGCGGGTTACCGTGACCGCCGCCTAATACATCACTGGGATTCGCCAGGTCGAAGTAAACGGTGTAGTCCGACAATATCGCAAAATGGAGGTAGAGATTCTGGCGAGGACGAAAAAACAAACTTGGAGAAAGCGTGCATGGCTTCTCGCGTGGCACAAGAGCTTGATTATGTTCGCTCGGACGATGAGGGCGACAACGGCGACGATGATGATGAGCCGCACTCTCCACACGCAGACTGCCGCCTCTGAAAAGTGCAACTCCTCCATGGCACCGAGTTAGGACAAGTCCAACTCCTCCATGGCACCATCCACAAAGGACCAACTCCTCCGCGGCACCGGCCAGAAAAAAGTCCAACTCCTCATGGCACCATCCGAAAAAGTCCAACTCCTCCTCCGCACCGGCCAGAAAAGTCCAACTCCTCAACCGGCACATAAGAAGAGTCGAACATCGGCACCATCTCGAAGTCCGCATCGTCTTGTACCAAATCTCGGTCATCTGTGAAGGCAACACTGACCTCGAAGAAATTAACGGCGGTATGGTGAAGAAGAACGCAAAGAGCAAACGAAGGCGAGGTAACATCTCACTTCCAAAAGGTGCCATCACCCGAGAAGACTAAAGTCGATGCTAATCTTGTGGAGTTTTTCTTGAGTATGGCAAAAGCCAAAGAGACAGGCGGGCTTCAACCTTCGAAATGTGGGACTACGAGCGCATCTCGTAAAGCAAAACTTGAAGATGGCTAGTCTTTGGCGTCGATGTCGCAAGCTCAAAAGATCTTCTTGAACAACGTCGTAATTACGAGCTAGGTCTAACACGAAGTACATTATGGGGCAACCGCTGGCTCCACCAAAAGATTTAGAGAACCTAACAACAAAATTGCGGTAGCGTCCATCAATTATTACATGCAGCGATGCCAAGAGGGTATGTAGGCGATCGATGAAATACAAAGATTCGGATTTTCACAATGGGGATGACATGTTCAGTTAGAGTTCTGCGAATTGTATATGTTGTACCGGCGGATGCTCGGACGCGTCCTTCGGGTCGGTCGTGGACTTTGTAAGTCTCTATTTATATTATTGTATATTCTTCTACCGTTCAATCTGTATGTCTAACTTCTTTTTACATATGTAGAATGGAATACGATTATGTGCAAAAATAAGGATGAAGATTTAGGATTTCTCGATCCAGGGCTTGTTAACGAGAAACTCGTCCGTGATAACCCAAAGTTTGTTGAAGACTATTTATTTAAGACTTTCTTCAAGCTGAGAAAGAAAACCTCCGTACTTGTACCCTATAACTTTAAGTACGTATTACCCTACTTCTAATATTGTTTTACTATTTTTTGCGTGACACGGTGTGGGACTAATAGGTCAGTGTTAACATATATGTCTAGTTATCACTGGGTCCTCCTCGTCATCGAGTTAGAAGCTAGCAGGGTTTATGTCTTGGACTCGTTGAGAAAAGAACTTCGTGAGTATGAACATAATTTTTGGAACATGATGAACAGGTAAACTCGATCGTTGCGTTATTGCTCTAGTAATATTTTATTCTATTGTATTTAAGGTTAATTACTATTTAAAATCATTCACAGCGCTTTCACACGGTATTGCAAGAAAGGTGGTCCGCATCTTCCCTACAGGACAACTTTCAAAATAATAACAGACTTTCCATGCATGAGACAGGACCAGGGAAATAGTTTATGCGCATACTACGTATGTACAAATTTACATTCAATTGTCACGAAGACTGTCGGCTATAACGAAGCCATGGTATATAATTACACATTCATGCCTACTTTTCTTTCATTTAACATCTATCATCATTAATTAAATTTCTCTTTTCTTCAATAACGCGCTCCAAGTGAGAACCAATCGATTCTGATCGAAAGAAATTTTAGCAATTCAAGAGCATATCATTGGATTCATTGACGAACAGTCATCGATCCAAAGGCGAGTTCCACATTTACAGCTTCGATCTAAAGTGAGCGAGATGTACTCACACTACATTTGTAAATGACTATTAATTGTAAAAACTAAATATTGTGATGCTTTAATATATTTTAATTATGATCTATGACGCTTTATATACTATATATTTGAAGGCAACATATCATGTGCACACAGGCCTTCCGTGTACACATCGTGCACACCAACTAATAAAAGTCACGAAAACTACGAAAAAATTTGTAGATGTACTTCATAGATTACTCTACCTATGTATAAAATTGCATGTTCAAATTCAATACATATGAGGACTTACAAAAAGAGTTTTTGTAAGTCCTCATATGTATTGAATTTGAACAATTTTATACACAGTAAGTAATCTATAAGTACATCTACAAATTTTTTCAGATCGGTTGTCACCGGTTCGTCCGAGAACCGGTGATCTCTACATGATCACTATCGGTTCGTCGTCGTAAGCCGGCGAGAGATATACATATATCACTGCCGGATTCTAGGTTGAACAAGCAGAGATAGTTGAGTATCACTGCCGGATGCTAGTGTAAACCGGCGAGATAGTCTAATATCACTTGCCGGTTGTATAATGAACCGCAATGATATCTATTATCCTTGCGGCTCCTCGGCAAGCGATAACCCCGATATCACTACCGACCAATGATTGCCGCGCCCATAACCGCGATAATGGCGTGAGACGAACCGGCGATGATGACCTATTACGTAGTAGTGGCCTCATCTTTTGAATTTCTGGAAATGACATAAACTTGGCAGAACCAGCATACATGTGTATGTGTCTCAATAAGATGGCTTCTTTACGCAATTGTATTCCTACATCAGAACATTTCAGGTCAATTCTAATAATGAATCCAGTATTAGTTAAGCCAATTGACAAAATGCATTCCACTGATTTCAAATCAAGATATCTTAAGGATCCTCAATATTCTGGAGAATATTATAGTAAATGACAATGTTCATTAAAAATTCAATAGCTCCAAACTGTCTGTATAAATTAGGACCATAAAGCTGTCTGTATAAATGTGCAAACTGATTGCTTACATTCTTAGTCCTATCCATTTACATGCATCATAATATTTGAACATCAACAATTTGGCACACATCTTACCCCTGTTCTCTGTTGACTGAGGCCCCCACTTGTAACAATCATCAAATAACAGTCTGGTTGTGTAATAACACTTGAATCAGCACAATTTGAAATATTGACTACTTCAGGTCAATTTGGAAATAGATGAATCTAATATTTTTGAGAAGATTGACATTGGGGGCTCCCCGGTTTCTGCTGCAGGAGGACAAAAGGTCAATAATGAAAATGATGGTGCAAGCAAAAATTGATAGCTTCGGTGCAAGCAACTTAGACAAGCCATCAGAAATTCCAGGAAGGAAAAATATGGCGAGTATCAGAATAGGTCCTCCCCCCAATCTTCAGTCCCCAATACCAATTACTGACAACAAGGTTTAGTTGTGATGCATTGCTTCGTGGAATTTCCTAGGGTTTAACAACCGGATCAAGTTTATTCTATGAAGCTTAAGCTTTCAATCACAAGTCCCCCCACATTTCAGGAAATGTAACCACAACTGAAAATCACAAAGGGAGGTAGGCTTAGGACCTTTCTTCGGATGCCTGTAATTCGGCAGCTTGACCAGTCTCGTTCCTTGCGGCGGCGGCAGCCCTGCGGGCTGGCGGTGTTTCGATACTCCCCTGGTGGTGGTGGCAGCGACCCTCTCGTCGCGGCGACGGTGCTCCGGCAGGTGCGGCCTGCCCCTCGTCGAGCGGCGCAAAAGGGCCTCTGCGCTGATGGTTCCTCTGCGCGCGAGGTGCGCGAGCTTGGAACGGAGGGCGACGCCGGCTGGGGTGGAGGATGGAGCTCGGCTGGATGGCGCAAATGAAATCCTCTACGCGGGAGATGGAAAAAATCGCGATTGGGAGCGCACGCGAGCGGCGAAAATGTGGAGACTTCGGCCGGAGCGATAGGGCGTGCGAAGAAATGGGGAATTCCAAACCGTGACTGTTGGAGCGCTATGTTTTTGTTTTATTCCTAAAAAATGATTTTAGGAAAAACTTTAGAGAACTGTTGGAGATGCTCTAATATAGGCATTAACTTAGGAATTCAGAATTTATCAATTTTCATTGCCAATTCAGGAATTGTCACTTATTGTCTCGTTGGCAAAATCCTAAACATTTTCAGCATTTGATTGGTGCTCTTGTAGTATTTATTAACCAACTTTTGGTCCCGACGGAAAGAAGAGGAGGTGCGATTGATTCGTGCTCTTGTAGTTTTGTACAGACATGTGCCCTACGACGTCAGTCGGATCACTCAAAAGCGGCATGGTTAATGAGCTTTCGAGGAAAGAAGGGCCGGATCTTGCCGCCCATGGAGGCGTGGACAGCTCTCCGGATCCGGTGGAAGACAGAAACGGAGAGAGAGAAAAAAGAAGGTAAACACCAGCTCCTCTCTGCATGATGCGCGCTGTCCAAGTTCGTTTAGTCCCCTTGATTAATTATGTCACTCGGTCAATTCTTTGCTGACGGCTGATGCTGCGAGATACCCCGAACATTACAAAGTCATCATCAACCGTAGCAGTAGTATAGTACTCCATATTAATGCCGCATACGATTGTGCAGACACAGGCTGCCGATTTGACGAGACGTGTGATCTTGCTCAGAAAGATGCCAGCCATGGCCACGCTGCTTCCTGCAGGCTCTGCAGCAGCCGGCTGGACGGGCCATTCCTCGGTCGTTCTTGGTCATCAAGACGTATGGATCAAAATTTAGTCCGCGCACTGCAGTCAACTCGAACCAACAACGGTGGTGCTTAGCAGCCATCAAAAACGTCGAACTAATCTGCAGTCCACAAGCTGAGGTGACCATGATAATTAGGAGCCATGTGGATCAAATTAAGAGTGTATTTGGCAGAGATTTATATTTTTAATGTACTCACAGCTTCAGCTTCACGGATCTGGTGAAGCTAGAATTTTCAACTTCACCAGATTCACGAATCTGAAGAAACTGAATCCCTGCCAAACAGGCCCTAAGAGTGTTTAGATAGATCATCTTGTTTACATTTTAAATCAAAAATATAAACTTAATTCACTTTATTTTAGCCTACAAGTTTCAGATTTCAGGTGAAGCTGAAATCTAGAGCTCTATTAAACAGACTACAAATTTCAGATTTCAGATGAAGAGGAAAGCTACAGGGAGGTATCAACTGAAATCTCTTACAGCAGCGTTCTGGAAACCACGATGCCACTAGGCGTTCATAATTTTCTTTTCGACGAAACAGCTCAACAGGTTTTCATTTCCAATGCTGCTCAAGTCAAGCAAAGCATGAATAACGTCAACACATTCAGAGGATATTTGTTCTTAGATAAAAAGAACAAGAATATGAGGGTGCGCACTAATCCCAAGAAAAGAGCGTTTTGTTTGACTTGATCCTGACCTTTTCGAGGTTATGTTTGGAACATGGAGATTTTCTTGTAGGAATTGTTTCACCGATTTGGAAATAAAAAAAAATGTAGGAATAGGAAAAACGTGGGGATCGGATGGCATATCCATTAGAATTTTTGGGAATTCTAACATGCAGGAATCGCTCAATTGTGTCGTTTGGATGCTTTACAAGAAAAAAAATTTAGAGAGATAAACACGAAAAGGAAAAATTCCATAAGATTGGACCTCATGTTAGATTTCCACCAAAATCCCTATAGATTGAGTCATTCCGTAGAAATTTTAGCAACTCGTTCCTTTGTTCCAAAAGAAACACATAGATATTTTTTTCCATGGGACTCCAATTCCACAAAATTGCAACATTTTTCATTTGTTCCAAATAGGCTCTAAAACTCCGGGAGATTGGCGTCACTGACACTCTTTAAAATTCGTGATTCACTTTATGATACCTTGACCCACTGTCATAGGCTCAGATGGACCCACATGTCATAAACACATCACAAAAAGTCAACGAATTAAGTGTCACTGGACTAATTTTTCCCTAAAACTCCTATGACCCGAATATGTCTTTAATACTTGAAGCAAGGTAGTAGACATTTGCTTGGTTGCGGAGGGATTTTTATTATTTTAATCCTTTATTTGATTATTTTTACTGATTGCTCAACTTTAACTAAATTTGACTCTTTTGGTCAAGCTATTAGCGCAAGGTAGTAGACATTTGCTTTGTTGCGGAGGGATTTTTATTATTTTAATCCTTTATTTGATTATTTTTACTGATTGCTCAACTTATCCTAAATTTGACTCTTTTGGTCAAGCTATTAGCATCCCATCATCATGGCATGGCCAAATTTTGCCACACCATAATGATCAACTTAACAGTATTGTTTGACTACGCCACAACGAACAACGTGGCCAAAATGCCATTTTCTGGCTCAGAGCTAGACTTACTTTGTGGTATGCCATGTCGTAGTTGGTGACAATGCTAAAAGAGTAAGATTTGAAAATAAATTAGATAGGAGTTATTAATAAAAATAAATTCAAAGGGATGTTAAATAATAAAAAGTGCTCGTTATCCAGAGAATGTATACAAGCACGCATGCTCGTGGTGTTTTTTTTTTCCCGAAAGTGATAGGACTATGCTAACCTGTAGGCCCATTTTTGTGCATGGGTTGCATGCAGGGATTGAAATTTCGCCGAAATTTCGGTTTAAATGCCCTCGAATTTATATATCGGCGAATTCAAATTTTAAAAAATTGATTTTGCTCTGATGGCGCTAAATTAATTTGGAAATTTCGGGTTTGGAGTCCGGATTTTCAAATTTTTGGCCGGATTTGAATGGAATGAGTCCAGTAACCCTTAATAAAGTCTTGTTCCATGAAAATTTGATGAAAAACTAATTTTTTGAGATTTTTTAAAATTTGGGCAGAGACATTGTCTGATTTTTAAAAAATTGTACAGGCATGATAATCATCTGAAAAAATTATGATACCATCCCTTGTTGTTTGGGATCATAGAAAAAAATTCAAAATAATTTAACATCATTTGTTTTCTTCAAAAATCAAAAAGCAGAATGGACATAATTGGGACGATAAACTTGTTAGATTTTTATAAATTTTCTCGAGTGTGATCATCATCTAAAATTTTTATGAAATATTAAAACTTCCTTAGTACCATTCTATAAAATTTTCAAAAATTTAAACTTTCTTGGTTTGCTCAATAAAATCTATCAATGCAGTAAGCACTAAACTTAATTTGTTCTATTATATTTCAAAAATCAATTCATTTGAGCTAAGGATTTATCAGGCAATTCAAATATTTTTACAAATTTTTGAAATTTTTTTTCAAATTTATTTGAGCTAAGGATTCTTATGTAAAATTTTCAACTCAAAATATTTCTCCAGGAATTTATAAAAATTCCGACATTCAAAGTACTAGTTTTCAATTCTCTCCATTTTTGAATTTTTAAATGTCTTAAATTAATTTATTAATTTCTGATATTTTTACTGTTGATTAATTTATTGCTCAGGAAGACAATGTAAAATTTTCAAAAAAATTCAACTTCCTTTGTTTGCTCAATAAAATATATGAATGCGGCAAGCACTTAATTAATTTGTTGTATTATATTTCAAAAATCAAACAAAGAAAGAACATAAGTGGCACTGTGCCTTCTACGAATTTTATAAATTCGCTGGAGTGTGATCATGATTCAAAATTTTTATGATATGTTAAGCATTTCCTTCTCACCCTTATGTAAAATTTTAAAAAATTTAAACCTTTCTTATTACTAAAGTAAATCTATTATTGATCATCGGCCTTTTAATAGAATAGTAGCACTGTTAGAATTTTCAAAAATTCATGAAACGTGATCATCATATGAGAATATTATGGATGTGTTAGGACCATCCAGAAAAATTTTCAACATTGTACAAGCTCGTTTGTTGTAATTTTCATTCGGATGAAACTTGCCGCTCAGCGTTTTACCAAGATAGTACCAATGTTTCAATTTTTAAAAATTCCTCCCATTTGATAATCATATGAAATTTTAACACAAATATCACAAATATGTTAGGAATCTCCATAAAAAATTTCAGAATGTTCTAACTTCGTTTGTACTATTTTTCATCCGGTTCAATCTTGCCGATCAACGTTTCATCGGGACAGTACCAATGTTTGAATTTTTTTAAAATCCACAGAACTGATAATCACCTGAAAATTTTATGAGAACATCTATAATGTGTTATGAACCTACAAAAAAAATTTCAAAATTGTTTGACATCGTTTGACCAATTTTCAATCAGTTCATTTTGACCAAAATTTCGGGAAATTTCGCTGAAATTTCGGAAATTTCGGTGCAAATCAAACCGGATTTGAAATTTGAATTTTAAATTTTGAATCTCCTCCGTCCGAAATTCCGAAATTTCGTCTGAAATTTCGGATTTCGGAGGTTGCCGAATTTTTCCTTCAAACGAAAACTTGAACCCTGGTTGCGTGTATCCTATTTTCTGATTTTTACAATTGCTTATGAATTTTAGGGACACTTTTTTTCACCTCTACTCCACCAACTACAAGTGAGGTGAAAATTGCAGAAAGGCTGCAGGATTATTCCGTTTTTCAAAAGAAAAAGGAATCATAACTATATTAAGCCTCACAAAGTTCACGCGCTAGGAGAGGGCCACGCCGCACCAAGCTACGTGCGGCTGGCTCGGCTCGTTTCCTTTTTTTTCACGTATAGGTTCCTCAAAAAAAGTGTAATTATGTATAGAGCCTTCCCGTGGTTTTTTACGAAAAGGACCATTTGATTCAGAAAATCATGAACTTTTATGAAAGGGTCTTAAATAAACACACACAAAAAAGTAGTTACGTTCGGATCATTCCAGCTATTTTTTATAAAAAGGACATTTCGATTTACCATAATCGCGGAATTTTTGTGAGAGCACCCCAGATAAATGCAAAAAAAAATCGTGATTGCGTTTGTATCCTTTCAACTGTTTCGGGCGTTTTCTCGACGATTTTTTAAAAAAGAACATTGTCGAAAAAAACGAAATTGTTTCTACGAAAAAACAACGCACGCGACGTATTACGCCGCAAAAACAACCTATACTAAAGATCGAAGACTTCCTAGCCAGCGACCGCTTTCGTGTCGCACCGGCTCCCTCGCGTGGCTCACGCGACCGGTTCGGCCGGCCGGCTCCGCTCATTTTTTCGCGTGTAGGTCTCTCAAAAAGGTGTAATTACGTGTAGGTTCTTCCCATGGTTTTTTACGAAAATGATCTTTTAGTTCAAAAAAATCGTGAATTTTTCGTGAAAGGATTCTAGATAAATACCGAAAAAAGCGTAGTTACGTTTGGATCATTTTAGTTGTTTTTTACGAAAAGGACCGCAGTCACGGTTCCTTTGTGAGAGAACCCAGATAAATAAAAAAATATGATGATTTTAAAAAAATATTATAAAAAAACGAAATTATTTCTACGAAAAAAACAACATACAACATATTACGCCCTGAAAACTATCCTAGTTACTCCAAAATTTTGAGCAACCATCCATGCCCATGCAAAAGCACTTTCTATCACATCTTCCGAAACGAAACAGCTCAAGTTTAGCAACCAAATAAGGTATTCGGTAGGTGAGCTGGTGAGGTCGAGAATATTTTTAGATGAAAATGAAAACCCAACAAATAGGCACATGAGATAGAAAGGAGGAGGGAAATGTTAGGTGAAGCGGGACCCACAAACATGGGTTGGCGGCCATGGGGTTGGTGAGGGACGACTGACGAGGAGGGCTACCGCGGTTCCGCCTTCCGCACAACGGGTACAAAAGGAGAGAAGAGATAGACAGATGAAGATTTGGTATTTTATTTTTGTTTTGGCCAATTTTTTCAAGTTTGCTTTTGATGCATATCAAATTGTATATTTAGTCTCTTCTGAACGCTGAAGCATGAACAGATACATACCATGCTCTTATGTTATGACAAGTAACACATATCGCCTTCTACTCTTTCTATGATCGAGAAAGGAGCTATAATTATAATTTTATTCAAATAAGAGCTAAATATGACATAATTGGTGCAAAAGAGCCAATTTCATGTATGCCTGTGAGTATTTGGTCCCTGTCACATATTTTTCTATCTTTGCCACTTCTTGAATAAAATTATAAATTTAGCATATTTCTTAACCACAGAATGACTAGCAAGCAACATATGCCATGTGATGCAGTACGATAGATATCTGTCCAGCTCAAATATCAGATACTTGTTAAGCTCGTGCGCTATGGTATTGCATCCTGCATGTAACTCTTTCTAAGGTACGGTACCAATGATCTATGGTGACGAGAAAGCATAGGAGGGAAGGGAAAGAACTAATTTATGATTACATTACGGAGGAGACCAAATATAAAGGAAAAGTGCGAAGAAGGGCTAAATAGGTAAAAAGCTTCGATTTGGCGAGAGGTTTCCAGACCGGGTGAGTCAGCGACCGAGCACTGTCCGGCTGTGCGGTCCTCACGTGCATGCGAAATACTTTTCGCACGCGGTCCTCGTACACCCACACCCCCGCACCAGCACCGCGCGGGCCCACCGTCCCCGATCCGCACCCGACGCTCGCTCGCCCGCTCGCGCGGTGGCCTCCGCTGCTATAAATTGCGGCGCTCGAGCCCATTCGTGAGACCTGTGCATACATACGCCTCTTGTTTTTACCTGTCCTCGTCTCCTCCCGAATAAAAGCAGCAGCGCAAGGTGAGCCGTCTGCCTGTGTTTACCTCTTCCTCTCGATTGCTTGGATCGGCTCGTGTTGGATTTGATCGCTCGCCTAGGTCCGCGCGCGCGGGATTTCGATTCGTCGTCTTGGTTTTCTGTGTTTTTTGGTGGAGGGGCGAGCGAGAGGGGTAATGGTGATTCCCCTCGGCTCGTGTAGATCTGTTAGTCGCAGGCGGATCTGGTGCAAGGTTTGGTGGGTGGTGTTTTTGTTTTTAGATCTGGAGACCTGGTGGTCTCTCGTCTCCGGGGTGTTCCGTTTGTTTGTTTTTTTCTTGGTTACAGCAAAGGAAAAAGTTAGGAGTTTTCTTGCTTCGTTTTAGTAATCAAGGCTTCGATTTCTGAAATCTAGGGTCCTTTAGTGGTTTGCCCTTGTGGATAGTGGTGAAAATTTGGATCTTTTCACGGTGGTTTCCTGTGGATCTAGTCGCCCGTCGGTCGGCTGCGGCCTTCTTAATTTGTAAAATAGTTGTTTGCTGCGCGATAGATTCTTAGATCTGAAGGCCACAGATCTCTGCTCTATGATTTTTCGTTCTTCAAGTAGACCAATTGAAATTTTGCGGATAAATATCTGAGATTTTATTTAGTTTAATTTGATCCAGTAGGCTTCAATTTAAAATTACCAATCGTCTTGCTGTAAAGGTCAAATCTTTTCTTTTAGATCTGCCAATCGGTCGGCGTAGTTTCACTATGCATTCTGGTTTATTTTCTCTATTCTAATTATGGACATGTTTTTTGCGTCCGCAGAGGTAGATAAAGAGTATCACCACTAAGAAATGGCGGCCGAGACGTTCCTCTTCACCTCCGAGTCCGTGAACGAGGGCCACCCGGACAAGCTCTGCGACCAGGTTTCGGACGCCGTCCTTGACGCCTGCCTGGCCCAGGACGCCGACAGCAAGGTCGCCTGCGAGACCTGCACCAAGACCAACATGGTCATGGTCTTCGGCGAGATCACCACAAAGGCCACCGTCGACTACGAGAAGATCGTGCGCGACACCTGCCGCAACATCGGCTTCACCTCCGACGACGTCGGCCTCGACGCCGACCGCTGCAAGGTGCTCGTCAACATCGAGCAGCAGTCCCCCGACATCGCCCAGGGCGTGCACGGCCACTTCACCAGGCGCCCCGAGGAGATCGGCGCCGGCGACCAGGGCCACATGTTCGGCTACGCCACCGACGAGACCCCCGAGCTCATGCCCCTCAGCCACGTCCTCGCCACCAAGCTCGGCGCCCGCCTCACCGAGGTCCGCAAGAACGGCACGTGCGCCTGGCTCAGGCCCGACGGCAAGACCCAGGTCACCGTCGAGTACCTCAACGAGGGCGGCGCCATGGTCCCCGTCCGCGTGCACACCGTCCTCATCTCCACCCAGCACGACGAAACCGTCACCAACGACGAGATCGCCGCCGACCTCAAGGAGCACGTCATCAAGCCGGTGATCCCCGAGAAGTACCTCGACGAGAAGACCATCTTCCACCTGAACCCCTCTGGCCGCTTCGTCATCGGTGGCCCTCACGGTGACGCCGGTCTCACTGGCCGCAAGATCATCATTGACACCTACGGTGGCTGGGGAGCCCACGGTGGCGGTGCCTTCTCCGGCAAGGACCCGACCAAGGTCGACCGCAGTGGCGCCTACATTGCCAGGCAGGCCGCCAAGAGCATCGTCGCCAGCGGCCTCGCGCGCCGCTGCCTCGTGCAGGTCTCCTACGCTATCGGTGTGCCTGAGCCCCTGTCCGTCTTCGTCGACTCCTACGGCACCGGCAAGATCCCCGACAAGGAGATCCTCAAGATTGTGAAGGAGAACTTCGACTTCAGGCCCGGGATGATCTCCATCAACCTCGACTTGAAGAAAGGCGGCAACAGGTTCATCAAGACCGCCGCCTACGGCCACTTTGGCCGCGAGGACGCCGACTTCACCTGGGAGGTGGTGAAGCCCCTCAAGTTTGACAAGGCATCCGCGTAAGAAGAGGACCTGAGGAGTCTCTCTCGCTCGCTATCTACCTCTTGCTGCTGATACCTGCATTGCTGCTGCTGCTTCTTCTGGATGTGTCTTTGATCAGTGACTGGTTGCTCCTTGGAAGGAAGAAGGATTCGACAATCGACGCCACACGCTACGCCGGCGCCTAGTGATTGGTATCTTGGTGTGGTAGCAAGAACTATGTGCCGAGTTTTTTTTTCACTAGTCGGTTCTTTGGATATCTTTGGAGTTTTCATTTTTCCTTTTTGAGTCTGCTGAAACTGCAAGAGATTTGCAGTTTTGCTGTATCGGTCGTTGCGTTATTCCTTAGGTTGTAACCGCATTTGTAATACTCCTGTTTCCTTTGAATGTCAGAGAAACATATATGGTACTTGAAGCAATGTTGTACTTTTGACTGCCGGGCTTGACTCGGAAAGTCTGGTAAAATTCTTCGGAATGACTTTGTACTCGAAATTTTACAATTTTCGTACGTATTGTAATATTTTTTCTTTTACGTATAACATTTTATTATAACGCGTGTAATATTTTTCTTCGATAAACAGTAAAATTCACTACAGTAAATAGATATTGCAAGCATTAAAAAATGTTTCACATGTTGATAGAAAATATTGTAAATTTAAAAAAAATATTACAAAAGACGTCTGATGGAATAAATAGAAATCGAACGTCCGAGTGCTACTTTCTCCTAGAATTATTTCAACTGGCATTTTTGTTTCTGCAATTGGTAACCGCAGTTACTGAGATGACAGCCCGTTCGACTAATCGGAACATTTTGACGGATTCGAGCGGGATTCAGCCAAAATCTCATTCACTGTATGATCCTTTGATGAATCCTCGGCCAGACTGTCGTTCATGAACATTCGTCGTGTTTGGTTCGAGGAATATAGACTATCGATGAACCGACGGGCTTCTTTGCGAGTTGTACGCACGATTTCTTGTCGCGACCTTAGGGGCCAGCATAATGTTAGGTCTATTCATTGAAAAAAAATTGTGATCCACGGTTGATGACGTGGTGTGAGACGTGTTTGGTTAGTAGGATGAGATTAAATGGGATGAGATGATTTGTATCTTTTGAATTCATTGTTTTAGATGAATAGAATAATTTAGTATCTATAAAAAATATTCTTTAAATTTATATCTCATCGTATAGAATAATTCTATTCAAGTAACTAAACATATGAATAATTTTTTTAACCTACTCATATATGCACCACTTATATAAAGAACAAGCACACTCTTAGGCCATATTTGGATGGGTTAAAACTAATTGTTAGCTGGTTAATTGTTAGAGTTAATTGTTAGCTAGCTAATAATTAGCCTATCTAAAATTAGCCCAGAGTTATTTGGATACATGGCTAATGGTTGGGTTAATTTCTTTGAAAAGTCATATCTACCCCCATAACAGCTGGTGATTCACATCTTTTCGCGCGAGGGTATTTCAGACTTTTCCCAACGTGTTACCTGCTATTAGCCCAAATTAGCTTCCACCCACCAGCTAATGGACTAATTATTAGTTGAGAGGTTGGCTAAAAATTAGCCCACCTATTAGTCTTCCTGTTTGGATAGACTAAGACTAATTTTTAGCCAGCTAACCATTAGCCTAGGAACCCAAACACGGCTTTAGGCCCTGTTTGGAAGCAATGTATTTCAAAACTATGGTTTTAGTATACTATAGTTTGTAATTGTTTTGTCATGAATACTATGATTTTACCAAACTTTAAAACCGTAGTATTTTTTGGAACTACCAACTGTTTGGACGCAACATCACATACCATGGTATTTGAGTGAAAATAGATAAGAAGTTAGCCAAAACCATGAAAATTTTGGGTTAGAGTGGAGTTTCAAATACTCTAAAAATACCATGATATCTACCAAACCATGGTTCTTAATACAGAGCTTTTGATATGGTAACCAAACATCTTATGGTATAAAATACTATAGTATTTTTAGAAATCATAATATTACCTAAAACTATAAAAATATATTGCTTCGAAACACAGCCTTAGTCTCTCCAACTCTTGAATTAGTCTATGGGACCCACTACTCATAAAAAAGCCTAAGCCGAAGCCGAAGCCTATATTTCTTCTGACAGAAACGAAGGCTTGCTGTCTCTTCCCCAACCAAACACGTGCCTCTCTCCCTCAATCAAACACGTGCCGCCAAGCCTCTCCCCCAACCAAACACGTGCCTCTCTCCCTCTCTGGATCAAACACGACCCACTGTGTTAAAATCCAGCACAGCGAGGATGGACCTTGCCGTCAGTTACCAGAAACCGAACCCCCTACTACCCCGATGCTATATTATCCTATTTCCCACTTCGATTAAGCCCTCTTATGCCTCCAATTGCAAATCCTAGTTTGATTTTACAGCCTCTTCATCGCCCGGTGCCACGTGTATTTAGAGCGACAAGTGGCACAGAACTGCTGTGGCCCTTCTGGCTTGTGGCTCTTAGAGCAACTCCAATATATCATATGGGCACCGAGATATTTTTTTACTTGGCTAGGATCGAGGTTAAAAGTTTCAACGAAATTTCACGAAAACTGGATTTTGGGCCACTCTGAATTTAAAACTACCGGTTGGATTAAATTTGAAAATGATACATTATTTTTTGTTTTTTGGCAAAAATTCACCAAAATTTTGGGTTTTTTGATCGGTTTTTAAAGTTTTAGGGCCGAATTTGACTGGATTTGGTCCAATAACCCTTAAGAAAATCATCTTATTTGAAAATTTGTTGAAAAACCAAAATTTTGATATATTTTAAAATTTTGGCAAAAATACTTTTAAATTTTTATAAAATTATATAAGCTTGATAATGGTCTAAAAAATTTATGGTATAATGTTTAGTAGTGTAGAATCATACAAAAAAACTTTCAAAATAATTGAACTTCATTTGTTATCTTTAAAAAATCAAACATAATAAACATAATTGGGGCAGTAATCTTGTCACAAGTTTATAAATTTTTTCGTGTGTGATCATGATCTAAAAGTTTTATGAGAGATTAATAATTACCTCAGTGCCATTTTATAAAATTTTGAAAAAATTAACTTTTTTATTTGGTCAATCAAATCTATGTATGCATTGAACTTCATTTGTTATATTATATTTCAAAAATCAAAAAGAGAAAGAACATAAATGGTATTATGCCTTGTAAGAATTTTATAAATTCACTGGTATGTGATCATGGTTCAAAATTTTTATAAGATCTTAAGCATTTCCTTATAACCCTTCTGTAAAATTTTCAAAAACTTTAAACATTTTTTTTTTTTTCTAAAGCAAATCTATGTATTAATCATTGGTCTTTTATGAGGACATAGCACTTTCAAAAAATTAAAAATTATATAGGCATGATCATTATCTAAAACTTTTATAGAACCATTAATACTACATTAGGATTATCCACAAAAAATTTCAAAATTTTTAATGTTGGTTTGGACAAATTTTCATTTCATTCAATTTTGCTGGTAAGGCTTTTAACAGGATAGTAGCACTTTTCAAATTTTTAAAAATTAATGAATCTTGTTCATCATCTGAAAATTTTATGAGAATATTATGGATATGTCAGGACCATCAACAAAAAATTCAAAATTTTATAACCTGGTTTGTTGTAATTTTCATTCAGTTCAGACTTGTCGATCAACGTTTTATCAGGACAGTAGCAATTTTTGAATTTTTAAAAATTTCTCAAATTTGATAATAATCTGAAATTTTTATGGTAATATCATCAATGTGTCAGAATTCTCTAGAAAAAATTTTAAAATTTTTTGTCATCGGTTGACCCACTTTTCAGCAGATGCAAAATGGCTGAAATTTCGATAATTTCACCCAAAATTTCGGGTAAACCGGACGAAATTCGATTTTTTCGCTAGCAAACGTACCAGATTTAAATTTTACTTTTTTAGATTTCAACAGAAATTTATCTAAAATACTGAGATTTCGTTGCTACACCTTGTATTTTTCTCAAACGAAATTTAAACCCTGGCTAGGACCAACTCAAGTTTTTTATTCGACTTAACGAATCTTCTGCCTGGCATCGTCACCTCAGCGCGACGAGTCGACCTCATGCACTCTCTTTCCTTCTTTTAGGTCGATTTGAAGGCATACTGTGCATTCTGTAGAATGCTCCACCTGCCTCTTTCCCTAACCAAGCATACAGAGTGAATGAATGATTGACTAGATACGGAGCCGAGGCGTGCGAGATGATGGCCACTGCTTCGGTACGGGCATGTGGTTTCAATTTGCCGCCGGTGGTGATGGCCCTTGCCCATGGCGAAACGACAGGTTATGTGTGCCTGCCTGCCTGCCTGCGAATCTCAAGGAGAGAGCAGCAAGCAAGCAAGCACGCCAGGTGAAGACAATGTCAGGTGAACAACCGGGCATGGTAGGTGCATCTGTCCAGCTAGCATATCAAGCATACAGTCCGGAAAGCGACGGTACAATCCTTCTGATCCTGTCAGTGATCCGACAACGGGGTTCCACTGGAATTGGATGCGTCCTGTTTACAATCCGTAAATATCTTTCTATCTCGCCGAGCTCATGGTCGGTAGGGATAGATAGTAGTTTTATCATATTTATTTATAATTTTTTTAGATACAGATAGTTTAAATATGAATATAAATATGAATAATATCAAATATAAATATAGAACGAATGCGGATCAAAATAGATACGGTAACGAATATTTAGTGAAACATGATAACACTTTAGATTGTACACACAAAATGAAACTAATTTATTTGATCCAAACATTCATGAAGAATATGTAATGACTCATGATTTGTATTCTTTGTTGAACTATATTTAAAATAATAAATTATATATTTATGAGTTTTTATGCATTTTAGCTACTTATTTAAAATATTTTTCTACTAGGGATAGCAATGTTTGAATTTTTGAGAAAAATAAAACCTGATAAAATATTTAAAAATATTTTTAAAATGATAGATTGTGTCAGGAACTTTACCAAAAAAATCATAATTTTCCAATTTTAATAATTAAAATTTGATTTGTGGATTAGTTAAATTAGAAAATAGTTTTGAAATTTAGAAAGCTTTTTGGGCCAAAAGAGTAGCCTTGGTCCAGCCCACGTGCATATCTGGATATCTGGCCCATCAATATTTGGATTATCCGAATCCGTATCTGTATCTACATTCGATCCAATACTATCGAGAACATAATTCGTATATAAAAGTTCTCTAAATCAATCGAAAACTATCCAATCTATTTTTATCCCTAGTTTTAGGTATGCGTTTGAGGATCTTACGAGATATTTTAAATATAAGTATAAATGTGTAATTAAATTATTTATTGTAAATAATTATTTTGTAGTGATTCATCATAAATATTTGTACAAGGAAACATAGAATTACCAATATTATCTCTAAGAACAAATAGAATACATGTATAAATGGAGTACTCGAGTACTACTTCTACTTGCAGTTGAGCCATTTGTACTTCTTTTAATAATCACTACTACAAAAAAGATTTATATTAGACCGCTCATTCATGACGGTTTTAAAAAACAATCTGTGATAGTTGATCATCACTGACGGTTTTAGCCTAAATCACCTTGGAACCGTAAGTGATGACTACCATTCACATCACTAACTAAAACCTCATCACGGACGGTTTTAGCCAAAAACCGCTAGTGATGTGAAGATAGTTATCACTGATAGGTTTTAGAAAAAACTGTCTGTGATAAGAATTACCTAGAGATAAGTACAAAAAGCCTTGACCCACTTAGTATTTTAGAGTTTTTTGAGCTATTTTTGAGGTGGCTACGATTGAAAGATGATCTGGTGAAAGGATATCGTGGATTTGAAAGAGTGATTGTAGATCATTTTATTCTAGGTGATCTAAAGTTAGTAATTGGTTCTAATTGCATTATATTCAAGATCTAACTTGGTAAAGAAGAAATTGAACATAGTTTAGATCTAGCTTGGTGTAGATCTATTTGTTCTTTATGATCTAAAGTACTAATTGGTTCTAATTATATTATACTCAAGATGTTGATAGCTATGTAAAGAGAGAATTAAAGATACTAAGTTTAAATGTAGCTTACGTATAGATTAATTTGCTCTTTGTGATCTAAGAAGTTAGGTTGATAGGTTTAAATGTAGCATATATGTAGATTGTAAATCTATTTGTTCTTTAGATCTGGTATGGTTTATGATTTAGGTGAAGTTTAGCTAGTTAATTTGTACTCCAATTTAAGGATGTGTGTATGTGCACTTATAGTATACTTTATTATTTAACACTTATTATTATATACGTAGCGTAGATAGACTGAAGTTAGATATACATTGAGAACCATGCGAGTTTCGAGTACATTAAAGGTATCTCTGCTTTTAAAAGAGTTGTAGAGCAGGATATGTTTAACAAGAGGGTGTAATTTATGTCTTATCTATGCATTGACTGCGAGAATATGATGATATTTTAAAACTTAACGTAGATCAAAGCACACTTAATTCTAAGAGGTTTTAAAGGGGTATACATATTGAACCAGTTATGGTGAAGAGCGGGTTTTACAGGAAGCAAGCAATATTAACATCATTGATGAAGTCAACAATATATTGGATGATATCGATTGTGCTTTTGATGAGGATATGTTTCGCGATGACAATTTAGATCAGATGCTGTGAGATGTAGAAGTGAACTGTGATGAGCGAGAGTATGAAAAATTCGGGGCTTCATGGACGATTTAGAGAAACCATTTTACATGAGTTGCAAGTCTAAATACATAAGGTTGTCATCCGTGCTTGAATTGTTAAAATTGAAAGTAAGCAACGGTTGGTCCGACAAGAGTTTCACAGTGTTGTTAGGTCTATTAGCGAACATGCTTCTGGAAGGAAATGAGTTGCCGATAACCACCTACAAAGTCAAAAAGTTTGTTTGTCCCTTGAGAATAGAAGTAGAAAGAATATACTCTACCGCAAGGAGTACACAAACTTGCATGTATGTCCGTATGCAATGCATCCCGACACAAGTGTGAAAATCAATCAAATGACTATGACGAGGGCATCGAAGTGAAGAAAGGACCACCTGCTAAAGTGGCATGGTATCTGCTTGTAGTTCCTCGTTTGAAATGTTTAAAACCCCAGCACTGGCTGACGGGCTGGGCGCCATCGAGGAAGGTGGGGGATGGATTCTTCAAAGGTGGCGGCACTAGGGTTTATGGAGCGCGGTGGAGGCTTTGAAAGTAAGACGGGAGGCAAAAGGGGGGACGACTATAGTTCTGGATCTGAGAATTTATAAGCCAAAATCTTCTCTCCACGCGAACGATTCACTCCTCGCGCGCGTGACGCCTCAAGCAGCGAGGAAAGCGGAATGATGGCACAATACAAATTTTGGCATAACAGACGGAAGCCATAAATGTTTAACTACCTAACGTTTGGATTTTTTTTAACTCTACTCAGAATCGGGTTGATAAGTCGATATCGAGTAACTTGTGGCTAACCTAAGGACTAGAGATGGGCTGATGGTAACGCGCTCGACCCGGCAACATCCCTACTCGATACTTCGCGATTCCCATTCTATTAGAATCATTTGATCATAAGCCAACAGGGCATTACTTGACCAATCTAGAACTTGGCAGTAATCGACCAAGTGCTTGACCGGATTCTCTGTTGAACAGAGTTCGGGGGCTACTGTTGAATATCTAAATATGGCATATGAGTACGTACCGGAAACACGAAGACTATACCATATGCGCTCAAGCAAGCGTTTAGAAGCTCTAGATATCTCAGACCCAACCCTATGAGATAAGGTATAAACGAAGGAGATATCTCCATACTAGGAAGGACTTGATCACTTTCCCGATACGAGAAACTGACTCAAGAATGACTGGTGTCAGCGTATTTCACCTGACAAGATCCTGTTAACGGAGTGACTACTCCCTAGACGGAAGATATGGTTTGGTAGAGGGCATCTTTGTGGCTGAAAACCCTAATGTCTCTCGACGATGGATCCCGGGAATCAGCAAACTGGTGTACACAATGATTTTACCCAGGTTCGGGCCCCCGGTTTGGGTAATAGCCCTACGTCCTGCTGGTTCTTTGTTGAGGGAAATGTGGGAGCGTTTACAAGGGATCTCTGCTTCTCTATGCTTTCTGCTCTAGCCGACTGCCTCTCCCTCTCCATGCACCGAGGCATCCTTATATAGACGAGACAGCCTGGGCAGGGGAGAAGGCGACGCCATGTTTATCTATAACTCATTAATTACACCTATCATTCCAATCTCCACGTCGACCCACGACTCATTTATTACGCACGCCTCCGTAGCCTTGTTCTTCGAATCTCATTTAATGTCGGTGAGCAGCCTCGCCCGGTCCGCCCGAAACACGACATCCCTGTGGTCAGAGGGATGAGCCGTCGTCGTGTCGGTAGCAGAGTCCTTCAATTAATGACCCTGACACGAGGTGCCAGGGGAGGGAAACTTCGAGGTGAAGCCTCCCTCTCATTCCTTTGGTTGCCTTCGTGGCCTAACAGGGGGGGCCCGAACGCTCGCCCACTCGCCAGGCCGCCACACTGGCCACCCACCCGGCGAAAGGTAGGCGTGATCGGCAGTTGCTTTCGCCCGAGGGCACGTGGGCTCCTCTTTGGCAAGCGGGCGTGCTCGCCCATTGCCGCCAGGCACTAAATGAGGCTAGGCCACTTCTTAGGCCTATTTCTTTTACGGCGGAGAGGGTACCCCGGTGCAAAGTACACCGACAGTAGCCCCCGGGGCCGTCTTGGAACACGCGCCAGATGCTTTTCAGACCTTATTTAATGCCAGTGCGCTCCTGGATGGGCCCACCACCTCTGCGCGCGCAACCGCTTCAGTCCTCCCCACTTCCGTCGATTTTCCTTGGGACCCGAAACGCCGCGCCTTTTGCCTGTTCGCGAACCGTCTTCGTGGGGCATCTATATATATGCACGCCCCCACTTAACAGCTCATGCCTCCTGATCTTCTTCATATTTTGCCCTTTGCTTTTTCGCCTTCTTTGCTTGAAAAACTTTACTCCTGCTACAATGCTACAGCCTCTTCTCCCTTCGACCGCCGGCCAGAGCCGGGTGGATTTCGTCACCGGGATGGCACCCAAGGGCTCCCTGCGCCCTCGTTAGGGGATGGCCGTGCCATCCTGCGAGCCAAGGGAGATTATCGTCTTCTCCTAGGGACTCATGGCGGGCTTGGTGCCGCCATTCTCTGAGTTCTTCCTCACCGTCCTTCATTTCTACGAGATCCACCATCTTCATCTCTCCCCCAACTCCATCGTCCTTCTCTCCACCTTCGCTTACCTCTGCAAGATGTTCGTGGGGGTAATGCCCAATCTCCCCCTCTTTCACTTCTTCTTCACCTGCCGCATCACTCCTGACAGCGGGGTCGCAGGAAGCTGCCACTTCCGCCTTCACGATGGGTCGGCCCCCCGCTACATTCCCTTCCAGCAACACTCCAACTAGAAGAATTGGCGGAGCGACTGGCTCTATGTCGGCGACGACAACGGGGTCGACCTTCTTGGAGTACCTTCTTGTGTGTGTGTTCATGAGAGCTGGAGCTCGCCCGTCGAGGAGACGGCGAGCTCTGGCAATGGTGGCCCATCGATCGATTCTATGGGCGCCGCCCGATTAAGTATTGGTAGTCCGAGACTTCGTGACTCGGAGGATCACCCTAACGTCGTCGCGCCCATACGCATGGCGATATCTGAGGGCGCACGACATAGCCGACGCATGCGGGCGATAAGTCTTCTTACTCTTCCCTTTGAATGCATATTCCTTTTCACGGTCACCATAAGCTAACATTTTCGTCTTCTTTTGGCGCCAGGTGAGGGAAACCTGAATGGTGCTGCCCTCTCCTGGTGGTTATCTGTGTTGATCCCGCCGGTGTCGAGCGGCCTGGAGTTTCGGCCGAGGCCCGACCGCTCTATGATCTGGAGTCCTCAGAACACCTCTAGATCATCCAATCCTTCCCGGCGATGAACTCCACTGGTCCCGCCGTGCTGCCGGCCCACGGCCTCTTGGTGATCAGGGACCAGCCTCGGGCCGCCGACCGGAGCGCAGGCAAACGGCCGATCGCTCCGGGCGCGGACCCCAAGAGGGTCTGCACTGGGAGCCCAATTTCTGCTGCCACCGCTTCTGCGACTCCGCCAAGCACACCTGAAGCAGCGACATCTTCCTCTAGGGTGGCAACGCTCGCCGCCCCTCTTCTGGTGCCGACATGCGTCGGTGCGGCTCAACTCTGCTGGCGCCGTCTCGGGCGCCCGGCTCTATGGCGCCGAGTCCAACCGTCACCGGTGTCCGCCCAAGCGGGCTTGCAGTGGCGGCCGTTGCCTTCAGCTTCAAGTCGCGCTCGAGGGCGGATCGCCAAAGTGCCTCGCCCGCGCAAACATCCGCAGCGCCGACTAGCGCGGCGGGCACTTCTGCTCAAGGGTAGCCTGGCGGCGCCGAAGCCGCCAGGACCAGCGCTTCCGCCCCTCCAGCTCTGATCGCCCCTGACACCCATGCCACCGACCTGCACGCGCTACTCGCCGAGCTTGACGAGGCGCTCGCAGCCGCAAGCACCCTTCTCACAACAGCCGCCCAACGCGAAGCCCACGTGACACAACAGGTGGTAGCTTTGCGCGGGGAGCTGGAGAGGACCGAGGCGCAGCTGGCCCAAGAAAGGGCCACCAGGGTGACTTTACTCACCCAGGCGCAGGCGGCCGAGGCAGCGTGGAGGGAGGCAGTGGAGGAGCAGCGGCGGGCGCTGCATAACATCGCGACCATGCTCCGGTCATCATACCGGCGCATGGCGCGGGTCTTGGCGCCGCTGGGGGTGGACCTTCGTGAGCCGTTGGAGCCTACGGCGATGCAGTACGCCCACTGCACCACCCGGGTTGCCGAAGTGCTCTTCGACCTGCCAGCCGCCATGGCCGCCCGCTCCATCCAGGAAGGGCAGCAGGTTGCCAGGGCCACCGCAACCTTCGTGCTTTCTTGCTACGCCAGCCGCGACGCCGCCTTCAACCTAATGACCGTCGCGGACGGCATCGAGGGAGACGAGGCCCAGCGCATGCTGCGTCAGAGGCCGCTGAGTCGTCGTCGTGAAGCCGGACCTTGGCGCGGCTCACGAGCAGTGGTGAAGATAATGACGGGGGCATTGAAGTCGTCAATGGCGACTAATGGCCCAGACCGCCTTCTTTTGTTTTCCTCGCTTCTTTTTTGTTCCTGTTTCTTGTATGCCAGAACAATATTAGCAATTGTAATGAAGTTGACATATTTCAGTTTCACCTGAACATGTTCGCCCGTTCGCATTTTGGTTATGCTTGCTCAACTTAATCTTCGAGCGATCAGCCCCTAGCCTTGTCATGATGCGAACCTAAGCACTCAGGTTATGTCGACACTTAGGCATTTTTTGAGCAATTGCAATACTGCGAATAGGGATTGTGCAAAGTATGCAGAATGTAGACGAGCAAATTCTTAAGTTTATGCGCAAGGGTGTCCCTGACTCTTGTCCTTTTGGGACTTATATTCTTGTGATCTCTTGGAACCTGACCACAGCGTTGCGCAACAAGGAGGTGAGCTTCCAGGAGCGGTACCGGGCTTGCGGTGCTCACAGAGACAGCCAGTGGGACTTCGTGGAGTTAACCCGGGTGTACGAGCCGCGTTTGAGTCACTGTGCCACACTCGCACTCCCAGTCACGCGTCCTTGCGACACAAACGCTAGGCATTTCCTTTTACCAGCAAGGAGCCATCAGGTTATGAGAGCCGGTGACAGCTGCGCATAACTCAACCCGACAGGGTGTAAATGTGAAAAATAAGTTGGTATTATTAAAGCAAGCAACTTATCTTTTGTTGGTGTTATGCCCTTGGACAGTCATATAGATGATTGTAACATGACTATGCTTATAAATAATAATATGATTATTGGTCCAATGAATGTATATCATTATATTGATCAGCAAGTATGTGACTTGCTTATGAAACTCTCTACTTATTGATATAATTCTGAAAGTATCTCTGATCGGGTATTATCGTATAGGACAACGATGAATAGATCAGCACATGTATTGATCGATGATTATGTTTCATAGATCATAGGATATGGAGATATCATCAATACATTGTGAACTCATGATGAAGAACATGGGTTAGATAGACCCGCAATGGGACACTGTGAGAATGTTACATTCTTATGTGTCATCAGTGTATCTCATACATAGTGGATGTATGATTCTTAGACCTGAGATTGTCACATTTCCTACATGTGTAATAGTTTACCTTGGGGCCACCAAACGCTATTTCCAAACCGGATAGTTATAAAGGTAGCTTTCATGTTTGCTATGAAACATGCAGAGGGAAGTGAGCAGTCAAGATGGAATTTTCCACTCCGGTGTAACGGAGATATATGTCTAGGCCACTCGTGTGATATGATTAAGGAAATGCATGACCATGCCGTGATTGAGAAGTCAATCACAACTTATTAATATATCATGGATACGAGAGATGGATTGAACTGTCAAAGGATGACATATTTCTCGCCTTGAGTTCGATCTTCATATAGTTTGGTAAAGGGATTATTACATGAGTACTTTTGAAAGGTTCTATCCTATTTGATCATATGCGTTTGGGAGTTGGCATGCTCTGCAAGGAGCCGCTACCAGCTATTGGATTGGAAAAAGGGTTTTTCCGAATCTATGTCCAAATGTACATGAACCTACAGGGTCACACACTTAACGGGCTGGGACGCGTTAATTCGGATTGGATCCGTAATTAATGGACCTCGTGGGCTTAACGCGTTGATGGGCCCTAGCTTAGGGTTTCGTCGCGTGGCTATATAAGGAGAGGAGAAGGGTGGGTGTGGATGATCTTGTTCACGTCCGAACCCTAGCCTCCACCTCTCATTGCCCTCGCCGAAGCGACACGGTGCTTGCACGCACGACGCCGCAGCGTTCCATCCGGGGCGTGTGGATCGTTGTGGTGACGCCTTTGCTACTACGGCGTGGTGAGGACGAACCGCGGCGAGGGCGATCCGGCGAGACGAACCGCGGCGAGGACGATCGCGGCGAGGACGAACCGCGGCGAGGATGATCCGCGGCAGCGGCGATCCGCGTGGGGCGATCCGCGTGAGGGCGATCCACTACACCAGCGAAGGATTCCGCATCGCTGTCGTCTAGTGGTAATCAATCTGTGATCCCTTTCTTGCGAGTAGCTTTTCTGGTTATGCGGTAGAAATTTTAATTTGTGCTAGCGTAGCATACCGCGTTCCCCAACATCTTTGCTATAGGCCACTGGGCGACCAGCCCCCAGACTGGTCACAGAGGCCGAAACTTCGGCGAGTAGAGCGTGATCGCCAAGCTGCTCGCTCGGCGGGCAGGGCGTAGTCGCCCGACTGCCCGTCGAACCCTCACGTGGGCTTATTGCCCGTCTGCTCGTCCGGCGGCCATGGGGTTGCCTTGGGTGCTTAAGCTACAAGCGCTTCAGCACTTCATTTGCGATCACGCACGGCTGCTGAAAGCACAAGTAAACATTGCACGAAGCGTGCAGAAAACATATTGAAGGACGTAAGTCCTTGCGCGGGTATGTCATGGTTCTTTTCTTTGGGACTTAGGCACTTGTGATGTGGGGTTAGCCCGCGGCGCTGCGTGGTATGGGAGCAGGTTCCCAAAAGGGATATTGGGCTTATGCGGTACCCGCGGAGACAACCGTCGGTGCTTCGTTGAGCCGAGCCGAGGTGTGCGGGCTGCGTTTGAGTCACCGTGCCGGGGAAATGTGCGGGCTTCGTTGAGCCGAGGGAAATGTGGGAGCGTTTACAAGGGATCTCTGCTTCTCTATGCTTTCTGCTCTAGCCGGCTGCCTCTCCCTCTCCATGCACCGAGGCGTCCTTATATAGACGAGATAGCCTGGGCAGGGGAGAACCTATCATTCCAATCTCCACGTCGATCCACGACTCATTTATTATGTACGCCTCCATGGCCTTGTCCTTCGAACCTCATTTAATGTCGGTGAGCGGCCTTGCCCGTCCGCCCGGGACACGATGCCCCTGCGACGGGTTTGGTAAGAGGCGTCAAAGGGATGAGCCGTCGTCGTGTCGATAGCAGAGTCCTTCAATTAATGACCCTGACACGAGGTGCTAGGGGAGGGAAACTTCGAGGCGAAGCCTCCCTCTCATTCCTTTGGTTGCCTTCGTGGCCTGACAAGGGGGGCCCGAACGCCCGCCCACTCGCTAGGCCACCACGTTGGCTACCCGCCCGACGAGCAGGGCGTGATCGCTAGGCTGCTCGCCAGGGGGCCACGTGGGCTCCTCGCCCGGCGGGCGTGCTGCCCGGCGGCGGTGTGATCTCGAGGCCACGTGGGCTCCTCGCCCGTGAGCGGCGTGCTTCGCCGGTACTGCGCCAGCGCCACGCTGCTTCGCCAATGAAAGCGGCGTGATCGCCAGTCGCTCGCTAGGGGGTCACGTGGGCTCCTCACCCGGCGGGCGGGCGTGCTTTCGCCCGCCGCCCGCCAGTCCCCAACCGGCGAGCCACTTCTTGGGCCTATTACTTTTACGACGAAGAGGGTACCCCGATGCAAAGTATACCGACAACTGGTATCCAAGGAAGTTTGGATATGCTGTGAAGATCAACGCGACGATGGACTTCTTATCAACTACGATCTAATATCCCAAGCCAACTACAACTCAACTTGAGGCAGGGTTGCCTCGACTATAGGTAGGCATCCTCAAAAGGGGGACTTCCGAGCTAGGGGAGAGAGTTTTTACGAGGCGTAGAGCAACCAGGAGCCGACGGACCACGTTTCGTCAATCTCCAGCCATAGTTTAGCCATTGTTTAGATCCAATCTTCATTGTAACTAGGACTAGACAACTCGCTCTGTACTCGATACACCAAATACATACATCATCCGTACAATACATAGGGTATTACTCCATCCAGGAGCCTAAACCTGCATACATCATGTGTCGTTGCCTTCGTGCTTGACTCTGACACCGAAGGTACCTATGATCATAAGTTTATTGTCGAATTCTGACCTTCGACAGAGTTGATTTCTGAAATGGATGTACTGTACGTGGTGTGTAATATATAATCCGAGTTGATTTTTGAAATGTATGTTATAATATGCTTATAATATAACTTCTGTAATCTATTTTGCTTCAGAGAGTTTAGCTAGCAATTCTTAAAACTAGCCAGTAAATAGAAGAGTGTAAATAGTAAAAATATCACAAACGATTATAAATAAGAATCGTCTATGATGACATAATCATAGACAGTTCTAAAGTAGAACCGTCTGTGTTGTCTATGTCATCACAAACGATTATGTGATATATCTTAAATCACAAACGCTTCTCAATAAGAATTATCTGTGATAATCTAAATATTACACATGGTTTCTGTTTAGAACCATCTATGATGTTCCTTTTTATAAATAGTTCAAAAACCATTGTGATGTGTCCTTATATCACTGATATTTTGTTACTAACGGTTCATAAAACCGTCTAAAATGACGATTTTGAATTATATGTAATGAGATTTTCTGTAGTAGTGAATTAAAACTTCACATTCGTTTTCTTTTGAAAATTTATACAGCGTTGTCTTCTCCCATCGAGATGCTCTGATAACAGAGTCGCGCACTGCACACACGCTATGGCAGGCCGTGGGGTGGCGCATAGAGGGGGACGACCGGACGACTCAGGGCCCGGGCGGGGTAACGTGATGTTCCGGCGAGGCCGCACGATGCTCCTGGTGGTGGAGATGCATCATGGTAATAATGCATGGAAGGCTACGGCGGCCACAGTTCGGCGCCGGCGGAGGGTGAGCTCGGGCCCATGATAACCCACCGGTGGATTGGATTCGCACCCTGTATACAACTATGCACCAGCAAGCGTAGCCACCGCAACGCTAAACGGAGCCACGTGCTCTGTCCTAGGAGTCAAGACTCCCGGTCGATCTTTGGTCAGTTGCTTGTGTGACCACTGAACCTTTTGCTTGTTAAATTACTAGGATAGTTGCGCGACGTATACGCCGCGTGTGTTGTTTTTTTCGCGAGAAAAAATTTGGTTTTTTTTCGCCGGCGTTTTTTTAAAAAATCATCGAGGAAGCGCGCGAAACGGTTGAAAAACAAAAGTGCATATACGTTCGCGCTAAATCGAAAGGTCTTTTTCGTGTAAAACAGTCGGAATGATCAAAACGTCAATACGTTTTTTTTCGGTATCTATTTCGGGGTACTCTCACGAAAGATCAAACGTCAATACGTTTTTTTCCGGCGACGAAAACATTTTCTGGTGATGAAATAATACATGTTTTAAAAAATATCAGAGATCGGGATGGAGAAAAAGTCTAAAGATAGAGCTGCACACAAATTTCTGGTGACGAAAACATTTTTTCTGAGAAAAACGGAGAAAGGAAAGCGACGAAAACTTTTTTTTCCGGAAAAAGCGGAGAAAGGATCTAGGCGTAAGGAGCAAGGACACAGATGTTACGTTTTTGGACTGTTAGCTATCGAAAAATTAGAAAAGGGCTTGTTCGCGATTTGAATTTAACGGGAGGTTCTTTCCGTAAAATGGCGCTCGAGGGACCCGAACGCGAATTTAGAGGGAAAAATCTTTCTCTCAAAAAAAATCGCGAAGGGCATATCCGTAATTTCTAAAAGGACCGAATTGCAAATTTTTTTTTGAGCCGAGCCGGCCGGCCGGCTCGAGCCGAGTCGCCGGCTCGGCTCAAAACGCTGCGACGCCGGCAATCTTGCCAATATTAATAAAGGTCTGATGCCACGCAAGTCACGCGCAGCCTAACTAACAATCATTTACTAAACGTGAGATTAGGCCTCAGATAATTAAGTAGTGTTTGGTTCTCTGCCAAGGCAGGGGAGGGACAAGGAGGGGGATTCGAGTGTCGGCGACGCGTCTGGCCGACTTCGCGGGCGGTCGTGACGGCGTGGTGATTCCACTGAGCGGTGGCACCACACCGGCCATCGCCAACCCCACAATCACTCGGCCCATCCCTTGCAGTTGTAGTAGCTAGGTCCATCTCCAACAGCTCAACCTCATAATTACCGTGGACATTTTTCACCGCCAAAATGCTGACATAATTTTCATGCATGCAAGATCGGTTAGAAATTGGCCTATTGGGTGGCTCATTTCCTTTAATTTCAAAGCATGTATGATTTATTATCATATTGTTTAGCCAAGTGGAGATTAGACAACATAAAAAGTGAAGTTTTTTTCACCTCTTGAATAATGATACTTGGCATAAGTATAGTATAGGGTGGACAGTGACTAAACACATGCGCGCGCATTCGCGTATTTTCGCGTGAAAATTCGCTTGACTTGCGACGAGCGACTGCGCCGCGTCGTAGTGTGTCTCCTAGCACTTTGAATTCACCTTTTGTTTTGCTGAACATTGCAATTATCTCTCCATTCAATCTGTTTAAATGAGATTTAAACATATGTTTTAATTCAATGTTATTATGCAATCATTTACTAGTAACTGCCGCATTCCCATTCAATCTGTTTAAATGAGATTTAAATATCTGTTTTAATTCAATGTCATTATGCGATCGCCACTAGTAATCGTCAGATTCAAATTGTCGATTACTAATCTGTTATATTTAATCGACATAATGTGGTCGAGTTACTAGTGCGCGTCTATATAAACTCCTGGAGACGTCCATGATGAGGACACTGAATTCTCCTCCATTCTACCTCCTCTCTGAATTGCTGTGCTATTGAGTTGAGCTGTTGAACCTCACTGGCCTTCCTCCTCAGCGTGCACCGTAAAGGAGAGTGAGCGGTATCTCCGAACCATTACCGCATAGTTCACCTGCACGGGGCGGCAATAAGGTTTCTGGGCAGCGTATCAGCGCGACCGCTTTGCTTTTTCCACGACATCGACTACTTCCACGACCGCGTCTACATCTGCGCTGCCTCCTTTTCTTCATTAAGTTCGATTGTAAGTCAATCGACTCCATTAAAATACAGTTTGAGTATATTCTGAAGTACAATGAGTTACTTGCTGTTTTATACAACTCTAGTCTTTTGTTATCTTTGCCTCAATATAAAATCTGGAATAAAAACATTGCGCTTATTTCCAACAAGATCAAGGATGGTCTACTCCTAAAGGGAACACCTGGCCTGATCCTTAAATCCCTCGCATGATTTTCAGGTGATGCGAGCGAGGTGAGGAATAGGATGGTTCCCAGCAATTCTGGTGACGGCCGGGCCGGATGTTGCTTTACCACCAAGGTTACTGGGTAATTGATAGCTGTTTCAACGGGAACTCATTGAGAAGTATCAAGCAAGATGGAATAAGCACACAGAGATTGTGGGAAATATGGAGAAGAAAGAAACGGAATTTTCATCCAGAAAACCACCGAGGAAATCGGCCGGTTTGATCTGGCTCTCGGCAGAGGTCCAATAGATTTACAAAATGGATTTGCTATTTCGATGCCGTCTGAAATTCTCTTAAGTCTAGGTCAATTTTTATGACCATCAGATTTGTATAGAGATTGATGTGCCATATAATTGAATGTTGATCTAATGGATAAAAAAAATGTGACTTATGCTTAAGAAAACTTCAGTTCACCTTACAAATGGACAACCTCTTTGCAAATATAATTTCGTACCGAAGTGATCACTCCAGTTGGTGTATAGCATGTTTTTTAAAAAGAAAACCACACTTTGTAAGGCTACCCAAATGAAGTCTATTAGGGATAGAGCTTTGATACTACTTGTTAGGGTTAAAATTAAAGCACGGTAAAATAACTAGAGACAAGATTTAACATAGAAAAACATCACGAATGAGAAAAACATCATATGAAACAATCTACTATAATGATTCAACGGTTATAGGGGTGTAGCTTAAATAGCCAAAATAGTCCGAGTAGTTAAAGATTTGGACTAAAAACCTATTGGATAAAACCAAAAGATGTCGAACAAAATCTTTATCAAAAATAACTTCAGAAAAATGAGTGACATGATTTTCAGGTGATGCGGTGACATGAGGGATAGACTGGTTCCCAGCAGTTCTCCTGAGGGCCAGGTGTTAGTGTACCACCCAGGTTTCGGTGTATTTCACCCAGGGCATGTTAGAAAAGGCTTGGAGGATGTCTAGCTAGCTCCCTTGAAGCGCTCACATGTTTCACACGTGATGTTAGCGAGATAACCCCGATAATACTGAAAATGTTTTCAGAAGAAACATATTCTTTGTAAGACTGTCCAAATGAAATGTTTATCGGTAAATGAATTTAGAAAAGAAGACAAAAGGGCTAGTATTCTACTTCTTAGTAGTAAATTAATTCTTGTGTCAGTAGAGAGGAACTGAACTAGCTTTGAAATTTCACAGGATGACGTGCTGCCTTTACTTCCTGGCAAATCATCTTTCTCCCATACCATATAATGGTGTGTTTGACAGAGATTCAGCTTCTTTAGATTCGTGAATCTGGTGAAACTGAAAATTCTAGCTTCACCAAATTCGTAAAACTGAAGCTGTGAGTACATTAAGAGTGTTTAGATAGATCATCTTATTTACATTTTAGACCAAAAATATAAACTTAATTCACTTTATTTTAGCCTATAAGTTTTAGATTTTAAGTGAAGCTAGAATTTAGAGCTTTATCAAATAGACCCTAAATCATGTGCTACTTTAAGAACCAGCTACTTTAGACATGTTCTCCTCTGAAATATTTCTTGACGGCAGAGGATGCCAACCACCAGTCAGACACTAACTAAAGCTTTGACTAGAACGTGTACTCGCTGAAGGTAGGAGGATGCTTACACTACTACTAATTGGCATATCTGAACGCGTCGGGCATTGACATGTGAAGCACTAACCAAGTGATGATTGCCACGAAGGAGAGAAGAAAAATGGAAGGAAGGAGACGCAAAATGGCTGAACTGAACTCTTTCTGCATGCGCTGCTACTGGGAAGGTTGGTTTGGTCGCACTCCGGGAACGTGGCCACATGCAGAAGGGTCGACACGAGAGAGTAGGCAGGCATGCATGGCTTTGTAAATTCTTTAATTAAGCATTTAATTAGGATTTTATGAATTTTTCTAATTTTTCAGCATTTAATTAATGATTTTTGCTATTTTCAGATTGTAATGAATAATTTATTTTCGAAAAAACCCAAAATCTTGCTGGAAATAATTTTCCTAAGTTTGAAATATTATAAAATATTTTTGAGAATTTTTGTAGAAATTTTGAGCTCTATTTGATATTTTCTATAAAGCAATATATATTTTTGCTATTATTTAAATTAGAAAAAGAATTTAAAATCTCTATTTTTCTCATGGGCCAAAACTCACTTTCCTTTCTCCTTGGCCCACTCTACTTCCCAGCCCAGCAAGAATTTTCGATTTCATTTAATTTTCATTCCATTTCTGTTTCCGTCGAAACTAGCTCTTTCGTTTCTGTTTCTAGCAAAAAAATCCTGTTTCCATTTTCGTACCGATATTTTTCGTTTCTATTTTTGAAAATAGGCTTCTGTCTCCGGAACGGTCAGAAACTTTCCATTTTGTTTTCAACCCTAGGTCAAATGAATAACGAGCTATATATAAAGAAATTGGCTATTTGTTCAGAATCTTAGTGGTTAGGGGCCTCCTCCGTAACTTGGAAATTTGGCAAAATCCTTGTAAAGAGTTGTGTTGTCTCCTACAAAACTCGAGTGAAATTCGTACGTCACGTGCCCCGGATGTGTCGCTGCACCCCATGCAAGATGTTCTCAACTGCTGGACCAAATAGCATGTTCTAAATTGACCATGGTAGTTTTGTTCAAGTTACTTTTGTATTTGTAATATCCATTATACGAACCCTCGGTGCCTAATTAGACAATCTAAAACGTGTACAGTTTCTCACTGCTGCTGCTGTCTTGCTGACCTGCTGCTAAGCGACCTCTACAAGACTACGACATGCAACCTCGTTCAGTGTCAAATGCCAAGTGACGTCCCAGCATTTTACAAGTTAGACAGTATCTATGTACAGTTGCAACAACAACGCACCGCCATCTATGATGATGGATCAGTAGTTGCAACAACAACGCACCACCATCTATGACGATGGATCTGTTTTCTTTACAAAAGGGTAGATTTACAGACTACATCCAGCCTCTTTACATGATGTACAACCAGTCTCTTTACATGATGTTGGGTGGCAGATTGCCGTCAATCCACAGGTATTCTGATTATCAGGACTGCAATTGCACGAAGGCGGAAAATGGATGCACATATCAAGCGTGCAATCCGTGGTTCATTCTGATTAGGAATTGCCTCATTGGCCTAAAATCCTGAACAAATATGTTCACTCACTGTTCATTTGCTCTACTATGCTGTCAATCGGTAGTGATCCCAATGGCGCCTATGACTCCAAACGCTCAAACATGTCGTATTCGAAATGATCATCCTCGCTGGTATCAGATGACTGCTCAAACTGATTCTCTTGGGGCCCAACTGTGCCTGCTTCAGACTCATCTTCCATGTATTTGCTGAATAGTTAGACAGTTTCCAGATTAAATTCCGAATATAGATCATGAACAGCAACACATAAACTAGCATGCATCTCTCTAACACACTAGACAGTACGAACATCACGATCATCTTGATAGACATAATTAACCACGAGATTAGGGCAGATCGAACTTACTGAACAGAAGAAGAAGATGCAGACGACGTAGATGGTGCAGTTGCGGTGTTGTCGTGGTCGATGTTGGCGATGCCGCGTCGCGAGAGCAGCTACGACAACGTCCAGCGGCGAGGAGAGCAGAAGACGAGCCGTGGTGACGATCTTGAGCGATCGCGGCGCTTCCTAAAACCTTATTCGCCTCTCCGGTGCAGATCGCAAAGACGAAGGGTTCCAGAGACCTGCTCTCCCGATTGCAGATGCACGTCGGCGCTCGGGATGGAGAAGGTTACGACGGCGGCGAAGTGAGAGGTGGCAAAACCCTAACGATGTGTTCTGCGTATATTCCTCTACACGGGTGCACGACGCAGTATTTATAGGATTACTCTGGTAACCGTGACCGAACGTGACTCGAGGACGTGCCACGATCGAAGTCTGTTACGGAGTCCGTATCTCATACTGCAAATGCGACTATCCCGAGTAGCAAAAGAATAAACTGCAAAAGGAGGCTGCGTCTGCGCAAGGCCCTGGACCGGATTTCGGCGGACCATTCACGCAGTCTTGCTGCGCTCGCCCTCCGCCCGCCCGTGCCCGAGCCCGAGCCCGAGCACGGCCCGGCGAGGCGAGGCGAGCGGCGTGTGGGCTTTCTCCCTTTCTCCCACATGGTTCTAGGAAGGTGGAGAGAAAAGTTGGTCATCCTCCACCTCCACAAGCAATATGGGACTAATGTATACACACATGTCTCCTCATGAGTGGGCCTTTGATATTTTCTAGGAATTATTTGTCTCAATTAAGTGGGCTTGGCCCAAATAATCCAACAATCCCCCACCAGATCTCAAAGTCCATTTAGAGATTTGCCAATACTCACTCTTGTTTAATATACCAAATAAGCGTTTGTGAGAGATTAAGTTGAACTTCGCCTAGAGCTCTAAGCTACACCCATCCACAACTTGAACAATGGACTATGCCTTGAATTGCAAGTTTTGTGTGAACAGGTTTCACTCAAAGTCATAACTGATACCTGGCTGCCAGTAGCCTTCTCCGCGGGTGGAGCATATGAGTCGTACTCCATGGTCTCTTCATGAGCTTGCTAGAGATCACCCGAGTCTCATAAACTGCGACTTTAGACAGTCGGGCTCATATAGGTGTGTTCTTTCAAGAATGCTCTGTAGAACAACATCTTCGCTAGTTATAGCCAATAGAAACACATTAAGGCATATCGCCATCCTGCCTTACAGCATTTGAGAGTATTGCATCTTCACTTAGAGAGGGTAACAGATTACTCTCCTCAGTTCGCTAATAGCTTGTTTTACCCAGGACCCAATTCACGGGATCTCCGATCACAAAGGCTGGGTTACCACTATGGCAACTTATATGGGTCTCATACCCATCTCCCTCGATGCACCTTCTATCACATTCTGTGATAGTCCCTTTGTAAAGGGATCTGCCAGGTTTTTGTCTGTTTGAATATAAGTCACACTTATTACTCGGAGTTTCTCAATTTCTGACAGACTTGATGCGTCTTTTAACGTGTCTTGATGACTTCGATTATCCTTAGCATTGTTCACTTTTGCAATCACAGCATTGATTATCACAGATTCATAAGGATAGCCAGATTGGTTTTTCAACCACCCAGCAAGTCCATCAAGAGCTCACGCACCAATCTGCCTCTCAAATGGTCAGTATCTAAAGCAGTGAGCTCCGCCTCCATGGTTGACCTTGTCAAGATGGTCTGTGTGCATGACCTCCATGACACTGCACCACCACCAATGGTAAACACATATCCACTGGTGGCATAGAGCTCATCTACATCAGAAATCCAGTTCGAGTCACTGTATCCCTCAAGCACTGCAGGGTGCCTTGAATAGTGAATCGCATAACTCATAGTACCTTTCAAATAGCGCATTACCCTTTCAAGTGCATGCCAATGATCGAACCGGGTTTGACATGAACCTACTCAATTTGCTCACAAACAAATGATATATCGAGTCTCGTTGCACCAAAGAAGATACATGAGCGAACCGACAATATGAGAATATCTCAATTGGTTTAAGCCAATTCTCTTATTCTTTCTCATGTTACACGGGATCATAAGGAGTGGGAGAGGGCTTGTCATCCATAAAGCCAAACCGCTCAAGACCTTCTCCACATAGTGGGATTGCGAAAGAGTAATCCCACTCTCATCCTTAATAAGCTTGATGTTCAGAATTACATCATCTTCTCCCAGATCTTTCATATCAGATTTCTTTGACAGAAAAGACTTGACCTCATTGATCACATCAATATTTGTGCCGAAGATCAGTATATCGTCCACGTAAAGGCACAATATAACTCCTTCACCCCCACCATAGCGATAGTATACACATCTATCAGCCTCATTAATGACAAAGTTCGCAGAAGTCAAAGTGGTGTCGAACTTCTCATGCCATTGCTTAGGTGCTTGTTTCAAGCCATACAAAGATTTCAATAATTTACACACCTTGCTCTCTTGACCCTTTACTACATACCCATCAGGCTGCTCCATGTAGGTTTCCTCATCTAACTCTCCATTAAGGAAAGCTGTCTTCACGTCCATCTGATGAACGAGAAGACCATATGAGGTAGCCAGGGAAAGTAATACTCGAATGGTGGTCATTCTAGCAATAGGTGAATAAGTATCAAAGAAATCTTCGCCTTCTTTTTGGGTGTAACCCTTAGCCACAAGCCGAGCCTTGTACTTCTCAATAGTACCATCAGGCCTAAGCTTCTTCTTGAACACCCACTTACAACCCACAAGTTTACAACCATAGGGCCATTCAGTCACCTCCCAAGCCCCATTGGCGAGAATCGAGCCCATCTCATTCTGGACAGCTTCTTTCCAATTATCTGCATCTGGAGATGCATATGCCTCTGCAATGGACGTGGGAGTATCATCCACGAGGTACACAATGAAATCATTGCCAAAGGATTTCTCAATCCTCTGTCTCTTGCTCTTTCTAGGAGCTTCATTGTCATCCTCCTCTAGGATTTTCTCAAGTGGTTTCTCAGAAGACTCAACAGGTGTAAAGGTCTCAGGAATTATCTCAGAAGAAAATCTAGAAGTGCTATGCATATCTTTCATCGGAAATATATTCTCAAAAAACGTAGCATCACAAGACTCCATAATAGTATCAACATACATATCAGGCACATCAGATTTAACTACTAAAAATCTATAAGCGATGATCCGCTGAGCATATCCCAGAAAGACACAATCCACTGTCTTAGGCCCGAGCTTACGCTTTTTGTTAATCGGTACATTGACTTTCGCCAAGTATCCCCATGTGCGCAAATAAGAAAGTGATGGTTTTCTTCCAACCCACTTCTCGTAAGGGGTCTTCTCCATGTTTCTGTTGGGAACTCTATTCAGGACATGACATGAAGTCAACACAGCCTCCCCCCACAATGCCTTAGATAAACCAAAGAAGTCTCAACATGGCGTTCACCAAGTCAGTCAGCGTGCGGTTTTTCCTCTCGGCAATCCCATTTGATTCGGGCGAGTAGGGAGGTGTCCTCTCATGAATAATACCATGTTCCGCATAGAAATCATCAAAGATTTTGGGAAAAAATTCGCCACCACGATCCGACCTAAGACGTTTGATCTTTCTCTCTAGTTGATTTTCAACTTCAGCTTTATAGATTTTAAAGTAGTATAGCGTCTCGTCCTTAGTTTTCAACAAGTAAACATAGCAAAATCTAGTCGCATCATCAATCAATGTCATGAAATATCTCTTTCCACCCTGAAAGACCATGTGGAGGTCTATCCTTGTGTGTGATGAGTAATTGACAAGTGTTGAGCTTGGTTTGATTTGAAATGGATTTGAAGCAATTTGAGTGTTGGTTGGTTTTCTTAGTGCTATCGGCCTGGGGGCGGTAGCACCGAACCATTGAGTAAAATTATGAGTGATTGATGATTTTGAGATAATCATTGAAAATATTTGTGGGCATTGCTATGTGAAAGGTTTTCCTTGTCTTTGATGGTTGCAGGGCGACGGTGCTAGGTCATGGTGAGGCGGAGGATGACCGGGACTAGGCGAGGAGCGTCGGAGGTCCAGACGGTCGGGAGATCACCGGAAGATGACCGGAGATGGAGTCCGGGCAAGCCAAGAAGATAAGGAAAGGAGATGATGCTAGCTAGATGCCGCGTGGATCAATGAGGGCCGTCGGATTGCGGTCTAGTTGATAGGTTAGCGGGTCTAGGTAGTATGCTTTGAAAACCGTGCAAGAAAACCCGGTATGTGTGTGGGTTTTGGGTTAGCCCTTGCATGGCTGTGTGAGAGGGTTAATCCTAGCCCTTAGATGAGTGTCCTAGGGTTGAGGGACTCATCCAAGGGTGGTAGGTGACCCAAGAGTTGTATAAATAGGGGTGGAGGGGTGGCCTCCTCCCCTTGAAGGTTTTGAGTTGCTCCTTTGAGCTTTGCCCACATGAAGTGAGGCTTTGTAAACCTTCCCACCAGAAATACAAAGAAATTTCTTTACATTATTGTGAATTTAAATTCCGCATTTACATTATGTCTTTACTTTACGCAATTTAAATTCAGCATTTACATTACGCATTTACTTTCCGTAATCTATATTCATGCAATTTGGATTTGCCTCCCCTCCTTCTAAATGCTGATCTTGGATGTTTTGAGTGTGTTCATATGGTTTTACATCTCTTTTGCACTCTTTGATTGAGTAGAGATCATCTCTTCTTTCAAGTTCCAGTTCTGTCCAGAACTTGTTCTTCGCGCAGCAGTTAGTCTTTGATTTTTAGAAAAATCTAGAAAAATCCTTCTTGAGTGATTCTTATTGGAGATTGTGCGGGACTCCTATACCCATCTGTAGAAAAAGTTTGGAGTCTACTGGTTTCACCGTTTGGGTGCTATGAGGTGAAAACCGAGCCCCAAATTTTCTGCCCGAAGTTTCTGACTGTCTGTGTTCATAGATTTATGATGATTTTTCTACTTAGCTTTTTGATCTGAATTTTGGTGGAGAGCTTCACGACTCATCTGCTCATAGGGAGAAAAGTTCTCATAATTTTGTGAGCAGCAGAAACCCACCAACCTCCTGTTCAAATTAAAGACAGATTCTGGAAATATCTGCTTTTGCTTTTCTAAAAGAGACTTTTGTGTCTTGGCTTGATCTCTTTTAGAAAAGAAGTATTTGAATTGATTCCTCTCCTTTTGGACACTTGACAACCAGGATTGTGATTGAAAATCCTCACATATTTTATGGATCACATCCATGTAAGCTAGGGATGCACATAGTTGTCTAGTCGTTCGGTTTTTTGAGTTTTCACGATTTCCTTTATGCGATCTTTTCACGGTTTTAGTTGGAGTATTTTGGGGAAAATTTAATTGCGACCATTCACCCCCTCTCTGTTAGCCATCTCGATCCTTCAATTGGTATCGAGCGGTTTTGCTCTTCCATAGATCTTGACCGGTCTCGAGAGCCATGGCGACAGCATAAGTATTCCACCAAGCCTCCAATTTTTTCGGTGTTGATTTTCCTTTTGAAATCCGGATGGAGTCATACATCATCGCCTGGCTTCTGATATGGCGAAGGTGAAGCTCCCATATGAGGTTCTGCCGATGAGAACGTCCACGTCCGGCAATATGGTCGACGTTGAGGCAAATGCTAAGGCGAGAACATTCTCATCTGAGGACTCGGCCGCGATGAGTATGATCGATTTCTCACCTTCGCTCCGCCCACGAGATTTGGGTAACCCTCGATGCTTACCATGAGGGCACCACTCAAATCAAGACCGTGAGCGAGACGATTCAAGCGTGAGTACAACAAATTTGAACAACGCTACGGTGAGAGTCTCGATGAGTGCTTTGGTCGGTTTACCAAGATTTTGAGCGACCTCCGAAAGCGATCGGTTGTATATACCCGACTCGGACAATGCTCGGCATTTCTTGACCGCACTCGACCTTCGGGTTTGGGAGATGAAGGTGACCACCATCAAGGACACCAGCGATTTGTCGACTCGACTCTTGGCGGGCTTTATTCCCACCTCAAGACTCATGAGATTGATGTCGTCTCTCGGAAGACGAAATCTCAGTCGATGGCTTTGGTCACCGATCCCATTGGGTCCTCTTCGGATTTTCTCTTGACTTTGCTTCTGATTTTTCTCTCTCCGCTCTTTGCGGCGTAGCGATGAAATTCTAGAACAATTTCGGAAGATGAGCTTGCTCTTGTCGCTCGAAAATTTTCCAATATTTACAAGAGAGTGAGAGAGAGGAAGAGAGGTGGCATGATCACCGCTTGAGTGTGGTGGCCCCAACCACATTCGAGCGAACCGCCTAAGCCGGAGAAGGGCAAGAACGGCGTCGGGTTTGGGCAAAACGACTACACCGACAAGAACCGCAACAAGAAGCCTCCGGTTCGTGAGCGGCGACGAGAAGAAGTACCGCAACTTCTCCAAGAACAAGAAGCTCTTCCACGCGTCCTCGCCGCCCTCGACGACATCAACCTCTCCGACACGGAGACATGGAGCGACAAGGCGAGGATGATCTGCAAGAGAAGAAAGGCGGCGCGACTTCTCGGCATGTGCTTCATGGCGGCGCCATTGAAGTGGCGACTCCATTTGTCTGGCGACACGGATGAGGTACCCACCTCTGACGAGTTAAATGATGCCTTCTGTAAATTAGGCAAGTTTCATGCTAAGGCTAGGTCGAGGTGTTCTGAGTTAGAGAAGGAGGTAGATAGATTGTCTCGGGAGTTAGCTTCACTTAAATCATGTTCCTCCCAAGACTCTGACAGCTGTACACTCTGTGATGCTTTGCTTGTGGAGCTGGAGAACCTAAGGACTTTGCATGATAGTGTGCTTGTTGATCTTGAGAATCAAGTCAAAGAATGCTAGTCCTGTTGTTATTGATATTCCTAGCGATGCTAGTTTTTCTCATGCCCACACAAATGCTTCTGTAATAATTGCCCTAAGCTACTTGTTGAAATTGATGCCATGGGTTGTCACCTTAGGAAGATTTCGCTAGAAATGATGAACTTGAATTGCATGCTTCTAAGGACCCGGTCGGCTCATGTGAGGGTCAGAAGCAACTAAACTTGACAATGATGCTTTGAATGTCAAGTGTGATCAACTTGCTAAGGATTTACTAGTTAAATCACAAACTGGTTGCTTGTCGTGTGTTGGGGTTAATGATGACGTGGATAAGGTCCACGCAGAGTTTAGGAAGAAATTAGAAGAACAAGTCCATAGGATTAGAGAAGCATCGTATGCGTTTCTTGTGAGTCCCTCAAGCTTGAGGCAGCCATGCTAAGGGAGAAAAATAGGCGTCTTTGGTATCTCTTCTTCTCTTTACGGTTCTTCTTCTTCCTCTCACCCTGTTCTTCTTGCGCTTCACTTTTCCGAGAGTGTCGGTATCTTATGAGCACTCTTGAGAAATTTGTTGGAGGCAAGAAGAAGCTCAATCTCATTCTAGACCGGTCCAAGATTAGCGATTCAATCAAGGTCTAGGATTTGATTACTTGGAGCACGCTAGGACTCATCCTCCTACCATTGTGCGTAGTTCCAAGAGTGGAGAGATAGTGGTTGCTCCTGGGTTGAGCACCACTGTGTTTAGGTCTGCCGGTGTGGTCCACGGACTTGACCGAAGGATGCTTCTTTTGTTGCTACGCCTCTAACAAGGCAAAGTACACATGCACCTTCTCAGAAGAAGGATGGTCACCTAGTAGATTTTACGCTTGCGCGCCAAGATCACTCGGCGTGGCGTGTTGATGCTCTTAGGGGTATTGGGGTCATCCCAGACTCGAGTGCTCCTAAGGCACCTACTCGCTACTAAACGAGTTAGAGAAGTCGCTTTGTTTTTGGGCAGCGTTCAGACTCGGTTTTCATCTTTGTTGATCGAGTTTTAGTCTGGAGTTGCTCGTGGTCGATCTTTCGCCGTCCTATTGATATTCCTCGTTTTTCCCATCGAGGTAGATATCGTGCGTGAGGCGTTCGGGTAGGAGATTTAGGCGACCTCGTTGGGATGGTCGGCCTTTGCACCACTAAGCGAGCCAAACCATGGATACTCCTAGATCTTCCACTACAACCGCTTCTTCCGATCTTGTTAGAGTTGAGCGTCGAGAGACACTAGAGTCGATCTTCTTCTTTTGTGGTCGGTACTTTGAGGTCGTGTAATTGATATTGGGTTCCCAAGTCTTCACTTTATCGATCTTGAGTCTTCTCTTCGACTTGATCGGGTTAAATCGGATGGGGAAGGAGATGTTTGGATTGTTGACTCGGTTGTTCTCGCCATATGACCGGAGATTCTCGTTGGTTCTCTTCCTAGTCCGAGCCCCGGTGATGAGTTGATCACTTTTGGGGATGCTTCTTGAGTAGAGTCATTGCTAAAGGTACCGCCTGCATTAATGAAAATTTTATTCTTAAGGGCGTTGCCTTAGTGAGTAAGCTGCAATATAATTTGCTTTTTGTTTCTCGGCTTATCGATGACTCTTTCGAGGTAAGCTTTAAGACAATGCTTGTAGAATCCTCGATTCATCGGGAGGATTAGTTTGGGATTTCTAGATTTGGGAGAGTCTTTCGTGCTGATTTTTCTGCTTCTTCCGGAGACTTTCTTCGGTGTTTGATTGCTTCGAGTCCGTGATCTCTCCTTCGGCATAGGAGACTTGGTCACATTGGTTTTGATCATTTGACCAGAGTTAGCGGCCGCGATCTTATTAGTGGTTTGCCCAAACTCAAGATGGTCAAAGACTTAGTTTGCTCTCCCTGCCGACATGGCAAGATAGTTCTTGCTTCTCATCCTCCGATCCGTAGTGATGGTGATGCACCAGACAGCTTTTACACATGGACCTTTGTTGGTCGGCTAAGTCTTGATCGGCAAGGGAGGAAGTGGTATGTCCTTGTCATTGTTGATGATTTTTCGAGATATTCTTGGGTATTTTTCATGGCCTCGAAGGATGAGACTTTTTCTCACTTCAGGGACTTGTTAGTAGGTTGTCTATTGAGCTCCCGGTGCATTACGAGCTATCTGCAGATGACAATGGCACCGAGTTCAAGAATTCCTACTTTGAGAGTTTACGTGTGGAGTCGGGTTTAGAGCATCGCTTCTCTTCTCCCTCGCCCCTCGCCAGAATGGCGTAGTGGAAAGGAAGAACGAGGACTCTGGTTGAGATGGCGGAGACGATGCTAGATGAGTCTGATACTCCTAGGAAGTTTTGAATGAGGCTATAGACTCTTGCTTGTCATGTTTCTAATCGCGTGTTTTGAGAGCACATTTGCATCGCACTTCTTATGAGTTGAGGTATGGGCGAAAGCCCGTGTTTCTCATTTTCGCGTTTTTGGTTGCAAGTGTTTTATCTTGAAGTCTGTAACCTAGATAAGTTTGAGTCTTGTTCTTCCGATGGTATCTTTACGGGTTACTCGACTTCCTCTCGTAGCTATAAGTGCAGGTTGTGATGCGAATAGGATCATAGAGACACGTGACGTGACCTTTGATGAGGCTAGCCTGTGCTAGACACGATATTTCGAGCTCTTCTTATCCCTCCGAGACCATCTTTGTAGAGGATGAGGATGATGGAGATGATGGTGTTCCACGATCCGATCTCCTCTTCACCGAGGTGCCTCCTGTTTCCATTTCGCACCTCGGGAAGATCGGCCTTTGCCTTGAGACTCTCCTTGGTGAGTGGCTCTGTTCCTACCTCTTCTCCTCAAGAGGTAGAGACCACTTCGCTACGGTCCTCCACGTCACATTCAGCGTTCTCATCCACCGAGCGGATCATTGGTGATCTATTTGAGCGTGTTCGCGCTCAAAATCGAGCTTATCTTCTTCTGCCTTCACTCGCCTTTGTTGCCTCTTTTGAGCCAAAGGATGTTACTCATGCATTATCCGATGAATCATGGATTAATGCTATGCATGAGGAACTGGAAAACTTTGAGAGGAACAAAGTTTGGCGACTTGTAGAGCCCCCATCTGGTCATAATGTCATTGGGACCAAGTGGGTGTTCAAAAACAAGCAGTGAGGATGGGGTTGTCGTTACAACAAGGCTAGGCTAGTTGCACAGGCTTCATTCAAGTTGAGGGTCTTGACTTTGAGGAGACCTTTGCCCCTATAGCTAGACTAGAGGCGATTAGAATTCTGCTTGCATTCTCTGCATCCCAAGGCTTCAAGCTTTATCAAATGGATGTCAAGAGTGCATTTCTCAATGGCTTCATTGAGGAAGAGGTGTATGTCAAGCAACCTCCGTGATTTGAGAGCCCCAAATACCGAACCATGTCTACAAGCTTTCCAAAGCCTTGTATGGACTTAAGCAGCCCCTAGAGCTTGGTATGAGAGGCTTAAGTCCTATCTTCTCGACCATGGTTTCAAAATGGGTATAGTAGACAAAACTCTATTCATCGACACGGAGATTCTCATCTCCTTCTCGTCCCGATTTATGTGGGCGATATTATCTTTGGTGGCTCATCTCGGTCTCTTGTGTCTCATTTTTACGAGGTGATGAGCACGAAATTTGAGATGAGTATGATGGGTGAGTTGAGCTACTTTCTTGGCTTTCAAATCAAGCGAGACTCGGGAGGTACTTTCTGCACCAAGGTAAGTACACTCGGGACCTCTGAGACGGTTTGATATGTCCGATGGAAAGCCGTGATGACTCCTATGGCCACCATTCTTTGTCCTCGAGCCCGATGAGGATGGTGAGCTGTTGATCAAAAGGAGTTTGAGCATGATTGGCTCCTCTCAGTATCTTCTTGCCTCATGGCCGACATACACTTTCTTTGTGTGTATGTGCGCTCGCTTCGAGCTTCTCCTCGCGTCTCTCATCGCCAAAGCGGTGAAGCGCATCTTCAGTACCTTGAGCTACCATTGATTATGGTATCTGGTACTCTTCTTCCTCTTGTCTATCCCTTAGAGCCTTTTCCGATCTTGACTTTCTTGGTCAGGATAGATAGGAAAAGCACTTTGGCACTTGCCAATTCATTGGCACTTCTCTTGTTTCTTGGTCATCTAAGAAGCGGTCAGGAGTTACCTGATCCACCGAGGCCGAGTATGTTCTTTGCCCGATTCTTTGTAGCTGTGTGCTCTGGATGAGATCGACCTTGCGGGACTTTGGGTTAGAGATAGAGAGTGTTCCACTTTTACGTGATAACACTACGCTATTTGCATTGCCAAGAACCCAAGCAACTCCGGACCAAGCACATTGATATTAGATATCACTTCCTTAGAGACCATGTGGAGAAAGGAGACATAGTGCTTCGGTTTGTGGAAGTGACCACCGGTTGGCGATATCTTTACCAAGCCTTTGGATAGCTCTAGGTTTGTTGCCTTGAGGAGTGAGCTTGGAGTTGTGTGCCCTTACGGCTTATTGTGAGGGGGAGCTGGTTTGTACTTTATGTATTATATGTATATATTTTCTTCCAGTTTTTCCCTTCTTTTGTCTTGTTACGGGTGCTATGGGTTTTATTTTCTAGAGTTCTGAGTTCACTTCACCTAGACTTCTTGTATGCCTCGGCATGGACCTCTCATCTTATGCTTTAGGATGCTATTCTCTTCTTCTTCTCGGTTGAGCTCACTCACAGTCTTGTAGGTCTAGCAGGTGTTGGGCCCCTGGTAGGCAGTGCATGTTTTGCTCTGGCCGGAGTTTGAGAGTTAGCTTTCCTTTGTCGATCATTGGGGAAGATGAGAGCGAGTTTGAGCCTAGTGTTCTCTGCTATCTTTTCTATACTCTATAGTCACGCAGCTTGCGCTTCTCAATCTTTCTCTCCTCATTTCTGTATTTTTGGCTTCGATTGAGTTCTTGAGTTTCTCATTTGCCTAATTCGCTAATAACTCAAGTTGAACCAAATTTGTGCTTAAAATTGTTTCACATGTTGAGGGGGAGTTTGGGAATCTGTGTATGCATTGCATATAGACTGCATTTTCTTTTGTTTTATGAGCTTTGTCTATTATGCAATTGACTCAATCTTCATGTAATGCACCTTGCTACATCTTTTGAAGAAAATCACTAGCTTCGAGTTGTCCAAGTTCATCCATCATGCTAAGCTTGTTAAAATTTGAAAATTGAAAGTTTTAATGAAAAACTTGATGAAACATGTTGCTTTTTCTTGCTAAGTTTAGTCTCTAGAGGTATTTACCATGATTTGTGAAATTTTGGAGTTCTCTAGAGTCCCTATAGCAACTTGGGTGAAACTAGCTTGATCCATACTTGAGTCCTTCAAATTGCTCATATGTGCTAAAATGAAAACAAAATTGACTCTTTTGTGCAAAATTGATCTCAACACTTTGCATTCACGAGGCGCCTCCCATTGCACTTGGGATGAACTTGGAATGCATCGTGTATGACCAAGACCATCCTCTTAAGAGTTCTTCTTGAGATGGTCGAAGATGGCATGAGTCAATTGCTCTTGAAAAATGCAAATAAACAAAAAACATATGTGGGTAAAGAATGCAAATTATGTCAAACATTTGCACCCGCTATGTCTTTTCAAATACTAAGGCAAAATTTGCATTATATGGAAAATGAGCTCGAAGGACCTTGTATGCACTTCCGATTCCCCAAAGTGTTGAGTAGGTTGAACTCTAGGTTTTCCTTTTGATGCTATGAGTGGTGTTTGCTTCTAGTTTTGAAACTTTTGCTAAGTTTTGTACTTGTTCAAATCTTGCTAAAATACAATCTTGTACACAAAGCTTGTGAGCAAAATGAATTTGTTCTTGGAGACATCCTAGTTTAGTCATTTTCTAAATTGATTAGCTTGGTGTCATATCTTGTCATTATGATCAGTTGGATAATCTTCAAAGCTCCTTAGGTTGCATCTCATGCATACATATTCAAAGGGGGATAAAATAAAAAATTGACTTCTTGATGCCTATATTGCCAAAAGGGGGAGAAAATGTAGAAAAGGCATCTTCAAAGAAAAAATTCTAATCCACATTGGTTCTTATGATCTTTGTGACAATTGCAAATTTTTATGATCATAAGCATATTCGAGTGTTCCTTGTGAGTTTTATTGGATATTTTAGAGCTTTTGTGGAAAACTTGCTCTTTCTTTTATATTGCTCTAAAAATCTTTCTAGCCAACTTGGTCATGATATTATTTCCTTCTCTCTGGACCGAGTTTGGCTTTGCATTCAAATTGCTCTCTTCTTCTCCTTCAAACTCAAATTTATGCCTTTTCGGGTGTTTGTCAATATACTCATCAAGAGGGAGATTGAAAGACCATGTGGAGGTCTATCCTTGTGTGTGATGAGTAATTGACAAGTGTTGAGCTTGGTTTGATTTGAAATGGATTTGAAGCAATTTGAGTGTTGGTTGGTTTTCTTAGTGCTATCGGCCTGGGGGCGGTAGCAATCGAACCATTGAGTAAAATTATGAGTGATTGATGATTTTGAGATAATCAGTGAAAATATTTGTGGGCATTGCTATGTGAAAGGTTTTCCTTGTCTTTGATGGTTCTTGAGGCGGCGGTGCTAGGTCATGGTGAGGCGGAGGATGACCGGGATTAGGCGAGGCGTCGGAGGTCCAGACGGTCGGGAGATCGCGGAAGATGACCGGAGGCGAGTCGGGCAAGCCAAGAAGATAAGGAAAGGAGATGATGCTAGCTAGATGCCGCGTGGATCAATGAGGGCCGTCGGATTGCGGTCTAGTTGATAGGTTAGCGGGTCTAGGTAGTATACTTTGAAAACCGTGCAAGAAAACCCGGTATGTGTGTGGGTTTTGGGTTAGCCCTTGCATGGCTGTGTGAGAGGGTTAATCCTAGCCCTTAGATGAGTGTCCTAGGGTTGAGGGACTCATCCAAGGGTGGTAGGTGACCCAAGAGTTGTATAAATAGGGGTGGAGGGGTGGCCTCCTCCCCTTGAAGGTTTTGAGTTGCTCCTTTGAGCTTTGCCCACATGAAGTGAGGCTTTGTAAACCTTCCCACCAGAAATACAAAGAAATTTCTTTACATTATTGTGAATTTAAATTCGCATTTACATTATGTCTTTACTTTACATAATTTAAATTCAGCATTTAAATTACGATTTACTTTCCATAATCTATATTCATGCAATTTGGATTTGCCTCCCCTCCTTCTAAATGCTGATCTTGGATGTTTTGAGTGTGTTCATATGGTTTTACATCTCTTTTGCACTCTTTGATTGAGTAGAGATCATCTCTTCTTTCAAGTTCCAGTTCTGTCCAGAACTTGTTCTTCGCGCAGCAGTTAGTCTTTGATTTTTAGAAAAATCTAGAAAAATCCTTCTTGAGTGATTCTTATTGGAGATTGTGCGGGACTCCTATACCCATCTGTAGAAAAAGTTTGGAGTCTACTGGTTTCACCGTTTGGGTGCTATGAGGTGAAAACCGAGCCCCAAATTTTCTGCCCGAAGTTTCTGACTGTCTGTGTTCATAGATTTATGATGATTTTTCTACTTAGCTTTTTGATCTGAATTTTGGTGGAGAGCTTCACGACTCATCTGCTCATAGGGAGAAAAGTTCTCATAATTTTGTGAGCAGCAGAAACCCACCAACCTCCTGTTCAAATTAAAGACAGATTCTGGAAATATCTGCTTTTGCTTTTCTAAAAGAGACTTTTGTGTCTTGGCTTGATCTCTTTTAGAAAAGAAGTATTTGAATTGATTCCTCTCCTTTTGGACACTTGACAACCAGGATTGTGATTGAAAATCCCTCACATATTTTATGGATCACATCCATGTAAGCTAGGGATGCACATAGTTGTCTAGTCGTTCGGGTTTTTATGGGTTTTCACGATTTCCTTTGCGCGATCTTTTCACGGTTTTAGTTGGAGTATTTTGGGGGAAAATTTAATTGCGACCATTCACCCCCCCTCTGTTCGCCATCTCGATCCTTCACACCCTTTGTCAACACACCATTCATCTCGCACAGATCAGAATGTATGAGTTCTAGAGGTGCCAAGTACCTCTCCTCAGCCGCCTTGTGAGGCTTTCGAGGTTGCTTCGATTGCACACAACTATGGCACTTAGAACCTTTGGCAATAGTGAAATTCAGAATTAAACTCATGCTGGAAAGCCGATTCATAAGACCAAAATTAATGTGGCATAAACGAGAGTGCCAAGTACTCGCATCATCATTAACACTGCCACAGATATGGTTCACAGACTTATTATTGAATTCTGAAAGGGAAAAGCGGAACAAGCCTCCGCACTCATAGCCTTTACCAATAAATAGTCCATGCTTAGACACAACTACTTTATTGGACTCTAACACTACCTTAAACCCATCTCTGCATAGAAGGGAGCCACTAACGAGATTCTTGTTGATAGAAGGGACATGTTGCACGTTCCTCAGCTGCACGATCTTTCCCGAAGTGAACTTTAGATCCACTGTGCCAGTGCCATGAACAGAAGCATGTGACCCATTCCCCATTAGGACGGAGGAATCCCGAATGACCTGATAAGAAGAGAACATATTGATGTCAGAACACACATGAACATTAGCACTCGTATCAATCCACCAACTGGAAGACTGAAATACTGAGAATATAGAAGGTAAATTACCATACCCTACGTCTCCAGTATTGCTAGCAGTCACTGTGTTGACAGCCTTGGACGTCTGTCCATTGTTGGCCTTTTTCCCTCGACGGTCTGCACGATCAGGGCATTCCTTGGAAAAGTGTCTGACCTCACCACATGTGAAGCAGGGCAGCTCAGCCTTGTTCATCTTCTTTTTCTTGAAGTTGGTAGTCTTGTTAGGCTTGTTTTTCCCTTTGTTCTTGCCGTAGTTCTTCTGAACCATGTTGGCGCTGGACTGGCCCTCAGCTCCTTTACCATTGAAATCCTTAGCGAGCCTTCTCTTCAACATCAAGGGGCGCCATCGGGTTTTCGATGATATCTTTGTCCTCTTATGTTTTAGAGTAGTGCCAAACTCCTCCACGAGGGAGGCGGTTTTGCAATGATGCAACCGCCACAAAAGGATCGGGTAAGACACATTCCAGAGTTCGAGTTCCTTGACAATGCATCAGATCTCATGGGCTTGCTCTACAACAGAGCGATTATCAGCCATCTTATAGTCATGAAAATTCTCCATGACATACAGTTCACTGCCCACATCCGATGCACCGAACTTGGCGTTCAGTGTATCCCATAGCACCTTCGCGTCTGTTATGTGCATGTACACATCACACAGATGATCGGCAAGAATGCTAAGAATGCATCCCACGAAGAGAGTATTGGCATCCGTGAAACTCTTCTGCGCTCGGCGAGAGATCACCTTCGAGCTTGCCTTTACTAACCCGTAATACATTCATAGCCGTAAGCAGGCGTGACCTTGACTTGCCACCTCTTAAAGTGCACACGAGAGAATTTCTCCGGCCTCAGTGCGTCGGCAAAGCCAGCCATTGTTAATCTAGAAAAATGTCTACAATAAGGTTTTTGGATTGTTGAATAGTTAGACAGTTTCTAGATTAAATTCCGAATATAGATCATGAACAGCAACACATAAACTAGCATGCATCTCTCTAACACGCTAGACAGTACGAACATCATGATCATCTTGATAGGCATAATTAACCACGAGATTAGGGTAGATCGAACGTACTGAACAGAAGAAGAAGATGCAGACGACGTAGATGGTGCAGTTGCGGTGTTGTCGTGGTCGATGTTGGCGATGCCGCGTCGTAGGAGCCGCTGCTCTGACGACGACGCCGAGAAGCGGCGGAAGGCGAGCCGTGGTGACAATCTTGAGCGATCCGCCAAGCGCTTCCCAAAACCTTATTCGCCTCTCCGGTGCAGGATCGCAAAGATGAAGGGTTCTGGAGACCTGCTCTCCCGATTGCAGATGCACGTCGGCGCTCGGGGTGGAGAAGGTTACGACGGCGGCGGCAGAAGTGAGAGGTGGCAAAACCCTAACGATGTGTTCTGCGTATATTCCTCTACACGGGTGCACGACGTAGTATTTATAGGATTACTCTGGTAACCGTGACCGAACGTGACTCGAGGACGTGCCACGATCGGAGTCTGTTACGGAGTCCGTATCTCATACTGCAAATGCGACTATCCCGAGTAGCAAAAGAATAAACTGCAAAAGGAGGTCTGCGCAAGGCCCTGGATTGGATTTCGGCGGACCATTCACGCAGGTACCGCACGCCCGCGCCCTCCGCCCCGCCCCGTGCCCGGCGAGGCGAGCGCGCGCGTGTGGGCTTTCTCCCTTTTTCCCACATGGTTCTAGGAAGGTGGAGAGAACTCCCCCTTATAAGTTGGTCATCCTCCACCTCCACAAGCAATATGGGACTAATGTATGCACACATGTCTCCTCATGAGTGGGTCTTTGAGATTTTCTAAGAATTATTTGTCTCAATTAAGTGGGCTTGGCCCAAATAATCCAACAGTATTCAGCATTCAGCACATCAGGATTGCCCTCTCCATTGGACACAAGCAAAGCCGGAAACGAATGCTCAACAGCCTGAGATGTAACACTGAACTCAACGAACCTCATGAGAAGGGAATCATGTGAAAGCGCATTGACTTCATCATCATCCAGCAGCAATGCTACAAAATACAAATGAGTCGATTGCACACTTCCATAGTTTAAACATTCTAGGTCTCGATACTTCCCTTATTGCCACATTATCACTGGAATCAGTGGCCTCATCTGCATCAAACAACATATTGCCTTGTAATGTTCAGCAAGAGAGTACAAAGGTTTTGAGAAAAATATCAAAAGCTAGAAAAAGTGATCTTATTCAAGTGCAGAACAAAAAGGCAAGATGTTTTCCATGTAACACATGAACACCTGAGGGTGTAAAATTCAATAAACAGCAAAATGTACGAAATATAAGCAACCAATAACACCTGCTGAAAGGGATGCAAAAGGCAAACAGGAAATAATAATCAATGCGCAACATTCTATTAAAAGTGATGATGAATTTTAAAGCAATGAGACCAAGATTACGTTGATTCCAGTTGACCTTGTATTGATGTAATCATAACTGCTCCAAAATTTATTCCTGCCTTATTTGTGGGCAACGTATCCTGTGCACACAGCCTTCAGTGCACACGCATTACACGTTCCCATCCGGACCTTCCGTCTCGATCCAACGCTCAGCGCCTAATTTGCAAAAACACCCGCCCGTCACCCCTTTCGCTCGTTTCCACGCTGCTCGTTCGCCCATCGCGCCTCGGCTCCACGCTCTGTTCTTCCTCGCGCCTCCGCCCTTGCGCACAAGCGATTCGCCTCGGCCCTAGGGCTCGCGCCTCGCACAAGTTGGCGCCACGGATTGCTCGCCCGTCGCCCGCACCATCGTCGACTCGACGCCGTCGGTTAGCGCGAGGAGGCGCCGTCGTCGCCGCACCATTCACCGCTGTTACGCCTTGCGCGCCAGCGCTCGTTTCGCTTTGCGCCTCGCCCGACTTCGTCACCAGCGCCTCCCGAATCGCCGAATGCCGCCGCCACCACGAATCCGCGGTCAGCACGACTTCGCCGCCTCCCCCACCAACGGCGTGCAGTAAGCATTCCCTGCCTCCACCAGTTCGCGCGAGGAAGACCCTTCCTTCATGATCCCAAGAGACATGATGGCTGCGGCATTCGTGACCTCGGATGATCGCCAACTTGTCGACCCTTCCTTCACGATCCCGCAAGAGACACAATGGCTGCGGCATTCGCGACCCCAGATGATCGCCACGTTGTGTTCCGTCCCCACGTTAGCCACGCATGATAGGATGGCGCTACATTCGCGACCCCTGATGATCGCCATCATTGTCTTGTGATGCCTGTGCCAGCACCAGCTCCAATAACAGGAGTACCCTCACCAATTTGTTGCTTTAGTTGATGTAGTATCGACTTTGTCTTTTGCAAAGTTTCTGTCGCCATAGAAGAGCAAAACATTATGGTATACAATTGGTGTCAATTAGTCTCAAAACCATGAAATGAATGAAGTGCACCCTTCAACACATAGCTATGCAATGACAATCTTTTTGGGTTTGCATTCACAATTCACTAACAAATGAGCTCCGTCTCATATTCATATAACCAACTCAGATAAACATACAAAAATGAGAATGACAATCTTCTCATGTTCACAATTCACTAACAAATGAGCTCCGTCTCATATTCACATAACCAACTCAGATAAACATACAAAAAATGAGAATGACAATCTTCTAATGTTCACAATTCACTAGCAAGAATTTCAGATTGTCAAATAAGCTGTGACATTCGTACAAAAATGACAATCATTTCAGATACATCTCATATACAAAAATTACAATCAGTTCAGTTTCAAGCTTCTTCTTGTTGCAGCAAGAATTTCAGCTTCTTCGTCTTCTTTCCAGCAAGAATTTCAGCTTCTTAGATTTTGGTACAGCCCGAGAGGAGCATGTGCTGATAATTACAGGAGAAGCTTCACACAGTTGCATCATTGTAACTATGATCTAGAACTTGTCTATGCCAACACCGTCCCTGACAACCTTGTAAGCGTCGCGATTTTTGGTCTTGCTCATGCCAGCACAAAAATGTACCTTGGTGGCCTCGGTCCTGATGGCCAGTCATGCAGGTGAACAAGCACAGGACTAAGGAATCCTTGTAGCCTACCTCACAGGTTGAAGTCATAGTTGGTCGCGTTCTGGGGGAAGAGGCCTTTTGGGAGGTCATATTCCTTGAGAAGTTCAGGCAGTGGTTTCTGCATCTTTCCTGCAACCAAGCGGTATTTTACTCAGATGAGTAAACAAAGGAAGCAAAAGCATGTAATGGTGCTAGTTGAATAAGTACAGATGGAATTGATTCACAATCACATTGCTTTAATTTGGTAGTAGTATTCCCAGAAACCTGTTAGGCTGTTACCACTTTACTTTCAATTAAGGCAGGGCAAGTAATGGTTCTTTGGTCTATAAAGATGAACAAAGCATATCCCTATCCAAACATTTGTGGTGCAGAGATAAAACATAAAGATAGTAGTTTTTTTTTCTAAGATGAACATAATGGTAGGTTGGAATACAGGATGTATACTGTACCTCACTTATATGCACATGTCGGACGTGTTTAATTTTGTCTTTGTCCTCCCCTGAGAGGGAACAACGCTCACGAATTTTGTAGTTGCATGTGTTGAGGTTTAAAATCTCCAGGTTTGTCAAGCATTTGATGGATTGAGGCAAGCTCTCCAGTTTGGCAGCGTGAATTGTTAGCCTCGTCAGTGACCTGAGCTGACCCAAACATTCCGGAAGTTCAGAAAAATTCCAGCATTCTACTATCTCAAGTTTCTTAAGGGAGGAGCAGCCTCGGATGGTCTCTGGCAACACAGTCAGATCGCTGCAGTTACTAATGCTCAAATGCTCCAGATTGACAGTGTCCTGAAGGAATTCCAGACTGCTGGACGACATTCCACAGTTACTAATTTTCATTATCGCAATGTTTCGTGTGAACCACCGGCGAACTTGACTTGCGATGGTATTAACGCACTGCATGTTTCCATATCACATGTTGCACTTCCTGGGAAATATGGATTGAACCTCAACCTGGGGCAGTCCTTGATCACCAGCCATTCAAGATTTGGAAATATTTCATCTCTTTGCTGCTGACCATCATCAAGAGAGGTTGACCACTCGTCCAAGTTTTCCATTGAACATAGAGAAGAGAGCCTTGCATGCTGTACATTTTGTACTAGAATCAGCAAAGCTAACAGTGAGTACCTTGCATTCGATTTTGTTGACCATCCATTTCACGAGGAAAGTCGTATCATTCTCTGGCTCAATGCACACAATTCAGCTGCCCTCTTATCTCCAAGAACAGTTCAAGGCACCATACAGGCATACAACAGATTCACAGCAGTCTAGAACTGAATTTCGCAAACAATGCATAACCACCTCAAAATGCACCAGATTCACGGCAATTCCCCATCGATCCACCCTCTGCATCCCCAAGAACCGTGTAGGCATATTAACAAGCATGTTGCGGGCACCAACGGATCAACAAACGAATTGGCAAAAATAAACAGGGGGAGGGAAAGAAAAGTGGTGCCTGCCTGGAAGCAGAGGTTCTTGTGGAGGAAGTTGGCCTGCGTGAAGAAGCTCGCGGAGCCCCTGGAAGAATCCATACAAAGAAAGACGGACGAGGAGAGGCATTTCAGAGTTGGGAATCGAGACGAAACTGGTGGAGGCAGGGAATGCTTACTGCACGGCGTTGGTCGGGGAGGCGCCGGATTCGTGCTGACGGTGGATTCGTGGTGGCGGCGGAATCGGCGGATTTGGGGAGGCGATCTGGTGACGAGTCGGGCTTGCGGCGATCGCAAACGGTGAATGGTGCGGGCGACGACGGCGCCTCCTCGCGCTAACCGACGGCGATCGAGAGTCGACGATGGTGCGGGCGACGGGCGAGCAATCCGTGGCGCCAACTTGTGCGGAGGCGCGAGCCCTAGGGCTCGAGGCGAACTGGCTTGTGCGCGAAGGGCCGGAGGCGCGAGGAAGAACAGAGCGTGGAGCCGAGGCGCGATGGGCGAACGAGCCGCGTGGAAACGAGCCGAAAGGGGGTGACGGGCGGGGTGTTTTTTGCAAATTGGGCGCTGAGCGTTGGATCTGAGACGGAAGGTCCAGATGGGCTGTGTACGCGTGTGCACCAGAAGGCCTGTGTGAACTGCTCACATCAGATGACACTGCCAGATTATTCTTCTGAACTTTCTGAATGAGAGTCAGAGGCTTCGAATATCTGGACTTCCATTTTTTGCCTCTGTACATTAGTATCTGCTCAATGCCAAATAACAAAAGAACACAAGGAACAAGATCCTGCATATATAGAAACACAGAATTTAGCTGAGGGGATAAGAAAGTATATACAGGATCACTTCCATTATCTGAATGACATGAAAACAGAACAAATGTGTGGAAATGAATACCCTTAGTTTTGCTCCTATCTTTTTGTAGTCGCTTGGATTCAACCCCTCGCAGTCAATCTTCACCAGGTCATTTCCCTTGAAAGCATCTCGAACATCCTTTACAAGATTGATATATATTCCATTTTTTGCTGCAAGATAAAGGTATAACAAATGAGATGCATTGACAGTTCTTCTTTGGTCTGTTTCTTTTATCATCAGTAAATTGACATTAAAAAAATGTGTTTATTTCCATGCTCCCTTCAATACGGAGTAAGAAGCACATAACACAGAATTTGTTTTAATAATACATTTTCTAAAAAGAAATGCGACATTAATACGTGAAACAGAAAAATTGTAAAAATAATTCTCCGTCGCCAAACGGTACGGCGAAATAGGAGTAGTCGCTAGTAGGCTGGATGAAGACTCTATTGTCACCATACCGTATAGCGACAACTCCTTAATCCCACGGTTAGCGTTGCACCGACAGAGCCGAAGCAGCAGAGCGTGACACATGGTATTGTCACCATACGGTGTGGCAACAATAGGTTGTCGTCCAACGGTTCAGCGACAACCTATTGTCGCCAAACCATAAGCAATGACTAGGCTTCAAAACGATTCGCCTGCGTGCGCCAGCCGAGAGAAAAAAGTGAGAAGAAACAGAGACGAGGAGAGGGAGAGGAAGCCCGGGAGAGAGAGGAGGGGGAAGAGAGGGAGAGGGAAGAAGGAAGAAAGAAGAGGAAGAAAAAGGGAGAAGTTTAATTTAGGTTAGCGATATTATATGTTAATGGTGATCTAAAAATTTATTTTGTCTATGTCGTTGCAGTAATGTCAGATCCAGTGAAATTTAGGGTATATTATGGTGATGATAAAATAAAAACTGGGCAGAATAGTGTTGATTTAAGCAACTTTCTGGTCACCATGGTTGAGCACTTGTTCCCTGATAGTGTTAGTATTCATGATATAAAGTTTTGGTTGACCCAATATTTTTCTCTGGATCTAAGTGTTTACTCTGTTACCATCCAAATCTTATTTACGCATAGTAAGGGTGACTCGGCTATGTGGGAATTGAAGAAAGTAGATCGGACATACTTGTGGCAGAAATAGTTAAGATGGTGCAAGGGATCTCGCCTTGAATATGTGATGCTGGTGCAGGCTTGCCCTAGAGAAGAGGTGGATATTAATGGTGTGGGTGAGTGCAGCACATTGGCTACAGTTGAACAAGTTCAGACAGTGATGTCGGTTGAGATAGTAGCGGGGGATAATAACAGAGATGCAACAAACGCAGAAGGTCGGGTTGATGAAGGGGAGAAGATCGAGAAACTTGTTGATCATTTGGAGTGGATGGACCGTATGGCGATACAAGAGGAAGCTGAAATGTTGGAGTCTAATGATGGCATTGGCGAAGATGAGGAAGGGGCATATGATGATGATGAAATGCATGGTAGTACTGAGGCAGCGGAGGTACCCATCCCTGACGAATGGAACAGGAAAAACAAAGCTGGTATGGAAGTTTTGTGGGGCCATTAGTCACGTTGGGAGTATGGTACCAATGCCATTCGATTGAATCAAATATTCCCGAACAATTTTGAATTGAAGTTGGCAGTGAGGCTGTGGGTACTATCGCTGCAGAGAGAGTTTCGGGTTGTCTTGTTCAGACCAGATAGGTACATAGTGAAGTGCAGAACTGATGGATGTGCATTCCGAGTTCATGCATACAAGCTGAAGTGCGAGACGTATTGGATTGTATCACGAGTGAAAGAGCACACATGCAGACTAGAAAATGTTCTAATAAAATAAGGCAACTTGAATGCAGCTCTAATTGCTAGCGTGATGTTCAATGAAATCATTAAGAAGCGGGATATTAAGTGTTCGTATATTCAGAAAGTAATCTTAAGAACATTTAAGTACCAAATAAGTTACTCGATGATTTGGCGTGCGAAGCAAAAAGCATTAGTGAAGAGGTTTAGTACATACGAGGCTTCGTATTGCAATCTACCTCATGTGCTCGATGTATTGAAGCAAACCAACCCTGGCATATACACTGCTTTCAAAGAAAGTGAAGTAGATGGTAACGGGATTTCGACCTTTCGTCATGCTTTTTTTTCATTGAGTCCTTGCATTGCGTCATTCAGGCACTGCCATCTATTGCTTTGTGTCGATGGTACATTTTTAACTGGGAAATACAAGGGGCAAATTCTAACAGCCATTGCAGTTAATGTGAACAACCACATACTTCCATTGGCCTTTGCATTTGTTGAGGGTGAGAATCAGGATATCTGGCTTGGTTTTTCAGACATCTGAATTTTGGGATAGTTGGTGATCGGCCCAACGTGTGCATCATTCCTGATCGTTACAAAGGTATCTGTTGGTGTACTTTGCACCGGGGTACCCTCTCCGCCGTAGATCAGTGGGCCCAAAAAGCGGCCTAGCCCACGTGGCGGCCGGGCAAGCAAGTGGGCGATCAAGCCCTGCCCGCCGGGCGGTAAGCCCACGTGGTGGCCTGGCGAGCAGGTGGGCGATCAAGCCCTGCTCGCCAAGCGGGAAGCCCGCATGGCCCCTTGGCGAGCAGGTGGGCGATCACGCCCTGCTCGCCGGGCGAGCGGCCCGCGTGGTCCCGTGTGGCAGGTGGGCGATCACGCCCTGCTCGCCGGGCGAGTGGCCCACGTGGCGGCCGGGCAAGCGGGTGGGCATTCGGGCCCCCCTTGTCTGGCCACGAAGGCAACCAAAGGAATAAGGAGAAGGCTTCACCTTAAAGCCTCCTTCCCCTGACACCCTGTGTCAGGGCCATTGATTGTGAGGAATTCTGCTATCGACACGACGACGGCCTATCCCTCTGACACCTCTTACTAAACCCATTGCAGGAGCGTCATATCCCGGGCGGACCGGGCGAAGCCATACAACGGCATTAAATGGAATCCGAAGGACAAGGCTACAACGACATGTGTAATAAATGGGTCATGGGTCGGTGTAAGGCTGGAATAATGGGTGTAATTAATGAGTTGTTTATCAGCGTAGCATCACCTCCTCACCTGCCCGGGCCAACCCAGTCTATATAAGGGTGCTCTGGTGCATGGGGGAAGGGGGTCGGTCGATCGAGCTCTCCTCGAAGGATCCGAGACCAGAAGAACCAGTGTACCCACCCCCTCATTCCATCAACGAAGATCTAGCAGGACGTAGGGCTATTACCCGCGCTGGGGGCCCGAACCTGGGTACATCACCATGTCCGTTTGATCTGTTGATCCCTGGAATCCCTCATGCGAGAGTCATTAGGGTTTCCAACCACGAAGATGCCTGCATCAACCATACCCTCCATCACAGGAGCGATCAACCTGTTAGTTAACGGGTCTGTCCGTGAAATACGCCGACAGGGCGCGCCCGGAGTAGGGGCTAGTGGTTGGCTCACCTAGCCATCTCTCTGGCGGATTCCAGTCTTCTGTCCGAAAGGACCTTGCTTCTGGAGATGGCGGGTTCGCACTCACGGCAGCAGGAGGTGGCGGAGGCTAGCAGCGCCCAGAACATGTCTCGGCGCTCCCACCGGACGAGGGATCGCCTCATGCCGCCCCCGCAGGAGGGCGGTGGTGCCCCCTGGCAGCGGCCGAACTTCCGGTTCGGCGTCGGCTGGCCATGGAGGCAGCCACTCCGGCCCAGAACCTGCACGCGGTCCGTCTCCTCCTGGACCACCCTCCGGTGGAACTTGCAGGAGACACCCCGGCCACGCCATGGCTGCGGGATATTGCTAGCCTCATTGACGCGGCCCAGCTCCGCGTAGGGATACCCGACCGGTCCGGTACCGTCAGTACCCCTCGATCGAGGGCGCATGTCGATCGCACTCAAGCTTCCAGCCGCCCAAGCGGGGAGCGCTCTGGCCAGGAGGGCCATAATGAGGGAAAGGGCGTGCAAGAAGAGGGTCCCAGCTCCATAGGGAGCCGTGAGGACCTGAGGGTTCATCTGGAGAAGCATCGTCAGCGGTGCGGCGGTGATTTGCGTGATCACCTGCAGCGTCGTCGCGCTCGCGACGGACGGACGGCCCCTGGGGGTGAGAGTTCTTCTCACGACTCTCACCTCCAGAGCGAGGAGGAGGTCCACTCCTCCGACTCTTTGGAGAGTCGCGATCTGCACTCCTCGACACGGTCTCCCGGCCGGGGTTCAGGTGGACGACAGGATTCTCCCTACGGCGTCGGATGCCAGGCGTTCTCCCGACGGTTGCGTCGTGTGGCGTGGCCCGAAAGGTTTCACCTGGCCTCCACCGAGAAGTAGGACGGTACCACCAACCCCAAGGAGTTCTTGCAGATCTACACTATGGTGGTGCGTGCCACTGGCGGGTCTCAGTATCTCGACCTGGGGCGGTCCGGTTGGCCACTGAAGACGATCAAGAGCTGGCCAACTCCTTCAACGTGGAGTTGTGGCGAAAATTTTACCCCTAAAGAACTGTAAGTACCCGGTAGTTCGCTTTGATCAGCTGTATGGGCGGGCTCTCCCCTGGTTGATCGGTGACTACTGGCGGTCAGTAAAGTTGTTTGCTTTACAGGCCTTTGCTTTATTCTTCTTGCTTGTGCTCTGGTGGGTAATATTTCGCGGGGGTGTCATGGGTCCCAGCAGTTTGGCCGCTCCTTGTTGATCTGCGGTAACACCCGGTGTTCACGTCACGCGAGGACGGGCAACTAGGGGCGTGAGTGTGGCACGGTGGCTCAAACGCGGCTCGCACACCTCGGGTTAGCTCTACGAAGCACCTCAGGCCCGATACCACTCCCGGGAACCTGCTGCCTTGCCGCGCAACGCCGCGGGCTGATTCTGAGTCGCAAGGACCTAAGTTCCAAAGAAAAGAACCATGACAAACCCGCATAAGAACTCACGTTCTTCAATATATTTCCTACATGCTTTGCGTAACCCTACTTGTGTTTTCAGTAGCTACGTGCAATCGTAGATGAGGTGCTGGAGCACTGACCTAATTCGAACATCCAAGATGGCCCCATGGCGGCCTGGCGAGCAGGTGGGCAATCATGCCCTGCTCGCCAGGCGGTAAGTCCGCATGTGGACCTGGTGGGCAGGTGGGCGATCACACCCTGCTCGCCGGATGTTGGCTCCCGTGACCAGCCTGGGGGTTGGTTGCCTGGTGGCCTATGACCAAGATAAGTCGGTCGTCTTAGCATTATCGACTTATCTTTTGCGTCTGTACCCTGTTGGGTCGGGTTGTGCGTGATTGTCACTGGCCCTAATAACCTGATGGCTCCTCGTTGATAAAAGGAAATGCCCAGCATTTGCGTCGCAAGCACGGGCGATCAGGAGTGCGAGTGCGGCACGGTGACTCAAACGTGGCTCGCACACCTTGGATTGGCTCCGCGAAGCTCCGCTAGCTGTCACCGCGAGCACCGCTGGCCCAATACCGCTCCTGGGAGCTTGCTGCTTTGTCGCGCAATGCTGCAGTTAGGTTCCAAGAGATCATAAGGATATAAGTTCCAAAAGAGCAGGAGTCAGTGACAACCTTGCGCAAGGACTTAAGACTTTGCTTATCTACATCCTGCATATTTTGCGTAATCCTTGTTCGCGTTATCGCAGCTGTTTGTAATCACTCCCAAAAAACGCCTAAGTATCGACCTAACCTAAGTGTTCAGAATCACATTGTGGCCAGGTTGGGGGCTGGATGCCCAATGGTCGAGTTGAGCAAACGCAACCAAAATGCGAACAGACAAACATGCACATGTAAAACTCGAAGATGCCAACTTCATTACAGTTACTAAGATTGTTTTGGCATAGAGAAAACAGGAAAACGAAACAAAGAAAATGAAGGAAGCAGCCCGGGCCATCAGTTGTCGTTGGTGACTTGGATGTGCCCATCGTCTTCCTTAGTCTCCGGCTCCGCTGCCCCCGCGTCGAGGTCCGGGCCCTTCGCCGCCATCATGCCGGCGACGTGCTCTGCAGCCTCATGCACTCACGCCTGCGCTTGGGCCTCGTCTCCCTCAATGCCGTCCATGACGGTCATTGGGTTGAAGGAGGCGTCGCGGCTGGCGTAGCACGCCAGCACGAAGGTCGCGGCCAGGGGGCCACGACGATGGAATTGGCTGGAAGCAGAGATAGGCGAAGATGGAGAGAGTGACGAAGGAATTGGGGGTGAGATAGAGATGATGGATTTCGTAGAAATGAAGGACGGTGAGGAAGAATTCAGAGAACGGTGGCACTAGGCCCGCCAGAAGCCCCCAGGCGAAAACGATGATCTCCCCTGGTTCGCAGCTTGGCGCGAGGGTTCCTTGGCGAAGGTGGAGGGAGCCCTCGGGCGCCATCTTGGAGAGCATTCCCACCCTGTCCTCTCCAACGGTGGAAGGAAGAAGAGGTGGCTGCACCATTGGAGCGGAAGCGAAGTTTTTTGAACAAGGAAGATGAAAGGGCAAGGAGCAAAGTGTGCAAGGATCAGAAAGCATGAGTTGCTCGCTGGGGGCACGTATATATATAGGCCCCCGCGTAGACGGTTCGCGAGCAGGCAGATGCGACGTTTCGGGTCCCAAGAAAAATCGACGGAAGTGGGGAGGACCGAGACGGTTGCGTGCTCAGAAGTGGTGGGCCCATCCAGGAACGCACCGACATTAAATGAGGTCTGAAAAGGAACTGGCGCGCGTTTCGGGACGGGCCCGAGGGCTACTGTTGGTGTACTTTGCACCGGGGTACCCTCTCCGCCGCAGATCAGTGGGCCCAAAAAGCGGCCTAGCCCACGTGGCGGCCGGGTGAGCAGGTGGGCGATCAAGCTCTGCCCGCCGGACGGTAAACCCACGTGGCGGCCTGGCGAGCAGGTGGGCGATCAAGCCTCGCCGCCGGGCGGAAGCTCAGCGTGGCCTCGGCGAGCAACTGGGCGATCACGCCTTGCTCGCCGGGCGAGCGGCCCACGTGGCGGCCGGGCAAGCGGGTGGGCGTTCGGGCCCCCCTTGTCAGGCCACGAAGGCAACCAAAGGAATAAGGAGAAGGCTTCACCTCGAAGCCTCCTTGCCCTAACACCCTGTGTCAGGGCCATTGATTGTGAGGAATTCTGCTATCGACACGACGACAGCCCATCCCTCTGACACCTCGTACCAAACCGTCGCAGGAGCGTCATATGCCGGGCGAAGCCATACAACGGCATTAAATGGAATCCGAAGGACAAGGCTACAGCGACGGGTGTAATAAATGGGTCATGGGTTGATGTAAGGCTGGAATTATGGGTGTAATTAATGAGTTATATATCAGCATAGCGTCACCTTCTCACCTGCCCGAGCCAACCCAGTCTATATAAGGGCGCTCTGGTGCACGGGGGAAGGGGGTTGGTCGATCGAGCTCTCCTCGAAGGATCCGAGACCAGAAGAACCAGTGTACCCACCCCCTCATTCCATCAACGAAGATTTAGTAGGACGTAGGGCTATTACTCGCGCTGGGGGCCCGAACCTGGGTACATCACCGTGTCCATTTGATCTGTTGATCCCCGGAATCCCTCGTGCGAGAGTCATTAGGGTTTCCAACCATGAAGATGCCCTCTACCGAACCATACCCTCCATCCTGGGAGTGGTCAACCCTATTCGTTGACGGGGTCCTGTCCGGTGAAATACACCAACAGTATCCTTTCGGCAATTAAGACTATACAGGAGGACCACGATGAGCCATTCCCATGGCGTGACTTGCAGAACAGGTGGTGCATGAGACACTTGCAGAGCATGAGACTTGAAGAAGCAACCACCTACGCCGAACAATTGCCTACCCAAAAGGCTAGCACCCCTTGGGGAGCTCAATCCTCCTAATCTGATGAGACAATCGTTAAGGAACATAAAGTGTTTCTCGCACTAGATAGAGACGGAGCCTCTAGAGAAGTGGGAATTGCTTCATAACACTGGAGGCGCTAGATTAGTATAGTAAATTAAGATATTTACGATGGTTTGAACAAATGGGGTTATTGTATGTGAGGACCCTCCCCCTAATCCCCTCCATCATCCCTGTATTATTAAGCATAACCATATCATTAGCATTAGTATTAGTAGTAAGTATGCATTAGGAAATGATCATTAGGCATAAGCATTCATCAGTTAATCCATGGCATAAGTGAATCATGCATGCATCTGGTTCTTACCTGGGAGCAACAGTGTGGGGGTGAGAGAGTAGAATTGAAGAGGTAACTAAGTAATAATAAAAGCTGCCATAGTAGCTCAGTAAAAGTGAGAGCTCAGGGAAGTGCAACCCCCCTTTACCAAGCACAAAATCCGATGCCACCATAGCCACAAAGTTTTCGGCAGAAAGCCAAGGAAGGAGGAGGCTAGATGCAGCCCTTCTTGTGCCATAGCCAAAAGCAATCACAAGCATAATACCTTCACCAGCCAACCCAAAGACATCACAAGAGCACCTCTCATTCCCAGAGCAGCTCACCATTGCTCATAGCCAACTAAGAACCAAACCCAAAGCACCAGCCGAACCAAGAGGAGCAAGAACCTGCCGGCCAAGGAGCAAGAACCAGCTGATCAGAGCAAGGAGAAGGGAGCCAATGAGCTAGGAGGAGAAGGCCTGATCCAGTGGACCAGCTTCCTCTACTTCCTCTACTTCAACCCGGCCATCCACCTCCTAAACCCCAAAACCAAAACCGTAGGACCTCAAGTAAGTGTGCTCTTGCCAGAGAAGTAGCAGTAGGGCGAAAGAAAAGAATGGTCTTAGAATGTGTGTTCATCACAGACCATGGCCTCAGTAGAACAAACCCTAGTGGCCCACAAGGATGTGTTCTAGCAAAACCTGTGTCACTACCCTTGTGTCCCCAACTAGAGCCACCCCAATAATCATCACAGGCCCTCACCTCAAAATCTTACCTCCAAAAGCAATAATACCAGTAGATCTAAACCAAAGAAGAACCAAAAAGAATCAAAGAAACATAAAAATCTTGTTCTTCATGAGCTAGGGCTAGCTCATGAATCCCTAGGGGGATTCGGCCAAGAGAGCCATGGTAGGGGAGGAATAGAGAAGTAAGGGGAGGGGAAGCTCAGCTTAGTCGATAGAGGGGAGGAGGAGTAGCAGCTATGCACCAGAGAGGAGAGGTAGCTGGTGCCCAGTGAAGTAGCCAAGAGATGAGAGCCACCAAGAGGAGTAGCCAGAGAGAGGAGGCGCTAGTTCAGTCGATAGAGAGGGAGTGTAGCAGGCGTCGGTGGGAAATAAGGGAGGAGCAGCCGAATGAATTACCAGGAGCCGAAAGGAATAAGGGAGAGGAAGTAGTATTCGGCAGCCATGGTGCTAGTAGCCAGCCAAATGACCTAGTGGCCGAGTAAAGCCAAGAAGGCAGTATAGCCTCCGGAAGCTTGGGCCAAAATGCATAGCAATGAATCGTAGATAGTGAGCCAGCAGCCAGCCAATTTCCAGCCGAAATGAATAGGCAGTGAGGGCATAAAGGAAGAAATGAAAATTGAAATATGCATACCTGCATACATACATACATCATGAGCATTAATAATTGCATTAGTCATATAAAGGATGTACGAATAAAAAGTGATGCATGCATATAAATAAACGAATGTCAAATTTGTTAAAAATAGTAAAACTGGCTAGTTGGAAGAATTGGAAGTGCTACTCATATTTAATAAACTTGCCGTAGATTGATATAGTAAAATTTTTAGGCCCAGAACAGAATTCATAGATCGACCTGAACCCAATTTCGAGTGAGGCCGAACCTTCAAATTTTACTCAGGTAAGCGCATTCATCTTTGATCATATGTTTATAATTGTTTTACCGCTTTCTAAATAAATTCCATCAATGCATTAAAATTTATGTTTGGGAATGAAACATACAAATTGGAGGGTGTGAGTCATGAGAATGGATAATTGGTAGAGGTTGGAAATGAATTGATGAATATATTAGTGGAAATGGGTTTGATTAATGAATGGATGGATAATGTAATGTCGGTATAAATTGGCTCATCCAACGAATGGAGCCGTGGGTATATGTTTAATATGGGTGGGTAGAGGATGCCGATGAAAAGGTGTTCGCCGGTGAGGTCCTCCACAATAGGCTAGCATATAAGATTAATAACAATCTAATATTGGGAAATGAGCTGTAAACTAGTGCCAACCACGATGTGTGAAATCGGTTAGAAATGGTTGTCCTAGGATGGTATTAATTTTTCCACAATGGGTAAGGTTGTATAGTCATGCTGGAAACTGACGGTATGACCTAGGAGGACTGTGAGAGAAATTTGATTTGGGGTGGTATATTTGAAGCCTGGTGGGTACTACTGGCAGGATGCCAGAGTACAACTGTATTCAGAGGTGGGGTAACCTAGGGAAGGTGAGCCCCATACTTATTGCAGGATGGAGAACTACTACCGGAATAGGATAAATGTTCTGGGCATCTCTTGTGGGTGTCATTGTGGGTAAAGTGGCACAAATCTGCGCAGGGTCAAGTCTTGAATTCAAGCTAGTCTCTTGGATTGGAGACTACAAAAGTCATACTCACTATTAGTAGGGTTATTTCTAAATGTAAAACTTGCAACTCTTGAAACAAAAATTGATTTCTCTAAAAAGGGATAATTTGGGATGAGAATGGTTGTAGGAGTGGATAGGAAATTGGGGTATTTTAGAAAAGCATCTACTTCATTCATATTTATTATGCTTGCTGAGTACTTAGTGCTCACCCTCGTTAAATCTCCCCTGCTTAGACGGTGAATTCCATGAATCGTCCTCTGAGCCCTGGGTGGAGGACTATTCGCAGGAGCAGTATTTGTCGGAGGACGGTTACTACTACTACTATCAAGAGTAGTAGTACTAGCCGGCCTTATTCCCGCGCTAGTGAGTTAGTCGCTAGTCGTCCGGCGGGCGATAGGAGGTCTAGTTGTTCTTTTGCTATAATATGTCTTATGTAAAACTAAGAAATGTAATATAGCCTACGTGGCTAATGGAAGAAATAAAGCTTCCATTTGTAAGTCTCTAAGTATTGGTCTGGTGAGTTTTGTGGTTTTTATGCACACGGTGATTTCACTATGATTAACAGAGATAAGCGCATCTGTCTACCAAATCCAACTTTGTAGAGGTGTGTGGAAGGGTAGCCTGGTCGTCCACAGACTAGGCGCATTCGCAATGACATGGATGAATTTGAAGTGGGTGGCCCTGTGACGAATACTTATACCAGGGGTACCCCACAGCAAGGTATACATCTATTTCAAGATCGTTTCTCTCTCAGTCGTGCGAACATGGCGGCAAGATTGGCAGCGATGCAGAGCGCTGGAGAGGGTATTACCAAAGTCCCCGTCCCTCGCAGATGGGATTATCACTGAATATTGGCTGGAACACCAAATGATTCGTCTTGGGCCCAGCTCTGGCCCAAGGCCTCATTGGGCCCTGAAGGATCCTCGGCCTCGATCAAGCCCACCAGGGGTAGCCCGACCTGGCCTCCGGTCGGGCGCTCCCGTAGGCTCCGACCTGGCCTCAGGTCGGGTCCCTAACGAGTTCCAACTCAGTGACCTCCGCCACGTCGCTGGTCGACCTCAAGCTGGTCGCCTGCCCCATGGACACGACAGCCATGCCGGTGCAGGTGGCTCCTTCCCAAGGTGGCCAGGGGACCGCCAAAGTCAAGCACCCGTCCCTTCACTCCGTCCTGCGTAGTGGGGAGACGCGCTCCGTCCCGAGGTGGTACCGAGCACACAGAACGACGTCGGACCTAACAAGCGCCAGAGGCGTGTCGCACCTTCCCGATGGAATGCCGCCCGTTGTATCCACCAACCCGGCGTGGGATAAGCAGGAACCTGTCAGTCATCAAGACCGAAGACCGGGACCCCCGGGCGTAGCATACTCCTACTTTTTCTCTCCGAACTCCCGTGTAACCTGCCTCCTCCGCCTATATAAAGGGAGGCAGGGCCCTCAAGAACGATCCATCCGACTTGTCGGGACTCGAATAATGCAAATCTGGCCCCTCTGTGTATTCAGCACTAGTCCAGGATCACGCTAGTGCACACAGGCTAAACAGGGTTAAAGTACCACAATCATACACAGCGGAATAATAATAAAGTATTTCAGACATGAATATAAATGAGTTGTACGACCTTATAGTCACCTTACAATAGTTTGCCACGCAGGGCTTACATAAATCAGAGTATCAGGAAATAACAGCGAAAAATAAAGCATCGTAGTGATCCATGTTCTAGCCACAGGCTACTGACAAGGCTTGCTCCCTAGTTCTCCGGCCCTTCGATAAACTCCTCTTCCCAAGTAGGCGTAAACTCTTCTTCTGATATGTTGTTGTAAGCAAGGGTGAGTACACACCGTACTCAACAAGTCATGCACAGAATGCAATTTCTATTACTACATGTATGGCTTGTTACAAAGGAATGGCTCAATTGGTTATTTTGCTTTGCATCAAAATGTTAAAATTACTATTTATTAGATATAAAGCAGCAAAAACCATATTAATATAATAAGTTTCTCCAATTGTTTTTCACATAATTTTGGACACACAGTCCTTAATCAAATTTCACTTTTTCCCCTGGCACACAGCCTTTTATCCCATTTTATTTTCAAAGATCTACCCCTTGACTGTAATCCCCGAGCTTTGTCCATTACCGTGAACTCGGCTATTCGAATAGTTTATACACTCTGCAGAGGTTGTACACTTTACCCACAGGATACAGTCGCTCACCACACATGTGATTGATTGCAACAAAGTCTTTCAGAAGCTAACATCTAAACCTATGAACCTCCCCAGTATTGCCTTTCTAACACTTCCCTCACTCAGAGCCAAAGTTTAGAACAAGCAAATACTGTTGGATGGGTACCAAGCCGTAGCACAGGTACGCTCCCCCACATAGTTACACTCTTGTGTAACTGCCGCCCCGAGGTGTCAAAGAAAGATATTAGAACCGTACTAAACTAGGTCTGTCCCATACCAGACATGTGGTTGTACGAGTAACTCAGTTCAAAGGCTCGCAAGGTAAAGTCCTTAACTGTCCAGGGCAAGACATCCCTTCAAAAGTTCAGCACACAGCCATCTCATTTTACTTGATTCATCCCGTTGCCACACAGGCCCACCTGGCACGAAGCCATCTTGCCACTTGCCCCAGTCTAAATCATTTCGCCACCCCAAGTTGTTTTAAGGTGTAACACATGCCAGCAAATCAACCTTCATGTAGAACCACACAGGTCTCCACACTTCAACATCATTACCAACGTATTCCACCATTTACTAAAATACATTCACTATTCCTTTAGTCAATATTGCTTTTGCACTATAAAAGATTATTCACGACATAAGCAAGGCTAAGCAACTACTCACGGTCTAGCCTCCCGTGTTGGCATATCATTGCATCCAACTAATGTTATCAACTTAGGGCATCAAATGATTCATGGCATATAAATATTATAGACAAGGTGGCAATAACAATTGAGTTACTTAACTAAATCTCCCAATTTAATTAAATCTATTTTTAGTTAAATTAGCATGCATAGTTTAAATCAAAATATATTTTCAAAACTTTGGAGCAAAATGATCAAAGCATAACTTGCCTTCAAACAGCGGATGGTCCTGATCTAGAGCTTGGTCTTGTGCTGGAAATTCCCCCTCGAAGTTTTCTGGCAACTCGGAGTCTAATCGTATCAAATAAACATACAATAAATATACTAACAGACAGCAAGATCAACTCTAAAAATAAAATAAAATTTACCAATAAATAGTTCACATTTTTACAAATTTTTAGGAACTGGAATCACCCAAATCGGAGTTAAGACGCAAAAGTTATAGCGATTACAAGTTTGTAAATTAAAATAAAAGAAAAACCGAATTAATCTATTTATTTTCCTACTGGAAAATCTGGATAAATCCTTCGACCGACACGTGGCAGCACCAGAGTGAGCCACGTTGCCTCGGGACCATAGACCCGGTTCACGATTCGCTCGGGTTCACCGTGGACTCGGTCCACCACACAGTGCGGCTGACATGCGGGCCCCACGGATGACGTCATAATGACGTCAGCCCTTACGGCTTCCTCACGACTGACAGGTGGGCCCGACGGAACAGTGCACGGCTTGCTCAGCGGGCGACACGTGGCACGACCCCACTGGTCCACGCGGCACACGCGTTCCCGCCCGTTGGATTCAAATCCAACGGCCGGTCCAAGCACGGTCAACCTACCCGCCACGCGGCAACATCCCGACCGCTCGTTTGAATTCAACGGCCGGATCACGCCTCGGGCGGCCGGTGAGACACTTCGGACTCCGCGTGGACACGTGGCTTGATCACCACTGTGCGCTGAAATCAACGGCCACGATTGGACCGGTTCATCTCCCGAGCCACGCGTCGACACCCGATTGGGCCACGCGGCAGCATCCAAGCCATTCGTTAGATCCAACGGCCCAAATGCGATGCCGCATCAAAACCCTAGGCTACGTGGCGCGCTTTTATTGGACAACGATACGGCAAAATCTCACCCGCGCGTTCAAAATCCGACGGCTCGGATTTGGTCCAACGACCAGCTTTGACCTAGCGAAGTGGACGGTCCCGGCGAGGGACACTTGGCTGCATCCCGACCGGACATCCTTGATCCAACGGTTAACACTAAATCTATACTGCTAAGACTCGGTGCAACGATCATCGCCCGATCCGGATCTAACGGCCATTTTCAAGCGCATCCTATACGACTATGTGGCGTTATCTGGACCGTGCAATGGACATCCAACGGACATTTTCAACGCGTTATATAAGACTACGTGGACTTACCGGGACAGCACGATGAAGATCCGACGGTCGGGGATGCTCGCGGTTTTGTAGACGAGGCGGCGGCGCTTGCAACCGGAGTTGAGGAAGATGAAGTGGTCGATGGTGTTTCCGGGCGTCTCCAGTGAGAAGAAGTGATCCACTCGACGCGTCTCGACACGGCGGACTCGGGATGGGTCTCGGGTGCGGCGGAGGGTGACGGACGGCGGTGAAAAATGGCTAAAACCGAGAAGAAGGAAGGTCCTACTCCGGCGAACACAAGCACGAGCTACGGAGCTCCACAGTGCACGGGAGAGTGTGCAAGATGTGCGGAACAAGGAGCTCTTTCTACTGGGGTATTTAACACGCACGGAGATGCTTTGAAATGCGCGCAAATCGGTCGCCATTAACACGACTGTCAACCAACCCGTAATGGCGGCGACGCCGCCGATTGCTCGTCTCCCGCACTACGTGGCTCAATCCGCGACGTCCAAGCCAAGCGATCAAGCGGTTTGATCGTCTGGCGGCGCAAGAAAGGCCCAATAAGCCGTCGTGATCCGACGGTTCGAGGCGAGTGTCGGTTAGGGTTCCGAAACAAGCGGGCCGACCGGCAGGCACAGTGTTGGGCTCGGCCTAGCACTGTAGCAAGAATTATCCCGGTTTTATTAATTAAAACAATTCTAGAAAATCAAACTAATTATTTAGAGCACTAAAAATACCCAAAAAAATTCTAGAAAATATTTTATGGCATTTAGAACTTAAATAAAATATTTTTATTTTTTTTTGTTAAATACTTTTCTAATATTTAATTATTCAAGAAAAAGATAAATTTAAATTAAACTCAAATAAATCCCAAAAATTCATGAAAATTCAAATAACTCCAAAAATTTAAATTAGGCCAAATTTTGGGATGTTACACGACTTAAGCAAGCACATCCGATCTAGAGCAAGTCAAACATACATCGAACATTCCCGAGCCCTTCCACTCGGACGAGTGCTAAGGGCCTGTCCTTAGCCCCCGCTTGTAATCCAGTGTAATCTACTGCACCCCGAGCAATACAAAACCGCCACCACGAACTGGACATAGGGATATTCGGCCCGAACCAGTATACATCTTGAACTCCCTAGTCTAACCATTCAAGGAGAGGGAACGCGCGGCCCCTATACTTACAAATTTACTTGCCGGTAGCCTGTAGGTTCAGAAGGTGGTGATGGCGAAGCCTCGACATCGAATCCACTAACTGGTCATGGTTATGCTATCTGATGTGTATCGAATGAGTGTGTACTGTCAGTTATGTATCGAATTATGTAATTTTATTTATATTGGACTCTTAATTATTTTGAGTTATGTGTCATGTTTCTGGGATGTTATATAATATTCTTTAAGTTAGATGCTTATGTCTTTTGATTTATATATATCATATTTATCATATGTTATGTAGTATTATTTATATTAGACCCTTATGTCTTTTGATATATATATCGTGTTTATCATATATTATATAAAATAAATGTTTCATTATTTACTTGTAGGGATGGAGCAACCTGACTCACTTCTGGATTCTGTCCTGGACTTGCAGCATCATGCGTTCATCCACACGACAGAAGGCAATGACAAGGTGCCTTTGCTACGGATCCGTGTGCCTAAGAAGGTATGGTGCGTTGACCCACGCTTCCACACCAGGTGAGTTGCACTACATTTATATGTTTCATTGTTCGCATAATTTGAGTTTACATAACTTATATTTAAATAATGCAATTATCTTTTTTATCGATAGGTTGGCACGTGTTGGATTGCTTCCTCTCATTCGCATGGTTGAGGGGTCAGCTGAGAACGCAGGTATGCCCAATGATCTGATCGAGGGTGAGGATGGTCCAGAGTGATCGCGGTGTTTTCCGTTTGATCGGTCTCTGTTGTCGTGTTTGGTCGACCGTTGGAGGCCTGGGACACACACTTTTCACCTTTCCTTCGATGAGGTGATGATGGCCCTACAGGATGTCACCATGCTTACAGGGTTGTCGATCGTTGGGACACTGATCAAACCCTCGGTGACTCCTACCACCTTGATCCAGAAATACAGATCGGCAAGAGAAATGGGCCATCGAGGAGGTGGTTGGCCCAGTTTGAGGTTAGTGGTTGTATGTTATTCTAGTTTTATGTAACCATAGCCTAATATTACCCTATTTTAATTGTCACAGGTGCAACGGATGGCAGCGATGCCCACCGACTACTAGGTTGCACGGCACCTTGAGGCCTATTTGGTTTGGTTGTTTGGATGGGTGATGTTCACATCGACTCATAATGACAGCGTTGACGTGCATTGGATAGCCTATGCATGGGCTATTGCCGATGCTGAGCTGGACGATGTCCCACAAGTATCATGGGGTTCGGCGATTCTTGCTGCCACGTACCGTGCCCTTTGCGACGCATGTGTGAAGAAAAGCAAGACCGCCAATCTGGCTGGGATGCCTCTTCTTCTTTAGTTCTAGTCATTCGAGCACTTCCCTGTGGGTCGACCCTTCATCGAGCCCCAACACTACACCGCCAAGATGTACAGAGGTGATGCGATCGACTGTCCGACGACGGGCTCTCTTTAGACTAGGCGACGGGTATGTCCTTCTAAGCATTTACCCAATTTTAATTGCAATCATGTATGTTTACAGACATTTTTTTTCTATTGCAGCCACAATGGGCAGGACTGCAGGTACGTTCAGTGTACCACCCCTTCATGGAGGCGTTTGACCACCTGAAGGTGGAGCAGGTGATCTGGGACCCTTACAGCGAACGCTATGTAGTGGAGAGAGCCACGATCGGGGAGATCTCGACACTATGCTATAGGGACCATGCTTATTGGCTTCGTCTTCGTGGAGAACTACGCGCTGCAGCGAGTCATGAGGCAATTTGGACTTCGCCAGCTGGTCCCTGTTTCTTCGGGAGATCGTGTGTCAGAGAAAGTGCACTCGTGAGTTACTCACCCACTACAAGTATGTTAAATGTTTATGTTATATTTGTAATAATGTAGATTTCTCTTAAGGTTCTCCACCCACGGACCTCAGAAGAGCATGACGACCTTGGCTCAGAGGATGGAGCCGTGGCTCGCTTAGTGGGATGGGATGCTACAGAACGTCATGGATGAGAACACGCCTTACGACTACTCCTTCTACGAGCAGTACCTAGCCTGGTATGTGCCCTAGATGCGTACTCGTCTCCTACTTGTGGAGGAGCCTAATTAGAATTAGTAGAGATAGAGATAACAAATTTATCTAGTTGTGTCATGCATAGCTATGCGCATGCTGCTGGCCGGCCGGAATCAAGACCATACGTGATTAGATAAAAAGAAAAGATGATTTTATCTACATATGCAAGTAAATATTTAATAGAAAGGGCGTATATGACAACTCAAAGGCACATGTAACTCAGAAGTTGTATGTGTGTAGTATATGGAAAAAGAATTAGCCATACAATATTTAGAAATAAAATCGGCTGATTGAGATAAGAGTCTGATAGGCCGTAGATCACGCATGCATGTATGTCTAACCAAATTAAAACTTTCTTCGTTCGTCGATATATAGAAGATCGGTATAAGAAGAGAACGGACCGCCACCACCAACTCGTAATTAGAAGGAGTAGAGATAGCTTGTTCGTGCGTAGATAATTTGCACATTATTCAGAGTAGCAATCAGGCAGATGTAGAACGTATATAGACAAGGTAGGTCAGTCTAGACCAATACCATTGTCCCTGCCTGAATCCTCCATGTAAAGAATATATACCGTACGTCGTCTTGTGATTAACTTGCAAGGAAGGCTCTCTCTCTCTCTCTCTCTCTCGTGCAACCTTGCGACTCAGCGAATGCAAAGCGAAGCAACCAACCAACCGAACGATCAAATACTAACTTTGGTTGATTGGTCTTCGTCGTACCCACTTGTATATGGCTCTTGGCATCGTACAACCTCAGAAGAGTTGCATGGAATTTTTTAATCTACGTGCGACTGTGCATGCATGGCCAGTGAAAATAAAACCTGACCGATCGAATTGCAAGAGAAAAGCTGAAGAGAGCTTGACTGCTTGCAGATGGATCATTAAGGGAGACACTACAATAGAACCATCTCATAAAGAGACCAAACAAGCATTCTCATTTTACTATTCTACGTACTGATTTAAGATAGAGAGTTTGTTGTTAGTTTATTTTATTTGAAAAGCGATATATATGTGTTTATATACATGTATATGTATATATGTGTTTATATATAAAGCGAAATATTTGGTGAAAACCACCAATTTCATGAAAACTCCGTAAAAACCACCTGTAAAAGTTTTGAAAATTTCTCAAAAAATTACCATATGTAGGGGAGGTGAACCTCTACAATCCTGCAAAATTTGAAGTTGAAACTCAATCGCATTTGAAAGATATGAAAAAGACAAACAGCAAAAAGAATAGTGCCAAAACAGTAAAAATTACTATTTATGCTGACTTTGTCTTTTTCATATCTTTCAAATGCGATTGAGTTTCAACTTCAAATTTTGCAGGGTTGTAGAGGTTCACCTCCCCTACATATGGTAATTTTTTGAGAATTTTTCAAAACTTCTACAGGTGGTTTCCATGGAGTTTTCATGGAATTGGTGGTTTTCACCAAATATTTCGCCTATATATAAATATATGTGTATATATGTGCGTGTGTTCATATATATATATTCTTTATGTATTTTTATGCGAAATTTTTAGGATGCTGAGTTTAACCAGTTTACTAACTAGTTTAAACTAAAATTCAAACTAGAGTTTCCCTTTTTGATGATAGTTTGGTTGTAGGTGTGTGCTGATTTTATATATAAATCAGCAAAACATGTGATCCAAACTAGTTCAAAATTTTGAATTCGAGTATATTTTTTCAAAGGTATGTGTTTCATTTGAATCGTTAAAGATGGATATATACGCTATAATTGAAATTTTTCAAAAATATACTCGAATATAGTTTGAATTCACACATTTGAAATCATGGTGCCATGGCACCATGGGTATATATATATTCTACTCCATACTCCCACCTAGGGGTGCAATAGGCTAAAATTCGATCGGATATCGCTCTTTTTGAATCATAAACCATATTTTTTTCAGATATAGATAATGCCATATAGGAATATGGCGCGAATAATATTGGTTATGAATTTCAAGCAAATATGGAGAGGAATCAATATAATACTGAATATTATTTGTCGGATATCGTGTGTAAATAGATAATGCGTATAGCATACATAAAATAATGATTAATCAATCATATGAGTTCAACATGCAATAGGTTTATTGCAATTTAACAAGTTATTTTATTAGGTAGTCTAACAAAGTTGCAAAACTATCAAATATTCTTTTATATTTTACAAAAGAATACTATGTATTCACAAAGGTAAGTTGAAGTATATTCTTGCATATCAAGCTCTAATGGCAATGTATAACAACCGAGAATTTTTCCTTTAAAAATGATATTAAAAAAATTTAAATATTATTTGCTTTTGTGAATTTCCAGCAAATAATTCAATTTTTGGATTTTAATAATTATTTCTAATTTTTGGTATTTAATATGATTTTTGGATTTTTAAAAGTTTTTCCAATTTTTAGAAAATTAAAATAATTTATGTGCAAAAATAAAAATTAACAAATATATATTTGCTAAAATCTAGGAAGGCTATTTAGAAAATAGCAAATAGAGTTTACAAATTTGGGAAAATTCACAAAAGTTCCCTAAGGCATTTTGTATTTAATAAAACTATTTCCAAATAAAAGTTAATTTTTATTTTTAAACATGTATACCTTATATTAAGGGGGAGGAATCCCTACCCAACCAGAGCTGCCACCTCAGCGTTTGAGCAGAAAGGAGCTCTATAAAATTCAAAATTGCATTCAAGTCCTTCCAACGATTTTTTAACAAAATGGGCCCAAAAAACCAAATTACATTTAGATCCCTCCGCGGTTTACGTTAAGGTCCTTCTGTCGGTTTTCATCAGGCTGAACCCAAAAAAAAACAATACGTTTAGGTCCGGTCTTCTCAAACAAAAAAGTAGATTTGCCGATGGATTATGTCGTCCACAGATTTGCCGTTCTCCCAAAAAAAGGTGCAGATTCGCCAAAGGTTTATAGCCGTCCATAGATTCATCGGTAGGGCCTAGCGACCCTTTTTTTTTAAAAAAATGAAAACCCAAATTGTCACGTAATGAAATTACGGACGACGCTTGACGTGGCGCTTGACAGCTATATATATATATATATATATATATATATATATATATATATATATATATATATATATATATAGGAACTAATTCTAGAAAATTAAAAATGACCTATTTCTATTCTTTGAAATTTTCTAGAATTTTTGGGCTATTATAATATTTTTCTATATTAAAAAGAATTTTTGGTATTTTAAAACTATTTACTACATAAAAATGACAATATTATATTATTTTCTTGGGCTATTTGGTTGGGTTCAATTGAAGTTGCTAGAATATAGACCGTAAATAGCCGAATCCAAATAGAGTTATCTGGAATTATCTAAGAATTTAATCAGAATATTCCAATTCAACGGATATTAACTCCCGAATTTAACGCCGAATCTGAAACCAATTATTCGAAACCGATGCCAAATCGAAAAACTATCTGACACAACTATCCGAATTCGATGCAAATAAATCCGGTTAGTCGACATCTGTTCGATCCGATTGCACCCCTACTTCTACCTCTAATACATACATACATACATACATACATACATACATAGGACGATGAAATTGGGCACCAAGGAGCCTGGACACCATAATTTCGAATGCACAAATTCAAGCCAAATTCAAATATATTTGTTGAAACTTTTAGTTTTAGGGTATATACCCATCTATAATAATTCAAACGAAACACATACCTATGAAAAAATATACTCAAATTAAAATATTTGAATGAATTTAGATTACATGTTTTGCTGATTTATATATAAAATCAGCACATATATATAATCAAACTATCATTAAAAAAAAGGAAATTCTAGTTTGAATTTTAGTTCAAACTTATTTAAAGCAGTTAGTAAATAGGTTAAACTCAACATTCTAAATATTTCAAAAATTTTCGCATTGCAAATACATAAGAAAAATACCCGTTTTAGATCATAATGCTTGAGCACCATGGTGCCCTAAGTAATTGAATACATATGTATATATAATTATACATATATACATGTATGTATATATAAGTATATAATACACGATATATGTGTATATATACATAAGTGTATATAAGTATATATATACACATGTATATACGTGTATACATATATATACGTGTATATAATGGAAAAATACATTTGTGGGGTGTGAGGGGAAGGGCGCATATGTGCACATACCGGCCCGCTTAGACATAATACCTTGATCGTTCTTATTCCATCATATCATGTCCTTTCCACCTTGAACTAATGAAATATTCTTTCAAATTTGGCACCTAATCATATCATGTTTACATCCAATTCCTTTCCACCTTGAACTAATGAAATATTCTTTCAAATTTGGCACCATTTAGGGGCTAAGAGCATCTCCAACAATCAGGCTTTAAAATGGAGTCCTATACCTCAAAATAGGACCTAAACTAAAAGAATTAGGGCCCAAGATAACTATTGACTCCAGCAATTAGACCCTAAACAGCGGAGAGAGGAAGCCAGGGACGCGCGAATAGGGATGGGGCCGGAGAGGAGCGTTGCCAAATATAGCTACAGGGCTCCGAGTCCTAAACCTATTTTGATAATTTTTCTCAAAATACAACCTCTATTGGAGTGCTTTTTTTCCATCAAAACCCTATAATTACAATTAACAACCTATTTAAGACTCCTCCTAAAGATGCTCTAACAAGTAGTGATAACGACCGGGGGCAGGCTATCTTTTATTGCTTCAGGAGTCAACGTGGAGGACGGCTTCTCCCATCCTCCTTTTCATACATCTTCCAGTACGACAAGAAAATAAGCCTCCTTACAAAGGACGACAAAGTACAAACCACTTTGCCGATAAATTAACCAATTAGACTTTTAGCTATTGAATTTTGAGTATGTTCCTCACCCATCGAAAACGACAAATGACCAAAATTTTTGGTGCGTATAGTACAGACAATGCTTGCATAGCCTTAAAGGAAAACAAGTACTAAAAGGCAGACCTGCTCCTAAATGAATCAATATATATATATATACTATATAGTATAGCGTGTGGGGTTGCCGGCCATTGAGCCGTAGCAGCTGTCCGCCCTGGCCTCATGATTACGCCTTTTGGAAAATTAGAAATCGTTTTTAGTTCTTTCAACTGTTTTTTAATAAAATAGACTCAAATTTTTTTTAAAATTACGTTTAGATCCTTTCGTGGTTTACATTTAGATCTTCCTCGTGGTTTTTAGTGAAACAGACACCGGAAAAAAATTACTTTAGGTCCCTCTACGGTTAAAAAAAACACAGATTCGTCGAAGATTTATAGCAACCCGTCGATTCGTCAACAGGTCATAACCGCGGTTTTCTCAAACAAAAAAAACACAGATTCGTCAAAGATTTATAATACTCTATAGATTCATCGACGGGTCCTAATGAACCCATTTTTTTAAAACAAATATGAAAACCAAAAATACGGTCAAACTTCCCGAAATACGTAAAAAAACAGCCACAGTTTTTTTTTTAAAAACACAGATTCGTCGAAGGTTTATAGTAGTCCATAAATTCGCTGACTGGTCCTAACCACTATTTTATAAAAAAAAACACAGATTCGTCGAATGTTTATAACAGCCCATGGATTCGACAGCGGGTCCTACTGACCTATTTTTTTAAAAAAAAATACGAAAACTGAAAATATGACCAAATTTCTTAAATTTTTCACGTTGTATCATCATGCACGACCCGGCGTAGCGCGTTATTCTAGCTACTTAGCATTATAACTAGTTCTTGTAATACACGAAGACGCTTAATTATCGCAAGGAAGGTACAAGTTTCAAAATCCAACCCAGCGAACATGTGAACGATCACAGTAATAATCTCTACTACTTCTAATTAGGAGTTGGTGACGGTCATCTGTTCTTCTCCAAAGTACCTAATCCGTTAGATCTGATATGCGTGGCTGAGATAGAAGATGATTTAACTCGTTTCACTCTTTCTGCCGATGCTTTCTCTCCAGTCTCCACATATTAAGTTATTGAAACTCCAAACCTTCTCTCATCTCCTCTCTCCTAAGTTTTCGAGTTTCGCGGTGGCAACTGCCTCACCGGGGACGAGACGCGATACAGTCGCCGATGAACGGGCAATACTCCCCAATGCTGCAGGTCCCCGGGGTGCCGCCTTAGCAGCAGCAGGTCCCTCGCCACAATACTATCAGGCGTCGCTACATTACTACCAAGGGTCGCCGCAGTACTACCAGCCGAGTCCCCTGCACATTTCTCCACCGGCGATGTGGAGCCAGCCGCAGCAGTAGCTTCCTCCGTAATACGTGCCACCACCGCTGCAACAGTACATGCCTCCGCCTCCTCACCAATACACGCCTCCGCTACAGTAGTACGCACCGCCGCAGCCACAGCATGGGGCGAAGGTGGTGGGCAGCCTCGCGCCCGTAGGTGAGATTAGGTCCCTATGGATCGAAGATCTCCAGTATTGAATGGATGACGCCTACCTCTTCAACACATTTGTATCCATAGGGTAACAGGCGATACCTCTCTCAGTAGATCAATCAATCTTAAATTATGGCGTTATAAATTTACAATCCTGAGTGCTATGATATTATTATTTAAGATTGTGAAATTAAAGATAATTTTAAACTTGAGTTTTTAAACAGGTGTTTAGAATTTGTATGTTTCGATGAATTAATTTAAACATTTAACTATTGTATATCCAAAGTAAATAATATCATTTAAACAAAGTTAGTACTCTTTATTTTTTATTATAAATTGAGTTTCTGTTGCAAAGCACATCACCCGACTAATTATATATGAAGTTGTCCACGGTGAAATTGTGATTGATCTCGTGATCTCCTTTTGATTTAAAGAAAACGGCCGGAACAAAGAAAGAAACCAACAAGCAAGAAGAGAGAGAGAGGCGCAGAGGGAGAGGCAAAGGCGAACTATCGGTGGAAGGGGAAGGAAGGGCGAGGAAGGCCGCGCCGTGTTCCTCGTCCCCCCTCTCCTCTCCGCTCTCTCTCTCTCTCCATCGCCTTCGCATTGTTCGCGATCCGATTCAACTCGATTCTCCCCAAGAAGTAGAAAGAAGGTACTGCCTTTGTTCTTGTTGGTGCTTTTGTATTCGTTGTCATGGTGCATGCGCACTGGTGAATTCTTCCGGTTCTTATCTCCTGTGCAACGATCCTTCGATTCAAGATTTTAGCTACTTTCTCTTCTCGTTTGGATGTGCGAAATTATCGCCATCGGTTTGGGTGATCAAAACCCTCGATCTGGCCGGCGGAAAAAAAAAAGAAACGGAAAGATATAACCGTCCGGTTCGTGAAACGGTGCAGCGAAGATGTCCATGAACGAGTCTCCTGTTCATCTTCCGCTTTTCTTCTTGTTTTTTCTTGCGATGCGTGAAAAAAAAAACTGGTGCAATACGTCCCATGGCAAATGCTGCCAATGTTTGATATCATCGTTGGATGGCAATTTTTTTTCAAGAACCATCTATATTTGATTTTTCTTTCCTGCCAAGAATAAAGAAGTGTGAGCAAATGGCATCTTTAAGAAATTTTGTCAGATTCTTCTAAAATATTGGGCTGTGTTAAGAATTTAATGTCAGATTCATGCAATCTGTTTTGCACGTCTGGATTAAATATCGAGTGATCGAAATGCATGCTGCTTCTTGAAGATTAGGGAACGATGGGATGCTTTTCATGCTGCGGAGCGGATGATGTTGGCAAGAAGAAGAAGCAGGATGATCCCTATGTTCTGGTCCCTGCTCCAGGTTGTTAATTCTCTATTTGTTTGATCACTTGTTGCCCATGGTTGCAAATATTGTTTTGCATTTACAAATAAAGCCGTGATTTCTCGAAGGCTAGCTGTTGATTGTTTCACTTGCTGATCGAATAATTTGAATGAGTAGTGTGCTGTTTGTTCTCCACGGATATTCATGCGTGATATAACTTTAAATGTCCAGATAGTTCTTTGGCATAACAATGACAATTACCAGGTTCCTAAGAGTTTTCTTAGCTTTCTCCAAAAGAAAGGGGGGAAAAGTGGTTACGAATGTCAGATGGAGTACTCCAACTAGCTACCTAAATTGGTGCATTGACACAAAGATATTGAACATTGCTTAATTAGGAGGACTCAGTATTTCTTTGAGGTCACATTTGCTTTGAAATATTTCATCTGTATGCTAGCAAAATTGTTTAATAGAATCAACTTGTTAACAACTCTTCTCCAAACTCAAGTTCCTATTTAACCAGCCAGATAATAATCCAAAAGTCCAAACTCCAAGCAAGTTGAACTGTATGACGTATGTTTTGTCTCTCTTAAATGCTTTGCCATTTTATTTTCTCTTTCAAAGGTCAATATAGTTAATAAAAAATTGTTTCTCCCAGTATGTCAACTGAAAAATCTTAAAAAGGAATGTAAATTGATGAGGGCTGATCTAACCAGTTTGTTGCTTTCAAACTTTGCAAACTTCCTGGCAATTATCTTCATTGTGGCATTAAGGGTTTAGTTGTACCCTGTGGGACAGCCACGTTGCAGCCCTTAACAAATAACATGTTTTTAGTCCATTTTCAGGAATAATTTGACTCGATGCAAATCTAAACTATACATGAATAAATTAAAAAATGCACCTTGTTTGTCAAAATATGGATCTTTATTGCGCCAAGTGGTACCACCGAAAAACAAGATTTTCCTGAGCACCTTAGAATATTGTAATTTTCATTTCAATTATTTACAAATGCAGGAGGTAACTATGGACCTAGCCTACCCCCAGCCCCTTCCCCTGCCATGCCCACCCGCAGAACTCAGCCAATTGCAGTACCGGCCATTCCCCTGGGTGAAATGAAGGAAATAACCAAGAACTTCAGCAATGATGCTCTTATAGGAGAGGCTCATACGCCAGAGTTTTCTTTGGTGTGCTGAAAGACGGCAAGAAATCTGCGGTGAAGAAGCTCGACTCCAGCAAACAGCCTGATCAAGAATTCCTTGTGCAGGTTCTGACCCTCTTTCCTTCATTCTCAGGTAATAACCCTTTCCCAACGGATTGCTTATCACTTCCGTTTTGGTTCCAGGTTTCAACCGTTTCAGGACTGAAGCATGACAATGTCGTCCAACTTATCGGATACTGTGCCGAAGGGAGCACTCGTGTTCTTGCTTATGAGTATGCAACAATGGGCTCCTTGCATGATATTCTCCACGGTAAGGAACAATAAGCCTTTTATTTTCTTTCATAATCTCTTAGTTTGCTTAATTTTGATACGCTTCATGAAAACACCTATCTACTTCTATGAAATGACATTAAACACGATAAGATACCATTTCTAATGGATCCCATTGCCGTGGCAAATGTATGAGCCAATCAAGCTTGCTGAGCAGAGCTGATGTGTTACTTGTCTACGATCGCAGGTAAAAAGGGTGTCAAGGGAGCCCAGCCAGGGCCAGTTTTATCATGGATGCAGCGAGTGAGGATTGCCTTAAGTGCCGCAAAAGGTCTTGAATTCCTCCACGAGAAGGCAGAGCCTCGTGTCGTCCACCGCGACATCAAGTCCTGCAACATACTGCTCTTTGACAACGATGTTGCAAAGATAGGCGACTTTGATGTCTCCAATCAGGCCCCTGACATGGCTGCACGCCTTCACTCTACTCGTGTTCTTGGCACCTTCGGTTACCATGCACCTGAGTATGCAACCAAATGTTTCATTGCTTCTATTTCAACTAGGCATGGAAAATGAAATATTCTCTCTTACTTGCTATTTCCTTCTGGATTCTGTTAGGTATGCGATGACCGGACAGCTTAGCACAAAGAGTGATGTCTACAGCTTTGGAGTTGTGTTGTTGGAGCTTTTAACCGGTCGCAAACCTGTTGATCATACACTACCCCGTGGCCAGCAGAGCCTTGTGACATGGGTATAGATGGATCTTTTAATTGTTTATGAAAATTATCTTAGTTCTTGGCAAAGATGAAACAATACAAACTAACAAAGCAGCTCAACTGTGGATTATATGCAGGCTACACCAAGGCTTAGTGAAGACAAGGTGAGGCAATGCGTTGATCCAAGGCTTGAAGGCGAATACCCTCCAAAGGCTGTCGCCAAGGTAAAGTTAAAAAAAAAATCACATGTCAGATGTTACTGTGCTTAACAGCAATACACTTGTATGTGGTATACTGGTATACCTAACCTTGAGTTGGGCTAGTTCTAAAACACAATTTCGTTCCAGTTCAATTACATATAGAAAAGCTTAGCAAAAACAAACGCACTTCTTTGTAAAATTGTGCAGCTTTGTTATAATACTGAAAAGTGCACCTGAAAACTGAAATTTCAAAGCATATTAGTTATTCTGCTTAGAGAAGCATGGTAAAAGAGTACTATCCTTGAAAGATTTGTGTAGTACTGTTTCTTAAGGAGTAGAAATATCTAATCACATAATAGCTTTGGGTTTTCAAATTACTGGTACCAAGTATCGACCACAATTATAAATTATGCCTGTCATGATTTTTACCTCATTTTGGCAAAACAGATGGCTGCTGTAGCCGCCCTGTGCGTGCAGTACGAGGCAGACTTCCGGCCGAACATGAGCATCGTCGTCAAGGCTCTGAGCCCGCTGCTGCACAGCCGGTCAAGCAACCGCCCGGCGGCCGCTGCCGACAGCGAGGGACCTGGAATGTGACACGCCGTATTCCCCAACGATCGCATGCTATGTGATTTATTGTTTCTGACATGACGACGTGGATTCAAAGATGTGGTGATGAATGGGCGTCTTGCCGAAATCTTGTGGGGTGGTGTTGTGTGTGACTGAGCAGGGAGTTTGCCGGCTTGCCGCCGTCTTCTTCCGGGCCTCCGTGTTATACTGTCCATTGTCGCGAGCCCTGCATCATGTGTGCCTATCGACCTCTAGCAGCGAGCAATGGATGATACACTTCTTGTTTGGTCACTTTTGGAATGTACAATCCAACGCACTTGGCCTACATTGGCACCTGGTTTTGATCAGTCTTGCCTCGTGGTTCCAACTTCCAAACCTCGATCACTAATTTATGTTTTCATATATTCTAAAAGCAATAAAAAATTATAGTATAATGAGAGTATTTTTTGAAACATGTCTGCACAAATAATTTTCATATATTCAATCCAAATATTTTTTAAAAATACCATTACTCAACATTTCAAAATTTTGATTACACGTATCCATGCATATTTATGACAAAATTTTGGTCACTAATTTATATTGTCATATATTCTAAAACCAATACAAATTATAGTATTATGAGAGTATTTTTTGAGACAAATCTGCATACATGATTTTCATATATTCAATCCAAATATTTTTTTAAAAAAATATGGCTAATCAATGTTTCAAAATTTGATTACATGTGTCCGTACATATTTATGACAAACATTTGATTATATGTATCTGTATATATTTATGACCAAAGAGATGTACTTCCTGCATTCCACGTTTTAAGATTTTGCAATTTAACTAAGACACATGTAGAAATGATCAAATCGTCTTACTTCATTAGCCCATTTATTGTAGAAATGATCAAATCGTCTTACTTCATTAGCCCACTTATTGCTCTTGGATGATGTAAGTTACTCTATAATAATAAATAACATTGAGAATAATAAAGGCAGGGGTATGTAAAAGAAAAAAAATTAAAAGTTGTCTCAAAATTGCAGAATTAATGATATGTATTTAAAAACAAATTTTAAAATATAAAATGATATGTATTCCTGCAAAACAAAACGATGCTGCCACTTCGGACGTAGAGGATCTCAAAGATCAAAACAAGCGGCAGGCGACCGCGTGCACGCCTGACTCCGTCATCCCTCCTGTGATCTTTATTGTGTCCTGTTGCCGGTGGTGACTGGTGAGGTTACACGTGGGTCCCCAAGAACGGCAAATTTTAGACTTAACAATATTTTATTATTTAATCTCTTTCTAAATAATATTTAGTAATAACATCACCACTAACTCATTTCTCAATCAGACCCTTTTGCTGATCACGACGTTGCTGCTGCACCAATATAGTCGGCATGGTAATGAGGTTCCACTTCCACGCATGACCGCTAGGGCCAAGGTGGCATGGCATCGCCACATGGTCATATTGTCATGCCATTTCAACTGGTGTGGACAGTAACTTCTATCGTGTCTCGACTCTCTCGGAGGGACGAACCTCGCGAGAAGGATAAAAAATTGTGTCGTCAAGGCTCTGAGCCCGCTGCTGCACAGCCGGTCAAGCAACCGCCCGGCGGCCGCTGCCGACAGCGAGGGACCTGGAATGTGACACGCCGTATTCCCCAACGATCGCATGCTATGTGATTTATTGTTTCTGACATGACGACGTGGATTCAAAGATGTGGTGATGAATGGGCGTCTTGCCGAAATCTTGTGGGGTGGTGTTGTGTGTGACTGAGCAGGGAGTTTGCCGGCTTGCCGCCGTCTTCTTCCTGGCCTCCGTGTTATACTGTACATTGTCGCGAGCCCTGCATCATGTGTGCCTATCGACCTGTAGCAGCGAGCAATGGATGATACACTTCTTGTTTGGTCACTTTTGGAATGTGCAATCCAACGCACTTGGCCTACATTGGCACCTGGTTTTGTTCATGTTGAGTACTCTGTAAGGGGCAATAATAGCTTAAGGCACGTTCGCGATCAGTCTTGCCTCGTGGTTCCAACTTCCAAACCTCGATCACTAATTTATATTTTCATATATTCTAAAACCAATAAAAAAACTATAGTATTATGAGAGTATTTTTTGAGACATGTCTGCACAAATGATTTTCATATATTCAATCCAAATATTTTTTTAAAAAAATACCATTACTCAACATTTCAAAATTTTGATTACACGTATCCGTGTATATTTATGACAAAATTTTGGTCACTAATTTATATTGTCATATATTCTAAAACCAATACAAATTATAGTATTATATGAGAGTATTTTTTGAGACAAATCTACATACAAGATTTTCATATATTCAATCCAAATATTTTTTTTAAAAAATATCGTTAATCAATGTTTCAAAATTTTGATTACATGTATCCGTACATATTTATGACAAAATTTTGATTATATGTATCCGTATATATTTATGACCAAAGAGATCTACTTCCTGCATTCCTCAATAGATGACGTTTTAGAATTTGCAATTTAACTAAGATACATGTAGAAATGATCAAATCGTCCTACTTCATTAACCCATTTATTGCAGTAATGATCAAATCGTCTTATCTCATTAGCCCACTTATTGCTCTTGGATGATGTAAGTTACTGTATAATAATAAATAGCATTGAGAATAATAAAGGTAGAGGTATGTAAAAGAAAAAAAATTAAAAGTTATCCCAAAATTGCAGAATTAATGATATGTATTTAAAAACAAAATTTAAAATATAAAATGATACGTATTCCTGCAAAGCAAAACGATGCTGCCTGCCACTTCGGACATAGAGTATCTCAAAGATCAAATGCAACAGGCGACCATGTGCACGCCTAACTCCGTCATCCCTCCTGTGATCTTTATTGTGTCCCGTTGCCACCGACGGTGGTGACTGGTGAGATTACACATGGGTCCGGAAGAACGGCAAATTTTAGACTTAACAATATTTTATTATTTAATCTCTTTCTAAATAATATTTAGTAATAACATCACCACTAACTCATTTCTAAATCACGCCGTTGATGTTGCTGCACCAATATAGCCGGTCACGCCGTTGCTACAGCTGCACCAATATAGCCGGCGTGGTAAGGAGGTTCCACTTCCACGCATGACTGCTAGGGCCAACGTGGCATGGCATCGCCACATGGTCATATTGTCATGCAATTCCAGGTGGTGTAGACAATAGCTTCTATCGTGTCTCGACTCTCTCGGAGGGACGAACCTCGCGAGAAGGATAAAAAATATCGGGAAGAAAGCGGTAAAACTTGTTTTTAATTATGTTAGCTCAAATAGCGAAATTAAAGGAGGCTCCAATTAATCCGCCTGTTAAATTTGTTATTGTTTGGATAAAATATCAAGATATTTAATTGGTTCAAATATTTATACCACAACTACAACAAATATAATATTTATGCTATAATTACAATAAATATAGATCTAGCGGGCTCACAACTGGTGTCCATAATTACAAAAGTCCATCGCCAATAATTAAAAAGTTTCTCTTATCCAACACAACACTAAGGGCATCTCCAATGGTGCTAGCTATAAGAAATGTCCATGTCATCTATAGATAGCTTATAGACAATATTTTCAATGGATTAGCTATAGCATTGTCTATAAAATTAAATATTGGCCCACATGTAATAGGTAATAAGTGCCTTGGAATCAGTTATAGCCTGGCTATACATTAGTAGCCGGTCTATATCTCTCTCCTTACTTTTTCCCTTCCACCTAAGCAAAATGCTGAGATGGCACCCTTATAGCTAGCTGAAGTGGCACCATTGGAGATGCTCTAAGGCATCGGGGTAAAAATTACGTCTACCAGACACGATGTCGAGCTTAGCAAAAGTTGCCTTGCAGCATGTTGACAGGCCTACTATCTGAATTCGAATTGGCTGCAACATAAATGAATCCTATTCGACCATCCAAGGCAACATGCATTGAAGCCAAATTCGTTGAAGAGTGTCTTCATGGTCTTGTCGGGCAAATTCCTGTGGTTTGTCACTAGACATTAGTCATTCAGCAGTAGACTAGCCTTTTAGTAGCACACTAGAAAAGCCGAGTAGTTAGCATGCCTTGTCTACCCACCCCTTTTGAATGACCCTATCATATCAATTTTTCCCTGTAAAGCCAAGGCTCTTCTTTTTTGTTCCTAGCAGCTAGCATCTCTGGACAACCCAATCCATCAGCAGAACAAGCGGTCGAAAGTAGAGCTCGTACCTTTATACATCATAGTTACCCCTATACCATGCATCTTTGTACCTACTATAAAATATATGATCTTGACTTTCCTTTATAGTCTGACTGGAAGACATGCAAAATTGTACCTAAGTTTTGCCTCACACCTCTACCCAGCCCCCTCCAAACGGATCACGAATTTTTTGGCGGGAATTGTATGGGCTACCAATAGCAAGAAGCTGAAGTCCCTCCGTACCAGCTTTCTGAGAAATAATCTTGCAGAAGTTAGGAGTCAAACAGCTTCCGGAGAAATAGGATATGCTTGGTTCGAAGCCATATACTGTCAATTTTTTGCTGCTGTAGTGTGGAACGCCACACTTTTTTGGGGCAAAAAAAAAAATCTTGAGCCAAAAGTACGGTAATTTTGGCTAGACGATGTGTCCATAACGAGTGAGACATAGAGTTAAGAAAGTAAAACATGTCATAAGTACGGCTACAAACCAAACACTAGCCTATGACGTCAAACTTGCCAAAGTGAATTGTGGCAAGTTGAGGCAACCAACCTAACACCCCTATAATCTTATAGAAGAAGTTTGGTGAAGTCAGGTGCTTCAAGCTGCCCAATATTATTGTCTCAATGGATACATCGGTGAAGGCACATGCCAACAACTTGCAGCTATAGTTATGTAAGCACTGACTAAAAATTCTATTCCACTCGGTTCAGCTGTTTCTAGTTCTGCTTATGAATTTAAGATTATGGTCTTTTAACGATAATACCAAAACAAATTATGACGTAGCTTACATTGCAAACAGCAATTCATAGTACTCTGTCAGTAGCTCACCAGCTTTCAGCAAATTTTTCCAAGACTATGTCAGTGTTGCACTAGAACCAGTAGGGTACTTTTCTTTTCTGAAAATGCCAACATCTGGGTTATTTCAAAACGGACAGAGGCTATCAATTGGAACATTATCATTCACAAATATTCGGTTCGACCAGTATTCATGATGCTACAACTGTACACACAGTTAAAAACTTACAGCAGCAAATTGCCGAGATCACCGGTAAGTACAGATAAATTGATCAAGTAGAAAACAATACCTTCTCTACAAATAAATCGTAGACCGTTACAACCAAGAAAAAAGAAAAGAGAAAATAGATGTGTCTTCGAGATCTTGTGTATTCAAAGCTTCAGCGCCTTCGTTACCAATCTGTCAGCAATGTGAAATGGAGGGAGGCCGGTTCATTATGGACCGAAGAAAATGTATTAGGAGGAATGCTGATGTGCTCATTTGGAAGACGAGGCTCTGCTCCTGCTCGGTTTGGAATCTGGGTTGTCACTCTTGTCCGTGTCGGAGTTGTTGTCCCTTTGGGAATCCATTTCAGTGCTCCCTCCACGGTTGTGCCTAGATCTTCTGTCCTGCTTCCAAACAATTTTCTACATTCAGTATAACAAGACAAAAGGGCAACTAATATATACAAGACCTGGCCCTATTTGTTTAAACTTAGACATTTTGGCTTATAGTTTAAAGCCAGTTTTTATGCTTAAACAGCCTAAAAGCAAAATGCTTTTATACATGACATAGGTGGATAGGATAATTTTATTCTAACATCATTGGCATTAGCATAAGGCCAACCCTTAATAAGCCAAAAATATATATCTTTCATGTGGCTTCTGGCTTTTAGTTATACGGAGACTTATAGCTTTTGAAAAAGCCTAAGTAAAAAGCCACCAAGGCTTTGGCTTTTTAGCTTTTAAGCAAGTGAAAAAGCCCAAAGAAATAGGCCATAGGAAAAAGTAAACAAGTATAAACTCTTTTTTTGGGAAGGTCTCTAGTACATACCCCGCGTGGAATTGGGTCATCCGATTCCAGCATTCGGACAACTTGGCCCATCTTCGGTCTCTTTTCTGAATCAGGATCCACACATCTCAGAGCTGTTAAAAGTGCTCGCTTGAGAGCTTTTGTCGATGGACGTGTCTCTATGGTGGGATCCACCACTTCCTCCGAACGCCTACTAGCAACCATCATTTTTAGCCAGTCAACCAGATTTACCTGCAAATATAACAAAATCGTGTGTTCAATTAGAAAAATAGAAGGAATGTTTCCATTGTTTCATTGAAGAAACTGTATGGATGACCATATGCATCAGAGGAACAAATAGTCAAATAGAGATAAGCATTGTGTATTGTGTTTTGTAACATCCCAAAGTTGAGTGGTGACTGGTGAAGTGGTGATTTAGCCTATATTGGTTAAGTTGTGCTATTTATGCATTTATGACCTCTAAAGCCAAACATATAGCAATATATGACAATAACATTAGTATTAGGCTGATATTATTGAGATAATAGTTACTACAAGTTACAATAGATTTAGGCGTGTATTATTGAGCCTATAGTTGCTATAGTTACACCAGTTTTAGGCTGGTATTATCAGCCCAATAGTTGCCATAAGTTGGCACTTGAGACGTTAACCTCAGACCATGATCTGAAAGGTTGAAACAACAACCTACAGCATTGCTAGTAGCTTTTCCAACTCAAGGTCAGCTAGGTTGGATTGTTATGCATCATCGTTAGACAGCCCTGAAGATGTTCATGTTGTAAATCTTGATGTTTTCTGTGTTAAAAGGTTACTGGGCTTCCTAGTACTTTCTTCGTGGGCCGATCGGTCAGCTCATTAGGGCACCCGATCTGAGCATGAGAAGGAAAGCGCCTGCTCCCCTTTTTCTTTTCGGTAGCAAGGCGGCGCACTGAGCAGTATCCTCTACCCGTTTCATTGCGTCGCTAGATCTTCGAATCAAGGAGCGTCTGGTGCGGGATGGCTGCCTGGTTCTGGGTCGGCCGAGATGGGAGCGGCTGGTACGCAGATCCGGCGGTTGCAGTGGCGGCTGTTAGGTCGCCGAGTGCACAAAGCTTGAGTTCTGAGGCTTCTTCCTCCTCTATTTGAAGGCTACCTCAACTCATCTTCAAATACAGGGAAAAATCTCTCTAGATCCTCATTCTCTGTTTTCTATCTTCCGACTTGATTCTGAACTTCGAAGTGGTGCATCAGATCCTTGATCTGGTGTTGGCTTTTGGATAGCTGTGTTCTGGAGACTTGATTTGGTGCTTGCCCGTGCGGTTGAGCGCTGATCTGTGAAGCTACACTTCTGACGAGCCAAAAGGCTGTCCAGTGCTGGCTGTTCCCATTTCTGTTCTTGCTAATCAAGCCACTGGGTGGATTTTTGGTGAGGGGTTTGATCTTGTGCAGCTTTTGCCTGAGGCTTAGAATCCATTCACAGTGTGTCCCGTGTGTGGAAGGGGCTTTGTATCTCTGTGATCCAGGCCGATTACACCGTGACACAAGCGGCGGCAATTGGATTTTTGGGACAGCGGCTTTTGTCGTGCCTGGCCTTCTCTTCTGAACAGCTTGGAGTGCTGTTCTGTTGTAAGTGTGCTTCGGTATTCCTTTATCTCTTGCTGGCTGGGGGTTTGGTATTGCTCTGTGATGATAATAGGATAACTATTGATATAGATAATTTATCATGTGAATAAGGCCTCAATTGATAGACTTACATGCTTTAGAAGTATTGAATTATTTCACTGTCTGAAAGCCTGAATATTTGTTCAATTCAGTCAAATGCTTATGTATGATTGCTATTTATAGTAACCTGTTGGTTCAGTCAATTTGCTGATTCGAATATTTGTTGGTAAGCAATCAACTGTTAATTCTAAATATTATCTGTTGGTTCAATTGCTCTACTACTGGCTGATTGCACTAAGCATTACTAGTTCGGTTGGTATGTCATTCATATTCTGATCTGGACATATGCTGTTCTGAATTCAAATCTGCCTTTTAGGACTTTAATTTCAGTGAATCTCATTATCAATTCTTGTTGTGCATGTTAAGATGATAAGAGTTTGAGGCCTTATTTACTAGATTAATTGTTTTGGCCATTCGTGATTAAGGTTGAAGGTTTATAATCTTCAAACAGACCCTAAATCTGAGAGCAACCAAATTTTAATTACCTCCATATTGCCATGGAAGACATGATTCATTGCATGAATGACATAATCTTCTTAATTTATTTTATCTCATCAATTATGTCAGTTTGGCTATCTTTGAATTATGTATTTGTAATCATATTGTTATATGGATTAAGCAATAAGTTCTTGCTCTTATTATCACATCTTTTACAACAGTTCATACACCAATTATGTAAAATCAATGACAAAGGTAGGAATTCAGGAAGCAATATGAACAGCACAATCTACCAGCCCAGTCCAAGATGTCATGGGGGGATGCACGAAGAGGCAAAGACAACAGTAGTATAACCAATCTATGGCTGGCTAATGTTCATAAGAAGTTATCTACGGCTGGCTAATGTTCATAAGAAGTTATGTATAACATGTTACAGTTCACAAGTTGCATCAATACCTTAAGTCAGAGCATCTCCAACAGTGCCTAAAAAATCCATTCCCAAAACCTGATTTTGGGCTTGATTGCAAAAAAAAGTACTCCAACAGTTCCTCTTTCTAGCTCCTCGAATTTTGGCACGCCCAAAAACAGCACCCCGACTCCTCATTTTTGTGCGCTCTGTCCGCGCTCCCAATCAACATTATTTCGCGCCCAGGATGGCCCACCGGACCAATTCAAAGGTGTTTTTGGGAGAAAATATAGGAACTGTTGGAGAACAAGGTATTTTGTAGACCCAAAATTTTTTTGGAAGGTCCCAATCTAAGAATATTGGGAGTCTAAATATTAGGAACTGTTGGAGATGCTCTGAACATCCCAAATTAGGTGTTTAACATTGAACAACTAAATCATATGATTTATACTAATTTAAGAACACTTTTTCCTCCATTCTTCAGGGCGCAGCACAAGATTGGAAAAAAAATGAGAGGAACAAAACAAAATTGGGGACATCAAAATCAGATCCATAAGGTTTAGGTCAGGCAGAGGATAGTTCACACCACTGTTGTCAAGGTGTCGCCTAGGCGTCTAGTCGCCGATGGTCGCCGGCCTTGGCTCAGCACCTCGCCTGGTGTCAAGCGCAAAAGCTGGAGAACGAAGAATAGTAGAAGCCTGCGTTTATGAGTTAATCTGGGATGACTTCGGCTAAGGAGCATCAACGGCCAGGAGGAAATGCGAAGGGTTTCAAGGGATCGAACGGCTATCTGACCAAGAACAGCTTTTACTGAGCACTAGTAGCTTCTAATGCTGTGAAAACACTCGATTTACCTTCACTTTTGTTATTTACTGTTTACTTTCTGTGATGGTTAAAGCACTGTAAAATGACAGGCTATATAAGCCACGATGAAGGGAAAGGAAGACAAGTTGAATCTGCATATCCTTAGCTTACTTTACTCTAGTGTTATAGCCCTAGCGTTAGTTTTTAGTCTGAATTCCAAATACCTGTGCGAGCGATCCTTCTGAAGATTGGTGATTCCTATCCGATTCTTCATTGGGTCCTGACACCTGGCCCTAGAAAGGCGGTCGCCTAGAAGTTCTTGGCGTCACCCTGGGCGTCCAGGCGTCGCCAACGCTTGAGTGGGGCGATTGGGTGGCGAGGGGAGGAGGGGAGGCGAGGAGGTGACGGGGGGAGGAGGTGCAAGGGGGGCATGTAGGCGACGGGGGAGGAGGTGAAGCGATGAGGGGAGGAGGCATGGAGGCAGCAGGGGGAGGAGAGGCGGCGTTGAGGAGCCGGGCGAGGCTCTGCCAAGAAGAAAAAGAAAAAATAAAGTGAAGGAAGGAAAGGAAAAAGGAAAGAAGAAAAAAGGAAGGAAAAGAAAGAAAGAAAGGGAAAGAAAAAGGAAAAAGGGAAAGAAAAGAAGAAAAGATCCAGAAAGATAGGAAGAAAAGAGAAAAAGGGGGTGGAGCTATATTTCCGACAATGAACCCAATTTTTATTCACATGCGGTCAAGAAGTTGCCCATGGTGGATTTGCTTCCCTACTTAATTGTCATCTTGTTATGCTATTTATTTGCATCCATACAAGGTATATATGTTATATAAGTATTGGTGATATACTGATATTGCTAGACCATTTTTGGTCGCCTAATCCTTGCTTAGGTGCCCGCCTAGACACCTAGCCGTCCAGGCGCTCGGCTGCGCCTCTCCTAGACTTGTCGCCTTGACAACATGGTTCACACAAGGTTTTGTATAGAAATTACCAAGTACCAACAACATGTAGGCCCTAATTTGCACACTGAAAATATACCACATGGCGAACCACACTAAAACTGTATTAAAAAATTCTGGAAGCGACACCCATATATGCGGTAAGCGTTTTATTTGATTGCGATGTCATGCACCATACATTTAACTAGAATGTTAACATGCTATCATCAAGCAAACAAGTAGTGCAAGACAACCTACAGCTTGAGATAAAGGTAACAACTGAGTCCTGTGAATACCACAATTGTCTGTGCCAATGACATAAACATTATGTTCTGCTATGAATCACAAGAAAAGATCCACAGGCGCATATCAAACTACATAGAACAGAGCTGCACGTATAGAATGATTTCTAAGTAGAAGTCCACAGATGCATATAAAATTACATAGAATAGAACTGCAAGTATAGAACAATTTATAATACAATACTAGGCACTCCAAATTCTAACACAAACAAAATTGAACTTAGTATCACTTAGTTTGGTGTGATAGGAAGCATTCTAAAGCTTCCATCCTAAATCCTTGCCATTTTATATTATAAGCAGGGAGGATGCACCTAACATGATATTAGTACCAAAACAAAGGATTTCGGTCAACTTATCAATACCTCGTTTGCCGGTCGACCATAGTCAACAGGATCCCTCCCTGTAATTGCTTCTAGGAGAACAACTCCAAAGCTATAAATGTCACTCTTTTCATTCAAGAGACCAGTGTTTGCATACTCTGGTGCCACATAGCTGCAATGAGTCAATGCAACGCATCATAAACTTGTACTAACATACTGTCATGGAACTCTTGTTTGTAAGTTACACAACATACCCAAAGGTTCCCATAACACGAGTAGTGACATGACTCTTTCCAGCACCGAGAAGCTTGGCTAAACCAAAATCTGATACTTTGGCATCAAAATCATCATCAATCAAAATATTGCTGGATTTGATATCACGGTGCACAACTTTTGGTTCAATTGCCTCATGCAAGTAAGCAAGCCTGCAGATAGGTATCAACAATTCTTGTTTTCAGTTCAAGTTCGGACACATGACAATAAACAAAGAAGGAAAAAAATATAAGCAGGTTCGAAAAACAAGTGAGGAAAAAATTTGTTTAGCTTAAGCTTAGGTATACTCACTTCAATCAAGAGGGATATTTGTTATGGTCTGGTTAGTATAATAGTATTAATCCCATGTAGAAAGATGATGCGATTTTGGAACATTTATGACTGAACTAGCCTACGGTGGACAGATAGGATAATGAACAAATGGCAGAACAGTAGCAAAAACAAAGGACACAAGGTCTCACGCTTTTGCTGTCCCAAGAAGAATCTTGACACGGGCCTCCCATGTAAGGGAACCACGATGACTCATAGCTCCATGAAGCCATTGCTCTAGGTTTCCGTTGTTCACATACTCATAGACAAGCATCCTGAAAATTTCACTTGAAGTTAGAAAATGATGCCACAGCCCACAGGATCCCCTACAGTTATTTTGAAATTCTGAAGAGCATAGAAGGACAAGAAGAATTATTTTGCTTGGTAAGACGTACATCAAGAATGTATCAACATGGTGGATGGAGGTATAAGAGGAATATGACAGTGAAGAACAGGATAAATCACCTTTGAGTACCCTCCACACAGTAACCCAGAAGCCGGACCAGGTTCTTGTGGCGAACATGACCAATAGCCTCAACTTCTACCCTGAATTCCTTCTCAGCTTGCCCTCTATAAGTTTGCAAAACATCAATTGGAAACGCTAAATGTATTATTAAAGCAGGATGAAGACTATGGAAGGCCAGATATGGGAAGAATAAACAGAAAGATCGAAGTGTGATAAGCAAGGCTTACAGGTTGTTGAGAAGCTTCTTGACAGCGACAGGAGTGCCATTTATGAGCTGGCCACGATAAACAACACCATATCCACCCTCACCAAGAATGTTATCCTTCGAAAATCGGTTAGTAGCAAGTTCCAGATCCCTTAAAGTAAACCAATGACCCCAACCAAGGTATGAGAACTCTGGCAGGCCAACCAAAGGTGAAGGAGAGGTTACTGCATGCGCTGAAGTTTGCCTAAAATTTCCTGAGCCTCCTTCTTCAGCTGACTGGAAGCCTGCATCCTTGTCCATGTAACGGAATGACCCCGAGTGGCTCTCATCGCCACGTCTTGATTTGCTTACACCCAAATGCATCATGACCTTGTCCGACTCCCGGTCACTAGACTTGTCTTGGATTGTCAGCGTGACTCCATCATGCGCCACGACGTCGTTTGTTGAGACCTGCTCCACCCTCACCTCCTTGATTTCCTTGGAAATGGCAGGGATTTGGGTGATTGGGATATTTGCAGAGGCTCGTCTAATCTTCTTCCTACTCTGGATCGTGAGCCAGACGGTTATAAAGAAGACGACCAGCATGGACGCTCCCAAGACAATGCATATGACCTCCCATACTTGGAGATGTAAAGGGCCAGTTTGCGCGGAGAGATGATCTTTCAGAGTAGGGGATGATGAAGGTGACTCCATTGTGGGAAGTCAGCGTTCTGCTCCTACAGACAAAACAAATTCAGACGAACATGTTAGCTGCCCATCTAGCTCAGCTCCACAGATCAAACAATGCTGGCAAATTTAATGCGCCTACGGCTCGCTTCGCAGCAAAATGGAAATGTGGGCATCTAAATCCACGGTACAAGCGCATAAGAACGACGGATTCCCGAACTAAATAGCAGCAGTTAAGACGGCCAGTACATTATCTTGGGCTGGAAGGGAAGCAAAGACAAGGTGTTACTGCTCCTGCGCGCCGAGGCTGTACAGGGGAATAAATTTTCCATGATGGTGATCACAGTACGAGTTGTGTACCGACATACGCAAGGATCAACAGCTGGCACATTTAATTTCCCCTGTGTTCGCGGCCGTGGAGGAAGCATGGATCATGGCGTGAGGGCGTTTTACACGTGAAGCAATGCTCCTTAGCAAACTAGGACTACCCAGTACCACTAGACCAAGCAGCTAGCCATGGTTGGCAAAACTTTAACATCTTGTTACTGTCAGGAAGGAAAGAAATCTCATACCTTTTTTCTTTTCTAGCTCGATTCTTGTAGGTAAAAGATAAAAAAGATGGTTATTTTGTCAAGAATTCTCCCCCAAGAACTCCCCTCCCGAATTTTTCTTTTTTTTTCCCTGAAAATTGAACCAACCCGATAAAAGCATTCGCCCAAGAAACCCAAAAGGACAAATCAATCGCAAGAACAACGTGACGAGCAACCCGAGATCCAAAAAAAAAAAAAGAACCGCAGAGAAATCACATGAAACACAGGCACATTGCAGCAGCGAGCAAGAGCAGGAACAAGAGCAACCAACCACCTGAGGGATCTCCAGATCTCCACCTCCTCCTCAGCAAACCAACCACCACAGCAGAGATAGATCGACCACAGCAGCAGCAGCAGCTACATCACCGGCAGAGAATGAAACAGAGAAATCGTGTAGAAACCGGTTGGCCACACCCTTGAATCCAGCAAGCCAAGAAGGGTGGATCTCTTCGGATTCGGGGACGGAGATGGTGTGTGGGGTGGTGGGGAGAGGGGAAAGGAGATATCTGGGAGCGGTTGGTAAGTAGTATGTGTGGAGTATTCGTGTGCTTGCTTGTTGTGTACCTCCCCTCTCTTTTGTGCCTCCAAAGAAATGCAAATGGCGAGAGAGAGCCTGAGCGAGCTGGCTTCTTTTCTTTTTCTTTTCTTTTGTTTGTTGTTTTTGTTAGGGGAAGCAGTGGTGTTTAGTGCTTAAAGATGCCACTAAAAGCAACGGCTTACTGGGAGATTGTTGGGGTTAAAGCCGACGTAGCAGAGGTGGCGCGGCGCGGCGCGGCCTGCGACGTGGAATTTCGGGTTGGTGGCCCGGACAGTTAAATACACGAGGCAGCACAAAAGAGTAAAGAAATTCTTATATTTGTATGTGTGTGATATGGCCAAGTGTCCATTCACATCGCGGTTTCGAACACATGGAGAATGAAAATTTGAAATGTGTTTGGTAGGACTTCAGCTTCATAAGATCCGTGGATATGGTGAAGCTGGATATTTATAGCTTCATCAGATCTGTAGAGCTGGAGTTGTGAGTACATTAAGAGTGTTTAATAGATCATCTTGTTTATATTTTAGATCAAAAATATGAACTTAATTCACTTTATTTTAGCCTGCAAGTTTTATATCTCAGCTGAAGTTGGGATCTGGAGCTCCACCAAATAGGCCTTTGGTCTAGTAGCGTTACGACAATTCGCTCCTCAGTCACCTGAATCTTTAGGGTTATGTCTGGGACATTTTTTTTTTTGAAAAATTGGGCATTTGCAAGGTAAAGTAAAAATGTTGTAAGGTTTTGCAATTGCAAGTTACTTGATTCTTTCTCTAAATTTAATTCGGTTTTTTTATTGCCGAGGATTTGCATGGAAATGGGTGATATGTCTTTTTGATGTTGACCTAACAGATGTAAGTGTGACTTAAGAGGGGAAAAAAACCGATCCTTTGATATAAAGACAGCCCCGATTTTGTTTTGGGGTGTTTGGAATGTAAATTTGATTTAATAAAAGATATTTGTAGGGGAGATATGTTTCTTAAGGTTTATTGGAGGAGAGCTAAAAGATACTTTCTTTCTTATTCTTTAATTAACAAACATTTTCACCTCGCAAGAAAAAACAAACATTTCCATCCAAAGATTATATATTTTCTTATTAGGCATCCAAAGATCGATCTTCAGCAATTATTGCATTCTTTATAAGTTGATTTTTTTTCTTATTGTTATTCCGATGTTTTTATGCATCCCTAATGGGCCATGACCTTGTTTGGAAAGCTTTTCTTTTTTGAGTTTAGGCCACGAACTTTAGCATTCACTATTACAAAAGGGTAGGCACTATCTCTAAGCCGAGGCTAGAATGACGGTGGGTGTGGGCACAGTCAGTGTACCGAGCCAATTGACCTTTGTGGTCTTCTAAAAAATAAAATTTAAAACAAGGAGAAAGAAATGTTACTTTGTGTTGATAGACTTGAGTCTCGAGAAGAAGAAGAAAATATTGTTACTTGCAACCACTTAAGAACTAGATGCACACATTACTCTCCCAAATCATTCTAACGGTGATCGATCTAGGCAAGAATAAAATGTCAATAAGCCGTGTGTGCTTTGAGTGGTATATATGCTATTAGTACATAAAATTTAATACACTGACAAACAAATAGTTCAACCCATCTTATTTTAGTTTGAACTATATTTGAGGTTTGAAAGTCCTTGCGATTTAAAGTTTATAAGACTAGGCCTATGATTTCATATGCATAGCGTATTATGTGATATGTACAACTGATTTAAGATGTGTCAGCCGTGAATGGACATCCATGGGTCATGTACATTACTAGTATTACATTAGGCAAACGAAAATGACAGCAATGCCTATATTAATGCTAGGTAAGATTGTGTGAGCATTTCTGATGGTCACCAGAGGTGAGTTACTTTTACTGCACAAAATGCAAATGTGTAACATCTTAATTTTTGTCTCTTTGAAAAGCTTTTTGAGTAGTTTAGTCCTTGAAAAATTTTCACTATTTTACTTGCTAATTAAAGTTTAATATGGGACTTTTATAAATAAAAAATAATTCAATATGATTAATGCTCAAGTGAAAAATTATCAAATTATTTTTACTTGGGTTCTTTCTACTTTGGAAATATTTTTTAGATTTTTTGGAAAATATTTTGCTCCAATGTTGAAGTACCGGAAGCTTTGAAAGCAAGACTAAGATTTATCATTTTGAACCTAGTTTTATAAAAAAAAATATTTTTGTTTCAAATTATTATACGCTATTTCAAATTATCAACTATTTAATTATATCAAGAATTAGTTATGCAACATATTTGAATTATACCTATCTTATCATTTGCTATGCCATGATCATTTGTCACTCTAGGATAAATAATTAATAGCTGGTTACTAATATATCACCATCATGGGTTAGTTAGTACGTGATTAGCATGCTTAGCCATGTAATGAGTTAATAATATTATTTTGAAGTGCAAATTCAAATAAAACTAATTGTCTATAGAACATATTTATGAAAAGGGTGTGTCATATGTTGTCAAATGATGATGATGACGTTGATAGCATGTGTTGCACGATAATCAACTGAGATGGTAAATGATTTAGATTGAACCAAGTGGCAAGAGGCTGTGTGTTGGGCTAGTCTGTGTGGGCATTGGGAAGGTGATTCCATATGAATCAATTGATATAGGCCCAATTTGGGACATCTTATGGATTATGGATTATGGAAGAAACTGTTTCTAATTGTAGGAAAATCAGGTGGAGCTGGCTGCGAATTCCAAGTTCCAAACTGGGCCGGCGATAATCAACAAGAATAAGCGAGAATCAAGTTCCAGTCGGATTCTGATTCTATGTAGAGGGCAACTTCTGATTGTGGAAGAGCTGTCTAGAATCCGCATATTTGGTAAACAATCTGATTTTTTAAAAAAGTAGAAGCTGTCCCAAGCGGGGTCATAGTTGGTGTGAGCAAGTAAATTGAAAGTTTTACCTTAGTTAGTTATGAACTTAACCTTGTAAGCCATTGAACTAGGCTAATTATATAATTACATGTTTGTTATAGATCAAATCTAACTCAGTAAGTTACTGATTCTTAACATATGATACCTCAGGGGGTAGATTAAGCTATGTGTGAGGTTAGGAAAGGTGTGTGTTGCAGTGGCTTCACATCTTAAATAGTTATTATTCCTAGTTCAATAGTAAGTCACTCACATTTTTCTACTCTATGTGAGGGTGGAATAGTGAGATCAGGCTTGTTGGGAGAGTCAATGTTCAGATAGAGTTTATAAAAGATTTTGTTATGATCTTCTTAGTAGCATGCCTAAGAAAGCGTGTCAAGTGCATGACATTAAGAGATTGATTATATTATGCGGGTAAAATGTATAATATTTGCAGTGTGTAAAGCCTATTCGAATAGCTAAGTCCCTGGTTATGGACAATGTTGGGAAATTTCATACAAAGGTTAGATTTTACAAAATAAAACTTGGGAAGAAAGGCTATGTGTCAGAAAAACTAAATAGAGTAGATTGTGTGCTAATTTAGTTTATCTTGAGAAATATATGATAATCTTATTATTATTGTTATTTGTCTTACTTGTTTTAAATCTATTATTGTATTCAATTGCAAATAAGCCATATCAGCCACTCTTTGGAGTAAGTCTTGCATATAATTATATTTTTTTTTGAAAGTTGGCCAGGAGCTCTGGCATTCAGTATAGAAGAAGAATCACCGGGCGAGCTACATGCGCACGCACTCCACACACACACACACGCACTCACGCACACGCACACGCCCCTACGCACACCCGCGCTGAGCGACGCTCGAACGCGTGCCATATAATTATATTAGACTTACATTCTGTGTACAACTTGTTGAATACTCTACGTGCTCACTCTTGCAATAATAATCAATCAGTTAGAGAAGAAGAGTCAACAACAACAACTCTAGTGATTAAGCCATGTGATGTATAATAAATGTAAACAAGACCATAAGGTCACCATATCATCTATGTTATCGCTGTGTGCACCAGAGTGATTCTAGACTAATGCAGTATACACAAATGATCTGAATTTGCATATTTGATTTCAACAATATGTAATATAGTTCATGCTAAGTAGGGAAAATGACATGCTTACGGAATTTGACGCATTTGACCAGAGAGAGTAGCCCCTGATTTAAGATATAAGATATATAGAAGTACATCGATGTGCAAAGAGGGATATACTATATGATTGGCTATGTCTTACATCACCTCCTTTCATTTAAGTGACTAAGTCGATTGAATAGAAACCTCAAACGTTATACTTAGTTTCATTCTGCCAAAAAAAAAAACAACAACATATTTCTTTGAAATGTATGAGCGAGTCATGCCAAAAAAAACATAATTGAAAAGTTAGTATTTTCTATCGCACTTCCCTGCATTTTTTAAAAAATAATCATTAAAGAGCCATGGCGACTACTCCTAAAACATCATATTATTCACCTTTTATGAGGGAAAAAATATGTAGATGCAATTGCACACCGCCTACATCTATCATTTTCCCTCCGGAAAGAAAAAAAAAAGGAAGAAGAGACGAGAACAGTTTCAATTTTTTTTTAAGGATGGCGAATATTTTGTACTTTGATTTGCTTCAATTAGTGGTGAAAATGACAAGCTTTCCTACGGGGATATGTTGTCAAATCATTCTAGTCTTGTAGCTTCATTTGCAGGTTATTAGTCATAGCCCAAAAAAATGTGTTTTTTCTTGCTTTATAACCATGTGTTGCCGGTTGCCATCCTATAGAAATGGGATAGGGATCACATATAGTTGAAAGCAGTCCCATTTAACCGTTCGATGAAAAAACGAAAGCAAGATCTTCTCAGGGTACCGTAGAAAAGCACCATAGCAACTATTACTGTAACATCTACGGTAAACAAGTTACTGTAGCATACACCTTTCTTGAACGATCTGAACCATTGATTTCCTAAATCGGACTGCTTAACTTGCAATCCCTATTCAAACCGTATTTGATCCTTGTCCATAGAAATGGATTAAATCATGAGAGGCCTTTTAAAAGTTGTACAAATAATAAAGCATGAATTAAAGGTAAATGGTGATTACTTGTCCTTTTGTTTGCTTTGAGATTTGTGCAACTTAAATTGAAAGGTGACACACAGAAGCACCTATTGTAGATCATTGTGCAAAACGAGTCACTCGATCTCAGGAGTCTATACATTTAATTTGCTAACTAACTGAGCATTATTAAATCGGTTAGGCTGTCTATTTAGATGCTAAAAGGCTAGGATATGATCGGTGCTTACTGTCCAGAAGAGACCAGGCACCACAAAACTCTTAAATGGCCCCAGCTAATTCTATAGCTTTCTACATCCTTCATCCCAAAGACCCATACCACTTGCTTCTCAGTTGGCCTCAGTGACTGATCAAGTCTCACAGGTGGCCTGGCCATTAAGATATCACAATATCATTGAGCTACAATCTTCATTTTTGTTAATCATTTTTCTTTCGAAATTAGTTTGAGGCATACGTCTGGAGCTAGCTAGACGATCGTTAACAGTACATTACCATTCGTCTAATTAAACTTGGTTTTATACCCACTCATACGGCTATCTGCAACCACAAAGTAGAATTGGATTACCTGTCTGTTCCAAGCCAGAATTAAAAGGTCTCATCATGTATGTGCGATAAACGTACGTACGTGGTGCCCATGATCTAAACTATTCAGTTGTGAGACGACGGTTAACTAGCTTGTCGACGACACAGCATGCAGTGAATCAGTGCCTATACTCTAAGATGGTTTCCGGGAGAAATGACAGATGATGCCATGTTTAACCAAAAGCCTTAAATGTGATGACCGATCGATGGTTGGGGATTAGGCAGATGATTAATCGGGTGGGGCAAGTAACTAAGCAAGCAAAGGCCGGCGGATGGATGGATGGATGGATCGTGGATCCAGCTTAGCTATGCAGGATTGGATCAGTGGAATGGATGGAGAGGTTCCAGCAGACACGCGAAAGCTGCTTGCCTTATTACTAATTGACCATCGTCGTCCTCTGCCTGCACAATCTTTTCAGCTTGATTACGACATAGTTGTAGAAAAAAGAATCCTGCGATATATTCAGCAACCGACCGGAGTTTCTTTAAGGCCACGTTTGGAACACGAAAAATATGCTAATTTCTGTAAAATTCATGCATCCCAATCAGCCTCTCTAAACTTACTAGCTTAGCTATGTGCCCGTACGTTGCAACGGAAACTCAATTTGCGATAAAAAGTTTATTTGCAAGGAGTACTAACAGTGGCAAAGGTGAGTAATTAAAGAGTGGTAGTAAAGATGAGTAATTTTGATAAAGTGATGTGTATATAATAGAGATTTGTCCCAAAGCCGAATAGACGTATGCATGATGTCACCGATGGAGTCTACCTACAAGGTATGAGCTAGCGTGCATGGGCGTTGAGCTGTAGGTATCAAGATACGCGCAAAAAAGAGCCGATGAGGCCCAAAAGTACAAGTTGTTGTGGCGTAATTTTCCCCGCCTCGTCTGTATGGCTCTAGCTTTGCTTTTTGGGTGGTTTATTTAATTGTGCCTCATTTACGATGTGTATATTGCCTAATCGTGCGTGATCGCGCGAGACAATGCATGGGCGGCTGCGGATGTTGCGCATGAACTGGACCGTAAACGTACACCGTGTGGACCAACCAAATTTACGAGGTCTCCGCACCGGAATTTTTTTATTTAATATTTATTTTAAATTTTTTTTCAAAAGTAATCGGTGGGGCCAAAAAATTTCAAAACTACCCGCCCGTCGCCCAAACCACGGGCGATCGCCCTCTACTGAGGCGATATCTGCGCTGACTAACGGTCAAATAACGCCCGCACACGCCCGCCGTTGCCACCTGGCTGCCATCGCCCAAGCCAGGGGCGATCGCCCGAACCAGGGGCGACAACTCCATTTTTAAAACGCCGCACTCGAGCTACTGTGCTCATTTGCCGGCCGAGCGAGAGGAGGTAGCACCTAGCGCTGCGCGAGAAAGAAGAGGAGAAGAAGGAGAGGAAAAAAGAGAAAGGAAAAAAAGAGAGGGAAAAAAAGTATTCGTCGTTTTTGTGAAGGTAAGTCCGAAAACTTTATATGTAATATTTTTTGAAATTTTAGAAATGTAGAAATGTAGTAGAAATATTAGGTAATATTTAGAAATTTAATGTAGTAGGATTGGGTAGTAGAAATATTAGGCAATGTTTAGAGATTTAATGTAGTATTTAGAAATATTAGGATTGTAGTATTTAGAAATGTTGAGAATCAATGTAGTATTTAGAAATTTTATATGTAATATTTACAAATTTAATATAGTATTTAGGATTGTCTAGTATTTAGAAATTGTAGAATTGTGTAGTATTTAGTTTTTATTTTATGTGGTGGTTTTTTAGGTAATATTTAGAAATTAATGTAGTATTTAGTGTTTAGAAATATTATGATCGTGTAGTATTTAGAAATATTGAGATTCCATGTAATAGAAATATTAGACAATATTTAGAAATGTAATGTGGTAGAAATTTAATATTATTAATTTAACATGGTAGGTTAGCCATATGTTACGTGAGCAATGTTTCGAAAATTGCAACATAGAAATTAAAGGAAGTACGATATATCATGTACATATACAGTTTTTAAGATTAGGACAAATGAATAATATATAGTAGTAATTCCGTAATGAAAAAATGGGTAGTTGAATTACTTATTTATAGTCGGATTTCTTTGTATGATCACCATTCGTTTACACATTGTATTTTAGAGTATATTTCAAAACATGGTAGGTTAGTAACATATCGTCAGGCACCGTGCTACGCTAGAAATTAGTAGAGTAAAAAAATTTGGAAATGTCAGGCACCGTTAGAAATCAGTAGAGTAAAAAAAATTGACAATATAATGTAACATTTATATAGTAATGCATGATGCGGTTAGATGGAGAAATAATGATTTTTTCGGTTCGACGTTGTAGGCAGCATGTCGGAGAAATTGTATTTTCAAATATTCTATGGAGATGGGGAGATAGCACAGGGGCCGGATGGAGTGGATTTGTCGGCATTTTCAACAGTCATACGGGGCATATCTAAGCCGAGAGTAGGGGTGCAATCGGATCGGATTCGGTCGGATATCGCTCTTTCCATATCCTAAACCATATTTTTTATCGGATTCGGATAGTACCGGATACGGATACGGCGCGGATAATATCGGTAGCGGATTCGAATCGAATACGGAGCGGAATCGATACGGTATCAAATAATTTTTGTCGGATAATGCGCAAAAACAGATACCGCATAAAGTACACATATAACACCGATTAGGCGTACCGATGATAAGTTTCAAACATAGAATGATACGTAAATAATATTACAATAAGTCGATAAAATGACCATGAGGTCCACAACTCCATGTTTCATAAAGAGACAATATAACTCCATGTTTTATAAAGAGACAATACAACAAGTCAATAATATTTATATTATATCATAAGGAGACTAAGGAGTACTAAATTAGGCTGGCAACATCTCAAGCAGTCAATCATTATCAGTCGCCCACCATAGTCTCATCCTACAAAACAAAAGGTAACAATAAAGTTAAAATGAATAGTATAGCAATTAAAAAGTGTCATAATAAACATGCCAATATACCATGGGGTTTATTGTTGTATATTTAGCCTTCCAATATGCAATTTAGCCTTCCACCATGTAGTTTCATATGTCCAGCTATTCTTTTTAATGATGTGGAACATAAGACAAGTTTATTTGTCATTGGGTTGCATCCAACGAAACCCAAAGCTTGGAGTTATTAATGATTTTTCTGAATTACCATCACAACTAACAAACTAAGCAGCAGTCTTGCTGTAAATGTTCCATCCAAAGGTTAATGCATAAAAGGATTACATGTTTGTGTGAATGGTTATATACTTACAGAATGTAGACAACATCTCCCTCTCAAAAAGATAAGATGTCGAGTGTAGACTAAATCACTAAGTTACCAGTCAGAAAAATAAATCAGCAGCAAGATTAGGTCACCAAAATCTTCACACTATCTCTGTCCTAGGTAATGGTAATAGTTGATTTTACAAAGCCAGACATGAACTTCAAATAGCTTGCTATGTGCACTTGTGCAGGTGCGGAGAACTTCTAGTATTTGCCTGGGAAAAAGGGTAAATCCAAGCATTCTCCAACTAAAGATCACAGAAGAAAAATCACAGGCATGAACAATGTAGCGTCAGCATATCATGATCCATTGCTTACTACCGAGCCAGAAATAGCTGACACAGGAAATCACCCCGCACAAATACATTTCTTTCTATTGCCTCTTTTTGGAGCAGGTCTGCAGATTGAATGACATCCTGAAATAGCTGACACAGGAAAGTTTTCACATCTAGAGAATCTTGCACCTCCACACTCTTTTCATTCTATCAATATCATCCTGTGCAGGGATCAGGTGTGAAAAAACCCTTTGTTATTCAAAACCCATTTCACCTCATCTTTTTCATCATTTATTTGTACCTCTGCTAACACAACCCGGAGCTCCTCCCATTCAGTTATCTCATTTTCTCCAGAAAGTCTTCTAAACTGAACGAACCAATAATGTAGCAGCTACGAGGAGAGTCACCAAACAACAAGACCACACAAATGGTAAATCAGTAAACTAAACCCTGTCAAAACAGTCATTTCTTGACCGCCATCTTGGCCATATCATTACCACAATCAGGAGTGCTTCTCATACTAACATATGACAAAATCTTTTACTTAAAACAATGTCAGAAGACTATCTTATAAACCAAGATTAACAGTAAAGCAAAAATAGAACAAAGGGAGGAGAATGAACAAACCTCTAAAGTCGTGTCTACAGGTGAATCACATGCTTTGGCTTTATACTCCATGTCCAACTCATCAATCAACGTTGCAATCTTCTCCTAAGAAGCTGAAATTTTATGAAATGAATGACAGTTGCTATTAGTAGAGGAAAAAATAGAAATTGTATAACATATGAAATGGATGACATATTTTTACCTCTTCTAGATGATGTTGTCCAGTCCTTGGTACAAATTAGGGCTTCCACCACCTCAGGACCTCGGGATCGACGGGCGGAGGCTGGAGGCGGTGGCAGAAGCCGGCGTCGACGGATGGACCAAGCAGCGAGCAGGGACTCCAGATCGGGGAAGGACCGAGTCACCGAGCACAGGGGGACCGAGTCACCGAGCGCAGGGACTCCAGATCGGCGAAGCAAGTGAAGGGTGAACCGGCGAACGGCGATGGAGTCGGGGACGGGTTGCGGGAGGGGCGGCGGCGGCGATGGAGTCAGGGGGAGGGCGGCGGCGATGGAATCGGGGCGGGGGGACGGCGGCGGCGGCGATGGAGTCGGGGAGCCGGGGGCTAGACGGGTTATGAGGGCGGCGGCGGCGATGGAGTCGGGGGGAGGGCGGCGGCGGCGCGGCGATGGAGTCGGGGCGGGGGGACGGCAGCGGCGGCGATGGAGTCGGGGGGACGGGAGTGACGAGAGGAGGAGGACTGAGTCCGAGAGAGGAAGAGAGGAGCTAGCCAGCTAGGGTTTACCGGTTATAAGTTTGGCTCTTTATCTTTGCGCGTCGGAGGTCAGGGTCGGCAAATATTTTCGGATATCCGGAGAAATTAATTCGGATATATCCGAAAATTTTCTCAGAATATACCGATCCGACGGATAGTGCTCTCCTAATCCGAATCCGAATCCGAACTAAAATATCCGAATCCGAATCCGAATCCGAAAATTATCCGAAAAAAAAATCCGAATCCGATCCGAACCTGTCCGGTCGGTCGGTCGGCAAAAATCCGATCCGATTGCACCCCTAGCCGAGAGATAGGACATACAGGGATTTGTTGGAGTGGATGTTTCAGATGTTCAGTTTGGATACCCAGAGTGTTCGTCTGCGGGTTAGAGCAGTAGTAAGCCGTGCGCAAGACTTTTTTTATAGAGAGCTGGTTCCTATTAACGCGACATCGTCATGGAGGAGCTATGTTGAGTATGCTGTAGAGCGGGACTGGCCGCTCATATTGCTGGTAGATTGGTACCAGGTACCTCCATCGGTGTCGGAGGTTCGTGATGTCGGGGTAGATATTACGGAGGAGGGGAAGACAGATATGCAAGAATGCAATGATGAAGGTGGCAAGGACCCCGGAGACGGGGGACACGAGGTTGGCGGTGGCGACGTGATCGGGGGTGGTGAGGAGGCAGCCGTGGAGGCGCGGGGGGTGGCCGACGAGGGGGAGGAGGTGGAGCACATAGTTGACTTGATGGAGGAGGAGGACCGTGCAGATGAGGAAGTCCCTGATGGCGAACGCTCGGACGAGGAGGACAATACTCCTGAGGTGCCTGTCCCTAGTGTGTGGACTAATTATAATTTCGAAGACCTAACAATGAATGAAGAGAACAGAGATGCATGGGAGTATCATGAGAATGGGGTCGCGCAGGGGGCCATATATAAAGACAAGGAGGCTGTGATGGATGCGGTGAAGTACTGGTCAATGTCTCTTCGGTGGCGATTAAGAGTAGTGAAGTCCAGCAAAAAAAGACTACGACGTGAAGTGCGTAGTTGATTCGTGCCTATGGCGGGTGCATGCATACAAGGGGAAGTGGAGGGACTACTGGAAATGTTCCATAGTGATGGAGCATAACTGCCAACTGGAGGAAGCAGAGCAGGAACACCGCAATCTGTCGTACACTTGGGTGGCAAATGTGTTTTATGGTCAGATCGTGGACAATCCACACCTGCAGCCTCGATCTATTATCAGAGCCGTGGAGGAGAGGTTTCAGTACCAGATTAGCTACGGAAAGGCATGGAGAGCAAAAACAACAGCTTTGCAAATATGGTTCGGGACATACGAGGCTTCTTACGAGAATATTCCACACTTGCTCAGGGCAATATCAAGTAGGAATCCCAGTACGGTCATCGACCTTGCGGAGTTTCCCGCGGATGGTGTGTGCGCTGGTAAGTGGGTCTTGCAGCGGGCCTTCTTCGCCCTCGGCGCATGCATAAATGCCTTCCGACACTGTCGCCCAGTCATTTGCATGGACGACACATTCCTCATAGGGAAATATAAGGGCCAGATTCTAACTGCAATCGCGATAGACGCCAACAACCAGGTTCTACCGGTCGCATTGGCCTTCGTGGAGGGGGAAAACACGAAGAGCTGGTACTGGTTTCTTGAAAGAGTCAAGATGGCAGTTGTCCAGGACCGCCCTGATGTATGTGTCATCCATAACCGACATGCAGGCTTGCTGAGGGCGATCGTGGATATGCAACAAGGGTCCGACGTCGTGGGAGCAAAGAAAGTGGCTGAACTCAAGAGCGGTGGTGCATGAGGCACATGGGTGCCAATTTTTTCTATCAGTTCAGGAACAAAGAGCTTATGAACATGTTCAAGCGGCTGTGCAAACAGAACCAGCGGAGGAAGTTCGACGCGCTGTGGAGGACGTTGGATGAACTAACCAAGAAGCAATCACTGAATCTAAGGGATGACGCTAGTTCATCAAGGAACCCTATGGTGTACCACGAGCAAGGAGATGACCCCACAGCCTTGTGCGCGCTCCCGACAGACGCACTAAACATTCGGCGTAGGCCGGGGACAAGCATAAAGAGTTTCACGGACTGGATACAGCACGAGCCGTTGGAGAAATGGTCCCTTCTGCATGACGAGGGCGGTTCCCATTATGGAATAATGACAACCAACCTGACGGAGATTTACAACTGGGTAATGCAAGGTGCGAGATGCCTTCCGTTGGTGGGCATTGTTGAGGGTGTGTTACTAGGCACCCAAAGATATTTCGTTGAGCGGTACAAGGCCTCCGCTGCATGTATGTCGGACAATCGCCTGTCCTACTCAACGGTTGTCTCTACGTACATGGCCAACAAGACACGGAAAGCACAGACACATCGCTTGACACCGGAGAGTGGCGTGGAACGGAGGTACCACGTGCACTGCGATGACCAGGGTAGAAGAGGTGCCCACTGGGAGAGGACTTCCCATCTGTGCATACTCCGAAGCCGATCGCGAGTGCTCTGCCGAAGCCATGCTCGCTGACTTGTTGTGCTCGCACGTGATTGCCGCAAAGAAAGAGACACACCAGTCATGTCGTCCGTACATCTCCCACTACTACTACAAGCAAAGTGTTCTCAACACGTGGCATAACGAGGTGTACGGGTACCGAGTCGATGGATCGTTCACTGCAGCCCCCCTCCAGGGCATCGATGGGCACCGGACATCCGAATGTTGAAGCAGAAGGTTGGGCGTCGAAGGACACGGCGTATTAGGAACAATATGGATGAGTCTGAAGCGCATTGTAATTGTGGATAATGCAATTCTATGTACCAATTATTTGTTGTCCGAGCTTTGCTGGCGTGACCACCGGCTCTGGCTCACCCGTAAGGTCCTCCTCTTCAACTTGTGCGTCGAGGAGTACTCACCGCACCGAGTGCTGCGGCAGTTCGGCCTCTTCCAGACTTTCCCCCTGCCGACTACTCACGCTGTCTCACGTGGCGCGCGCAGGTAGGTGTCCTAAGCACAATACTTACCATTCCCGCGGAATGCATGTTGTGTGTAAATTGCCATTTTTGCATTGCAGGATGAACCGGTCGGGGTCTGTACTGGGCACTCCGTTCGCTCATCACATGATATCGTGGGTGTTGCAGTGGGATGACGCGGAGGCGGACACGGTGGACGAGACCCGGCCGTACGACCATGCCATGTACGACGATTACATGGACTGGTGTCAGGACCCGAATGTGCAAATTCGGACCCTCTGTGTTTCAGCACTAGTCCAGGATCACGCTAGTGCACACAGGTTCAACATCGGTACATATCACAGACATATCCAACGAGATAGTAAGTTCTTTATTTAAATACTCAAAATGGTTGATTGACCTTAAGATCGAATTACAAAGGTACGCCTCGCAGGGTGAATACTTATTAAGATAACCAAGTGCAGCGGAATAAAATAGACTCGTGGCGCCAGCCAATTTGCCACAAGCAACTGACTGGGCTCGCTCCCTAGTTCGTCGGCTCCTCCTGATACTCCTCCTCCAGGACAGGGGTTGCTTCTTCTTCAACTGAGGTTGTGTTGTTGCAAGGGTGAGTACTTTGAGCACTCAGCAAGTCATGCACAGAATGCAATGCTAATATTCTACATGCATGGCTCAGTACAAAGGGTAGGCTATGGTTCATTTGCAATACAGCATTCAAGATAAACAGTATAGATTGCAAGCAGTAAAACAATAGTAAAGATAGTAACTTTCGCAACATTTCAATCGTAAATCATTTTCTATCGTAAGTCTAGTTCATCATTACCATCCCAAACATTTTCCATAAACACATTATTTTCATGAAAATCTAACCCTTGACTGTAATCACCGAGCGATGCTCAATACCGTGAGCACGACTATTCGAATAGGTTGTACACTCTGCAGAGGTTATACACTTTACCCACAAGATACAGTCAAATGCCACCAAGGCGAGTAACCATAACAAAGCTTTTCCAAAGATCCGTCTAAACCCAAGATCGCCTCGCTAAGGTTTCAACACCGAGGAGGACTGGTTACCACACCTGTGGCCCCCTCTTGCGCCATGTGAGTTCTCACCCGCTCATCCAGGCCCCACACCACCACGACAGTACCAAAGAATAGATTTTCCAGTTCACTCAGCTAGGCCCGTCCCATTACGGAGCTTGTGGTTGTATGAAAGACTCAGTTCAAAGGCTCGCAAGGTTAAGTCCTTAGTTGACCGAGGCAAGACTAACCAAGTGTGATCCCAACATCAAAAACCAACCAAAACCAAATACGACCGCCCATTTGCCACTCTTGGCACACCAGAAACAATCTTGCTACTTGCCCCAGTCTAAATCATTTTCCTACCCCGGTTCTTTACTACTGCACCACGTGCCATCAACAACTCAATAACACATGTCTCATTTACAAAACACGTTCCATATCTCATTAAGTCAATATTAACTTTAATATTCCAAAATCATGAAATATTCATGTGGCAGGGCTAAGCATACTACTTCGGTCTAATCAACCCATGTTGGCAAATTATTAATGTCCAACTATTATTCCACAACCTAGGGTGACAAATGATTCATGGCCTGCAATTATATACGACAAGGTGGCATACCGCAACTAGGCATGTAACTAATCCCAGAACTTATTAAAAATCATTTCTACCAAATTAGCATGCAATAATTTAAATCAAAATAATTTACTACGGTAGGTTCAACATGATCAAACACAACTTGCCTCCAAAAAGTACTGGTTCTGGTTCTTGAGCTTGCTCCTGGGTCCAAACTTCTCCTTCAAAACCTTCGGGTACTTCAACGTCTACTCGTAACGTAAACACAAAGCAATAAAATAAATAAACAGTGGACAACAGTGCTCAAAAATTCGAATAAAATTCATAAACAGAAAGATCACGATTTTACAAATTTATAGAAATTGGAATCACTCAAATCGGAGTTAAAACGCAAAAGTTATAAGCATTTGAAGTGTTGAAATATATTTAAAATCAATCAACCGAGTTAAATAAATATTTTCTTTTTCGGAAAAACATTTATTGCGTCATCTTGGACACGTGTCGCCACCAGAGAGTGACGCGTGGCCTTGCTGACGTCGGCCCTGACCGGCTCCCGTGCTAACGTCAGCATGACGTCAGCATGACTCGGCCAACCCACTGACAGGTGGGACCCACCGTGACATCAGCATGACGTCACTGAACAGTGCGGTGCTGGCGCTTTAAGATTCATGCGCTAAGATTCCATCGGGCCCGTCCGTTTAAACGAACGGCTCGGATTACCCCTCCCGTTTTGGCTTGGGTTTGGTACGGACGCGACGCGTGGCTTCAATCCATGCCGTCAGTTCCCGATCGGACGGTTACGGTGAAACCTAACTGGGGTATACAATTCAATCTAGGCCTTTAGATCTTAATCCAACGGCTGAGAATTAGAGATGGCCTTTACTGTTACGGAATGACGCGGTGAAATCCGAAGCACTAGATGCTGATCTAACGGCCCACATCTAATCTTGGTTAATTCCTATGCAATGCGACTTGAGCCATCCGATTGAGATCCAGCGACTACAATTGAATCTAGTTTTAGAGTCTAGGTTTAATCTGGATCCTTAGATCTTGATCTAACGGCTTAGGTTAACACGGATCTACGCACGAGCAATAGCGACGTGGACTCACCGCGTTGGATCCGGATCGTCTTGGTGAGTGAAGTTCGTGGCTCCGGCGACGGCGCGGCGGCTCAAGGGTGCCGGAGACGAAGACGACAACGTGGCCGACGGCGCTCCCGTGCTCCTCCGGCGTGATGAAGTGGTGCTCCCGACGCGGCTTGACGGGATGAACTCCAAGGGACCAACGGCAACGACGGAGGGTGACCGGCGGCGACGGGACGAAGCAAAAACGACGGCGTAAAGCTTCGGGACTTCGGCGAGTTCGTGCGGCGAAACGGCGGCGGCTCGGGCAGTGTGCGGTGTACGGCTGGGTGCGGCGTGGCTAGGGCTTCCCGAGGCGTGTGGCGGCGCATTAAATAGGGCCCTCGACGTCCGTGAAATTCGTAGAAACCGAGGCCCACTCGGGTGCGGCGGTGGAGTCCGACGGCGACTCGGAGTGATGACGTGGCGCGGCGAGGGACGTCTGATCCGACCGAATCCAACGGTGCGTGGCACGTGGCGGCACGGCAAGGCGTGAGCCGTCGGATCCGGATCGCACGGCGGCGGTCGTTAGGGTTTTCCGATATGGGCCGCATAGTGTTTGGCCCAACACTGTTCATCTGGATTTTAATTCTTTTCCGATTAAAAATAATTTCCAAAAATTAAATAATTCATTTGAGGCATTAAAAATACCGAAAAAATTCTGGAAAAATTCTAAAAAATATTTTAGGACATTTGGGACCTAAATAAAATATTTGCAACAAAACTTTACTTTAACTTTTCTATCATTTAATTACTTTGGTAAATAGCTTTACTCAAAATAAATCCAAATAAATTCCTTAAATCCCCAAAAATTCGAAATACCACTTAAATGCAAGAAAAGCAAAAATTGGGGTGTTACAAACCTCCCCCCTTAACGGAATCTCGACCCCGAGATTCAGGGCTGGCTAAGGAATAGGTTAGGGAATTCCTTCTTCAAGTCCTCTTCTCGCTCCCAGGTTGCTTCGCTCTCGGAATGGTTACTCCACTGAACTCTACAAAAGCGGGTCGATTTATTTCTCGCTTTCGATCCATTGTGTCCAAGATCTTCACCGGTACTTTTGTAGGTCAAATCCTCCTGCAGACTCAACCGACTCCAACCAGATCTGCTTTTCCGCACTCGGAGACACTTCTTTAATTGTGACACATGGAACACATCATGCACTCCGCTAGAGATCATGCAGAACTCCGGTGACACGCTTACTTCGCCTCTACGACTTAGGATCTTGAATGGGCCAACATATCTTGGCGCTAGCTTCCCTTTAGCGTGGAACCTCTTAACTCCTTTGAGTGGGGTAACCCTGAGATACACAAAATCTTCAGGCTCAAAGCTCAAATCCCTGCGGCGATTATCGGCGTAACTCTTCTGTCTTGATTGTGCAATTTTCAACCTTTCCCTGATCATGGCTATCTGCTCTTCAGCTTCTCAAAGAATATCCGGCCCAAACATATGACGTTCTCCGGTCTCATTCCAATTCAATGGCGTTCGATAGGGTCTTCCATATAGCGCTTCGAATGGCAACATCTGCAAACATGCTTGGTAGCTGTTGTTATAGCTAAACTCAACGTACGGCAAGCACTTGTCCCACGAAGTTGTATAAGCCAATGCACATGCCCTCAACATGTCCTCCAGTATCTGATTAACTCTTTCCGTTTGCCCATCCGCTCATGGGTGATATGCGATCAAGTTCGACGGGTCCCTAGGGCTCATGCAACTTATCCCAAAATCTTGAGGTAAACTGGGTACCTCTGTCCGATACAATCTTTTTTGGAACTCCATGTAGACATACAATTCTTGACATATACAAATCTGCTAAACGGTCCCCTGAGTATGTAGTCTTCACTGGTATGAAGTGAGCGACCTTTGTCAAACGGTCCACTATAACCCATATGGAGTCGTACCCTTTCTAGGTCCTCGGTAAACCAGCAACGAAGTCCATTCCGATTTCCTCCCATTTCCACTCAGGTATCTTTAGTGGCTGTAGCAGTCCTGCTGGCCTTTGATGCATTGCTTTGACTCTTTGGCATATGTCGCACAACGCAACATGCTCTGCAACTTCACGCTTCATGCTTGGCCACCAAAATCTTTCCTTCAGATCTTGATACATCTTAGCGCTTCCCGGATGAATAGAGTACTTGGAATCATGGGCTTCCTTCAGAATCAGCTGTTTCAGTTCCTTCTTGTGCGGTACGCAAATGCGATTCTTGATCCACAATGTACCTTGCTCATCCAGCTTGAAATCCTTCGCCTTGCCTTCCTCCATTTTGGACTTAATCCTCTGAATCTTGACATCATCCTTCTGTCCCTTACGGATCTGATCTTCCAAGGTAGGCTTCACCTCTAGAGCGGCTAAAAATCCTTTAGGTACAACTTCCAACTTCAGCTTCTGAAATTCCTTGCATAACACGACTTGACTTGCCTCCACCAACTTGTTCACAGAATGGCTCTTCTGGCTTAAAGCATCAGCCACCACATTGGCTTTCCCGGGGTGATAATGAATCCCCAGATTGTAATCCTTAATTAGTTCCAACCACCTCCTCTGCCTCATGTTCAGGTCCGATTGAGTAAATATATATTTAAGACTCTTATGGTCCGTGTACACCTCACATCTGTTCCCAATCAGATAGTGCCGCCATAACTTCAAGGCATGCACTATGACTGCTAACTCTAGGTCATGTGTCGGATAGTTCTCCTCATGCGGCCTCAGCTGCCTTGATGCATATGCGACGACTTTTCTATTCTGCATTAACACGCAACCAAGCCCTTGGCGTGATGCATCACAGTATATATCAAAGCTCTAGCTTAAATCCAGTAGAACTAACACTGGTGCTGTTGTCAAACGTTTCTTCAGCTCCTGAAAACTCCGCTCACATTCCGGCGTCCATGTGAACTTCTTTTCCTTCTTCAATAATTGCGTAAGAGGTCTCGCGATCATTGAGAATCCTTCAATAAAACGGCGGTAATAACCGACCATTCCAAGGAAACTACGGATTTGGGTCACCGTCTTGGGTGGCTCCCAATGCAACACTGCTTTCACCTTACTTGATCGATCATGACTTCTTGGCGGTCATCACATGTCCAAGGAACTCCACCTTGTGCTTCCAGAAATCACACTTACTAAACTTAGCAAAAAGCTGCTGTTCTCTTAACTTCTCCAGAACTAGCTTCAGATGGTTGGCATGCTCTTCTCTTGTCTTGGAGTAAACTAGAATGTCATCTATGAACACAACAACGAACTTATCCAGGTATTCCATGAAAACCTTATTCATCATGTTCATGAAATATGCAGGTGCATTTGTCAAACCAAAGGACATAACTATAAACTCGTAGTGTCCATATCTTGACGAAAATGCGGTCTTCGACACATCCTCCGATCGAATCTTCAGCTGATGATATCCTGATCGCAGGTCAATCTTGGAGAAAACTCCGGCTCCTCTCAACTGGTCAAATAGGTCATCGATCCTGGGTAGCGGATACTTATTCTTTAGTGACTTCATTCAGTGCTCATTAATCCACACACATCCCAGAATTCCGTCCTTCTTTTTAACAAATGTAACCGGTGCTCCCCATGGTGAAGAACTAGGTCTGATAAATCCCTTATCCATTAACTCCTCAATCTGCTTCTTCATTTCCACCAGCTCATCGGTTGACATCCGATAAGGTCTCTTAGCTATCGGGGCTATTCCCGGTACTAACTCAATCACAAACTCTATGTCCCTGTCTGGTGGCATTCCAGGTAAATCTTCTAGAAATACATCCGGGTATTCACTGACAATTGGTACATCTTCTATGCTGACGGCCTTCACACTATTGACCATCAACTGTCCATCTCGAACGGCAGTTGCCTGAAACTCTATTCTTCTCCCACAAGGACTCTCGACTGATATGACTTTTCGTCCACAGTCTAATACGATCTTGTGTTTAGACAACCAGTCCATTCCCAAAATAACATCTAGGGTTTGGGTTTCTAACACCACTAAGTTTGCTAGGAACTCTGTTCCGTCTATAAGCAACTTTACCCCAGAACATCCCACATCAGATCGGAGTTCTGATCCCGGATTGTACTAGCAATACATGCCTAAGGTTCACCATTTTCAACCCATTGTTCACAAAGAAAATCCGAGATATAAACGAATGTGAAGCTCCGTAATCAAATAAAAGCAGGTGCAATCGAGTTAACAAGTAACTTACCCAAGACGACGTCCGATGTATTCTCGTGACCGTGATCGGCGGTGACATGATTGACTCGCCCCTCACCACACCTGGCGGCAGCTCCAGACAGCGGCTCGACGACTTGCTCCTGGCGCAGGTGTCTTCGTTGGAGTAGTCCCGAGGTTGAAGCGAACTGGTGTCACTCCTCCTCCTTTCTTAGGACTATAGTTGGCAAAGTGCCCCGCTCGCTGTAAACGAAACAACGCTTGATCGCCGATCGCGACTTGTCATGGCCAGATTCCCAACTAGTGTTGGTGTCTGGAAATTTTGTCCGGCAGTCTCTCGGTATTAGTGGCGGCGCGTCATCACATTCCTTGGCTGAAATCAAGAAGCGGTTTGGGGTAACCTCAAGCGCCGCGCTCCTCGACGTGCTCCTCGCCAGTGCCATCTCAAGGCTTCCGGTTGTCCTCTAGCTCCTTGCGCTTGTCCTCCAATATCGGCGCTTTGTTCACTAGCTCTGAAATCGTGAAAGGTGTGGGTTATGAGTCCCAATCGCAGCCCTCAATTCATCCCTTCATGAAACGAGACTGCTTGGTTTTGTCCGCTGTTACGCCCTCAAAAGCGTGGCGTGCACCGCGTGAACTTATTCAGATATTCGGACACTGGTTGATTGCCCTGCTTCAGTGCCCTGAACTCTTCCTTTTTCAGCTCCATTATGCCTTCGGGCACATGGTACTGCCGGAAAGCAATCGTGAACTCCTCCCAGCTAATGTCCTATGGGTGCTCATGAGCAGCACAGAAGTTTTCCCACCATTCGGCTGCAATTCCTTCAAGCTGATGTGAGGCATAGAGTACCCTCTCATTTCCTTCACACTGGGTGATGTGCAACTTTCTATCGTCCTCAGCCAATCATCCGCCTCCAATGGATTGGCATTTCCAGAAAATGTAGGCGGCCGAGTCCTCATGAATTCTCGACAAATCGAGTGTGGCCAGATCGATTGACTCGTTAGCTTGGGCGGCGGCTTGGGCGGTGACTCTGCAGATCTGTTGCATCATAGCGCATTAATCGAAGTCTGCAACAAGGAAGGCTCCAAAATTCGTGATATCAATCAAGCGGTCTTTGGTTGAGGTCCTAGTCCTTCATCATCGATCCAAAATTCTGCATATCAACTGGCGGTGCTGGTTGAGGTCTTAGTCCTTCATCATTGATGTTTCCAGCTGAACGAGAACCACTCCCATTTCCTCCTTGGTTCCTCGAGTGTTCACCATCTGCCGATTGCTCCATGGTTTAGAGACGAGAGGGAAATAAGAGTAGACAAGTAATAGAGTACTTATGCGGGGTCAAAGGTGTAATAGCAAAATCCCACTTTATTACTTTATTAATATCGAGATATGGTTGCTCACAATGCCTATGGGCCATGCAACACATACTGATCACTCACAAGCATGAAAGAAGCAAATCAAGCTAATACTCTGGAGACAAACGCCTCTAAAGGTGACTCTTATTCCAAGACGCGACTCATCGTAGGAGTCTCAACTGCTAATCCTAACGCTCACTCCTTGAGCCATCCCCCACCGGAACTTCCCGGTGGATACACCGGCGGGTGTGCTGGTGCTGGTACAAATCTATCCCAACGATCCGCAGCTAGATGCATCTCCTGTTCCTCCCGCCGCTCGACCTCCACCGCTCGCTCTGCTGCGGCCGTGGCTCGTTCCTCCGTGGCTCCTCCGGTTCAGGTCGTGCAGCTCCAAAGACTGCTCCGGCCAGTCCGTATAGCGCTGTCTCCAGCTCCCTAATCCTCTGGATGGAGTGAGCCAAGTACTCGCAAGTTTGCAACAGATGAGTCCTCAGCTCCGTGAACTCGTCACGAGACCTCTGCAGCTCCTGGACCGTCTCGTCGATAGCATCCTCTTGAGCGATGACATATCTCGCCAGGTGGGTGATCGTGGCATCCTCCTCCTCTATGGGCTCACGGCTGTAGCGGTTGTCTCTGCGTGGATGGTGACGAAACACTGTGCCATCCAACTCCCTTGGGTAGGTATGAGCAATCTGCCTCATCGCCAGACGCGATGTCTCCTGGATCCCGGCATCAAACGACGACCTCCTGGCAGTGATGCGGATGGGACGACTTCGCCTCGCCTCTCTCTGAAGTGAGACCGTGATCGTAACATCCCAGCGATATCCATCCTGCCGCACTACAAGAGTCCCCAGAGATCGGTGCTGTCAGAACCTCCAAGCAACAAGATCATACGCCAAAGCTCATGGCATACCCTCCAAAGGCGCACCAAAAGGGTGGATCATCCACATCTGCCAAAGGACACTCACGTGAAAACTCAGAAATTTTAAAGTGATACGAGGACACAAAAATTCAGCAAGGGGTATGAAAAAGAGAGAAGGGGTAAGTCGAGAATGCATTATCATCTTGACACATTTTAACTTTTAGAAAATAGCTTTATCCTCACTACGACCATTCTAACTAAGGGCTGGCCCCATAACAAGATGGCTCGATACCACCTCTGTCGGACCCGAATGTGCAAATTCGACCCTTTGTGTTTCAAAGACTAGTCCAGATCACGCTTAGTGCACACAAAGCTCAACAACGGTACATATCACGTACATATCCAACGAGATAGCAAGTTCTTTATATAAATACTCAAAATGGTTGATCGACCATAAGATCGAATTACAAAGGTACGCCTCGCAGGGCGAATACTTATTAAGATAACCAAGTGCAGCGGAATAAAATAGACTCGTGGCGCCAGCCAATTTGCCACAGCAATCGATCTGGCTCGCTTCCCTAGTTCGCTCGGCTCCTCCCGATACTCCTCCTCCAGATGGGGTTGCTTCTTCTTCAACCGAGGTTGTGTTGTTGCAAGGGTGAGTACTTTGAGCACTCAAAGAAGTCATGCATGTAATGCAATGCTAATATTCTACATGCATGGCTCAAGACAAAGGGTAGGCTATGGTTCATTTGCAATACAAAGATTCAAGATAAATAAAGATAGATTGCAAGCAGTAAAACAATAGTAAAGATAGTAACTTTCGCAACATTTCAATCGTAAATCATTTTCTATCGTAAGTCTAGTTCATCATTACCATCCCAAACATTTTCCATAAACACATTATTTTCATGAAAATCTAACCCTTGACTGTAATCACCGAGCAATGCTCAATACCATGAGCACGGCTATTCGAATAGGTTGTACACTCTGCAGAGGATATACACTTTACCCACAAGATACATCAAATGCCACCAAGGCGAGTAATCAGTAATAAAGCTTTTCCAAAGATCCGCCTAAACCCAAGATGTTCGCTAAGGTTTCAACACCGAGGGACTGTTACCACACCTGTGGCCCCCTTTTGCGCCATGTGAGTTCTCACCCGCTCCTCCCCACCCCACCACCACGACAAGACCAAAGAATAGATTTCCTAGTTTACCCAGCTAGGCCCGTCCCATTACGGAGCTTGTGGTTGTATGAAAGACTCAGTTCAAAGGCTCACAAGGTTAAGTCCTTAGTTGACCGAGGCAAGACTAACCAAGTGTGATCCCAACATCAAAAACCAACCAAAACCAAATACGACCGCCCAGTTGCCACTCTTGGCCCACCAGAAAGAATCTTGCCACTTGCCCCAGTCTAAATCATTTTCCTACCCCGGTTCTTTACTACTGCACCACGTGCCATCAACAACTCAATAACACATGTCTCATTTACAAAACACGTTCCATATCTCATTAAATCAATATTAACTTTGATATTCCAAAATCATGAAATATTCATGTGGCAGGGCTAAGCATACTACTTCGGTCTAATCAACCCATGTTGGCAAATTATTAATGTCCAACTATTAATCCACAACCTAGGGTGACAAATGATTCATGGCCTGCAATTATATACGACAAGGTGGCATACCGCAACTAGGCATGTAACTAATCCCAGAACTTATTAAAAATCATTTCTACCAAATTAGCATGCAATAATTTAAATCAAAATAATTTACTACGGTAGGTTCAACATGATCAAACACAACTTGCCTTCAAAAAGTACTGGTTCTAGTTCTTGAGCTTGCTCCTGGGTCCAAACTTCTCCTTCGAAACCTTCGGGTACTTCAACGTCTACTCGTAACATAAACACAAAGCAATAAAATAAATAAACAGTGGACAATAGTGCTAAAAAATTCGAATAAAATTCATAAACAGAAAGATCACGATTTTACAAATTTATAGAAATTGGAATCACTCAAATCGGAGTTAAAACGCAAAAGTTATAAGCATTTGAAGTGTTGAAATATATTTAAAATCAATCAACCGAGTTAAATAAATATTTTCTTTTTCGGAAAAACATTTATTGCGTCATCTTGGACACGTGTCGCCACCAGAGAGTGACACGTGGCCTTGCTGACGTCGGCCCTGACCGGCTCCCGTGCTGACGTCAGCATGACATCATCGTGACGTCAGCATGACTCGGCCAACCCACTGACAGGTGGGACCCACCGTGACATCAACATAACGTCACTGAACAGTGCGGTGCTGGCGCTTTAAGATTTGTGCGCTAAGATTCCATCGGGCCCGTCCGTTTAAACGAACGGCTCGGATTACCCCTCCCGTTTTGGCTTGGGTTTGGTACAGACGCGACGCGTGGCTTCAATCCACGCCGTCAGTTCCCGATCGGACGGTTACGGTGAAACCTAACTGGGGTATACAATTCAATCTAGGCCTTTAGATCTTAATCCAACGGTTGAGAATTAGAGATGGCCTTTACTGTTACGGAATGATGCGACGAAATCCGAAGCACTATGCTGATCTAACGGCCCACATCTAATCTAGGTTAATTCCTATGCAATGCAACCTGAGCCATCCGATTGAGATCCAGCGACTACAATTGAATCTAGTTTTAGAGTCTAGGTTTAATCTGGATCCTTAGATCTTGATCTAACGGCTTAGGTTAACACGGATCTATGGCACAGGCAATAGCGACGTGGACTCACCCGAAGCGTTGGATCTGGATCGTGCGGCTGGTGAAGTTCGTGGCTCCGACGACGGCGCGGCGGCTCAAGGGTGCCGGAGACGAAGACGACGACGTGGCCGACGGCGCTCCCGTGCTCCTCCGGCGTGATGAAGTGGTGCTCCCGACGCGGCTTGACGGGATGAACTCCAAGGGACCAACGGCAACGGCGGAGGGTGACCGGCGGCGGGACGGCAAAACGACGGCAGAAAGCCGGGACTTCGCGAGGTCGTCGGTGAAACGGCGGCGGCCGGCAAAGCAAGTCGCGGTGTCTGGTGGGTGCGGGCGCGGCTAGGGCTTCCCGAGGCGTGTGGCGGCAAGATTAAATAGGGCCTCGACGTCTGTGGAATCCGAGAAACCGAGGCCCACTCGGGTCTGGGCGCGAGTCCGGCGGCGACTCGGAGTGACGACGCGGCGCGAGGGACGCCTCGATCCGACCGAATCCAACAAAGGCGTGGCACGTGGCAACAAGATGAAGGCGTGAGCCGTCGGATCCGGATCGCACGGCGGCGGATCGTTAGGGTTTTCCGATATGGGCGCATAAGTGTTCGCCCAACACTGCTCATCCGGATTTTAATTTTTTTCCGATTAAAAATAATTTCCGAAAATTAAATAATTCATTTGAGGCATTTAAAATACCAAAAAAATTCTGGAAAAATTCTTAAAAATATTTTAGGACATTTGGGACCTAAATAAAATATTTGCAACAAAACTTTACTTTATCTTCTCTATCATTTAATTACTTTGGTAAATAGCTTTACTCAAAATAAATCCAAATAAATTCCTTAAATCCCCAAAAATTCGAAATACCACTTAAATGCAAGAAAAGCAAAAATTGGGGTGGTATAACCGTTCGCACCATGACTCGGCTCGTGGTTGGGTACACACCAAAGACCGTGATGTTGCGACCCAAGATCGGTGTCGGAGACGTACCCTTCACAGATGTCCCAAAGGGAGAACTATGCGGTAAGGGTCACTCCCATCACCCTACACGTATGTTTTTTTATGTAAATTACCTCATATCAAGCTGGCATTACTTGCAGGCACATCTTGCAGGGCAGGTGTACGCGGAGTCGGAGTCCATGTTGGTGGGCCTCGAGGCGGACGTCGCGCTCACCCCCGTTCAGCAACGGGAAACTTTTACTCGGATCCGCGGCACGATGACGCGGATATGCCGCCTACTCACCTACCGGGGGGGCCGAGACGTCGTGCGTAGCGCACCACGCCCCGTCTGCCCAAAGACCTCCCGCTTAGTGGAGCTGCGTGCAAGACTCGCCCGGCAAGTCGGCTGCAAGACCCGATGTCTACGAGCCCTCGTGTCCTCCCGCACAGACGTAGTGGCCACAGTGGGGTGATACGGGCGATCTTCGTCACGCCGCAGACCCACAAGTGGCACAGGGGTGACGACGACAACGATAGTACACGGTGCTTTTGCCACTCGCACTCATTTACATTAACAAGGACGCAGTTTTCGACATGGACCAAGATCACCCACCGAGTACCTCGCCCACCACCCCAAAGACACCCGAAGTCGCCGATGACTACACTACCTCTGGTCGCAGGTCGGGTTAGGAGGGTCGTCCGTCATGCCGCGCCACTCACGCATTTCCCACCGAAAGCGATCAGAGACGCCGTCAGGATCGAAGTTATTGTACAACCTGTATTTTTCTAATTTATTTATCTTCACTACCATGTTGTCTAACTATCTGAACTAAGTGCTTGCATTTTTTAGGTTATCTTTTTTAGCCATGTCGCATGCCTTATTTTTCGATTTTAGAATCCGCTGCAGCAACGCCTGGCTAGCTCGATAATAGATAAGTGGTAGCCAGCTATGAGGTTTTGTGGGCACTCTTCCGATTTTAACAACATAAAACTCTTCGTTCCGACATTAAACTAAGATCTTCCGATTTTGGTATTGCTACTCCTCTTGGCTTCGGCTGAGAATGGAGAATGAATCTAATGTTGCTTGCTGTGCTCTTTACTGAGAATAAAGGAAGAGGGGGTAAGAAGGGCTGTACCGCCACAACTTTCTTGGTTTTGGCTAATGGATAAAGGAGCTGCATCTCATCGGCTATTAACTCTATAATCGCACAAGCAAGGGAAGAATCTTTATCGCTCCTCACTTCTACCATTTTATCGCCTTTTACTTTTACCACTTATCCTTACCACTTCGCTCACGCCTTTGACCGATTACATAGATAAGTGCTAGGCCACGATTTCTCAGATCATAAGTTACTGCGGAAAATATAGTAGATCATAATCTTCATTACGACATAAAGCTAGGAGGCACATAACGAATAAGGAAAATAATGGTTACAACTTCTTGTCTACTGAGTGCATCGAGGTCACTTCCCTTTCGCCTATGCCTCCGGTGGGGCTTCTCTGGCATGACGTGCCCTCTCTCGTTTCCTCTCTCTCTCGGCCTCCTTCTCATCTGCTTCCTTTCGACGTGCCTCCTCGCATGCAGCGTCACGCTGCGCTTGAAGCTGCCGTCTGAACTCCTCGTCTCAGATGCTTTGATCAAGGAGCCTTTGGTCTTCCGGATCGATCTCCATATCAAACCAGTTCTCAAATTCACACAGCGGCGGAGGTGACTGCATGAAAAATAAATTAGCAAAGTTTCACGTACAAATATTACGAAACATGTATGATTGTTACCAGCTGGCGATTCTTCAGGCTCTTCTCCGGCGGGTCGAATTCGTAGTTGCGGCACATCCAATATCTCCTCTTCCAAGTTGGAATATCCCAAGAGCGGACGAGCTTGCAAGGATCTCCGCATAGACACATCGGTGGTACAACCCCGACAGGTACGAAGAGGTCCTGGTACGCGATGTTGCGCGGTCACGCCGAAGCGCCTACCTCTTCCTTCGCCTTCCCCTTTCCCTTTCCACTTGCACGCCTCGGCATTTTCGATTGAACCTCTACTTATCTTTTCCTCCCTCTCCTTCCCTTCTCTCTTTTTTTCTTTCTTCTTCTCTCGCTGCTGGCTTTGTGAGGCCGCGAGCGAGAGCGAAGGTTATAAAGGGTAAATATCGCCTGGGTATGGGGCAATATCGCTTGAATCTTTGAGGGATAAGACCCTATATTTGTATTTAATACTTTTTCAAAATATTTTTCGTATAATAAACGAGAAAAAATTAACCTGCTATGAAAATGTCAGGAGGCACACTGCCCGATGGTAAATATCGCCCTGATATGGGGCGATCGCCCCATTTCAAGGCGATACTTACCTTCGGGCAGTGTGCCTCCTAACATTTTCAGAGCAGGTTAATTTTTCTCGTTTATTATACGAAAAAGATTTTGAAAAAATATTAAATACAAATATGGTGGGCCCTATCTCCCCAGTATCGGGCGACGGAGGATTTTTTTAATATTTTGATAATTCCACCGTCAAATTTGAAAATTCCACTGTGAAGCACCGTTTGTATGACACGCCATACGAAACAAGCATACTGGCAGTCAAAAATTAGATGTTTCGTGCCTGCGATTTTCGTGGTTTCGTGGCCGCGAGTGCCTTTTCCGATTTTCGCAACTTCCTACCGGGGCAACGTCTTGCTATCTCGCCCATACGTAAGTGGTAGGCTGCGTTGCGTAGGTCACCCTTGATTTTTCCCGTATTTTTAGGTCAGATCGGTTTGTCTGGGCTACGAAAACCCTAAGTGGCCACGATTTACGGGTTTCAATGTCGCGAGTGCCTTTTTCGATTTTCGCAACTTCTGCCGGCAACGCCCGCTATCTCGCCCATATGTAAGTGTTAGCCCGCGTTGCGTAGGTCGCTCTTGATTTTCCCGTATTTTTTGGGCCGTATTCGGCTTGTCCCGTGGGCTACGAAAACCCCTAAGTGGCCACAATTTCCGTGGTTTCGTGGCATGAGTGCCTTTTTCCGATTTTAGAACTTCCTACCGGGCAACGCCCGACATCTCGCCAGACATAAGTGGTACCTCGCTATGAGGGGTCGCCTTGATTTTTTCCAGATTTTTGGGCTATATCCGCTCATCATGGGCTACGAAAACCCCTAAGTGGCCACGATTTCCGTGGTTTCGTAGCCGCGAATGTCTTTTTCGATTTTCGCAACTTCGGACCGGAGCAATGTCTGGCCATCTCGCCTGTACATAAGTGGTAGCCCGCATTGCGTAGGTCGCCCTTGATTTTTTCAGATTTTTGGGTCGATTCGCCCACATCATGGGCTACGAAACCCTTATGGGCCACGATTTCCACGGTTTCGTGGCCGCAAATGCCTTTTCCGGTTTTCGCAACTTCCTGCCAGGGCAACATCCGCCCATCTCGCCCGCACATAAGTGGTATCCCACGTTGCGTAGGTCGTCCGTGCTTTTTCCCGTATTTTTTTAGCCATATTCGGCGGACCCTACGAGGCTACGAAAAAAACCTAAGCGGGATGCGTATCACTACCAAAGTAAAATAATTTTTCCGGTTCATTACATGACAATAAGTTTTTTTTTGCAATTCTTCCCTGTTCAATACAACAATTATTGTACAAACAATTTACAACAAAAAATGCAAAAAAAAAGCTACAGTAACCTATCGCCCCAACCTGGGGCGATCGGTATATTTTTAAATTTTTTTTACCTCTGCCGTTAGATTTCGAAATTCTGCCATTAGGGCAGGCAATTATCGCCCCAGTAGGGGGCGATCGCCCGTGGTTGGGGCGACGGGAGGGTATTTTTGAAATTTTTTTGGCCCGCCGATTACTTTTGAAAAAAAGATTTAAAATAAATATTAAATAAAAAAAATTCTCCGCACCGCGGATGGATGCGAAGAGCTAAGTTAAAAAAAATCAGGAAATACCACTCCCCAATGGTGAAATCATCATAAAATACTACTTCTGTTTCCTTATAGATATCGAATCAAATATCATAAAATACTACTTCTATTTTCTTTTCTTTTCTTTTTCAAAATGAGCTTGTAATAGCTCTGGAATTTCACAGTGGCGTTCTATGCGCCCTAGGCTCCTAACGCTTCCCTTACAATAGTATTGTTAATAGGGATCTATCCATGCTTATGATAAACACGAGAGCTTTTTTTTCATTGGATATGAGGTGGATTAGGGATGGTAATCGGGTGGGTATCTCTAGATACAATTGCCTCAAACTCGTTACCCAAACCTGAAATAGTGCCGCCCACCCGAACCTGTTAAGTTTTATGGATATAGATGTGTCTGCACACAAACTCGATGGGTATCAAATACCTTATGAGTATCCATAGGTAGTAAGTATATCCTGTCAAAAATTACATGCTTCCAATCCTCATCAGATGTCAAAAATTTGTGAGAGTAATCACATTCTGCCAATCAAACAAAAGCATCACAGACCTTCAGAGCAGTATCAAGTATAGTGAATGTTGAGTTCCATCTTGCTGTGACATCCGAAACTAGAGACAAACCTGGGGCATTTACTTGGAGGAAGTCGCTGGGAAGAGCCCGGTGGAGGGGACGAACACCGAGCAGCGCGGCGAAGCATAGGAGGAGCCGAGAGGCGGACCGGTGCCGGTGGAGTGGAAGAGCGCGGAGCGGCACGGCGGTGGAGATGACAAGTGTCAAGCGGTGTGCCAGTGCAGGGGAAGAGCACAAAGCAGCATGCTAGTGGAGGGGACAAGCGCGGAGCAGCACAACAGAGCATAGAAGGCCAGAGCCGAGGGGCGAACCAGTGCCAGTGGAGGGGAAGAGCACGGAGTGGCGTGGTGGTGGAGGTGACAAGCTCTGAGGGCAGAGCGGCGCACCGGTGGAGGGGAGGACGAGCACGGGGAAAATACGATGTATGACACTCAATTCATTGGCCTCGCGTAAAATGACATTAAATTGAGACGCCTGATACGAAACGACACTGTACCATCCAATTTCTCCCCCCAGTGACATTTTGCCCATTTTTCTCCCATTTTCCACACTTTCCCCTGTTTTCTCATGCATTTCACAAATAATATGATGTGAACTGATGGAAATGCCCTTGGGGGTCTGACCGAGCTAGTCTGTTGAATTGGTTGAACCCAACCAGTTTGGCCCGGTCGTGCTCATTGGGCGCAAGAGGCCGTGAGCTAGGGTTAGCTCCTGCGACGGGCGATAGCAGCACCGACCTTCCATTGCCAGCCTGCCGCCGCTTGTCGTCGGGCCACCGACGGTCGGCTTGCCCACCACCTCACAGTGACCGCCGCCCCGCAAGAATCTCCTCCTCGCATCGGCTCCACCGCCTCTCCCGTGCCAGGTTCGGAGCAATCGATCCGCTCCCCCTCCTCTCTCTTCCCGTTTTGATCCGCGTGCACCGCTTGCTTCTTCTAGATCCGAAGCGCCCGGTGTTCGCGGGCTCGCGGTTCTGCCGTTCCTTCGCGTTCTTGGAGAAATATCTTTGTTTAAGGAACTAAGCATGGATGATATTTTTTGTTTGGCTTCCAGACCCAGACGTTAAGGAAAGTTTGTCAGGAACTACAATCATGGCGATTGGCGGTGCCGTCCGCATAGTTGGCGGCGAAATGGATAGTCCTGTGAGGTGAGCTTGCGCATCCCCCCTTGGTTGGCTCAAATTTAGGGTTTAGGTTCGAGTTTAGGGTTTAGTGGTATTAGGGGATTGGGGATTTTGCGATGTACTGCCAGCTGGACGATGCATTTGGGTGGATTGGACGATGCAAGTTGTCATATCAGTGTTCTGTTAGGCCAAAACCTAACAGCCCTTTGTGTTCTCTTTTCTCTTTGTGCTATGTTGGTAGGATTAATCCCGCTGCGGAAACTAGTGTGTGTGGTACTAACACAAGGTCAAGTGAGGTAGTCACAAGCATCGGGACAACGCCAAATGTGTATGGTCAGGGGGCTGGAAGCAGCTATCAAGGTAGTGCGTCAATGGATGGAGGAGATGGTTTGTCCACATTGTTGTTTGATTGGGATAAACTTTGCATACTGGACAATGCCGAGGACAACGATGGTGCCATAATCCCAGTTGTTGGTGAAGATGCCATATATGCTTTGCTTGGGTACAATGTGCCAAGTGCAGATTCAACCAGGGATGATCAATCTGCGGATTCAATCAGAGATGACCCAAGTGCTCCAAATGATAGTGACAATGATGATCCATATGCGCAGAATGTTAGTGACAGAGATGATGGGGACCTTGAAACCAATGAGGGGTCAGTTCAAGATGATATTCTTGGAGAGGCAGCGGTGCAATATAATAAAGAGAATCCACCAATGACAGAGGGGTCCCAATACAGCAGCATGTGGGAGTTTAGGATGGCCTTGAGGCAGTATGCCATTGTTAACCAATTTAGTGTGAAAACAGAGAAAGCTGAGGTAGATAGGTTGAGGGGTGTCCTTGGAAAATAGTAGCCAGGTTGATGCGTGATGGAAAGTTTGTGAGGGTATAATTTGTAGCCTTTTGGCATTTGTGTTGATGTTCTTTTATCATTCTATCTAAATTGTAAGCATTTGTGTTTTATATGTAGGTTACAGCGAATAAAGTGAAGCATTTGTGTGCTACTTCTGGGAGAGTGGAAGGCAAGATGGCTAGCTACCATTGGATAGCAGAAAGGGCAACCCCAATTTTAAAGGAGAATCCAAATATGGGAGCCAGTGAATTGCTAAAGTTGCTGCAGAGTAAGTATCCTGTAAAACTGAACTATGGGACAGTTTGGCTTGGTAGGCAGAGAGCTGTTGATAAGGTATTTGGTACATGGGAATAGAGCTTTGAGCTGCTTTTTAGGTTTAAAGCTGAGGTAGAACTTAGATGCCCTAGGAGTGTAGTTGAAATAGATGTCCAGGATTGAAAGCGCATCTAGGCACTTATGTTATTTTGGTGATTAATGACAAACGCATATAATGACAATCTATGTAATTGGGTAAATGCTTAACTTAGTGCTTAACAAATGACAAACTTCTAATATGATTATATTGCTATGAGACTAACATGTTATTGTCTAGTTGAGTATCAGTCTCATCTATTTAGAGGAAAATCAAGTGGGATGGTTAAGCAAAGATAAGGTATGCAATTTTGGTATCTCTTCTATATTTGTTATTGCATTCATTTTGTGCAAATGTATAGTGAACTCCAAGTAGCATGTTGATTATATATATGCACATTGGTTCATGTCATATTTATTTGTGCATATATATTCATTTGAGTTCATTATGTGCTTTGTTTTTAGTATGCATGTATTAACTAGAGTTAAACTTCATATTGCTATAGATTGACTTGGTGCATGCATGTTTTAGTTGTATATCTTCTCATGCAATTCTCTTAGTGAAGTTTAATCTAGTGTTGGATCACATATTTACTCTTATTCTAAATATTAGTTGCACATGTACAATTCGCGTATATCCTATCATGTGCTTCATTTAAGTAAAGACTGTGATCCTTGCCATGATTTATTGATTCATCATATCGGCAATTATCTCTCTAGTACATATCGATCAATTACATATTCATCATGATGCACTTAGTAGAGAACATTTCTTATGTCAAGTGTTTCCATTTATGTTGTGCCTCTTTATATGAAACACTTGTGGCAATCAACTGCTCACAAATATCAATTTCTTCATATCATTGAGCTTTTGGGACTAATGCTTTTCATGAGTGGCTTGGAAAGAATTAGGTCCCGTGTGTGTATGACGACTAAGGTATCTTGGAGGATGACCGTTAAGCCGAGGTCAACAAGACGGCGGTGTCATCAAGAGTTGAGGACTAGGTCAAGATCGACTTGGCGTGGAGATCATCGAAGAGGATGATAAAGTCAAGATTGATAGGACGAGAGTCTCATAAGGTGAATCGAGTCAAGTTGGGCAAGGCGAAGATGTCATCAACTATATGGTGAAGGTCTTCATGCACCGGCATTAAGAAAGAAGACGGCAAGTGATTATTCCTAGACTTGTATTATCTTTGATTTAATTTGAGTCTAAGGATTGCCGTACTATTAAGAGGGATGCGACGTCGAATGACTTTTAGATGTGTCAAGTGCTCAAGTGATACATCCTTGTGAAACTTAGAGAGAGAGTGGTGTTGGTGGTGCCGGAAAGTGAGAGTTGTAGGTCTCCCTTTGATTCTTTGTGAAATCTGTATTTATCCTTTGAGATTTGGGTAGTGAGACCTTGTTAGTTGTGTAGCCCTCGTTCTTAGCTTTCCGTAGAGTCCAAAATCACTGAAATCGGAGTCCGGAGTCAAAAGTTATGCTCGTTTTCGTCGGGCTGCTCAGTCCAATCCGGAGTATCCGTGTTAAAGTCCGGAGTATCCGGGTTGGTTCTCTCGGTTTGGTCAATCGGAAGTATCTAGGTTAAGTCCGGAGTATCCGGGTTGTCCAGAGTATCCGGGGTTAAGTCCGGAGTATCCGGACTTTGCGCAGTTCAAATGGCTAATTTTTTGGGGACCTCTATTTAAAGCCCCCTCCTTCCCATCTTCAAAGTGGCCGTTATCCTGCAGCTTTGAGGGGTTATCCTCTTGTTCTTGAGCCCCCAAAACACATCTTTACCCTTAGATCTAAGTGATCCCCTTTGTGAGAAGGGTAGGGAAGAGTTTGAGGAGTGAGGTGTTAGATTGAGTGTGATTTGAGTTGTTGAGCACTTGATTTCATCTCCAACCTTGTTCTTCGTGAGCATTTGTTACTCTTAGAGGTTGAGGACTCCTAGACGGCTAAGAGGTCGCCTACGAGCCACCGGAGCTTTGTGTGGTTGGCCGTGGGAAGTTTGTGTAGGCCGATTCCGCCTCCGCAAGGGAAGGAATCAAAGAAGTGAAGACCAGCGAGTGCATTTGTGCAACACCGGGAGGAAGAGGGTTGAAAGAGACCCCGGCTTAAGTGAGACCGAGCCGCCTCAACGGAGACGTAGGATCCCCTCAAGGATCCGAACTTCGGGTGAAAAATCATTCTCTACTTGCTTACTTTTATTCTTGCTAGAGCATTTGATTTTGAATCTTGAAATTGCCTGATCTACTTTTCTACTGTGTTTGGCTCTAGATATATACTTGTTCCAGGTTCCTGGTAGTGTTTAGAATTTTTGTGTTCAAGTAGTTTGATTAAAAGTTGAAGAGATTTGAAATCTCATCTCGAGGTACCCAACCCGGACATTCCGCATACTTGACCCCGGATAATTCAGATATATCGGAGTATCCGGAGTAAAAGCTCGGAGAGTCCGGGCTGACCCCCTCGGCATTTCAGGGTGACCAATCCGAGTATCCGACTACTAACCCCTTGATAGTCCGGAATACGGAGTGTCCTGATCAAAGCTCGGATAGTCCGGGCTGATACCCTCAGGATTGTTTTATTCCACTGCGATTTAGTTTTAAATTTTTAATTTCGCCTATTCACCCCCCTCTAGACAACATCCCCTGTCCTTTCAAGGATGATGGAGAGAACAAGTTCTTCCATAGATTCTTTTGTTGCTTCAAACTCAGCATTGATGGTTTTCTAAATGGCTATAGGCCTTATATTAGCATAGACTCCACTGCCCTAAATGGGAGATGGTGTGGATATCGTGCTTCTGCTAATGGTTTAGATGGCCATAATTAGATATTTCCACTAGCATTTGGCTACATAGATGCAGAGACCACTGATAACTGGACTTGGTTCATGGAACAGTTAAAGAAATCCATAGGTTCTCCACCTAGCTTAGCAATAAGCTCAGATGCATGCGAAGGTTTAGAAACTGCAGTTAAGCGTGTCTACACTTGGGCAGAGCATAGAGAGTGTTTTAGACACCTAATGGATAACTTCATTAAGAAATTCCAAGGCCCAGTGTATGGAAACATGTACCTAGCTACTAGGGCTTTTAGGCCTGATAGGTTTGAACATTATATGAGCAAGATATATGAAGCAAATTCAGATGTTGCCCCATGGTTAGCTAGGTACCATAGCCTGTTGTGGATGAGAAGCAAATTTTCAGAGGAAATTAAATGTGACTACATTACAAACAATCTGGCTGAGTCATGGAACAACTGGGTCAAAGAGATTAAGGACCTGCCTGTGGCTGAACTAGCTGACACTATTAGAATCAAGACCATGGAGCTTTATGAGAGGAGGCTAGGACACAAGCTACAAGGAGTCATGCTACCTGCTGTAGTTCACCAACTAAATGCAATTACAAGGTCACTAAGCAGGTTAAATGTCACTTTTGTTGGAGGGAGCATAGGAGAAGTCAGTGAGATCAATGAGGATCTTGAGGTCATGAGACATGTTGTGCATCTTGATAAGCATGAGTGCACATCAGGGAATGGCAAGTTTTAGGGAAACCCTGTCCCCATGCGCTAGCTCTCATAACCACCATGAGAAACTTCAAAATGGATGACTATCTGCATCCTTACTTCTCATTAATATCATTCAGGCTAGCATATGCTGGTATCGTTCCACCACTAACTGACAAGTCACAATGGTCCTATGTTGACCTTGGTTATGCTCTACTACCACCTATGGCAAGGAGATCAACAGGTAGACAGAGGAAGAAAAGATTTATTGGTTGTTTAGAGAAAGGCAAAGGTAAAGGCAAATGGTAGGTGAAGTGTAGGGGATGTGGTGAGCTAGGTCATAGGTAGGGCAGTAGCAAGTGTCATTTGACTGGGACCAAGAAAAGGTAATTATATGTAACATTTCTTATGCTATTGTGAATGGTAATTATACAAATTTATATACCATTTGCCATTTATATGTGCAGAAAAAGCAGGGCCAAAAGGGGGCCCAAACAAGGTGCACCTTCAGCCACTCCAACAAGGAATAATGTGACAACAAATGCTTCAACCAGCCATAGTCCTAGTCCTGTTCCAAGGGCCAATAAGAGGCAAAAGATTAGGCCTAGTGCTGCTAGTTTTTGTCCTGTTATAAGAAGGTAACAGTTTCATACCATTTGCTACTAATAACTTTTGCATTATAGCATTTTCAAACCATATGCTCATGTTTTAGGCAATTGGCACTCAACCAAGGTGGTGAAGGGACCAGCAGCACCATGTCAACCCCTCCTAGGATAATCAGAGCCAGCAACAAAAAAAACTCACTCCAAAAAAGCCTTCCAACTCTAAGTAGGGTGAGCTGCAGTCAAAGAAATGGCTGTGACTTGATGTGGTGATGTTTAAACCTTGCATGATGTGGTGTTGTCTCTTTTGGTTTATGGTGCTGTATTTTGATGCTTGATTAAACCTTGATGGCAAACTATGTAATGCTACACTCTATGTAGTGCCAAACTGAAATGATGCTCTCAAATTATATAATGCAAATGATGCTTTTGAAATTATGTAATGCTGCACTATGCAAATGATGCTTTTGCACTCCTGAAATTATGCTCTGTATTGATTATATGATACTATGCTGAAATGATGCTCTGGTGAAATGTTGTACTGCTGAAATTATGCTCTATTTGATGGCAAACTAGTGCTGGAATGATGTTCAATTTGGCTAAAACTAGTGTTGAAAAGATGCTCGAAATTTGGCTAAAACTAGTGTTGAAATAATGCTCAAATTTAAATTTCAATTTAGTTTTCAAATTATATTTAAAATCATAGTGTTAAAAAATGTGCTTAGCCATTCCAAAATGTGGCTAAGCTAAATAAACCCCAGCAGGCAGCAGCATTAATCTCCAGCGCTAAACAACCTCCACTGGAATTTGCTTTGCCACCAATTTTGCCCAGGCGCAATATGGTCACTTTACATGAGAAAACAGGAAAAAGTGTGGAAAAGGAGAGAAAAATGGGCAGAATGTCACTGGGGGGAGAAATTAGATGGTACGGTGTCGTTTCGTATCAGGCGTCCCAATTTAATATCATTCTGGCGAGGCCAACGAATTGAGTGTCATACATCGTATTTTCCCTTAGGACAGCATTGGAGGAGGAATGGGGGATTGTGGGCTTGCGGCGGGTGCTGGGCGCAGAAGGAGCCCAAGAGAGGCGCTGAGGTAGCCAATTTATATTTATGGTTTGGTTTTTTAATGTATATTTAAAAGTGAGGCTCATATATCGTAAGATATCTATTGGGTACCTATAGGTATAAATTGATATCTACTCCTATTCTATAATTTTATCAGGTACCTAAATCTAAAAATCTATGGATCTGAAATGCTATCCATGTCTACCACCCGTGGGTACCTAAACCCATAGGTAAAACTGCAATTCTTAAGGTGGACAGTCTCCCGCTTGGCAATCCTCTCCACTATAAGAGATGCAGTATTCAAGCTCTTGGTTCCCTAAAACAATGGCTGAGTGGAGGGAAAATATTGCCTTTTCTGAGGACAAAAGTACATATTCAACTGAATGCAAAAAGAAAACAGGAAGAAAAAATGGCTGAGTGGAGGGGCAATACGGCCTCTCTTTTTTTCCTTCCAAAAAGTAGTACGCCTATTCAATTTCTGAACGAAAGAAAGAAAAAAGAACATCGTAATATATATGATAGCTTATATTTATTTTTGGTTCATGCATATTGATGTATGGCTTTGATTGACTGGCCAACTGGCCCAGATGAAGGAAGGCCTGGTCCACACCGGAGAGCGGGACTGGCCTGGTCGATCATGGAGTTTTTTTTTAAAAAAAAATAATACACAAAAAAATAAAAAATTATAAAAATAATAAGCCAAAAAGAAAAATTGCAGATGTAGACCACTGTCGCCTTTTTGACTGATGACAGAGAATAGTCGCCGGTCCAAATAGCGATTGAATTTGTTTCGGCAATTGGAACGGCAACAAAAAGTATCACTGCTTGAACTAGCCATAACTGCGCCAGCTTGAAGCCATGTCATTAATCGCCAGTTAGACTGGAGATAGAACTCTATCGCTAGTCAGAAAGGTGACAGTAGCCTATTTCTATAATTTTTCTTTTCGGTTTATTTTATCCTTTTTCTGTTTTTGTTTACACATAAAATTTTTATCGACCTACTGCAATATATTTACTTGAACTAATGTAAGAAACACTGAAAATTACTTGGTTAATTATATCATCTATTAAATAAAAGGTAAGCTACATAACACAGAGAGATAGAGAGGGACAGCCAGGGAAGAGGCAGTGCACCGGGGGGGGGGGGCAACACCAGCTCATCTCTGACAACTCTCCCACCCAACAACTATGCTCTGTTTGTGCCACAGCCCCAGAGTATAGGATAGGATATAGAAACTTACTTGTATGTGCAAGCAAAGGGAGAAATTTGTTGATAGCCTCATCCCATGCTCTGCCTCGTCCGTGTCTCCTCTCCATTCTCCAATCACACTCTCTCCCTCTACTGTAACCTTTCTCTCTTCACCTTTGTGTGCCAAATCTTCCGCTAATGCATGTGTCATCACCAGGAAAACATTGGGGATCTATATATACACGCAATATTGCTCCCCCCCTCTCAATCTCTCTCTCTGTCTCTAGCAGTAAGCTGCCGGCATCCATCAGTACAACAATGCAACCGGAGTACACAAATGCTGACTCGTATCCAAAAATTAAGCAGTCTGGATACCGGGAGGCTAGTGTCAATCATCATCAACGCCGCTTTCGCTTTCATCATCCTCGTATGCCACCAGAGATCCGAGTGCACCCTTGGTGTCATCTGCTGGCTTTTGGTCTGCACCGTGCCCATTCGAAGATAGCTCCTTGGAAGCAGACTAATCTTGGGCATCTACCCTTGCTTTCTTGGCTTGCGGCTTCACGGAAATTATTATGTTTTTCAGGAGTGCAGGTTGGCTCCTTTTTGTAGGTGGCTTAGGCTTGCTCTCCTGAAGAGGAATAGATACAAGGGCAGCACAGAAGAATCATGATGATTGATGATGGCTGTAATTAATGACCAGCAGAAAAGGGAGCAAGAAGTTTAATTAATATGTATATGCACATTTTTATTATTCTCAACTTAAAACTATAACATGATAGTATGAAACCTAAAGCTGCTTTGCATTTATGACATACCTCAGGTCGAGAGACTGTAGGAGTCTCAAGTTCATGGACAATATTAGACTATCTCCAGCGAGTTCCCAACACTCCATTCCCTTCCCATCCTCTGACGAGAATCCCTTCTCAGATTCCATTCTCTTCCCTGACTGCTTCTCCAACAGCATCCCTTCCCATCCCTTCATCCATATTATAACAATATACTATAACCGCTAAAGGTTGTACCCTATCTTGTACGATAAATGTATTTGATGTATTTATGATGTATCCCGTACTTTGTAGGACGAAAGACAATTACTTTTTATATGTGTTGCTTACCGGAGAAGGAAGTAATAATTTTATATGTATTGCTTACCGGAGAAGGAAGTAATAATTTTATATGGGGTTGCTTACCGGAGAAGGAAATAATAATTTTACATAGGTTGCTTACTGGAGAAGGAAGTAGCATGTGCAGAGGCAGCATCAGTACAACATTGTCTATTTAAAGGAGGTTGCGTGTAGTGGCAAACATCATCACAGGTGTGTCTCTCCGACACGCCCATGTACGGCCGCGCATTCTTCAGGCGTAGGTATGTGAGAGGTGGTACTTTTCGACTATGACACCCGCTATTTCGTTGATATGTGCTATGCCCTTCCAGGTTCCAGATGAACAGGAACCTCTTCGTTAGGATTGCAAGTGCTGTCGAGGCCCATGATGATTGGTTCGAGCGGAGGAGAGATGGTCTTGGGAAAGTGGGCTATCTTCTCTTGAAGATGATCGCGCTATCCGTCAACTTGCATCACGGTATCTCTGGCGATGCTCTTGTGAGTATGTTCAGATTAGCGGTATACTTGCCATTGAAGCCCTAAAGAAGTTTGTTCGGGCCGTAGTCGAGGTATTCAAGGATGAGTACCTCCGAGCCCCTACTCGGTGACACGAGTACGCTTCTTGGTTGAAATTTCTTGGCGAGATTTCTGGGATGCTTGGAAGCATTGATCGCATGCATTGGCATTGGAAGAATTGCGAAGGCATTCTTTGGTCAATTCTACGGGGCATACTCGAAGCCCATTAGTTTTGGAGGCTTTGTGGCCTCATACGATCTTTGGATCAATGCACCTTTTCTTGATGCGGTAGCCTCAACGACATTAACACGAAAAAAGCGTTAGATCTATGCAAAGACATTAATGTTGTTGAGGCTACCCGCATACCGAAGAAGGCGTGCTGATCCAAGATCGATGAGGCCACAACCAAAACTAATGTGGGCTTATGAGTATGCCTTGTAATTGACCGCAATGCCTTCGCAATTCTTCCAATGCCAATGCATGCAATCAATATTTCCAAGCATCCCAGAATCTCGCGCCTAACCAAGCAAGCACGACGCCCGGTGTCACCGAGAGGGGCTCTGAGGTACTCATCCTGAATACCTCTGCCACGGCCTTAACAAACTTCTTTAGGGCTTCAATGGCAAGTATACCGCCAATACGTAACATACTCACAAGAGCATCACCAGAGATACCGTATGCAAGTTGACGGATAGCAATGGTCATCTTCAAGAGAAGATAGCCTGAACTTCCCAAGACCATCTCTTCTCCGTCAACCAATCATCATGGGCCTCGACAAAGACTTGTAATCCTAACGAAGAGGTTCCCGCCATTCGAACTCGAAGGGCATAGCACATATCAAATAGCAGTGTCATAGTCGAAAAGTACCACCTCTCACATACCCACGCCTAAAGAATGCGTGTCGCATGACACGCGCAGTTTGAGAAGTAGTCATTGTATAGCCTAGCCGCACCCTTGAGGTGTCCTCGATGCACCACCGCCCACCCAGGAACTGAGCCCCCCCCACCGTGGGACGCTTTCTTGTGCTGCTAGTTCCTCCTCCTCAATGGCAATGCGCGCAAGCAGATCTTCCTCTTCATTCTCCAGCAACATAGCTTGATGAGCTCGCCGATAAAAGCTCGGACCACCACGAAACCAACTCATAGTTCTTGCTAGGACACACCTGTGATGATGTTTGCCATTACATGCAACCTCCTTTAAATAGACAATGTTGTAATGATGCTGCCTCTGCACATGCTACTTCCTTCTCCGGTAAACAACCTATATAAAATTATCACTTCCTTCTCCGATAAGCAACCCTATATAAAATTATTACTTCCTTCTCTGGTAAGCAACACATATAAAATTATTACTTCCTTCTCTGGTAAGCAACACATATAAAAAGTAATTTTCTTTCGTCCTACAAAGTACGGGATACATCATAAATACATCAAATACATTTATCGTACAAAATAGGGTACAACCTTTAGCGGTTATAGTATATTGTTATAATATGGATGAAGGGATGGGAAGGGAATAGGGAAGGGATGCTGTTGGAGAAGCAGTCTGGGAAGAGAATGGAATCTAAGAAGGGATTCCTGTCAGAAGATGGGAAGGGAATAGAGTGTTGGGAACTCGCTGGAGATAGTCTTAGACTGGGCAGCTACCGCCTCCTGAAAGGTAAAAAGAAGCATTCATTAGATATGTCATGTGACTTGCATTTGTTAAGTGATCTAACAAGGAACAGAGAGTCCGATTTGGAGTAGGTCAAACTTCCTTAGGCAAGTGCTTGTAGTACCAAAACCATATTTGAAATTTATAAACTAAAGATCAAGCTTAAAATTAGCAGTATGGAGGTGCAACATAGCAAAGCTCCAGAATAAATCTTTCTTTGCTATTTAGATTATGCATATTCACATCATAAAATTTTGCTCCAATTTCACATGACTTTTCAGTTATTAATGATTCTCATAGCCAGGTTGTCATGGTGCTCTAGTTAGCCGCGGCAATCCCAAGGTGCCAGGATGTCTAGGCACATGCCTAGATGGTGCTTAGACGATAACATATATTAGCCAAATCAACACATATAATAGAGAAACAATGAAGAATAGATGAGAGATGGGGTCACTACCCACAACCCCACTAGGGCCAAAAACCCATCTAAGTCATTCACTACCTCCTCCCGTGCCCTAATACCACCAGGCCACCACCTCATTCTCTCTTTGCAGATGGGTGAGCCACAACAACCAGCATCGCAAGCAGGAGAGCAGAGAGCATCGAAACAGAGGACAGCAATGGGCAATGAGCAGCAGAGCAGATCAGGGGAGAGGGAGGAGCAGATAAGAAAGGAGAGGAAGGGAAGAGTACTTGCAAGGCGATGTTGGAAGGCATGGAGGAGACGATATGTTGTGGATGCAGCGGTTGCGAGCTGGAGAGGGTCGATGACCAGTGGCGGCAGCTACGGTTCCCTCACAGGCCTGAGCCCTCTCCCCTTCTCTCTCTCGAGACACCCAAAGGCCAGATCCGAGCCCCTCTCACCTAGACTGCTGCCAGTTGAGGCGAGCAGCCATGTCATCCGCTGCTAGCTGATTGGATGACATATCGTCAGCTAGGCGACGCCATGGCAACGCCGTGACAACTATGTCTCACAGACTAGAATAGAAATTAAGAATGAAAGAACCCCATATGGATGTGGCCTGCCAAATGCTACAAATCAGATTTCTGTGCACAAATAAACAAAATTTAGCATGTCTGATTGCAATTCTGCTTGGGAGATATATACGTTTGAAAATATAGAAAACCAGGTTCATTTGAAACAACAAAGCTAGGGTAATACATGCAACTTGTTGGTTCATTACTCACATGGAAACTGCGGATTTGCTCAGTTTCTTCATTGGCCACCTGCTGTTCATACTCCCTCCTTGACTGCAACAAAGTAGCATGAAAGAAAGAACTAAGATGTTGCAGAAAATATGAAGTATAATATGCATTAAGTATAATTTAAAGCCCATGCAGTTTCTACCCAAGTACCCATAATTATTAATTCTTCAAACAGCAAAGGCTAGTACTACTAACTTGGAAGATCAATCGATAGGCATACAATCATGCTATCCAAGCAATGAACTCGAGATGACTTTCCTACTTTTTTGAATTAATTTCAGTATGATAATTTTCAACTCCAAAGTCATTATTTTCACAAATCATCAAAAAGTATCCGCTTCATGAGTAAATATAACAGTTACCATGCAACATTCACCCAAATTCCTTTTCAAAAAGATAAGCAATAAAATTCATGTTTTCATAATGTTAACCCAAGTAGCAAATAATAATGCTCCCTTCTTCTGATAATGTTTACCATAGTTACCCATAAGATGGGAATTTCAAACTGTCGCTAAGCACAAAAGTTGATTTCCACTTCCACCATCTTATGAGTAATTGATACTATATTAACAAAAAAATTCTCTAACTACAAAAAAAGTTTAAAATACAGGATTTTTCAATTATGCATCTATATTTTATATCCTAGGGTGTCTGCAAGGGGAAGGGTTCCTGTCCTGGTACTGGACAGTGGACACTCCTGGGGAAACTGCTGTAGCAACAGGAAAGATTACAAATTTGACATAGTGCCTTATCAGACCACAGGAAAATGTCATGGGGAATGAGATAATAATCACTGTGGTGCTGGAGCAGCTCAAGTAGTTTTTTTTTACAAACTATATTAGCCAGATCTTAATTCTATTAGGATTTAAGATGCTTATCTTTTGTAAAGGAAAGGGAAAAAAAGACCTCTACTTTCAAATGACTGAGCAATGCAAAGATCAAAATAACAGTACTTAAATAAAGCTTTGAATCTTTGATATCTTATGAATAAACGAGCATAGACCAAGACTATCATAATTACCGCATACAGCATACAACAGATCCAGGCACACATTTTTTGAGCTCCTAATATGTGGCATGCACGAAAATAACAAGTGCACAGGGGAAAGAGGCTTCTAGTTCTAGGCAGGTGCACACATCGATATTCATAGGGGAATATGCCAATTAAAATCCTTTTTTGCTAATGCTTCAGCCCTGAGAAGATATCAATAGCTATACAGCTGCACAGCAACATCTACCTTCAATTTCTAGCTTGAACATGAATAAGGATTTTCAATGCTAGCATATGCTGAAATGCTCACCGATGCCAGTTTGTTAAGAAACTCCGTTTCATCCTCATCTAAGGCTTTTGGAGGTCCTGAATAGAATAGATAACAGGATAATCAGTACACAGAACAAACTTTGATCAACCTCAAGCCCCATGTCCCCATGTCTTGTGCTTCAGTTATTTCAACCCAGAAACAGCAATAGCAAGGAACAAGTGGACAGCATGCGAGAAACATTGTTCAGCAACAAAATTCCTTTCAAACTTATTCCCTCAAGAACATGAACAGGCTCCTTTGCCTCTTTATTGTTATCCTTTTTTTGGAATGCAGTCATGTACTGCACACATGCTTCGGGCTAGGTGCTCGGTAAGCAATTTGGGCTGTACTCCTAATATTCGAGTTGTGCCTTCCAGCTCTCATGAACGAAACGTAGATTTAAGCTAGCAAGACTGCACCTTTTGTGGAAATCTTCCAAGCTCTACATGACTACATCCTTTCCTCTTGACGAGTTTCCACGCACACAGAATGAAGTAACTAAACCCCACGAAAGATAACTTCGTCTCCGTTTCGCAAAATTATAATACAAGACGGGAACACGTGGAGTGGGCGGGCAAGGTACTGTGCTTGAAGCGCTCGTTGAACTCGGCGTCCTTCTTCTCCTTGTTCTCCTGCAAGATCTGCGCAGCAGGAACACCCGCATTAGCTAGCAGAGCGCGTTTAAGCTCGAGTCACTTCGGGGGAGGAGATGGCGATGGGTTTAGCGGATGTGGGAGGGGGGGCGCAAACCGAATTAAGCAGAGGCAACAAGTTGATTGGTACCTGGAAGAGGGGCTTGTCGCGCTGGGCGGTGCCGTCGTCCACCCGCTCGCCTCTCGTCCGCTTCGCCTCGTCGCGCTGCGGAATTTTGCCCACCAAATTTCAGCGGTTTCTCTAGGGTTTCCCCTTGCAGTTTCAGTTCTACGTGCTAGGGCAGTAGTCGTACGCAAGCGAGCAAACGAGATGGAGGGGGATAGAGAGAGAGAGAGAGTAGCCTTGCCTGCTCCTCGGAGATGAAGTTGACGAGGCGGATGGTCGCCGGAGAAAAAATTGGTAATATGCCCCCGATATTGCCATTCGTTAAAATGTCACTCTATCTCATACGATGTGCGACCTTCGTATACATGACAATGGGCCGAGTGGCATTTTAACGAATGGCAATATGAGGAGTGGCAGATAACCAAAAGCCCCGTCGCCGGAGCGGCCGCCTTGGAGCTCGCCGTCGTCGGGATATTTAACTATTTGCCATCCTTACGAGTGGCCACTCTTCAAATGCCAGTTTTAGAATGTCCATAACACATTTGCCACTGGAGAAAGAATGATGCTACATTTTTACCACTTTGGCTGACGTGGCACGCCACGCCCCCTCGCCACCGTGGATTTTGCAAGGAAAAGACCATGCTGCCCCCATTTGTCTTGTTCCTGATTTGCTTGCTCAAGGGAAGTATGTTCCTTCAGTTCCCCTCGGCTTGGCTCGACCATGTCTTTGCTGCGAGTCTTGGCCTTCTGACGCTGTTCTGCGACAAGTCTTTGCACCAGCATCTCCTACGACACGCGAGAACATCTTCTATTGCGGCGTCGCCTCGCCGTCTCGCCGCCGTCGTCCTCCTCGCCGTGCTCCTCGCCGCCATCTTGCTTCATCCGACATGTCACCGCCACCGCCGAGGACGCCTCACGCGCCTCATGGCAAGGACCCTGACCCGGCGACGACGTTAGCCTACAACCTCTCCTCACTCTCATTGTCCTTAACACCAACCGGGCCATGAGCATCAAGAACACCAAGCCGCTGAGGCGGACTAAAGCTTCGACGGCCACGGTTCGACCACGTCAGCTCACCGGCGAGGGTGACAGCACCCACGGGAAGACCGGGTATACCACCTCACCTCCGTGGCAAGCCAGCCGCTTACGCGGGCCTCGAACAACGCGGCGCCGAGTTCAAGAAGGAGAACGCGACGGGTTGTTCGAGGTGGAGGTGAAGCTCACCGAGGTCAGTACAGGCGCACTACACAAAGTGCAAGCTCGAGGCGACCGCCTCAAGCTGCTGACTTCTTGCGCCACGGCACGCCGGCCGTCCGTGTTCGAAGGTCAAGTGCAAGCTCGCCAAGGCCGACAAGAACTGCTAGCTTGGCCTGTAGCTTACGAGTGATTAGGGTGATCGATTTTGTTCGTGTTTGAGTGATTTCTCTGAATTATTTGTGGATTTGCATAATTAATTAATTGCGGTTTGCGATTTTGTTTATCTAGTGGACGAATGTTGGTGGAAGAAAGGGAATTAATGTTCGATTCTTGTGTTCTTTGTGTGCTCTTTTCCTCGAAAATATGGAAAAAGTATGTTCGCCACATTATACCTTAAAACAAAGGCACAAACTACCATACTTCCCTTGAGCAAGCAAATCAGAACAAGACAAATGGGGCAAGATGGTCTTTTCCTTGCAAAATCCACGGTGGCGGCGGCGGCGTGCCACGTCAGCCAAAGTGGCAAAAATGTAGCATCTTTCTTTCTCCGGTGGCAAATGTGTTATGGACATTCTAAAATTGGTATTTGAAGAGTGGCCACTCGTAAGGATGGCAAATAGTTAAATATCCCCCCGTCGTCTCGTCCCCGCCCATTCCTATTCCTCTTCTCCTCCGCGATGCTCTTGGCTGCGTGATCCCTAAATTCAGACGCCTCACAGCCGTTGGATTATCATCTAATTGTAATAAGCCTGTCATTAAGGCTTACGTTGATACGGTTGTCTGAGCTCAACTTCGCCAGCTAACTGATCTGTGGAACCTGTAACGTCACTTTGGTTCGTTTGAAACACAGCAATTTCATTGAAAAAATTACATAAATGGTTATCGTTTGGATAAAGTTACAGTTAAACATTAAAAACTTTAACTGTAAATATCTTTTAAATATTTAAATTGGATACATAAAAATAATGTAAGTAGATTTATTTTAAAAAGTACTTTTGTAATATTATAATTTTATTAGATTTTATAAATATATTATAATAAAAATTAGTGGTCAAAATTTTGTTTTGAAGGTCAGGTCGATGCCCAAAACAATCACTATTTGTGACCGCATGAAGTAATTTTAGTATGAAAAATTCTTTTTGTTCTAAACGAAATCTTAGATTGAATAGAGTAGTAATTATGTGTGAGACAGTGCTTCCGATCGGACTACTAGAATGCCATACCCTGTATACGGTATCTCTATAGTCTATGTCGTGTGACTAACATTATTAAAGCTTTTTAGGGCCTCATTTATTCGCAGAATTTTAAAAACCCAGGAATAAGAAAAAAAACAAAAATACGAAAGCAATGTACGGGCGAAATAAAGGATTGAAAAACACGTGAATGGAAAATTTCCATTCATTCTTGGTGGACGATTTCTTTCCTCCAAAATCGCAGCTGTTCAACAATATTCCTGTGGATTGCATTCGGCTGTCGCCTGCAAATCAAATGCGTCAACAATAGATCTTGATTCCTACTATTTTTCTTTGAAAAATCTTGTGAAATCTGTTATGAGATAAGATTTTCGTAACCGCTTCGGTTAGAGCCTATCTCTTATGTGTGGGCGAATCCAAACCCATCTCTTACACTTTTCGCTATATATATTAGGCATTCCCATGTACATACATTAATTTAATAAAGCGAGAGTTTACCCCTCTATATTCTGTGTGCTTCTTCCATCGTCGATATGATTGTGTTGCTGTGTTGATTGATTGATCACAGAAGTACGACTACGTTTTAGAACACGTTATCAGCATGAGCTCTACTGAGGCTATTGATCATGATCGTCTGCCTACGATAATTTACACGGCATCAACATCGTCCCGCTACACGCGATCATCCTACGTCACGCCCTACATAAGCTAATCGCATTCTTCGCAAACTTTCGACCCTACAGATCTTTTTTATATATATTCATCTGTCTATACCTGAAATATGTATTTAAGCTACTGTTCATAATTAAAAAAAAAGAAAAATGATAATCTTGTGCCAGCAGTTGCACTCGTCGGTGTTGCCTTGGGTTGTGTGCACCATCGATCCGCGCAGTTCTCACCAGCGAGTCCGCCCGCAGTTGGACCGCCGCTTCGCCCGTCGCAAATCAGGGCGCGCCACCTTGAGTTCGCCGCAAATCCCAGCACACCGTCTCGACTACGGCCATGCCCACCGCAGATTTCGGCGGCATAGCCTCGGCTTCGCCCACGCGGTGAACTCCTTGCTCGACAGCCCTCCCGCATGCGTCCCGAAGAACGCACCCGGAGATCCTTCGGTTTCCGCGCCCGCCGCTTCGGCCTCCGCCTGCCGCTGGCTGTGCATCGGCCCGAAGCCGTGACGCTGACTGCTCATCGGCCCGAAGCCGTGTCGCTTCCGGCTGCTCCGCCTTCTCAGGCTGAGCCACGCTGGCGCTACCACTGCACCCGCAACACCGCGCATGGTTCTACTATCTCGCCCGCCCAGTCGTGCCTGGCGTCACCGCCGCGCCGGCCGCGCCTCGCTTGGCATCTGTTCGAAATAAACACGCCACGGCGCGTGTGCGTTCCGGGCGCGGTGCGCGCCGGGTGCTCGCCGGGCGTGTGTGTTGCGTGACTCTGTACGTTCAGGTTAGGTGCGTGTGTGTGCAGCTGTGCTGCATGTCTGCATGTTGTGCGTTCGTGATCCGATCGCCATGCAGGGAAGCTGGTGAGGCTGATCGAGTCGTAGGTGGTTAGAAGTTCGTGGTGTGCGTGGTGCCGGTCCGTGCAGAGGAAGCCGCGACGTCCGGTGCGAGCGAACGGCACTCGCGCGAACGTAGCTGAGCAAGTCGTGTGGATCGTGGCGTTAAGGTCGGGCATGGAGGCCGTGGCTCCGTGGTGCGTCCAGACCTATAAGTAGCCCCTGTACTTCTCCATCGGTGATAGCCCAGTCAAGTGAATAAACGTGCCAAGTTACAGCGAAGTTAAATGCGCCATGGCGTTCGTCGCCGGAAATCACTGTTCATCTTCTTCCTTGTGTTCGTGCGTGAGTAAGAGAGAGAGGAAGAGTTCCTGGGCAAAGCCAACATTTGGTATCAGAGCCTGTGAAGATGTCGTTCGCGAAGAAGCCGCGCACCGATGGATCAAGCGGCGACGATGAGGACTCGACGCGAACCGTCGCGGTGGAGCGCGTCACGCCCGGCTCCGGCGCGGTGGAGCTCCCGATGCTAACTGTGGGGGATATATACCCCGGGGACCCACAAGGCAGACCTGCGAGGCCCAACTAGGCGAAACTAGGCTAGGTCGACTGCGGAGGACTGGAAGCATACTGGGCCGAGCGATATATGAAGAATCAGAACAAATCCCAGCTAAGAAAACAAAGTCATATTAGGCAAAGGATGATTGTAATCCAAACTGATATAGAATCAGATAGATATAAGGGTGCAGATTCCATCTCAGATCCGAGGTGGGATTCCTATTGTAACCGCCCTTCTCTACTATATAAAGGAGGGCGGGAGCCATCAACACACAACATCATCAGCAGATAAGTTACCTACTCATAATTTCAGAGCACAGGACTAGGGTATTATCTCCACCGCGAGAGCCCCAACTCAGATAATTTCCGTGTCTTGTGCTACCATCGAAGTTTCCGATCCAGCGCTTAGCCCCTTTTAATTATTATTGTCGTGAACAAACCTCGGCGGTTAGCGCGCGCGAGTAGGTCTGCGCTTGGATCAATCTTGGCAAGCTTGATGGCAATTTTCACCAAAAGCATGGCCACCTTCGCTCCGGCCCAGGCGTTTCGCTTCGGAAGTATGGATTTCATCGCCGACGATCTTGGTCATCTTTCCCTTTCGGATTCGGATCAGTTCCAATCCAGAAGCAATTCTGAGGTTACCTCAGCCGGGCAACCACTCGGATCGGGAACGGTCATGGCCATCTGTCCCGGGACGGTAAGCCAAAGGACCGTACCTCGTCTGGAGATGGAACCAGCTGATGGAGAATCCCAAGTGGTCACAGATGTCAAAAAACCACTCGGACTCAAAGGGCAGAGCAATTCATCTCCTTGCTCCTCTGATTCAGAAGGAGGGGCAGAAGATTTCCAGAGCTTTCGCAACATTTTTGTAATCGAGGAGCTGCGAACCGAATCCCAGCAACAGAAAGACGCAGCAAACGCGGCGGAAGAAGACCGTCATTATCAAGAAGGCCGTGCGAAACTCCTCCAGAACAGAGCCCGCAACGTTAATGAAGAAATCTTGCAGACAAAAGTAGGGAACCAATCGGTTTTTCATACGCCTCAACAGAACATTGTGGCCTCCAAGACACGTCTTGATACTTTAGGGCCACTACTTGGTCCTGATAGCCCTGCCGCTCCGATCGTGGCCTGTGTTCAAAGCTATGGTGGCGGTGGCGGCGGTTCAAGAACTCCGGAGGCAGCCGTCGCATCGCATCGTCAACTCGCAGGCTGCTAGCAGCAATACGGCTCGCGATCGTCAAAGTAGAAACTTCGCGGGGAAAGACGTCGCGGCAAAGATTAGCCGACCTCGCATGGATTTAAACGCCAGACGGCGTGACCGGGAAGATGAAGAGCGCCGTAGGCGCAGAGATAACTACGAACGTTTTGGCATTGGCCACGACGATCGGGACGATCACCGTAATAATCCCCGCTATTGTGGAGCAGAAAACGAAGATCAACAAGCTAAATCACCCTATCGACATTCTCCACGAAGGCGCAACGACGGCCCTATTGAAGGCATCCGGGCTTTCACCCCTCGCCTTCGCCGAGTGGTCTGGCCTGAAGGGTTTAACCCGAAGAGCATCACCAAATTCGACGGAGAAAGAGATCCTGAAGCTTGGCTTCAAGTTTATTCTCTTGCAATCATGGCTGCCGGGGGTGATCGCAATGTGATGGCTAATTACCTCCCAGTCATGCTCACCTCTTCGGCTCAAGCATGGCTCACAGGACTTCCGGAAAATTCCATAGATTTCTGGGAGGACCTTTGTGAGCACTTCATCACCAACTTCCGGCACGCATTTAACGACACAGGCGCAATGGGACTGTATCACTCCGCCAGAAGAAGAATGAGACGCTTCGAGAATTTATCCGGCGCTTCATGCAAAAGAAGAATACGATCAGGGACATCTCGGAAGCGGCAGTCATCGCGGCATTTCAGAAGGGTGTCAACGACCCCGACCTGATAAAAAAGATGTCCCGAAAACCGCCGTCTACCGTAAGGGAGATGTTCGAGCTGGCGGACCGTTACGCTACCGCCTTAGACGCTCTGGCCGAACGGCAAGACGATCGCCCACGGCAAAAAGACAGGAAGGATTACGCCGAGTCATCAAGACAACGCGACAGGAAACGGAAGCCTGAAGAAATAGTGGCGGCAATGAAAGCAAGGCCAGACATCGCGTGCCGCGCCGCAAGCGATTACGATCTGATGATGGAGGCTATTTGTCCTTTTCATCCAAAAGGTAAACATGCTGCAAAAGATTGCTTCACTTTGAGAAGATTTGCCAAGGAATCCAGAAGGTGGCCAGCCAGAGGCGAAGCAAAAGAAGAAGAGAAGAAAAAGCAAGATTCCCCTGAAGATGATGAAGGCGAGTACTAAAAGATGGAACGGGAGCTCAATTACATCTACGGGGGCTCGATGGCTTACGAGTCAAAGCGGAAGCAAAAACTCACGGCCAGGGACGTCAACGCAGTCATGCCAGCGGCTCCCCAGTATCTCCGATGGTCCGAGGCCCCCATTACCTTTGACCATTCGGATCATCCGAATCACATCCCTTATCCAGGAAGATTCCCGCTGGTGTTGGACCCGGTGGTGCGCAATGTTAAACTCAAGAGGGTGCTGGTCGACGGAGGCAGTGGGCTCAATGTTCTCTTCTCCAAAACTTTTGACGATATGAAGATACCTCGTTCCGAGTTAAAGCGGGGCTCATCACCATTCGATGGAGTAATTCCCGGAACTTCTTCGGTACCACTCGGGCAAATCACCTTGCCAGTCACGTTTGGAACCAAGGAGAATTTTCGGACTGAGTACCTCAACTTTGAAGTAGCCGACTTTCAGACGGCATATCACGCCATCCTGGGAAGACCTGGCCTAGCCAGATTTATGGCCGTACCACATTATACTTATCTCGTCATGAAGATGCCAGGACCGAAGGGTATCATTTCCATACATGGTGACGTCAGCGATCATTCGCTCTGCGAGAGAGTCGCGAGATGGTCAAGCTCAAGAGGTGGCGAAAACGAGAAAATATCCGTGACGTACCGCACACCAAGAAGGCGAAGGAGAGGTGCCGGCCAAGAAGCAGTCCAGGGCAAGCCTAAAACCTTATGAAGGGGTCAAAAAGGTAATCCTCGATCCGTCCAACTCTGCCCAGACAGCCCTGATCGGAACAGACCTCGCCTCCAAATAGGAAGACGCGCTTGTCACCTTTCTTCGGGCCAACCGGGACATCTTCGCGTGGAAACCATCCGATATGCCCGGTGTTCCTAGAGAGGTGATCGAGCACTCTTTGAACGTTGACGAGAAGGCCAAGCCCATCAAGCAACGGCTCCGAAGATTCGCTCAAGACAGAAAAGAAACCATTATGGAAGAGATCACAAAGCTGCTAGCAGTAGGTTTCATAAAAGAAGTGTACCATCCCGATCGGGTCAAGCGAACCCGTGCTTGTTACTTAAAGAATAAAAGCTGGCGCATGTGCGTTGATTATACCGATCTCAACAAGGCTTGCCCGAAAGATCCTTTCGGGCGCCTCGTATAGACCAAGTGGTGGATTCGACGGGCCGGCCGTGAACTCCTGAGTTTTCTAGATGCATACTCGGGATATCACCAGATCAGGCTAAAAGAAGAATATTGCATCAAGACCTCGTTCATCACTCCGTTTGGCGCGATACGCTTTCGTCCACGATGCCATTCGGTGCAAAACGCCGCGCAACTTATCAACGCTAATCAATGGCGATGTTTTCACTCCCAGATCGGGCGCAACGTGGAGGCATATGTCGACGACGTCGTTGTCAAGACTCGTACGAAGGAGGATCTCATATCTGACTTGGCGGAAACATTCGAAAGCTTAAGGGCTTACAAAATGAAGCTGAATCCAGAAAAATGCGTTTTTGGAGTCCCGTCAGGAAAGTTACTCGGGTTTATTGTGTCACAACGTGGCATCGAGGCAAACCCAGAGAAGATCAATGCAATTCTGAAAATGAAACCTCCAGCCAGTCAGAAGGACGTCCAGAAACTCACCGGATGCATGGTAGCACTCGGCAGATTCATCTCTCGCCTAGGATCTCGAGGAATGCCCTTTTTCAAACTTCTAAAGAAGCAAGGTAACTTTCAATGGACCTCTGAAGCACAACAGCCTTGAGTGAAGACATTCTTATCATCCCCACTGTCTTTGGTCCCTCCAATGCCCGAAGAGCCCTTTTGCTCTACATTGCCGCGACGACTCATGTAGTCGGCCACCGCAATCGCTGCGAAGCGGAAGGAAGAAGGGCACCTCCGTAAAATCCATGGCGCTTTATTTCATCAGCGAGGTGTTGGGAGAATCCAAGGTGCGCTACCCACAGGTACAAAAACTATTGTACGCCGTGTTGCTCGCCTCACGCAAACTCAAGCATTACTTCCAAGAACATTCAATTGCGGTGGTTACCACTTTCCTGCTTGGGGACATACTCCACAATCGGGAGGCTACCGAAAGGATTGCAAAATGGGCAGTCGAGCTCAGAGCCTTTGAAATCTCTTTTAGGCCGCGAACGGCAATAAAATCTCAAATACTTGCCGACTTCACCGCCGAATGGACAGAATTGCAAACTCCGGCGACTACTAAAGAGATGGAGTACTGGACGATGTATTTCGACGGCTCCCTCATGCTCCACGGCGCAGGAGCTGGCGTGGTCCTCATCTCTCCAACGGTGAGCGCCTGAAATACGTTCTTCAGATCCACTTCCCGGCATCAAACAATGCCGCTGAGTACGAGGCACTCATCCACGGGCTTCGCATTGCGATATCCCTTGGTGTTCGGCGGCTAACTATTCGGGGCGACTCCATGCTGGTAATCAATCAAGTTCAAAAGGAGTGGTCGTGCGTCGAAGACAACATGGCAGCCTATTGCCGGGAGGTGCGAAGCCGGAAGGCAAGTTTGACGGCCGGAGCTCATTCACGTGCTTCGACGTGACAACGAGGCAACAGAGCAATTAGCAAGGCTAGGATCCACTCAGACAACAAATCACTACAAGCAGGAGAGAAAATTAAGTGGGTTTTTAAATTGTGGGCCAAAAAACCCCACGAATTTAAGTAATTAAATCGTCGGTTTATTAAAAGCCCACGAATTTAATTAAATTGTGGGCCAAAAAAAATACCGAAGCGAATTTATGTATTTAAATTCGACTACTTGTAATATTACCCACGATTTAATTAAATTAAATGGGCCAAAAGTGCACCCACAATTTATGCCCGAACTTAGGGCTAGGCGTGCTTCTCTCTGTCTTCGCAATCTCCACACCCGCCCGCCTCATTGCTCTCTCCTCACCTTGAACCACGCCTTCCCCTCCACGCCCCTTGCGCCCCCTCCCTTGGGCCGCCCGCCCTCCCACGCCCACTTGCGCCCCCTCACTTGGCCGTGCCCCTCCTCCCACCCACCCTGCCCCCCTCCCTTGTGTGTGGCCTCCTCCGCCTTACTCAGCCGGCCCGTCGCCAGCCCCGCCCGCCTCCTCCGCTCACTCACCATGATCGGCCCACTTCATCGCCACCTAGTTCGGCCTTCTTGGACGCCTGCGGCGCCGTCGCCGTCGCCCGCCGCCGTCCCCATCCGGACCATGCCATGACGCACGGTCTTCACCGGCGGCAGGATCGAACCTCACGGTGAGTTCTTCCTATAGGCCAGATGCGTGCATGATGGGTAGTCTCATTTGCAATGTTGTATGCACAATATGTGAATGGAATGGGTTTTGTCAGAGATTCAGGGTCCTAGAACCATGGATGTGTCAACGACCTTCTATTATGAGTCCTTTTTACTCTGGAGGTTTCATCCTTTATGTTTCAGTTTATTAATTTAGCTGATGAAATGATGAGTGATGAATCATATATACCTTCTTGAAAGGAAGCAACCTTCCTGTTTTAGACCTTGTGCCCTTTGGGAATAAGATCGATGATGAGTTGTTCTTGACCCTTTGCCACGAGAAACCCAGGAATGGAAGGGCATGGTGCGACTTATAGCGTGTCACAGACTATCACGAGTATATAATACTAGATAGGTTAACAGCGCTATGCCGCGTCGGATGGAAATATATATTAAAAAGTGTAGTTAGAAATATTAGCCCATGCGGTTCTCGACATAAGCTAAATGTAGAATTTATGTAGAAGGCAACATCATAGTATGCATACGTAGGGAATAGGTGCGCTTTTATTAACGTCTCGGTATTTCTATAAAGAGTTTTTCCAATAATATACTGTAGTTCCCTAGGCCTTTATCTTTGTAGATATATATGGACTATGTGCACAACAATCGATGTAACAAAGGGTCAAGAATACATAGATAATAGGAAATGCCAAAAGAGGAGGCAGAATACCTTATCCTCTTTAGGATTGTCTGCACCATCATAATTAAACCTCTATGCAGTAGACATTGAACCTTCATTTCCTTCTATTTCCAAAGCTCCAGAATTCAGTTCCTTGGTAATGTGCTCCACTTGAGTCTGCTTATGCATTAATACGACTTAATGACACTTGGCGATTGAAGTTTTCTACATGACAGAATCACAAAAAATATTGATATCTGCGTTGGCGAGATGGAAGGGAATGATCGCTAATAATACTTAGGCCTAGCTTGGATAGAATGTGGAATGATAGACAACTCAATAGGGCGTTTTGCATTCCTTTGTGGCCAAACAAAATAGCATAAGGCATCAGACTGGTTCTAGAGTCACTAAAGTACTTAAATAAATGTATGCATCATTGCCTAATCAAATGTATACACGATCACATGCTAAGAGAAATGTATATTTCAAATATATATGATCGCAAGTTATAGATCCTTATGATCAATGTGATCCAAATTACTTTCGAATGTCTTAGCCTATTTCAGAAGAATAACTTAACTCGTGTTTCTAGGATTAATGATTAAATGAAGTAATTATGGTCATGCGAGCTACCGTAGTTTGTTAAAGGTACACATCAATGTAGCAAAGATTACTTTTGCCTGCTTAATGATAAGAGTAAAAATGCATTACAATTGTTACGTTGTAATATCCCATGAGCGTAAACAATGTAAAATCTGCTCAAATGTGGGGTCCCGATTTAAGTACACTCAATCATCCTAACCTAGCATGAGGACTTTAAAGTATTTCATACATGTTGGCATATGTCCTAGCATGAGGATTTAAGTACACTCAATTTGAGTTGTTGCTAACTTGCTATATTCTTCTAATCTCTTGTTTGATGTTTCATTTAAAGGTCAAATAGTGGAGTCCTCTTATACTCTTATTGCTTTTTTGTTAAGTTAGTTTAGATTTTTTGCCAAAGTGTTTTCCAGTTAATCAATGCAGAACTTTTAAACTTGTATAATTCTTTGGATGCATTCTGAGGTTACATGTGCAGGTGAATGCATAATAATCTCCATTTATTTTACAATTCAAATATGGGTATAAAATTCATTTAGTCTCAATGTGAAACGATTAATTCGTTTGAAGTTATTTCATCTCATTTTATATTCATATGGTATATATATTTTTATTCTCTCATTTATTTGTTGTATATAACGTTAGAGTTTAGGGTTTGCGTCGACAAGAGAGAGCCTAGGCGTCACCGTTTGGGAACGGCGCATCTCACATTTGCTTGTGAGGTGCGCGTTCTAATTGTCCAACGTATTTTGACGGCAAGAATGTTGGTCGTTGCATGGGGCTGTGACGTCGCGCGATCGAGCGTGATTTCGATCGCATAACCTGTTGTTCTCCGACGCACCAAAGATCAGCGGCGTTTGGAGAACAAATGGGTTATGCCGCCAAATTCGTTCGTTAAATCAGCGCACGTCACGTGTCGCATGCAACGGCTCCATTCTGGGTGGGTTTAGAACACATCTTTCCTAACAGGTTGTCTTTGTCACCTAAGCCACGGTTAAATGCGCTGACATCGCTTTCATTTGTTTAGCTTTGAGAATGGGTGACGATCGGAGGGCGATGTATGACGGATGGAGGAGTGATGGGGGCACACAAGGGAATGGGGCGGATCACGGATGCTTTCTTGAAGCAAGCATTCATTTGGAGGAGTGAATATGTGTATTGCCGTGTACCCTTTGCGAGAATAACGCTACTACAGACAAGGATATAGTGCAATATCACATTTGCAAAAACGGTTCATGCCTAACTATTTGGTGTGGCACCGTCATGGAGAGGCAGCAGGCGTGCCATTGAGTCGGACCATGGGGAGGATGACGACCGGATGGAAGAGATGTTTGATGATCTTGGCGGGGATTGAATTTAACTCGGGGAGGGTCACAATGAGGAGGTTAAGGAATTCTATAGGCTACTTGACGCCTCGGATGCAAAGCTGCATGACTTGACCAATGTGACCGTCCTGCAGCGGTTACACGGCTTATGTCGATGAAGTCGAAGTTCAACTTTTCGAACAAATGCTTCAACGCTTTGCTTGAACTTATGAATGATGTCCTTCCGCCTAACCACAAGATGCCAAAGGATTTGTACCAATCGAAAAAGTTGATGGCCGGCCTCGGGATGAATTACCAGAAGATTGATGTGTGCGAGAATAATTGCATGCTGTTCTGGAAGGATCATGACAAGGATACTCATTGTATGCATTGCGGTACATGTAGATTCGTTGAGGTGGTAGATGAGGAAGGGTATCGGTGACTACAAAGGTCGCGACTAAACAAACCGACATGCCGATCACGGATAGGCTTAAACGGCCGTACATGTCAAAAGTAACAATAAACATATGCGGTGGCACAAAGAAGGTAAACGTGAGGACCGAGACCCGATATGATGGTGCATCCGTCGATGGCGAGGCATGGCGCATTGGACCGATTCGATCCTGCATTTGCAAGCGACCCTAGGAGTGTCCGTCTTGGTTTGTCCACAGACGGTTTCACACCTTCAAAGACAAGCGCTAGCCCTACTCTTGTTGGCGGTCTTCATCATGCCATACAATCTTCCACCGAGATTTGCTTGAAAGAGGGTTCATATTCCTTGCTCTTGTCATTCCGTGTCCTAAGCATCCAGGAAGGATCTCAATGTGTTCATCGCGCCCTTAATTGACGAAATAAAAGTTGTGGCGAGGGGAAAAGGCATCTGACAGCGTTGTTGGTAGAGAATTTACCTTCGAGCCGCATACCGTGGTCGGTCCATGATTTGTTGGCATATGGCATTTGGGGCTACCGGTGTGTTCATGGTCGCTGGTTGTCCAAATTTGTATGGTCGACTCGATGCATTCAGCTCACGACGCGGTAAAAGATCACATTCTTCGATTGCCATAGGCGGTGGCTTCGGCGAGGCACCCTTCAGAACGATGCCAAAGCATTTGAAAAGGAAAGAAAGTTAAAAAGGGTCACGGCGACTCACGGAGAGGAGATAGTGAATGGCATAGTCGGCTTGAACGATCTACTAAGTGGGTTTCACTGGCTATGGAAAGGAGCACAACCGACTCATATTTCTTTTCTTTGGGAGCGCCTTACTGAAAGCTTTGATTCTGCCAAGATAACATAGATTTGATGCACCAAGAGCGCAATGTGGCGAAAGCATCATAAGCATGGTGTTTGATGTAACGGACAAAACAAAGGATAACGTGAGTGCTAGGAAAGACATGGGTGATCATTGTGCTAGGCCGTGGCTCGAGGTTAAAGTTGGTTTAAATGGAAATGAGAGCCGCCACGAGCTCCATCTTGTGTGAAGCCGTAAGACCGTAAATGATTTTGAGGTGGATGAAAACTCTAAAATTTCCGATCGCTATGCATCTAACATAAAATGGGTCAGTGAATGTCAAGACCGGTAAGCTAAACGGGCTAAAGAGTCATGATTACCATATTATCATGGAAAGACTTGTTCGGTAATGTTTCGTGGCTATTTTGATAATGAGTTGTGGAGGATGTTAGCGAGCTCGCCATTACTTCTATAAGCGGATATCGCTAAGGAAATCTCAAGACGTTGATGCGAAGAGAAGGGAATTCCTTTGCTTGTATGCAAGATGGAAAAACTTTCCCACTGGTTTTATGAATGTGATGCAACATCTGTTGGTGCATCTGCCTTGGGAAGCGATGGTTGGAGGTCCCTGGATTCGGATGGATGTATAGTCGAAAGGGAGTTGAAAAAGCTTAGAGCTACAAAGGCGCAACAAGGCAAGGGTAGAGGGGTGTATCGCAGAGGCTTATGCAAGTAAAGAGATCACAAACTTCTCAACAAAGTATTTCGATCAAGCACAACGTGAGTGCCCCTCTGAGCTCGAGACTGTGTCAGCGGAAGAAGAACCGTTGTCGAACTTAAGCTTTTTCAATGCAAGGGTCAACTCAAGGGTCGTACTCGCACACCATGTTGAGTATGAGGTGGAACTCGCCATGCTTTACATGTTCAAGAATATGGTAGAAGTTGAAAAATATTTTGAGTAAGTGACTTTCCTAATTATGTTTTCAACATTTCAATGTAGTGTCCTTTTAACCCGGGAATAAATGACGCAGAGTGTTTGACAAAGAAAATTGAAGTCAACTCGACAACCCACAAGTAAGCAATTGGATAACCTACGCCGTGATGGGTTGAAAGGCGGCCCAAGCTTCGTGCAATGGTTCCACGAGATGTAATTTGACTATTTATTCAATTTTTTAAAATGAATTGTTGTAGTAACTTAATATTAGACTAACAAAGATGCATATTGCTATATAGTGTATGCGTGATGCCTCCGCCCGAGGATGTCCGGCGGCTCTCACATGGTGATGTGACGGCAAGGAGCTATAGTCGCTATGATGTGAGCGGTTCCGCTTTGAGCAATGAAATTAGAAGCTAGCCGTCCACTTGCGCCACGCCAAACAATGGAGTAGTCACAACGCCGCTCGATTCAGCGGTGATATATTAGACTACTACGGTGTTGTACAAAACATAATTGAGTATACCTTTGGGGTGCCAAAGAAGCTGAAGGTTGTGTTTTTGATTGCCATTGGTTCGATCCACACAACTGCACACGTGTCGATGACTTTGGGATGGTGGAGGTGAAGCACATTCGCAGCTTCAGGCCACATCAATAACATTGTGCTTGCACATCGGGTTGAGCAGTGTACTACCCGAGCTATCCTCACCGTAGCTTGAAGGCTTGGTGGGTTGTATTTAAAGTTAACCACAAGTATATCCTCCCTGATGTTTCAGACGTGCAAAGCAACGTAGAAGATGATGTGGGTGATGTATATCAAGAAGAAGCTATGGGGATTCTTTCCTTGTCTCCGACGGGCGGACTCGATCAATTACCTACCGATGCCACAGGCGTAATAACAGATGAACCGGGCCCTTCATGGATACGCCGTAAAAAGTCGAGAAGGATTGCACATCTTCAAGCATCGTCTCAATGAAATGCGAGTCGCAGGCGGTTCGACGCCGATTTACTTTTGATATGTATATTTTGTAAGATGTGCTTGATGAGTGGAAGTGGAATGACCTGCTTGATATCGATGTTCTATTACAATTAATGGTACATGAGGAAGCGCAATTTTAGTCACGGCCACAAGAAGCGCCTCTTTTGTCTTAAGAGTGCCACTAGTTTATTCGCTTTATTATGGTAATTTCTCCTTTATTTGTTTCAATTTGTACCTTTGCACTAATTTTTGAAGATATTTTGTGTTTTTGGGTTTTAGAACCTTTTTCACATATTATGTCATTAATTGTTCATGGACTCGTCTGCTGTGCGCAGTTGAAGTCAAGAAAAGCAATCTGAAAACATCGGGGAAAGTGGCATCGAAGCGCCGGGCTTTGGATCAATAGGAGAAACATCTTCCATTGCATCATCTCAAGCTAGGTATGCACATTTCAGATCTTAAAGAGAAGCACGGTGCATGATATGTATGCTTGAGTGCTTGTCTCAGATGTATCTTCTTGCACGGTGAAAGTGGTGATATTGAATGTCTGAAATGACATATATAGCACCTTCATAACTCGTTCTACCGTGATAATGTTTTCTATATTGAAACAGAGAGGTTCTCATATTGTCACATAACTATGTAAATAAAATATTGTTAATCTTCAACATGAATAGGATCCGGGTTTGCTAACACTCAATCTGCTATTTCTTTATGAATGTCATCTTTGGGTTTGCAAGAATTACAATTAATGCAACTCCTTCTCGGTATTTCAAATGCATGTTTCTTTATAAAAGAACATGCTTAGTATGAGTTGGTCAATCTAGAAAATGTCAAGTTAGGATAGGCAGACGCACAAAATGTATTTGTTGGGCAATGCCCTCTATGCCGCATGATCTGAATTTGCCATGTCAATGCCATGCCGAGAAGAATGTCATAGTTGAAGTCTATTTCCTTGACAATATCTTGTTGCAAGTAATTGGTAACTCTGAGAATAAATTGTCAAATTATCAAACTGGTGTGGTTGATGATACCAAGTAAAGGACAATAACAACTATTTTTACAAGTTATTGTTGTCTCATTCATTTTTGCAAGTTATTGAAAATTATTTGTAGACTCGTGTACTAACTCTTGTCAAATTTGAGCAGATGAGTATGTTCAGCATCAGTTGACAAGCTTAAAGGCAAGTTCAGTGGTCGTCCTCCAAAAGGTCGAGGAGCAGGGGTTCGATGCTCGAGACTCGGCAATGGCAGCCTCCATGTTTGCTAGGGCTGCGATATTAGATAATGGCGGGGAGCAGCCCAGAGGTGCCGATGAGCGAGCACGAGAACAGTGGGGAGCAGCCACCCAGCGAGGGCGAGGGGGGGTTCGTGACGAGGCGAGTGGGGGTTCAGGGCGAGGATGAGGACTTGGGCGAGGCGACGACGAGGAGGACGTTGGGGTGGTGGCGGTGGGACAGCAGATGCACGCCGAGGCCGAGGCAAAGAACAGATGCGAGTTGGCGGCGACCTTAGAGCCGCTTGAAGAGGGCGGACTTGTTCGGGTACCATCGGTATATCGTAGTATTGATTAGCATTTAATATCCATATTTACATTGTAATGTCTATGAACTAATGATTTGCATTTCGTGTTTCGTAAATAAGCGTCTCGACCATCCGAGATGCAACCCTACCGATAGGAGGTTGATAGAGCTACATGGGAGCAGAATGCTTATATCTTTCATGTCTTTTCTTTAAGCATGAGCTAAGTGACAACTTATTGTTTTCATGCATCTTTGTCTTGTATTTTGTTGTAGGCCTTTGGAAAAGCCGGTTGACCGGGAGGGCCACATTACAAAGGTTAACGCCGTCTTTGGAGCCCTTGGTCGCTACTACTACCCCGCATGGTTGAGTCGGCGAGGATAGATTCATGACCCAACTGGAAGCACTGGGCGTTGAAGAATAACGTGGAAGGAAACGAAGAAAACCAAACATGTTAGGGCGCAGTCTGGGCTGGCTTCTGGGTGAGTTTGCGTTACGTATTTACTCTATTTGAGTATTGCTTTAAATGCAAATACAATTTGACAATGTGTAATCTATGTAGGAGAGGTTCCGGATTGAGAATGAAGACGATTACAACACTGTGAAGAAGGCCAAAAGCGTCTTCAATAGGGCGGCACAAAAGGTTATCGGAGATTCGTTCAGCAATGCACGGATTCAAGCCGTCATCTATTTTTACAAGAGGGTGAAGAAGGTGAATATGAGAAGACCAGAGGCGAGGAGGATACACCGATGTAACAAGAGTATCTCGAGCTCTCGATTGGATAATGAAGGACATGGAGGCTTGGAGGTGGATGTGCCCAGATTGGGCGTCGGTGGATTTTCAAGAAAATCAAATAGAAATCGAGGGCAATGAAGAAGTAGAATGGGGAAGCACAAGTACTGTATGAGCGGACACATTGGCCTAGAGCAACGCATGGTAAGTATCGGTATTACAATTGTTAGTGAATTTATCACTATGTTTCTAACTTTGCAATAGGAGAGGTGAAAGTGGGAGTACTCCCACTTTTGTCGAAGTTACATCCGGGGCACCAAGGCGAGGATCCACGAACCCTGATGCTTTGTGCGATTTACCAGTGCTCTGCGAGGATGGTAAGTATAAATTAAGTGGGTTTTTAAATTGTGGGGTTTTCGACCTACTTAATTTAAATAAATCGTCGACTTTTGTTGGTCTACAATTTAAATAAATTGTGGGCATCTGTTAACCCATGAATTTAAATAAATTGTGGGTTTGTTGAGACCCATTTAATTTAATTTAAATTGTGGGTGCCTACGAATTTAATTGATTAAATTGCCGAGTTAAATTCGTGAACTAAATTGACGGTATGCTCACGAATTTAACATAAATTGTGGGTTTTAGCCTAAATTCGTGGGTTTTTGGCCCACGAATTTTTCCCTGTTCCTTGTAGTGAGTACCAGCTGGTGTGTTTGTCGAAGAACTCCATAAGCCTTCAATAAGCCCAAAGCAGGAACAAGGCAAGTCGGAAGAAACACCCATCGAAGAGGAGGTCCTGGTCATCAACGCATTAGATTGATCCCTTTTCTCAATTACTTGTTGAAAGACGAACTTCCAGAAGACCGGACAGAGGCAGAACGCATCTCACGGCATAGCAAGAGCTACGTGATAGTAGGTGAAGAATTGTTCCGAAAAAGTGCCTCCGGAGTTCTAAGGCGGTGCATATCAGAGCAAGAAGGAAGAAACCTACTCAGAGAAATCCACTCGGGAATCTGTGGGCATCACGCGGCGTCAAGCACTCTGGTGGGCAAGGCATATCGACAAGGCTTTTTCTGGCCGACTGCTGTGACTGATGCAGAGGACATCGTCTGAACTTGTGAAGGGTGCCAATTTTTTGCCCGCCAAATACACGTGCTCGCCCAGAAGCTGCAGACAATTCCGATTACTTGGCCGTTTGCAGTCTGGGGGCTCGACATGGTCGGCCCAATGAAGAAAGCTCAGGGTGGCTTCACTCATCTCTTTGTTGCCGTTGATAAATTCACCAAGTGGATAGAAGCAAAACCAAGAGCTACTAATCACAATGGCCAAGGCCAAAGAGTTTTTTTCAGAGATCGTCAGAAGATTCGGGCGTACCAAATAGGATTATCACGACAATGGGACCCAATTCGAGGAGAAGAATTCCAAGATCGGTGTGACGAGCTTGGCATCAAAATTTGCTTCCTCGTGGCCCATCCAAAGAGCAATGGTCATGTAGAAAGGGCAACCAAGCATGGTGTTTGCAGGCTTAAAAGCACACATCTTGAATCGACTCAAACCATACGCCACCCGATGGGTAAAAGAATTGCCTTGATACTCTAGAGGTCGAGAACCACCCCAAGCGAGGCAACCGGCAATCACCCTTTTTCCGGTCTCTGCTCGAAGCGGTTACATCCAATCGAGTTGACCTTCGATCCCCGTCCGAATTTCAGGAGGCCGAGTCGAGGAAAGCGAATGGAAGACATTGATCGATTGGAGGAGGCAAGGAAATCGCCCTTGATCGATCGGCCAAATACCTCCAGTTCTCTAGGCCGCTATCATGACCGAAACGTCCGAAACCGGGCATTCTCTAAGGGCGATTTGGTCCTAATAAAGAGTCAGAAGCACGAGCACAAGTTATCTCCGAATTGGGAAGGACCCTACATTGTCGACGAAGTGACGCGCCCAAGAGCTTACAGGCTTAAGCGAGAAGACGACGCCATCATCAGTAACTCATGGAACATAGAGCAGCTACGTCGTTTTTACTCTTAAAAATGTTCTGCGGGTGTTTGAGTTTTTCCTAGACTTGCTACTCAATTGTTACTCAATTAAACAGTAAGTCGGGGGCCACACCTAATAGTGTTGCGCATGCGCAACTCGACTGGAGGATCATTTTGTTTAAAGAGATATTATATGTCAGAATCTTTATCCAATTGACTTGCTACTCAATTGCTTCTCAATTAAGCAGTAAGTCGGGGGCTACACCTAATAGTGTTGCACATGTGCAACCCCGCTTGCGTAACAGTTCCTATCTTTTCTCTTTTTCTTGCAATCACGACTAAAATCCGAGTGCTCTATACCCTCGATTGTGAAACCCCGGACGAAAAAAGTCTAGTCACCTAAAGGCATGTTCGAGGGAAAAGTCCAAAGCGCCAACTCGCGATGCTCGGGGGCTATACCAATCGCACGAGGTGTTTAAACATAAGGGAGGATGAAAAAACACTCGGGAAAAGTCGAAAAGATCCAGGCAAGAGACAAGAGAAATAACAAGTTGCAGGTAAAACAGTTTTACAAAAGGTCCAGCATCATTCAAAGACCATAGAAGATATATACAACAAAAGCACTATCTAAAACAGCAAAAGTGCTACTTTCCTTACGGAGATAAAAAAACTACTCCCGATGCGCGCGGCCGACGGCGGCAATGAGGGCATCCCTAGCTCTGATGAGCCTAGGAACGACCTCGATCAGGGCGTCGACGGCGGCGCTGTCCCGGGCGACGGCCTCTTGCTCCGTGGCTTCCGCCATGGCGAGATCAAACGCGGCCCAGAGCTCGGCGTGTTCGTCCTCAGGCTCCATGGGGTCGTCATCGCCAAAACTGTCGAACAGGTTCTCGATCCACGGCGCGACCGGCGGACCCGGGGACTCTGGAGGGAGAGACAGAGGCGAGAGATCCTCGGAAGAAGAAGAGGAATCCATGAAGAAGAAGAAGGCTAACGGTCGAGTGTTTGAAAGAAACAAGGCGAAATTCTTGAAGAAAAGAAGAGGAACGAGCGGGCGGAGAATGATAGTGCGCTGCAAATCACCAAGGTCGAGGCTAAGTACACCCTTATAAGGGCAACGCCTGTCTCTGGAGAGAGACTCGCCTCGACTCTAGGCGACGCTTGGCATAGAGGCGGGAACGGTCCACCTTCCGGGTGCGCTGAACGTCACACATTTTTCGAAGAGTGTCAGACGCCATGATGATCAAAGACTTCAGAAACAGGCCAAGACGCCAGATTAGCCCTTTAAATGGGCCAAGAATTAGCGAAGTACATTAAAGCACCGACTAAGCATTCCCGCTAAAACAAATTCAGGCCCAGAAGAAACCTTTTTTAGAACAATTATCCCGAAGGAGCAGCAAAAACACAAAGATAAGTTCAGTACAAACAGAAGACTACACGCGACCCAGGTCCAGATTTTTAACCAAAACAGAAGCAGTATCCTTGACCTCATCCATAAGGGCAAGCGCTCGGTCGTCATCAACGATGCGGCAAATCCTCCTTGATGACTTTGAGCTCCACCATGGATATAGAGACTTGGTGATCGCTAACGCTGGCGGCGCCAGTATTGCGATGTCCTCCAAGTCTTGTGATCGGCTTCTTGGGGGCTTCTTCCACCTTCTGGATTGTGATATCAGCATCATAGGGGACACCACTAGTGCCGGCTTCGTCAGGACCCAAGAATCGCAGCATCCTTTCAGAGCCCAATTGAAGACGGTCGACCCTCGCTTCAGTACTTTTGATTTTATCATCAAGAGCCCGATATTGAGCTTGTGAGTTGACCCGATGCACTGCGGGATACCAGTCGGGTAATTACGAAACTGCAAAAAGAAAGACAACAGGACAGAAGACGAGACCGAGAGTGCACCTTCCAATTCTCTCGTCGGCATACTGTTCCTTGGCGTCCGCTTGACCTTCTTGATTTTCATTCAGGAAAGAGAGGCTTCGAGCTTCCCGAATCTGCAAAAGATGAAGGCCGGGCATCGAAGACAAAAGATAAAATCGGGGCCGGGGCACTTTCGACGGAAGGATTCCGATCAAAAAATGGTCGATTCAATTTCTCTGCCTCGAGGGACTGGATGCGACTTCGAAGCCCTTCCAGTTCCTCTCGATTCTCCACGCGGGTGCGTGTGAGCTCTGCCTCAAACTCAGTGCGAATTTGCTCGACCTCCTCAGCGTAATCCTTCCTCATCTTCATCCTCGGAAATAATTTTTGAAGAAGGAAGTTCCGGTCCTTGGCAAAAGATGACAGGCGCTGGAGACGGCAAAAGCAATGTTAGGCTTCAAGGAAGAAAGAGGACTTTCAAAGAAAGTACGACGCAGACAACTCACCTTGCCAAGGCGACAACACTCGCGAGCAGCATTGAAGAACGACTCCCAATCCTGACCCTCGATCTCGCCATCCAACAGAACTATGTCACCTTCATCATCAAAAAACGCAGCCCGCACCGGAGATTTCGGGCGAGAAGGCGGAGGAATTTCAACACACGGTGGTGACTGGCGAGGAGAGGTGGAAGGATCTTCTGGCGGTGAAGGAGCAGTAGCATCAACAGGGGACTCGGCGCGGGCAATCGGCTCAAGAAGTAAAGGCGGCAAGGAATCACTCGGATCCAGGTGGCACCCGTTGCCCGTGGCCTCAGGGGCTGTTCCGGAGTAGCACTGGGAGCAGGAGGCACAGCATCAGTCGGCGCCTCGGCCTCTGCCGCGTCGGCACTACCCTCGCCAACAGCAGTTGGAGGATCCTGGGGCGACATTTCATGAAGAACTTCATCAACAGGATCCCTACAAGGAGAAATGATTAGGACATGATCCGGAAGCAAAGAAAGGCTAGCAAGGAAATCCAACCTGTTGGACCTTGTTATCTTGCACTTTAAACTCCTCCGAGTGGAAGGACTACCGGTAGGAGTCCCGGCAGGCGCACCTTGCGCGGCAGACAAGGGAACTCCCATCGGGCGTGCGGGCGAAGGCACACTTTTTACTGAAGGTGGGGCCGAGGGCTTAAACACCTCGGGTTCCACTGATTGGCTCGAAGAGGAAGATGAAGAGGAAGTCGGGGGAGGAGGTCGTGCGGCCGCGGGGTCCCGAATCTTCGGACCTCCAGTCGGGGGTGCACCCTTATCCGACTGCTTCCGCTTGGCCTTGCGAATAATCGGAGCCTTTCCCTTCCTGGATGGATCATCACTGGGCGCGCTCGTCTTGCTTCGCTTCGCGCTTGGGGCAGCAGAAGGAGCGCTGGTGGGGAAGTTTCGCTTGTCACTCTTATGAGCAGGAAACTTCGAATGTAACGCAAGACGGAAAAGAAGGCTTCACGTCCCTGCAAATATGAAAGCACATCCACGTCAAGATTCAGATAAAAGTTAGAAGAATCAGTATCAGAAGACAATGAAGATCCCTTCTGGAGGCGCTGGGTTCACCGTGAAAGGTCTTGGGTTCACAGGAGCAGAGATCTTCTCGTTTGGGGCAAAGAAATCGAGACACGGCATAAAAACACCGCCAAGTAATTTCATCGAAACCTCCGTGTGGGATCATTGGAGCCCTCATATTCATATCCTAGATGAACTCGGTCCTTGAGGGGCTGAATCCGGCGGATACAAAAGTTGGCAATAATGGCCATACCAGTAAGCCCATTTTCCTTCAGCTCGGCAATTAGCCCCATAAGATCAATCACTTGGTCCATCCCGTCGTCCTTGGGGAACGATATCCAGTCAGGGGAGGGCTTGGGTGGCCTCCCAGAAAAAGCAGACAATGGAGGCTCAGGATTGGCGCAGTAGAACCACTCTTGGTGCCAACCTTTATTCGAGGTCCTAAAAGGAATGTTAAAATAAGGTTTTTTCATGACATCTCTTAGCTGAAATCCGGCACCTCCGACCACTTTGGGGGAGTTCTTATTAGGAAAAGGCTTAAGAAGAAAAAGGTGGCGAAAGAGATTGAAGTGGGGACGGATGCCAAGGAAGGATTCGCAGAGATTGAAGAAGGCGGCGATTTGGAGAATAGAATTGGGGTTGAGATGAGTCAGTTCAATCCCGTAGAATTCAAGAATGCCGCGGAAAAAGGGGGATGCCGGAAGACCCAAACCACGCATAAAGAAGGATTCAAAGACAACCACCTCCTCAGCACGGGGGGTGGGGCAGAATTCACCTGCGGCGGGGCGGGTGGCGAGCATCACCAATGGAGAAAAAACACCAATGCCTACCAAGTCCTCCAACCGCCCCTCCGTCGTTACCGAGGTAGCCCAATCCTTGGTCGAGGCGGGCGGGTGAGCAGCCAGGGGAGAAGGGGCGACATCTTGAGCAGGCGGCCTCGCGATCGCGTGAGACTAGGAGTAAACCCTAGCGGCGGAGGTTGCGAGGGAAAAGATTGGAGGACAAAGGGGCGAAAAAGAACAGTGCACAGACACTTCGTTTTACCCTATATCGATGGGGGAGCGGTACCAACTTTCGCCTCGAGCGGGAAACCACATCACCCTTCTCATGCCCTGAAGCCGCCCTAGGGAGCACTTCAGGGTGGACCGGCGAGCACGCATGTCGTGCACAATCGCTAATGGCCCAACAAAATAAATTGGGAAAAGGTACGCCCCAGGATGGGCCAAAAGCCAAAAACCCGTGATACACGGGATCGTGGGTACCACCCAAGGAAAAACATCCTCTTATGGTATGCCTCATGCTAGGTCGCAGGCTGATAACGTTCAAAGAACGGAGTCAGATACCATAAAGATGACTTAACAAAAAACCGATGCCCCCAGGGTGTGAGGCTCGTATAACCTTAAAAAAAAAGGGGTGATGACGGATACCAAAGGGGCAGGATGAAATGCGCTCTGTAAAGAAGCCAGGGGTTATGCACTCATATGTGTCAATACCACTCGGCTGAGTACAGATGTGCACAGGAATTATATCAAATAACGAGTCGGCCTGATAAACTGGGTCGGAGATAGCTCGGAATAATCATACAAAGAATTTCGTCGAGTTCTTCGTGACCTCCTCGCCAAGCAACAAGCACTCGGGAAGACTTGACTGCAAAAAGGCACTCGATCGCGAAGCACTCGGGGGCTACTGTGGGGGATATATACCCCGGGGACCCACAAGGCAGACCTGCGAGGCCCAACTAGGCGAAACTAGGCTAGGTCATTGCGGAGGATCGGAAGCTTATCTTGGTAGAGCGAAATATGAAGAATCCGAACAAATCCCACTAAGGAAACCAAGTCATATTAGGCAAAGGATGATTGTAATCCAAGCGATATAGAATCGGATAGATATGAGGTGCAAATTCCATCTCAGATCCGAAAGTGGGATTCCTATTGTAACCGCCCTTCTCTACTATATAAAGGGAGGGGCGGGAGCCATCAACACACAACATCATCGTGAGATAAGTTAGCTACTCATAATTCGAGCAGCACAGACTAGGGTATTATCTCCACCGCGAGAGCCCGAACTCATATAATTTCCGTGTCTTGTGCTACCATCGAGTTTCGATCCAAACTTAGCCCCTTTTAATTATTGTTTCAGAACAAACCTCGACACTAACCAAGGCTAATTACCATGAATGGGCGTTGGTTATGCAAGTCTCGTTGGAGGTGTTGGAGCTGTGGGACGCGGTGGAGGCCGTGTGCAAGGAGCGCGCCAGGGATCGGCGGGCGCTAGCCGCCATTCTGCGCGCGGTGCCGCCGGAGATGAAGCCAGGGCTTGCAGTGAAGAAGACGGCGAAGGCGTGGGATGCCGTGAAGTCCATGAGGTGGGTGATGATCGCGTGAAGGCGCGGCGTGCGATGCTGTGGAAGGAATACGAACGCGTCGCGTTCGGGGCGGCGAGGCGGTCGGCGACCGCGATCGCGCATCAACGGGCTCGTCGGCGGCTTGCGTGAGATGGGGAGACGCCGGAGGACGGTCGCGTGGTGAAGAAGATCCCACGCGTTGTCTGAAAGAAGTTCAAGCAAGTTCGCGTGGCGATTGAGATGCTCACCGACCTCAACACGACGACCATCGAGGAGCTCGTCGGCCGGTGCGTGTGGCGGAGGGCCCGATAACGACGAGGTGAAAGAGGTCGCAGAGGGCGTTGGGCGGCTACTTCTCCGAGGCGATGGGAGGCGCGTCGTCGGCAACGCGGCAAGGAGCGAGCGCGTGGCGGTGATGCGCGACGTGGCAGTGGCGACAAGGGCGGTGGTGGCAACGACGATCATGGCGAGCGCGACGACGATGCAAGCAAAGACGAGCTCGAGACTCTGGCGAGCGTGGGGAACCGCTACCGAGGACGGTGTTTCGAGTGCGGCGAGTGCGGCCATCTCGCCAAGCACTGCCGTGAGAAGAAGAAGGAGAAGGCGCTCCTGGCCGGCATCGACGAGGAGCCGACGTTGCTGTGATGGTGGAACGCGCCATGTCGTGTTTAGGGGGAGTTTGTTGGAAATAAACCGCCACGGCGCGTGTGCGTTCGGCGCGGTCGGCGCGGGTGCTCGCCGGGCGTGTGTGTGTTGCGTGACTCAGACGTTCGGGTTAGGTGCGTGTGTGTGCGGTGTCTTTGCATGTCGCATGTTGTGCGTTCGTGATCCGATCGCCATGCGGGGAAGCCGTGAGGCCGATCGAGTCGTAGGTGGTTAGAAGTTCGTGGTGTGCGTGGTGCCGGTCCGTGCGGAGGAAGCCGCGACGTCCGCGGCGAAGCGGCTTTTCACTGCGAACGTAGCTGAGCAAGTCGTGCGGATCGTGGCGTTAAGGTCGGGCATGGAGGCCGTGGCTCCGTGGTGCATCCAGACCTATAAGTAGCCCCTGTACTTCTCCATCGGTGATAGCCCAGTCAAGTGAATAAACGTGCCAAGTTACAGGCGAGTTCGTCGCCGCGGCGTTCGTCGTTGGAAATCACTGTTTATCTTCTTCCTTGTGTTCGTGCGTGAGTAAGAGAGAGAGGAAGAGTTCCTGGCAAAGCCAACAGCATCGCCGCCACGCGCTGCCATAAATGCGCACTGCCGTGGTTTTGCGCCCGCAGCGTCGCCACGGATCTACGCCGTCAATGGCTTTGCGCCCGTCGCGCATGCCGCCGGACCTTTCAGCTCTGCTCCCGGTCGCCTCGATCGGTTCTCATGCCTGATGCGAGAGCGGCCGGCTACGTTGGCTCCTCCACGCTCAATGCACAAGCAGCCGACGATGGCGGCATTAGCCCAGCGACAGCACTTATGATGGAGCTCACCCGCACCCGTCGGACGTCGGCTCATCACAACATGGCGGTGGATGAACTCCAAAGCTCATGCGATGGCGGATGAGGTCTGCACCCCACACGCACTTCGCCGTGCCGCCACCAGAGCATTGTGGCCAGACGCGAACCCTAGCAGCCCATTGATTGCCAGGCTGAGTCGGCCTTATGGCCTGGAGGGTTTCTGGGCTTCGTAGCCGTGCGGGCCGAATGGCGACTGAAAAGGCCTAGTGGTCTGGTAGCACGATCGAAAAAAAGAAAAAAGTTAAAATCTGAACGTTGGCATTAAAGTCCTAGAAAATAGATTTTTTAGTTTATGGGCCTCCGTAAAATTTTTGTAAATTAATATTTAACACACTCTAGAAGTTTTTTTGCTCTGGGTTTATTTTCTAACTTTATACCATGATTTATATTTTCTGAATATTTATTTTTTGTTATTGAAGTAATTCTGAAAAATTGCTTAGTAATTAACAAAAATACTATAAAATTATGAAAAAATATGTATGACCCATTGCTCTGTGACATATTGCTAGATTGATTTTTTAGAATATTTTTATATTTATATGTGCTGAACATATTATTTCCTGTTATTCAGTAATTCTGAAAATTATTTGCTAATTAACAGAAAAACATGAAAAATGCTAAAAAAATTCTATAAAATTTCACATTGCATATTATGAGTTTAATGTCTCTAGATTAATTTTCTTAGCATTATTACATGTTTATTTCATGTTGAAGTTTATTTTTCTGTTAATTGGTCATTTTGAAAATTGCTTAATAATTAGCAAAAAATTATGAAAAATGCTAGGAAAATCCTGAAAAATCTGTGATAATTATCTACTAAATAGATATAAACTAGACTTTACTGATCAATAATAAGCATGCAAAATAATATTTTACCTGAAGTAAAATTCTTGTTTTGTTTGCATATAGGATATGTCTGACATTGCAAAGAAAGAATTTGCTGAGTTTGCCCTGAATGGCAGTAACTATCTCACTTGAATAACAGATGCTAAGATCAACTTGACAACCTGATCTCTCGGAGCTACAGTTTTCTAGCCTAAAACTGGTACCCCCTGCTCTCCCTAAAGCTGCTAAATGTGCAGCTTTGCACTTCCTGAGGCACTATCTCCATGTGGAACTGAAGGCTAAATATTTGATGGAGTAGGACTCGCTGGCTCTATGGAATTCCCTGAAGGAATGATGTAACCAGTAAAGATCTGTTCTGTTACCAAAAGCACAACGTGAATGGACCCTCCTACGCTTCCAAGATTTAAGCTAGTGGCAGCATACAACTCTACCATGCACAAAATTGTTGTCAAACTAGCATTCTATGACCAGAAGATTACAGAAACTGAAAAGATTAATAAGACTTTGGGTACATTCCACCCAAACATAAGGATACTATAGCAACAGTATCGCCACACAAAATACTAGAAGTACTCTAAGCTGATATGCATTCTACTAGAAGTAGAAAAACATGATGAACTCCTAATGAAAAATTATCAAGTCCTACCTAGTGGGAGTTGTGCATTACCTGAAGCACATGCAAGCGCTCAACAGGCTAGCAATAGTCGAGGCCACAGAAAGGGCCAAGGACAGAATGGGGATAAATGGAAGAATGACAAAAATTATAAAGGAAGAGGTAAATCCTAGTGAAAAACAAAAGAAAATGGATTAGGTCGCTTCTAGAAGAAAGGACCAACAAATTACATTGTTGATCCTAAACAACCATGCTATAGGTGTGGATGTCCTAGTCATTGGTCACGTACATGCTGCACCCTAAAGCATTTGGTAGAACTGTATATGAAATCCACTGAGAGATTTCAGAAGAATCAAGGGAATAAGGCGGAGGCACATTTCATTACTCAACTTGTTGTTGACAGTGAAATAAAATTGAATGATGATCAAGTCTCTGACCCCACAGAAGAATTCAAGAAAGCACTTCTTGGTTATGGTGATACTCCCATGGAAGAAGATGACCTTATTGAGGATGAGCTAAAAGAATTCTAGAAGAATAAAGATAAATCCCAAGAGGATGATATAAATGATTTATATGGAGACATGCAGTAATCTCCTAGTTTTTCTTTTAGACTCAATGTCACATTATCCTTTAGAATCTCATTTATCAGTTTAGTCTTTGTGTGTCCTGAATGAACAATGGTCTGCGCTCCAGTGAGCGATTATCAGTCAAATTTAATAAAGTGTAATTTTCCCAAAAAAATATTTAATCATGCTATGCTTGTTCTATATTATTTGTTCCTGCTGCAACAAATGTTTGATTTTTTTATCTTTAAAATAGAACACCTATATAATCCATGGCAGAGGAGAAAATCTGTCTTGTAGATAACTGCACCACAAATACAATTCTTAGGGAAACTAAATATTTTCAAACATTAATTAAGAAAACTGGAAACATTATGACCATCGCCGGAAACGATGCTCTCATTGTTGGCACCGGAAGAGCTATTATAGTTCTCCCTATGGGCACTCGTTTAATTATAGAAAATACCCTATTATACCCTGATTCCAGTCGCACTCTCTTAAGTTTTAAAGGCATCAATTTAAATGGTTTCCACATGGAGACTGAAAATGAGGATGGTACGGAATACCTACTCATGACTAAGTTTGACGGGTGTAATAAATGTGTGGTTGAAAAACTTCCTTCCTTATCCTCTGGACTATATTACACATATAAAACCTGAAGTTTATGTTGCGATGAAAACCATAGTTAAAAATCTAGAAATATTTAAGATCTGGCATGATCGTCTAGGTCATTCTGGTTGAATATGATGAGAAGAATAATAAATAATTCTGTTGGCCATAATATAAAATCTACAATTTTTTCCAAACCTGAAGCTTTTATATGCCCTGCTTGTGCTAAAGGAAAGCTAATAATTTGTCCCTCTCATTTTAAAATTTGGTAAGAATCATTGAATTTCCTAGAGACAATTCAAGGTGATATATGCGGATCAATTCTGCCCCTGTCGGGCCCCTTCAGATATTTTATGGTACTAATAGATGCTTCTACTAGATGGTCCCATGTATGTCTCTTATATAGTAGGAACCATGTTTTTGCTAAATTAATTGCCCAAATCATTAAATTGAGAGTCTCCTTTCCAGAAGAAAGGATTAAGTCCATTTGCATGGACAATGCTGGCGAGTTTACCTCAAAAGCATTTAATGATTATTGCATGGCTCTAGGTATTAATGTAGAGCATTATGTACCTCACGTTCATACTCAAAATAGCCTTGCAGAGTCATTAATTAAGAGAGTAAAGCTTATTGCTAGGCCACTCTTACAGAATTGTAGGTTACCCATCAGCTATTGGGGCCATACAATGCTGCATGCAGCATCATTAATTCAACTCAGACCAACTGCATACTATGAAATTTCCCCCTTGCAGCTAGTGCATGGGAAAGAACTAAGTGTTTCCCATCTGCGAAAATTTGGCTATGCTATATACGTGCCAATATCTCCACCACAGCATACTACTATGGGACCTCACCGAAAGTTAGAGATCTTTGTAGGTTATGAATCTTCATCAATTATTAAATACCTAGAGTCTATAACAGGGGATCTGTACACGGCTCGGTACACTGATTGTATTTTTGATGAAGACAATTTTCTAGCATTAGGGGGAGATAAGTACCACATTGAAGAATGCCGGGAAATATATTGGAATGCCACTAGCATTCAGTCCTTAGACCCATGCACTAAAAAAGCCGAACTTGAAGTTCGGAGAATAATAAGTCTTCAACAAATAGCCGATAATCTACCAGATGCCTTCACTGATCATAAGGGAGTGACAAAATCTCATATACCTGTAGTAAATGCATCTGAAAGTGTGAAAATACCCCAGAAGGTTATTAAACACACTCTTGCCCCTCACGACAAAAAGAGGGGGAGGCCTCCAGGTGCATGGGACTTAGTTCCGTGGAGACGTCCGCAAAAACAGATAACCGAACAAGCGAGATCACTACTTGAGACAGTTGAAGAAGCTCAACCTGTTGTTAAGAAATTCCCTGAAGTGAGCCATCCTAAAGATGGTAACCTCCCTGAAGTGAACCATCCTGAAGATGGGAATCCCAGCGAACATTTGCACGCACAATCTGACGCTAGGAAGTTGGAACTACCAGACTCTACCGTTGTGGGAAATCATGAGGAGTTGAAAGAAACGAATGAAGAAATATCCACCAATTATGTGGATTCAGGAGAATTATATAAAAGAAAGACTACAATTGTCGATATTTATTGCGCCTCTAAAATTGCTAAAACTCTTGAACTAGATCCAGAATCAAAATCCATGGCAAAGTGCTAGAAGGGCTTAGATTGGGTCAAATAGAAAGAAACAATTGAGGTGGAATTACACTCACTTAATAAAAGGAAAGTATTCGGTTCTATTAACCGGACACCTCCTAAAATGTTCCTTATAGGATCAAAATGGGTTTTTATCCAAAAGAGAAATGAAAACAACGAGGTGGTGATATATAAAGTGAGGCTTGTAGCACAAGGGTTCACGTAAAGACCCATTATCGATTACGATGATACCTATTCTCCTGTGATGAGTGGAATAACATTCCGATATTTAATATCAATGGCAGTTGGCTTAAATTTAAAAATGCAGTTGATGAATGTAGTAACCGCGTATTTATATAGGTCACTTGATTTGGATATTTATATGAGAGTTCCTGAAGGAGTCAAAGTTTTGGATCCTAATAATCGCAACATGTATAGCGTTAAACTGCAGAGATCGCTATACGGGTTAAAACAGTCGGGAAGAATGTGGTATAACTAGCTTAGTGAGTTTCTCCTGAAGAAGGGATACTCCAATAATGATGATTGTCCCTATGTGTTCATAAAGAAATCCTAGAATGGATTCTGTATCATCTTAGTATATGTCGATGATCTGAATATCATCGGAACCACATAGGAGATAAAGAAAACAAATGCTTACCTCACGACGGAGTTTGAGATGAAAATTTTGGGTAAGATCAAATTTTGCTTAGGCCTGTAGTTAGAGCATTTCCTAGAAGGAATCCTTGTACACTAGTTTTCCTATACCCAGAAGGTATTAAAGAGATTTAATATGGATAAATCGCATCCTTTGAAAACCCTCATGGTCATAAGATCCCTTGAAGTGGATAAAAACCTTTTTAGACCGAGGATGGAAAATGAGGAAGTTTTAGGACCTGAAGTCCCATATTTAAGTGCCATTGGAGCACTTATATATCTTGCGAATTGTACAAGGCCTGATATTGCATTTGCAGTGAATTTGCTAGCAAGACACAATGCAGCTCCAACTAGAAGACATTAGGTTAGTGTCAAGACTTTATTTAGATACCTCCAAGGTACTCAAGATCTTGGATTGTTTTTCAGAAGAACCAAGACTTGGCTATGGTGGGATATACGGATGCTGGCTATCTGTCTGATCCCCACAGTGCCAAAGTACAGACTGGTTTTGTGTTTCTCTGCAGTGTTACAGCTGTTTTTTGGCGGTCTTGTAAGCAGACCCTAGTAGCAACTTCTACCAACCACTCAGAGATCATAGTTCTATATGAAGCCTCACGTGAATGTGTTTGGCTGCGACGTGTAATTAACCACATCCAGAAGTCATGTGGCCTTAACACCGTTGATTCCCTCACGATTATCTATGAAGATAATAGTGCTTGTGTTGCACAAATGCAATTGGGCTATGTAAAGAGCAATATCACGAAGCATATTACTCCTAAGTTATTCTATACTCACGAACTCCAGAAGATCGGTGAGATAAAAATCTTGAAAACTAAGTCATGTAAAAATCTTGCAAATTTATTGACTAAGTCTTTGCCTAAATCCACATTTCAAAGATGTGTTAAAGGCATTGGAATGAGAAGACTTAGAGAGATGCAAAGTTCAGGGGGAGGAAACTCTTGAACCATAACCTTTATTATGATCCTGAAGATCCTAATATAAATCTTGAAGATTATAAAAGTTGTACGCTTTTTCCCTTTGTGAGTTTTCTTGAAGTTTTCTCATATGAAGGTTTTTAATGAGGCAATTAGTGCAACATAAGGTGTGAGTGCGATGTACTCTTTTCTCCATCTCCTTTTTTCACTGGGTTTTTGAGTGGAGTTTTTAATGAGACATGTGCATTACGCGGTATTCGCCCAAGGGGGAATGTTATGAGATAAGATTTTCGTAACTGCTTCAGTTAGAGTCTATCTCTTATATGTGGGCGAATCCGAACTCATCTCTTACGCTTTTCATTATATATATTGGGCATCCCTCATGTATATGAATCAATCTAATAAAGTAAGAGTTCCACCCCCTATATTCTATGTGCTTCTTCCATCGTCGCTGTGATTGTGTTACTATGTTGATTGATTGATCGCGGAAGTACGACTACATTTTACAACAAAATCAAAGTGGACTTCACTTTCAATCATAGCTTATCAAGCTTCATATATCTTTTTTTTTCAAATCTAGCCCTTCACGCATTCATTTATAAATTTAGCCCCTCGACCATCGTGAAAAACGCGGTAGGTGACACCTATCCTCTATCGCGCCCGAGGAGTATAGAAGCTGGCTGGTGCCGCAATAGGACAAGCGAACCGCACGCCTCCTCACTGTCACACTAGGGTAACTTAGAAGACATCCTACTACGGTAGGCCACACTACTCCTGCGATCGACTGAGCTCTCAGGGAGCCAGCTAGCTTTTCGGGCTCCTTAAGCGCAGTAGGGGACATGTGTTGTCTGCTGCACCTTCCATGGTAGAGGAGAAAGCCAAATTTGCAAATGCATGTGCAGAAGGCTCTAGATTTGCTATATAGCTCCCTATATATAGAGAGAGAGGGGGCTAGCTAGATAAGCAATGATTTTCTTGCTTGTGTTGCATTGCAGTTTTGTTACATCCCAGTTTAGGCCTACCCAACTAAAAGAATACTCACATCTATTGCATACAAGCATAAAAACAGTGAAAAAAGGCTCACTATGGGCTCGTTGGCTCGATTCAAAATTTCTTCAATCACACTCGTTAATTGGTTAAACATTGAAATAAATTGATTTTGAATGAAATTGGATTTTTGTTGTGGCTCAGCTCATAGCTCGATTATAAAACTCCAAACTATAACTAAAATGATATTAACCACACTATTTTAATTAAAAAATCTTGACATGAGTACTTAGCTCCATAACCACCCCTACAAGTGTGTTAGCTAGGGGTGCAATCGGATCGAATATATGCTAGCTGATCGGATCTGTTCAAATCGAATTCAATTAGTCGTGTCTGATAGTTGTTGGATTCGACATCAGATTTGGGAGATCATTATCCATTGGATCAAAATATTTTGATTATATTCTTTGGATAATTTCGGATAACCCTATTCGGATATTCGGATTCAATATTTACAGCCTACATTCTAACAACTTTAATTAGACACAACCAGAGAGCCCAAGCTAAGCTCTCCCTCCATGGCCCCACCCTTATGTCACCATCCCGTCTGCTATATCACTATTCGGTGTCGCCGCTAATACAGCTTGACATGCAAGAACACATTTCCGTTTGCCTATGCGAATTCCTAGTATTCTTTTGCAAAACATAAAGAAATATTTAATACTTTTGCAACTTTGTTGGAAAGTTGTCATGCCCCGAATTTGCAAATCCGGACACTCTGTGTACTTTGCACTAGTCCAGGATCGCGCTAGTGCACACAGGCTAAATAGGGTTTAAAGTACCAATAACATACACAACGAAATAATATTAAAGTACTTCAAACATGTAGATAAACGAGTGTACGACCTTATGGTCATCCTTACAATAGTATGCCACGCAGGGCTTACAAGAATCAAAGTAACAAAAGTTCAACAGCGGAAAAATAAATCTTCATAGTGCTCCATCTCCTGCCACAGGTGCCCTGACAAAGGCTTGATCCCTAGTTATCCAGCTCTTCGACAAACTCTTCCTCGTATGTGGGCGTAGCCTCTTCTGGTAAATTTTGTCCGCAAGGGTGAGTACACACCGTACTCAACAAGTCATGCACATAATGCGGTTCTATTACTACATGCATGGCTTGTTACAAAGGAATGGCTTCACTGGTTATTTTGCTTTTTGCAACAATATTTAAAACTACTATCTAATTAGATTGAAAGCATCAAAACCATATAACCATTATATGTCTCAAGTTGTTTTCCACATTGTTTTGGACACACATCCTAATCAACATTCATCATTAACCACGGCACCTGACCTTTCACCCCATTTTATTTTCAAACACTACCCTTGATTTGTAATCCCGAGCATTATCGATCACTGTGGACTCGGCTATTTGAAACAGTTTTGACACTCTGCAGAGGTTGTACACTTTACCCACAAGATACGATCGCACACCACAAAGGCGATTAACCATAACAAAGCTTTTAGAGACTTCTATCTTAGCCTAAGAACCTCTCGTGTTGCCTTCACTATCACTTCCCTCACTCGAGCGAAGTATAGGACCGAGCGAACACCGTTGGATAGAATGCAAGTAGTACAAGCACGCTCCCCCATACAGTTACCCCCGTGTAACTGCCACCCCGAGGTATCAAAGGTAAGATATTAGAATCCTACTAAACCAGGTCTTCCCATTCAGACATGTGGTTGTACGAGAGACTCAGGTCAAAGGCTTGCAAGGTGAAGTCCTTAACTGACCAAGGCAAGACATCCTTCTCTCAGATTTGGCACACAACCCTCACAACACTCAGCCCCCCAATTGCCACACAGGCCCACCTGGCACAAAGCCACAGTCCACTTGCCCCAGTCTAAATCAATTCCACCCCAAGTTATTAACAGTGCAACACATGCCCATAATCATCATTCATGTAGAACCACACAGGTCTCTACATTCTAACATCATTACCAACAATATTCCACCTTTTATCGAAAAGCATTCACTATTTCTTTAGTCAGTATTGCTTTTGTAATTCAACAAAATTGTTCACGTTATAAGCATGGCTAAGCAACTATTCACGGTCTAGCCTCCCGTGTTGGCACAGTATTATCAACCAACTAATATTACTAAACCTAGGTTATCAAAGGAATTATGGCATACAAATATTATTAACAAGGTGGCAATAACAATTAGGTTGATTTAGCTAATTCACCCAAAATATTTAAATCAATTTTTAGTTGAATTAGCATGCATAGTTTGAAACAAAATACATTTCAAAACTTAGGATCGAAATGGTCAAAGCACAACTTGCCTTCGAAAAGTTGCTGGTCTTGATCCGAAATTGATTCTTGTGCTGGAAATCCCCCCTCGAAACTCTCCGACAAATCACACTACAACAAGACTGGTTTATTCTAACACATAGTCTGCAACACATATAGCTTGTGCTGCAAAAAAACTCACAAGACCAGTCTTTTCCAACACACATTGCAACATATATAGCTTGTGTTGCTGGGAAACTCTACTGCAACACATACTACGTGTTGCTAACACCAAAGTGTAGAATCATTGACTCAATATGTAATACCGCAAAATCGTTTTTCCTGGGTTTTTGGCTGGAATTGTTTTTGTTTCTTTAAATCTAAGGATTTATTCGGAAGGGCAAAAGATTGGTCGTCTCGCAGTTTTAAGAATCTTAACGATAAGTTTGAGATATGTCGAACGCATATCGGAAATGGAATTTCTCCGCGTCGTATTTTTTTTTCTACGGCAAGTTTTACTCAAAGGATTTTCTTTCCGCCGTAAGTTTGAAATGTCAGTTTTTGGAGTTTGTTGGTTGTGGTCTCTAGAATTATTGAGTAGTTTATAATTACCTTTTATTCTTTTCCCCCTAGCCCTTTTATTTAGTGCTTCCACTTATTGGGTAATAAAAAGAAGAAAGAGGGGGGAGCCAGCCGTTTTTCTCTTTTCCCCAAATCCTCGGCCTTGACCGCTCCTCCCGACTCGAAGTGCCCAGCCCGCCACCTCGGCTCTCGCGCGTCGCCCGTCGCCGCCGCCTCCCGGCTCGCCCGCGCCTCGGCGACCTCGCCTCCCGCCGACCGGAGATGCCGCCACCATGGAGCCCATTGGTGGGGCGCGCGTGGGCTGTCGAGCAACCCGGAAGACGCTCTCGAGGTGTTCATCGGCCAGACGCGCCGTGCGGATCCCCAAGGGATTCCACGGTGCTCTAGGCTCTTGAGTCGTTGGCGTTGACATCCCGCGCTCGCTACCACAGCCGCCTCTCCATTGCGAGAATCGCCGCATGTGCCTCGTCGAGGTCGAAAGTCGCCAAGCCCGTCGCCTCTGCGCCATGCCGCCCTCCCAGTCGACCATTCTTGCAAGAAATCGCTCTTTTTGGCCGTGTGTCTTGTGCATTGTATTGAGGTTTGGAATGGGCCATATTGGTCGATTTTGTAGTGTTGTGTGCCTAAGTCTCTCAGATCCATCCGGCTCCTAGGCGTCTCGGCATCTTAGGGTTCTCGTGTAGATTTGCTTGCAACTGTGTTGGTGATAAAAACTATAAACCTCAACTTTGTTAGTGGTTGTTGGAGTCTTGAATGATCAATCGAGCGTCGCAATTTTTAGTAAGATTTGGGATTTGCGATAGTTCATAACCTTGGATTGTCTGTTGGATTAGGGATGAAGATTAAGACAAACACGCCAATTGCAAAGAAGGCGAGGAGGTGTCATGGAGTTCTTGCGATGAACCATCCATTGGACTACCCAATCTGCGATCGGGGTGGAAGTCGACCTCGGGATCGATCTATGGCGTTTAGTCTTGATCGTGGTCGGTTCACCGAGATGAAGCGATCGATTGTGGATAAGAATTTGGGCCTTGGTGAAGACGGTGATGACCCGTGCATCCAATGTACAAGGTGATGTTTTTGGTGCTTCTTGGTAAATTTGTATTATCGACTTCAAATGATTTAATGGCTATCTGATTGTCTCGTTTTGACTCCTTTAAGTGCTTTATGCTTCAAGTATTGTAGGGTTAAGAGCGATTGTAGAAACATTTTAGAGTTAACAAGCTGTTGGAGCCAAACACTCTTCGATTTATTCATGCACTTCAATCTGAACATCTCTTGGTTCTTAGTTTTTGTTGTCATTGTTCGCTTGCTTTTTTGTCATTTATTGTTTTCTTGTTGTAGTAACACATCATACGTTATTGTTTTTGCTACTTGTGCAAGCTTGACCTCGCCAATATGTAATTTTCATTTTCTAATCTATAGGTGTGTCCTGTTTGCCACTTTGAGGTTCTTTGGTGTTCAAGACACAGGTATGTTAGGTCGTGGCGGTGGTGAAGAAATTGGAACATATGTGGAGAAACTTATGACAAGTGAACTATCTGGAAATGTTATCGATATCGCCTTGATTGGTGCTCTTACATCAAGCCATTTGCATTTAAAGCTAGGGCTGGGAGGTGAAGAACCTTGAGACCATTGATGTTACCGATCAAGATGGGTCAAACATAAGAGTTGACAGCAGGGGTCCTGAAGTTATGCGCATTGTTCCACGCCTCAATGAGGTTTGCTTATGCTTCACTTAGGCTATTCCCAGTGCATGGTAACATACCTATTTAATACATGCCACAAAAGCATTTTTGATGATGTGGCAAGAGAGTTAAGATGGGAGAGAAGAAAGCTGTATCTTGAGGAAGATACCACTTGGGCACAAAATCATAGACATTGAAACTTGAATCATCTAAGTGGCCCACAATTCATACTCTCATACACATCTAGCATTTAATTATCTTGCGGGGACTAAGAAACAATCCATGATACCATGTATTGGGATAGTTGTATCTTCTATAATATCATATGACATGGCAGCTTTGAATATTGTGACAAGATACAATGCACTGGGAATAGCCTTATGTTGCAATTTTGACTTCCATTTGTGTGATTTTTGTTGGTAATGGTCACACTGCCTGATACTTCATGTTGCCTTAACCTCATTTTGAATTTATGATCCCCTAGAAATCTAGAACATCAGTTAAGTCTTTTAAAGGTCACAATATGTTAATTATGGAAGTATCTATCGACCATGTGCTTTTCTCGAGATAATATCCATAACCCTTGATATCAAAAGGTCATTTAATATTCTTAAGCGAACATTCACATTACCATGTGTCTTTGAAATTATAATTATTAAGCTTAAGCTGAACCATCTGCATTTCTATTGTTAGATGATTATTTGACCTTGTGTTCTAGGAAGCTGATAATTACGCTTATATGCCTATAATTACATGTATTGGTATTACACACATATGGTAGCATGCTACCTTAGCACGATCTGTAAGCTCATTAGCTCACTTCAATCGATAAATTTTCTCTTGACTATTTTCCTTGAGTTTGTTCTTAATAATTTGGAGAGCCATCTTGCAAATGAATGCATGTTGGTGTGTTTGTTATAATACATCATTGCTTTGTGGCGCATTTGCTTTACATTTATGATCTTCCCTCCTATTTGTAACAATCGATGGTGACGAGAAGTTAAGAGAATATAATGTAATTTGGAGTGCTCATCCATACTTCTACTCGATGAATATGCTTAAGAAATTAGGGGTGTCTGTGTATTTTCGGGTTTTTAAACATAAATTATCTTTATTCTACCTTTTGGATGTCAATGACTTGTTAATTGAACTTTCCATGCTTAGCACGCTATTTGATATGTGCAATTCGCATGAAAATGAATACTTTATTTAGTCGGCATCCTTTTTCTTATCCTTGCAGGATATCAATGAGAATGGATATCGACAAAAGCGGTTTTATTACGATGGTCGAAGAGGCAAAGACTAAATGACCCTATGATTCGTGGTCCCGATGGCGGTTTAAGGCCGTGACTTGGCGTGATGCTCTTGCGGTTGTTCTTTGAGGCTTTGCATCAAGTAAAACCGGAAGAAATTACATGAGTTCTTTGCAAACTTTACGATCTGAGAATCCATGATGGCATCGAAAGATTTTGTCAACAGATTGGGTTCGATAAGGTGCTTTGCGAGGGAAATGGTCCAAGGGATCAAGAAGCAAGGAATTTAGTAGGAGGAGGAGGAGTAGTCTTGTTGTTTCATATTCTTTTGTTGTTGTTTTTGCACATGACAATATAGTGACAGTAGCATATAGTAGTAGTATGTCATATTTCATATTTTTGAACTTAAGTCTGGATCATGTTCTCAGTTCTTGTGTAATGAACAAATCAATTGTTTTTCTTTCGTATGTGCAACAATGTACAACACATTTATTTAAATTCAATATAATATACCTATTTATCATTGTTCGTGTTGAATTGTATTGTATTATCAAATAAAAATTATTTGTGATAAATATATTTTTATTCATATATATGAAACAAATAAATAAATCATACTTTACATGCATATTTATTTATGCTGCAAAAGACCACTTATGTGATGCTAACAAATGTTAGCTATGTTGAAAACATGTGTTGTTATATATTAAAAATGTGTTGCTACTTTGCAACACATATACGTATGTATAACAATACCTAGTTTGTGTTAGAGGAGCTACCTCAAGAACACCACCTATAACATCACTTATAATATGTGTTGCTAGCGATGCTTGCAACACATATACGTAGATATAGCAGCATATGTGTATGTTGCTATAGCTCATTCCTGTTGTAGTGTTAACGTCTACTCAAAACAATTATACACATAATAAATATATTTTATAGAGAATAAAATCAACTCTAAAAATTCAATAAAATTCACTAATAAATAGATCTTGATTTTACAAATTTTTAGAAATTGGAATCACTCAAATCGGAGTTAAAACGCAAAAGTTATAGCCATTTGAAGTTTGAAAATAAATCAAAAAGAATAATCCGAATTTATTTATTTATTTTTTATACTAAAAATTCGGAATTATGACGTCAGCACCGAAACCATTTTCAACCGAATTATTTTTCTAAAGAAAATCGGAATTATAGCGTCGGCATAGCGTCACTCTCGGCGTCAACATCTCTTGGGCCATGATGACAAGTGGGTCCCAGCGATGACGTCATTCTTGACATCGGCATGACCGTAGTACGATCCGGTCGTTACATGTGTCAGCGAATTATCAATCCGCGACTTGATCTAATATCAGCGTCAATTAAAATGGACAGCCACGATTCATGTGACGATTCGACTCGGATTTACTTCAGAGTTGACACGTGGCAAGATCTGAACGCCACACATGTCGCTACATTACCCACCGAATACGCGATCTAATCTCAGGCGTCTGATTCAAAATGGACGCCTAAGATCTATGCAACATTTCGGTTTTAACCACCCGATGCTAACACGTGGCAACATCCCAGCCACCAGATCTAAATCGGACGGCTACGATCAATTGGATGACGTCGACAGCAACGACGGCTCTGTCGCCTCGATTTCTACGCAACACGCGTCATCACGGGACTGGCTCGGCGCATGGCGAAATTCGATCCATTCATTCAAATTTGGACGGTCCGGATTGAATCTCAATTCACGTGGCGCGACAGGCGACGTGGCCACCCCGGTGCACGACACGCGGCGGCCCGGCAACCATCGGATCTAGATCTAATGGTCAACATGAATCAACACATTTCTACACCGAGCAATCTAGATCGTTGATTAGATCTAACGGCTGAGATATGATAATGAAGTTTACTATTGAATCAAAACGTGGCTTAATCTAAACCGTTCACCACAGATCTAACGGCTACGATGCGGCGCTACGGCTGCGTGGTCAATCATTGCGCGAACGCGTGGCGAAATCTAGACCGTTCATTCCATGAATCTACGGCTAATATTATTTAAAGTAAATCTACGCTAAATAATCTGGTCCGTTCATCCTAATCCTATGGCTATAAGGTAAAGATGAGACTTCTTGTTGATCTTGTAGGCGTGGATGAATCGAAGCGTTGCTTGAGGATTGGGCGGTATCAAAGCTCAAATCCAGCGATGGCGCGAAAGAGCGGCACGAGCTAGGGAAAACGACCACATCTTGCGGCGTTTGGGCCAATTCGGCGAAGTGAAGTAGCGGTCGAGGCAGCGTCGCAACCTGAGGAGCTTCGGAGATGACCTCGGTGCAGCGCGGAAAGGCTCAACGTCGGCGAAATGCAAGAAAACCAAAGCACGGTGCACAACCAACTCCGCGAAACAAGCTGCGAGCGAGCAATGGCGAACTATGGTGCGGCGGCGAAGGCGAAATGGCGCCAGCGAAGAGCTTTCCATGGAGTGCTCCACGGGCTTTATAGCCTCGGCGTCGTGCCCAAGCGGCGACTCAATGCACCGATTCTGAAGCTCAAGCGATGGCGGCAGCGGCGGAGAAAGGTAACCGTCGGCGACGTGGATCTATCGGTAGATCCGCAGCGCGGCGATCGGCGACTTAGAGGCGGTGAAAGCTTGGCGCGAATGTTTCTCAGCCGTGCGATCAAGATCGCACGGTCGGCGTGAAACGGCGTTAGGTTCCAATCGGCGTGGGCGACAACGATGTAGACGACCCAAAACTATTCACAGACTTTTAGGGGTTTTCGATAAAAATAATTCCCAAAATTTATTTAATTTATTTGAGGCTTATAAAATATCAAAAAAATTCTAGAAAATACTTTACAACATTTTGGACTCAAATAAAATATTTCCATTTATGTTTTGCAGAAACTTAATCATTATTTAATTAATTTTCAAAGAAGAGTTAAATTTCAAAAATTCCAATTAAATCCAAATAAATTTCAGAAATTCTCAAAAATTCAAAATAAATTATGGAATTTAAAATAACCAAATTTTGAGATGTTACAAACCTCCCCCCTTAACAGAATCTCGACCCCGAGATTCAGGGCTGGTTAGAGAAGAGGTTGGGAAACTCCTTCTTCAAATCTTCCTCACGCTCCCAAGTTACTTCGCTTTCTGAGTGGTTGCTCCACTGGACTCTACAAAAGTGGGTTGACTTGTTCCTGATTTCACGATCCATGGTGTCCAAAATCTTCACTGGATGTTCCTTGTAAGTTAAATCCTCTTGCAGTTCAATAGTTTCGATAGGTGCTTGTTCCTCCGGTACTCGAAGACATTTCTTCAATTGCGATACATGGAATACATCATGTACCCCTGATAAAGATTGCGGCAATTCTAGCTGGTATGCAACTTCTCCTTTGCGGCTCAAAATCTTGAATGGACCCACATATCTCGGAGCAATTTTTCCTTTAGCATGGAACCTTTTAACTCCCTTTAATGGTGTGACCTTAAGATAAACATAATCCTCTGGTTCAAAGCTCAAATCACGTCGTCGGTTGTCAGCGTAGCTCTTCTGCCTAGATTGTGCAGTCTTCAACCTTTCTCTAATCAGAGCAATCTTCTCCTCTGCATCTGAGAGTATGTCTGGTCCAAAAACGTGACGTTCTCCTGTCTCGTTCCAATTCAAAGGTGTTCGACACGGTCGACCATACAAAGCTTCAAAAGGCGACATTTTTAAACTGGCCTGACACTACACCATGACACCAAATTAGCGTCAGACATCAGTCGGCAATAATACATAATTACCGACCAACTATCTGTCGCTAAAACTTGGTGACGGACTAACTGTCGGCAATAATACTTTTTAGGGTCAGATGGTGCATTGAAAATTATTTTGATATATAGGGACAAACTATCGTCGGCAATGATAAATTTTTACACAAGGTATATCATGCGGCAAAAATTTATCTGTCGGCAAAACTCATGTACAGTGAATTAAGCCGCGCGAACAAAAAAATTTGGGGTACGCGCGCGGGCCAGTGCGGTTGCCCTACATGGGTTAAGTCGATCGATCGAGCCTCTCCTCACACTTTACAACATTTTGGACTCAAATAAAATATTTCCATTTATGTTTTGCGTAAACTTAATCATTATTTAATTAATTTTCAAAGAAGAGTTAAATTTCAAAAATTCCAATTAAATCCAAATAAATTTCAGAAATTCTCAAAAATTCAAAATAAATTATGGAATTTAAAATAACCAAATTTTGAGATGTTACAAACCTCCCCCCTTAACAGAATCTCGACCCCGAGATTCAGGGCTGGCTAGAGAAGAGGTTGGGAAACTCCTTCTTCAAATCTTCCTCACGCTCCCAAGTTACTTCGCTTTCTGAGTGGTTGCTCCACTGGACTCTACAAAAGTGGGTTGACTTGTTCCTGATTTCACGATCCATGGTGTCCAAAATCTTCACTGGATGTTCCTTGTAAGTTAAATCCTCTTGCAGTTCAATAGTTTCGATAGTGCTTGTTCCTCCTGATCAAGACATTTCTTCAATTGCGATACATGGAATACATCATGTACCCCGATAAAGATTGCGGCAATTCTAGCTGGTATGCAACTTCTCCTTTGCGGCTCAAAATCTTGAATGGACCCACATATCTCGGAGCAATTTTTCCTTTAGCATGGAACCTTTTAACTCCCTTTAATGGTGTGACCTTAAGATAAACATAATCCTCTGGTTCAAAGCTCAAATCACGCCGCTTGTTGTCGCCAGAGCTCTTTCGCTTAGATTGTGCGCTTCAACCTTTCTAATCGAGCAATCTTCTCCTCTCGATCCGAGAGTATGTTCGGTCCAAAAACGGACGTTCTCTGCCTCGCTCCAATTCAAAGGTGTTCGACACGGCCGATTATACAAAGCTTCAAAAGGCGACATTTTTAAACCGCCCGACACTACACCATGACACCAAATTAGCGCCGACATCGGCGGCAATAATACATAATTATCGACCAACTATCTGTCGCTAAAACTTGGTGACTACTAACCGCTTCGGCAATAATACTTTTTAGGTCGATGGTGCATTGAAATTATTTTGATATATAGGACAAACTATCTGTCGGCAATGATAAATTTTTCACAAGATATCTGCCGGCAAAATTTATCTGTCGGCAAAACTCATGTACAGTGAATTAAGCCGCGCGAACAAAAAAATTTGGGGTACGCGCGCGGGCCAGTGCGGTTGCCCTACATGGGTTAAGTCGATCGATCGAGCTCTCCTCACAGCGCCGCCAGTCCCTTCTCTGCCTCACAGCGCCACCACCGAAACCTCCCTTCCTCCCTCACAGCGCCGCCACCCTTCGCCACCTTCTCGTCTCCACCTCCGCCTCACCGGCCAACTCCGCCTTCGCCTCCGCCTCACCGGCTACCTCCCCCATTCTTGTAGAACCTTCCTTCCCGTCCGAACCTTCCAGAAACTTCCTCCCTTACCAATCTCCTCCCGCCAAGATCCTCGCGCCATGGTGTCGTGACGGCGGCGGCGGCAGTGCCCATGGGCCCCAAGTCGCCCGACGACCGCCCCGAGGCGCCGGCACAGCAGCCGCAGCCGTTGGAGTGGCGCTTCGCGCAGGTCTTCGGCGAGCGCGTAGCCGGCGAGGAGGTGCAGGAAGGTAAGCCGGTCGTCGGGCCTCGGCCTTTCGCTACTTGTGTCGCTCGCCTCGCGAGATCTGCTCGATTCGGCGGGTGGGGGTTTGACGCCGCCGCGGCCCCCAGAAAGCCCACGCATTTCGCCGCGGGGAAGCGGGGGATTCGGTCAGCGATGCCCTCGGCGAATCGAGGGGATTTTGCGCGGAGGCTTTGGGGGTGATTTGATTTTGGAGCGTCTGGTTCGTTGCGTTCGAGAGAGTGTTCTGCTTGCAGCGTGTGTCAAAGCGATTTAGGACGGTTTTACACTGGTTAAATGGTGAGCCCTTCTTTGCGTAGGGGTTGGATCATACTTAGCATACTGTGTCAGGTGCGGGAGTTAGTTCACGCTGTAGGCTTTGTTTCATAGATGCTCTGGTAAGAGCGATTTGTTTGCAGAGATGTTTTGGAGCTCGTGGTTGCTAATGTTGTTGAACTGTAATGCGCCCATGCTGCGGAGTTGCATTGACAGTAGGAAACTGGGAATGTTGTTTCTAGTCTAGCTTTCTAATAAAGACGGACAATCTTGCCTATGGTTAGGAATGCTTGATGGATTTGCTGAAGATATTACTTGGTGCTTTACAACACAGTGCTCCAGTGGAGTGTTCAAAGCTTGAACTTTTGTATGATGATGTGCGGGGATTGTGGACTTGCTCAAGGTTTCTGTAGAGTCTGAGGACGATTTGGCTGTAAAGTTATGAGCTTTTTGTGTATGAAGTGGGAACACAAAATTAGAAGTAGGTCGCAGGGCTAGCCAGGTAGTATCAGCTTTCTAAGTGTTTCTGTTAAGGATTGCCATGTACTTCTGAGCTGTAGGTATGAGTGCATAATGATTAAGCTGCACCATAATGTTTTGAGCATTCGGTATGGGGTAGGGTTCAGAAGTATGTCAAGGGAACAAAAAATGTTTACGGTGTGTCTACCTTACTTCCAATGGGTCATCCGCTCTTTGGCATGTGTGGATCATGTGATATATTGCTGCTCATTTCATCTTTCAATTTTTTTCCTTTCTTTTTGGTGAAACGGTGTTGATTTATCGGTGCTTGTCTGGGAGTAATGAGGTACATTTTTTAATGCCTCTTTTAACAGATATATGCGTATGACTTGCATGCGTTTGTAGTATATATATATATTCTAATTTGTACCTAAAGGGTGCTAGCTTGAAGTTTAAGATAGAGACATGATACAAAATTTTGATGCTAGACTTGCAGTCTGTTCACATCAGTGCCGCATCTTGCTCTTGTTTCAACCATATTTTTCCATGAATAGCCCTCTGTCAGGAACTCAGGATCTTCTAGTTTTCCTGTTCGGTATGTAGTCCCCATCTGATACTCAAGCTATTAATACATAGATAAGATGATGCAGTTAGGATGGTCGAGCAAAGTGTTATCAAAATAGGCTCTGTGTCTACTTTTACAATGGCCTACCATAAAGCCGATAATACTGTATAATCTAGCTTTGTTGGATCTAATTGAGTTACCCATTAAATATTTAACATGTTTCCAATACTACTAACATTAAGGCAGCACCCTTTTTCTAGATATACTTTGCTACTGTGCTGTAATTGAGAAATCGATTAATGATTGCAGGCTGTTGACAAAAATTAAATGGGAAGGGCAATTTTGCCCAACAGCAGCCACACCTTTTCTTTTTTTTTATTCTTTTAGGAGGCCTCCTAAGATTTGATTGAATTAGCTGTGGTAGGAAAGATTCCTACTCTTTTGACTTTCCCTACCATTCTGGGTTATCACATTCCACATAGACCTGTTTGATACTTAGTCCAAGGTTTCGTGATTTGTTTATAGAATTAACATAATATAGATCACTCTTCTTTTCAATCCAGATGACCTGATATTTTTCGTTCTATTCATTTCGCTTCATGGCTGTGTTGAATGACCTAAATATGCTTGCTTTTTTTGTTTGATGAATCAAGTTCAATTTGTATCCGGATTAAATATGTTACTTGTTTCAGTTGACATCATCTCTGCAATTGAGTTTGACAAATCTGGTGACCATCTTGCTACTGGAGATAGAGGTGGACGTGTGTTTTTATTTGAAAGAAGTGACGCCAGGGATGTAAGTACCAAATGATCTAAGTTATGTTGGTTTCTTGCTTAAACCTCTTGTGCTCATAAAGTCGATGTATATGCAGAATTCCAGTCGGAGGAACTTGAGAGACAAGATTACCCGATTGCTAGCCATCATGAGTTCCGTTACAAAACTGAATTTCAGAGTCATGAACCTGAGGTATGCGAGTCTTAACGTGGTGATAGTCATACTTTTGTCATGAATCACGGTGATTTGTGTGTTCACCATCTTCTGTGTGTCCACCATCTTCGCCCTCATTTTGATTGATCTCACTGCATGTTTTCTGGCATGCTAAATTTCTGAAAATCTTATTATCCAGCACAGGTCCTTTAGTGTTCACTGTTCGCTATGCTAATACTTAATAGTGTTCACTATTTCCTTATTTATGTACAGTTAGTTATTCTGGTCTATCTAACTGGTGCTGTTCTATGTTGAAAGGTGGATGAGTTAGAAAAGACAATCTCAGTTGCATCAAGGATCCAGCATATTATGGACTTGATGAAGTTGAGCTTTCTAGACGATGGAACTGGACTAGCTCTGCTCATAATCAGGTATTTCTTGATGTTTCATCTCTCATTTCAAACTTTTTTTAGAATGTCTATTGTTTACTAATTCTTTACAAATTCTACTTATACTAGAGAATCCCCTAGATTTTTTTTCTTCTACCTATGTCATAGGATTATAAATGAGGAATATCTTGACCATGCATGAGTGACACAATTACAGCTGAACATGATACCTTGTTGTATGGAAAAGAAAAGACAGATGGGAATAATGCTTATGTTAGTATGTTTTGAATTATGGCTCACGTCAGAAGTATGTGCATTGCATGGCCATGCAATAAAGTAAGAATCTATATTGAACATTAATTGTTTGTATTCATATGTTTTGAATTATTAAATATAATTACTAACTAATGATATTTTTTGTAGATGAAGCATACCAAGAGTCGATCTTCCCGTGAGACAAAGGTATATAAATAAGTACTTTTCCATGCATCATAATAATCAGCAGCTTTCTTCCATTTAAATGATGCTTAATAATTGTTTTGTCAAATGGTTTGTAATTGAGTGTGAGGGTTATTTGATATCCGGAATGGTTTGAAACTATTGAGTGTTCTGTTGTGTCATATCCGGATAGACTATTTATAGAGAAGACTATAAGAGTGCTCACAAACCGGTTGGCTTAAATATTATACTTTGGTGTCCTATGATTAAAGATCATATTTCCTTTTGCGATAAAGTTAGAAGACCATAGCAAGTTGGAAGACCATGGCAAGTTGGAAGAAATCTTTCAAAGATGTTATTTGTTTTAGAATTAAGTTTGATGTATTACAAGTGATCATTTTGGGTTATATCAATTCACATACTTATTTAAACTTTTGGACAAAGATGGCTAGCTATTTTGATGTCTTAGATGTTTGATGTAAATATCAACTTGCTTGTCGGGGTGAGAAGAATGTAGAATATTCTTGTCCTATGCATTTTGCGCAGCCTTAGACATAAAGTTGTTTTCTATGGTCCCTATCTAGTAATAGTGCAATCCTATCAACCATTTTCTCGCAGATATGCATTGTTCTCTCCTTTTCCAAAGGATTAAGACATGCTAATATTCTTCTTCCCGATATAATTTTTTTGAGGTGTTCCTGATATAAAGTTGTAAGCTTGGGTATGCATGAATGTGCTGCTCATGGTTGAGGCTATTATATTTTTGTAGCTCTATTTAATTTGTTGTCCCGTTATAATGTTGCATAATGTCATCATGGTTGAGGCTACTATATTTTTGTGAATGGAAGTATAAAAGTACCATGGTTGTCCTAGCAAAGGATCAAGCTAATTATTGAATTTTATTTTTTTAAATCGGATAAAGCATCCCATCGAACTATCTGCTTAAAAGTGTGGATTGCCAACACACAACTCATCGGTAATTATATGTCTGCCGGTAATTATATGTCCGCTTAATAACTATGTCTCGACGGCAAAATTATGTCTGCCGGCAATAATGCTATATATGGAGTCACCTAGTCTGCTTTGTAATATTTAGTCTGGCCGGCAAAAGTCTTTGCCGATCGGACTTTAACTCTGTTAGGATGTCTGTCGGCAAATGTATTGCCGACAGACTATGTGACACTGCATATAGCTTTTGCCAACAGACCGTCTGTTGCAACAAAGGTGCTGTGGTGTAGTGTGATAGCTATTATTGTAGCTAAACTCTGCGTACGGCAAGCATTTATCCTACGATGTGGTGTATGACAAAGCACAAGCTCTTAGCATATCTTCAAGTATCTGGTTAACCCTTTCTTGCCCGACCATCTGCTTATGATGGTATGCAGATTAAAATTCAGACGGTACCCATAGTCAGATGCAATTTTATCCCAAAATCTCGAGGTAAATTGAGTACCTCTATCCGATACTATCTTCTTAGGCACACCGTGCAAACACACAATTCTTGCCATGTACAGCTCCGCTAACTTATTTCCAGAGTAAGTTGTTTTTACTGGTATGAAATGTGCAACTTTCGTTAGACGATCCACTATAACCCATATAGAATCATATCCACCTTGAGTCCTTGGCAAACCAGTGATGAAATCCATCCTGATTTCCTCCCATTTCCACTCTAGTATCTTTAGCGGTTGTAGCAATCCAGCTGGTCTCTGATGCATTGCTTTGACTCTTTGGTACACATCGCATAATGCTACATGCTCAACTACTTCTTTCTTCATATTCGGCCACCAAAATCTCTCCTTCAAATCCTGATACATCTTTGCACTATCTGGATGAATTGAGTATTTGGAATCATGTGCTTCTTCCAGTATCAACTGCTTCAATTCAGGTTTATGGGGTACGCAGATTCTATTCTTCATCCACAAGGTACCCTGCTCATCTATTCTGAAGTCCTTGGCTAGGTCTTCGTCCATCTTGGATTTGATTCTATTAATCTTCTCATCATCATGTTGACCTTCCCCGACCGCTTCTTCTAAGGCTGCTTAACCTCCAAGGTAGCTAGGAATCCTTCCCAGACGACTTCCAATCTTAGCTTCAAGCTCTTTACATAAGTCGATTGATCTTCGCTATCATCAAATTCAAGCTATAGTTTTTCCGACTCAAAGCATCTCGCCACCACATTTGCTTTTCCCGATGGTAGTGAATTCGATGTTATAATCCTTGATTAACTCTAACCATCTTCTCTGCCTCATGTTAAGATCCGATTGAGTGAATATATACTTTAAACTTTTATGGTCAGTATATACTTCACATCGATTTCCGATGAGATAGTGACGCCATATTTTAAGAGCGTGCACTACAGCGGCTAACTCCAGGTCATGGGTTGGGTAATTCTGCTCATGTGGCCTTAGCTGCCTTGATGCATAGGCTACTACTTTACCATTCTGCATTAGCACACATCCAAGTCCCTGACGCGAAGTATCACAATATATATCAAAATTATCCTTAGTATTCGGCAACACCAAGACAGGTGCCGAAGTTAAACGCTTCTTCAGCTCTTGGAAACTCTTTTCAGACTCTGCGACCACGCAAACTTTTTTCTTTCTTTAGCAATTATGCGGAGAGGTCTCAGATTTGAAGAAAATCCTTCAATGAACCGGTAATACCCCGCCATACCAAGAAAACTTCTGATCTGAGTAATAGACTTTGGTTGTTCCCAATGTAGCACTGCCTCTACTTTCTTCTAAGTTAATACTACTCCTTCAAATAGCCATCACATGACCCAAGAATTCAACCTTCTTTTTTCAAAAGTCGCATTTACTGAATTTCGCATATAACTGGTTTTCTCTCAGCTTTTCCAAAACCATCCTTAGATGTCTAGCATGCTCTTCCTCCGACTTGGAGTAAACTAAGATGTCATCAATGAACACGACAACAAACTTATCCAGATATTCCATGAATACTTTATTCATCATATTCATGAAATATGCAGGAGCATTAGTCAGTCCGAAGGACATGACCGTGAATTCATAATGCCCATATCTAGATGAGAAAGCTGCTTGGGTATATCCTCATCCAATCTTTAATCGATGGTATCCGCATCAAGATCTATCTTTGAGAAGACTCCCGCTCCTCTTAACTGATCGAAAAGATCATCTATCCTGGGCAATGGATATTTGTTCTTTATCGTCACATCATTAAGTGCACGATAATCTATACACATTCTAAAGCTTCCATCTTTCTTCTCTACAAACAATACCGAGGCTCCCCATGGTGATGAGCTAGGTCTTATAAATCCCTTCTCCAATAATTCCTCGATTTGCTTCTTCATTTCTACCAATTCCTCGGTAGACATCCTATAGGGTCTCTTAGCTATTGCAGCTGTTCCGGGTACTAACTCAATTACGAATTCTATATCCCTGTCTAATGGCATTCCAGGTAAATCTTCAGGGAATACATCCGGAAACTCGTTAACTACGGAAACGTCTTCCATATTAACAGTCTTCACACTATTGATCATCAGTTGACCATCCCGGGCAGCAAGTGCTTGAATCTCTACCTTCCGACCATCTGAGCTCTCAATGGTTACAACTCTTCGTCCACAATCGAGCACTGCCTTGTGCTTGGATAACCAATACATTTCCAGAATAACATCTATGGTCTGGGTATCCAGTATAATTAAGTTCGCTAGGAACTCTATTCCATTTATTAATAATTTCACCCTAGAACATCCTACTTTAGCTCGGAGTTCTGATCCAGGGGTCTGGACTATTAGTGTATTCTTAAGTTTGACCACATCCAAATCATTTTGCACAACAAAAACTTGAGAAATGAATGAATGAGAAGCTCCCGAATCAAACAGAATTGTAGCTAGTACTGAGTTGACTAGAAACTTACCCAGTACGACATCCGTCGCGTTCTGAACTTCATCCGTCATGATGTGGTTGACTCTTCCTCGCACAACAGATTGTGGTGCTGCTCCAGCTTGAGCAGGTGCTCTACTTCCTCCTTGGACTGGTGTTCTTGCAGGCGTATTACCCAAATTAAAGCGGACAGGGGTAACTCCTCCCTTCTTGGGACAAGCATTGGCGAAATGCCCCATCTCATTACAGTTGTAGCAACGTCTTCCTGCCATTGACGGGTTTCTACACTTTTGACCGATGGCTCTTGCAGTGTGTTTGTGGATTCTCGACCGTAGGTCGTCAGGCAGTAGTGGTGTTCGCTACGCTTCCCTACCGCAACTCGTAAACCGCTAGTATCACCTTGGTCTCGCCGACCTCGGCGCCCTCCTTATCGCGCTGCGACGCTATGTTGTCATCCAAATTTTTACGCTTATCTTCCGCATGAGCGCTTTGTTGACCAATTCCTCGAAACCGGGAACGTGTGGGTGATCACCCCACCAAGTCTGCACTGAGCCCTTCATGAATCGGACCGTTAGCCTTGTTAGTAGCTACGCCCTCCGGAGCATAGCGCAAGCCGTGTGAATTTATTCGTAGTCGGCCACCGACCGCCTCCCTGCTTCAAGGACTCAATTCCTCCTTCTTAAGCTCCATCATCCTTCCCAAGACATGGTATCGCGTGTCGGCGACGGATCGCCAACCGCAAGAAATGTGGTAGGGTCTCGTGTGATATGGGACCAGTCGCGCTTCGCTCGCCGGCGAATCAATCGATGCGCCTATGGTTCGGAGCGGACGCCAACGAACGTGAGACAAAGGTTTATACCGGTTCGAGCCCTCGTGAAGGTAATAGTTTATCTCGCCGCTTTGCGGCGGTGATTCTTGTTATATTGGTGTACAGGATGTGTTTACGACCAAGTCAAGAATGGCGATTTCTAGCTCGAGCTGTGGTGTGTCCTCCTCTGCGCTGCATCTCCACTTTTTATGCCTCCCTCTCACAGAATCGCGGGAGAAATCTTCGATCATGGCCCTTAATGCGCATTGAGGGCCGCTTTGCAACTCGCTCCGGCTTATCACAGACCTCAAGATCACTCCACGACACCACGCCTTGGTAATCGCCCAAGAATGCACGGTCGATCCAAGGAAACAAATGACCGAAAGAAGGCTAATCCGCACCCGAGGTCGTGCGGGGCTCGAGCTCGAGGTCGTGCGTACTTGAGGGCACAGGATGCCCAGCCGAGCAAGGGCGTGACCGGGGGGCCCTCGACCTAGGGCGCGTTGACTATGTGTTGACCGGCCAAAGGGTTGTCAAGCCCCTGAGGTTCAAGGTCGTAGAGGTGCACCCGGGACGACCTCAAGCCTCATCCTGAAGTCGCCGGGGACAAACCTTCGTAGGTCTTAAAATCTTGGTCAAGGTCGGGCGGAGACCACAAGGTAGATCCTCAGTCCCGACACCTGGCGACCTTTGAGTTCTTCGCTGGGGGTACGGATGCGAACGGGCGGCAGACACCTGTGGCGCCTCGAGTCCGCAACCCAAATCCTTAACTGCGCCAGTCCAATCACGGCAGGCACGCCTTTTGAGGTGCTACGGGGCGGTTTTATCGTAGTCGCAGCTACAGAAATCGCCGAGCCCACAAAGAATCGCTGAAAAAGGAACCCCGATCTCGCGCCTTCGCCTCCAAAGCTGCCCTAAGCAACACCTTCTCTCCTCCTCGACTCAAGCACGCCGCACCGCCATGACCAAGCTTGAAGGAGCACCTTGTCGTCTGCGAGGTGAAAGAGCTCGAGGCCCCGGGATAGTGGACCTGGTGACATGGCGGTTGTCGGGCAATGAGACCGAATCACGCCTCAGGGATTTATGAGATCGCTCGCACCGAGTACTATGCGCCCTTGGCTCATGGACCGGAGAGCTTAATTCGGTATGGACGCCCTTCCACCGCGAAATAGAGCTCATCAACTCGGTACCAATTCCATCCTCACGCCGCCATCTTTTCCCATCTCAGGCGAGGGATTCCGAATCCGCCCACCCTCGCTATTCTTTCGCCATTACTCCCTCTTCCGCTCGTGAAGGACCCCATGGTCGGATGCCTTTACTTCCGACTTCGACCGGGCTCAAGTGGTTTTCCCTGCGCGCCGCCGATTCTCTTGGTCCCTCGGTCCGAAAGCGGTGGTTTTACCTGAAGAAAGGGGAGCACGGGGCTTTGACGTACGAGGGGACCCCAGTCACCGAGAAGAAGGAGACCCCCGAGCATGAAGATCTCGAGGTCGATGAGGAGGCCATTGCTGCCATACATATCTGCGCCACGAGCGGCCTCACCGGGCAAGCGATCGCCGTCGACTTCCTGCAGAGGAGGGAACACCCGTTCTTCGAGATCACGGGGCGTGACGACTCCACACGTGAGGGCCCGACAGGCAAGACCTTCGACCTTAAAACTCCTGCCCGAAACCCATCCTACAGTCTCTCCTGATGGCCCACGTACTTGCAACACCGAAGGAGTCCTGGGCTTCCGACAGGATGTTTGAAATGTTCGGGAAGCTGGCGCATGGATACACCCTCAATGATCCGTCCCAAGAATGTACTTCACGGAAGGCCGAGGTAAGTCGTCCGACCTCGCCTTGATTCTCGACCTTCGGAGGCCCTCTCGACCCACGAAGTTCTCGACCACCAGAGCTATTTGATACACCAGAAGTCGCTTCCACACCGGCATGGGCAAGAGCGAGAAGGGGAAGAAGAGACCTCCCCTAGCCACGGCAAGTCGCCAGGAGGTAAAGAAGCCTCACATCGAGTGGGGCGACCGTGCCATGGTAAGGATCGGCACTTGGGCCCCCGAGCTCGTGCTCGTGCTCTCCTTATCGCTTGACATGTCTTCCCTTCTTGCAGCAATTGAGCGCCGCAGCCACCGCCAGGCCTTCAAGCCCCCCAAACTGCTCAAAGCGCCCAAACTCTGTTCCCTGCATCACCATGACGGAAGGCACGGACCTAGCTCGGGTTCCAAGGCTCCGTGTCGGGAGCGCTGAAGCGAGCGCCTTCGAGCGGCGTGAGGTCGACGACCCAAGTAAACCTCTCGAAGTTTCGACTCGCTCGCCCATCTTCGCTTTTCCCAACTTAGCTTGTCCTGCTCGCAGCCCTCGAGCGCCCGAGCTCAAACTTGCCCAATTTGACAATGGATGTTGTCCGTGGCATTAATCCGAATCCGAGGAGGAGGATGCCTACATGCCGGTTCGCGCCGACCTCGTGTCAAAGGAGCATCGCCCATCGGGCCGCGAAGCGGGCCCTTGTCGCCAGACGATCAGGGGCTCGACGACCCGGCCGATGAAGATCTTGAGCCCGGCCCGCTGAGGATTACTAAGACGGCGGTTGACACCGCCGCCGCCCAATCCCTTGAGGGTGGCGTGGAGGAAGGCACCGGTGCCTTGGTCGCGCAATGATCCACCACGGATCCCCGACCGACCGCCCCAGACGCCAAGGTCATGGCAAGACCGCCACCGAAGATAGCGCCATGGAGCACCTTGCCGGGCCACCGAGGTCGCACTGTGCCGAGGTCACGGCACTCGCCGCTGGTACGGACAACAGGAAGACCACGCGGCGAATCAAGCCGCTACTCCCCCGGCCCCGGAGGTGGACGGAGCCCCGACCATGGAGGTTGGGCTCGACGTTGTTGACGCAGAATTCCCCGCCGGAAGCGACGGGCCCCAACCGCAGAGGTCGTGCCAAGATGCCGCCGCCACCCTCACCGTGGTGAGTTTCGACCTCCAACCGAGGCGGGGACTCCAAGCCTTCACGGCTCGGATCGAAGTTTTGGTCACGACGCACCGGTGGAGGTCGAGGTCGACCCCAGCCCTGGAGCACTGGGTGAAGGGGTCGAGATTGACCGCACCCGAATCGACGAGATGAACGAGGAGTTTATCCGTGCTCGCCTCGAGAACCGTCTCCGCGAGGTAAGGGATCCCCTCGCATGCCCTGCAACATGCCAAATCGAGTAAACTTCTCACCTGGGCCACTTTTCCTGTCTTCTAAGGTGATCGGCAGCGTCGCTCGAGGGCTGCAAGGTCTCCACGAGCATGCCGACGTGCTCAGAAGACTCTTGGACGTGGTGGAAACGCGGGAGGCCGAGCGCGCCAAGCTCTGTATGACCATCGAGGTCGACTAGACAGAGCTCGAGCGGGTGAACAAGGAGCTCGACGACCTTCGCCAGACGATGGTAGCGCAGGAGGTGGCCCACGCGGCCGAGCTCGAGCAAAGCAGGTCTTCCGAGCTCGATTTCGGCTTCAAAGCCGTAGAGCAAGAACGGGCTCGGACGACCAAGGCGCTCGAGACCGAGCGCGCCAAGGTAGAGTCACTGGAGAAGGCCACCGCAGAAAGAGCCACCGCCTCGACCCAGGCACTCGCCGATGAACGCGCCAAGGTCGAGGCATTGGAGAAGGCATCCACCGAGCAAACGTCATCCTCTGTCAGAGCGTCCCCCGAGCTGGAAGCCAAGATCGCGGAGTTGGAGGAGAAGCTAGGGCGCGCTAGCAAGGCGGCGAAGAGCGCCCTGGCCCAACTCCAAGACGAGCGTCGCCGAGCCGTGGACACCGCCAATGAGCTCTCAACCTTGCGGGCTAAGGTCGCCGAGCTCGAGTAAGAGAAGCTAACCCGCGAGATGGCGGACCTGTAATTTTTTACCCTACTACTGTCCTGTAAAAACGCTATGAAATTTTATGATAGAACTACATTACTTTTGGGTGCCAACGGCCCTGCCCCGCTTTGAAGTTCGTAGTCGAGGATGTTTGGAATGCACCTTTCTTGCTTTTGCTCATGCCCCGTAGGTCACTTGCTGGTAGTATGCCACTGTCCAGCCCCCGTTGGGTCTGAGGGCGAGCAACGCCGGCCTTGGGCACAAGACTTAGACGCAAGCAAACGACCGTGACCTGCGTAGTTGAGGAGGAGGAGGATGCCTACATGTTGAGCGAACTTTAAAGCGAGTTAATCACATTCAGCCTAACATTCGAGCTCGACTGGAATCACGAGTGCTGTTGAATGATCAGAGCTGCGAGGCTTTTGGATCGAGCCTAGGTGCAGTGGTGAGCTGGATTGCGAAAAGCTTCGGCTTACAATTAGCTCGACCACTGGGGGTGACCATAAAGCTCGCGACGCTCAGACCAAAGGCGAGCGCACTGTGCACGAAGGTCGTAAAGTAGAAAAGGTTACTACCAATGATAACTTTCGCAATTATAGTAGAAAAGACAAGAATGGCGAGAATCAAGAACAAATTTTATTGAAATTTAAAGGAATAGGGTTACACATAAAACTTTCGGTCGATCTATATTCCACGAGCTAGAGAGCTCTTCACATCGGCATCGCTAGCCGCAGAAGCCCTCGCGGCGATCCGCTGAAACGACTCTATAGGGGCCCTCCCATCATGGGATAACTTGTTGGTGTTGGACGAGCTCGATTCGCCTTAGAGCTAGATCCCCAACAAGGAGCTTCCTAGGTCGTGACGACCGAGACGCATATCTGCGAAGAGCTTGCGTAATGCGCTGATCGTGCGAGGCACGACATCTTACTTCTTCCGCGAGGGTAAGGTCGAGAGACCGTTTGCTCGGGTCGACATGGTCGACTGTCGACTCGGCAGAGCCAATATTACCTCGGGAGGCGGATTCGCCAGATCAAACACGAGCCGAAGGGTGTGGACCTGTTGTTCGCTAATCGTGGGTACTTAATGGACCATAAGACGGGGGAAGTTCGCCCACCTGTGTCTTGCCGTATGCTCGAGCTCATCTGCGACTTCGCTTGACGCTCGACAATCTGTCAGTTGGCTGCTTCTGCAGCCCGCTGTTCGAGGGTGAGCGATCGAGGCAAAGCACACTTTGGTACCAAGGTCTTCGCAAAATTCTCGAATAGCTCGCTGGTAAACCGCGCACCATTGTCGCGATAATTTTGCATGGAACCCCGTGACCGGTGACCACGAACAAGCGGAAAAACGAATACCGCCGAGCGGTGATGGTCGAGACCGTTCACCGATCCACTTGGTGAAGGTGTCGATGGCCACGAACAGAACTTTTTCCCCGACCGCCGAGGAAAAGGGCCGAGGATATCCAAATTTCTGTGTCGAAAAAAGGCCAAGCAAGCGGGATAGTCCGGCGGGCGAGGGCGGTGGTGCGACTTCTGGCGTGGAATCGCATGCTCGACAGCGCGACGATATCACGAAAGCATCCCGGCGCCATACAAGAGTATCCCATACGAAAGGCTTTGCCGACCATCATCCTGTATGAAGAGTGTGCTCCACTAAGGCCTGAGTGAATGTCGTTTAATAGGTACTTACCCTCCTCCACAGAAATGCACCGAGTCAGAATGCCAGAAACATTCCGCCTATAGAGTCTACCGCCCACGAAGCGCAGGCAAGCTTGCTCGCCGCTAATCCTCGCTCCTCTCGGTAGGGTCGGGCGGTAGGTCGCCTGCCGCCAGATCGTGGATGGGCTCGGCCAGAGGGATACCTCCGCTGGGCGAAAGCATGACCTCCCGACGGAGATCGATGGGCCGCCAGCGCTCTGTGATGACGCCAGAGGGATCTCGCCATCGGAGGAGCCGAGCTTGGAGAGGAAGTCACACCGAGTTGTCCTCCCGATGTGCCCGAAGTTCCAAGTTCTGGAACCATTTCTCCATCTTGCGCACCTCGGCGAGGTATCCTGCCATTAAGTCGTCCGAGCACTGGTAGTCCTTGTTGAACTGGTTGATGACGAGCTGGGAGTCACCCTTCACGATCAACCGGCGCACGCCCAAGGTCTTACAAGCTCGTAAACCCGCCAGGAGGGCTTCGTACTCTGCCACATTATTGGTCGTCGGGAACCCAAAACGAACTACGTACCTCAACCGGTCGCCGCTTGGGGTAAGAATAAGAATTCTAGCCCCTGAGCACTTGAAAGACCTCGAGCTGTCGAAAAACATAATCCAGGGCTTCTCCTCTTCGGCCCCGAGTTCGGGAACGGGTTGTGACGTTTGTTCTACCACGAAGCCGGCGAGTACTTGCGACTTGATTACCGTTCGAGCCACGACCTGGACGTCGAACGCCGCCAGCTCCATAGCCCACTTGGCTATGCGCCCGCCGCCTTCTGGGTTCCGCAGAATGTCCCCGAGCGGGAAGTTGCTCGGAACGACCACAGAGTGCGCCTGGAAGTAATGTCGGAGCTTGCGTGAAGCCATGAGGAGGGCATACAGCAGCTTCTATACCTGTGGGTAGCGCTCCTTCGGGCCATGCAAGACCTCGGGCGACGAGTAGATCGGTGTTGTGTGGACCCCGCTTAGCCACTGCAATACCGACGGCTTGGGTAGTGGCCGCGAGGTAGAGCAAAGAACTCTCACCAGTAGTCGTAAGTAGGGCGGGATGACAGTATGCCTTCACTGTCGAAGGACATTGCGCCTCTGGAGTCCATTCAAAACCCCCGTGCTTGCGCAGGGTTCGAAAGAATGGGAGCCCACGCTCGCCGAGCCTCGAGATGAACCTGCTGAGGGTGGCCATGCGGTCGGTGAGGCTCTGCACCTGCTTGATCGAGGTCGGGGGCGCCATCTTCTCGATCGCCTCGATCTTCTCCGGGTTCGGACCAACCCCCGAGCCCCCGATCATGTAGCCGAGCACCTTTCCCGATGCCGCGCCGAACACGCACTTCTCGGGGTTGAGCTTGATCTTGTGCCTGTTCAGGTTGGCGAAGGTCTCCTCGAGGTCGCGAACGTGGTTGCCCTCGGCGGGGCTCTTGACGATGATGTCGTCCATGTAGACTTCAAGGTTTCGCCCGATCTGTGGCTCGAATGTCCGGGTCATCAGACGCTGGAACATGGCCCCCGCATTGCGCAGACCAAACGACATGGTCGTAGCAATAGGTGCCAAATGGCGGATGAAGGCGTCTTGCTTCATCGCCAACCGCCACTTTTGATCTCGTGGTATCCCGAGTAAGCGCCCAAAAGCTCAAAGATTTTGGCGCTTATGCGGAGTCGATAACCGATCGATGCGCGCGGAAGGGGAAGTTGTCCTTCTGACAGCCGAAGTTCAACCTCGTATGGTCGACGACGCTTCCACTTTCCGCTTTTCTTACGAACGATGATCGGGTTGGCCAACCACTCGAGTAGTCGATCTCTGATGAAGCCGCCTTCAGAAGTTTATCGAGGGTCTCCTTGATGACTGCGACCTTCTCTGGTGAAAAGCGACGAAGCTTCGCGCATGTGTCGAGAGTCGGATCTCACTCGCAACTTGTGCTCGATCACCTCGACACCGCATGTCCGCTGGCTCCTGCTTAAAAATACCCTTGTTGGCACGAAGGAAGGTGACGAGCTCGAAGTTTTATTTGGAACCCAAATTACCGAGATATGGATGCACTTGGTCATGTCACCTCCTCGAGCGACACGGCCTTCGCCGCTCATTGGCCGATCGCCGTCACGGGCGTTTTTCTCCGTCACCTCCGGACCACGCTGGGGCAACATGCCAGCAAGAGCCAAAGTTTTGGTCTCGCAGCCATGTGCCGCCTGCAGGTCGCCTCGCACGGTGATGACACCGTTGGGGCCAGGCAGCTTCATGCATCGGTGGCCATAATGGTTGGCCGCCATGAACTTGACCAAGGCCGCCGCCCGAGGATGGCGCTAGACGGAGGTCACCCTCGACCACCTCGAAGGTGATCACCGGCGCGGAAGTTGTCCGAGCCGGCGGTAACGGCAAGACCACCGCCCCAAGGGGTGGTCGAGCTCCTGAACTATCCCGAAGAAGGGTATGGTGATGTTTTGACCTTCGATCGAGGAATCGCAGATCCTGGCCGAAGCGCCCCGCCGCAAAGAAATTGAGAGAGCCGCCGCCGACCATGACGCGCCTCGACCGTGGTATTGCCGATGGTTGGGGTCACGACTGTAGCGGTCTTCAAGTCTCGAGCCATACCTTGGAGAGCGCCCTCGGGGAGAAGGTGATGGTGGCTCCACCACTTGCGTTGTTGCTCGATGGGCTTCCTACCGCGACCGTAGATAGTCCGCCCATGCCGCCTTGACCTCGCGCCGATCGATAAGTCGCCGAGCCGCCAAGATGACGCTAATCCGCGCCGCCTTTGTCAAACTCGAGATCGATGTCATCATGCTCCGAGCCGCCGTTCACCCTGTCGGGTTGGTCATCGCCGGAGCTCGCATCTCGCCCCGCCTGTCAGAGAAAGCTTCCAGCTTGCCTCGCTAAGCCTCGCAGTTCACAGTGTCGTGACCGGTTGTCTGTGAAACAAGCAGAACCGCCTCGTCAGAACCTCGGCGCCCTCGGCCCCTGCGGCCGAAGGCGGCCGCCAGGGCCTGCATCACGGCCTTCCTTTTGGGCCGGCCTGCGCTTGTCGAGACTAAGGTCGACCTTGACGAGGTCGGGACCCATCCCGAGCCCGATCTCGACCTCGAGGACTTCTTGTCGTCGCCTCGCCAAACGACTACTCATGCAGCCTCCACCGTCTCGCGATCGGCTTCCGCTTCTTGGCGGTAGCGCCTGGTCAGCTTCTTGGAATTGGACGGACCGCCTCAGGAATTCGCACCAAGCTTATCTTAGTCGTAGTCGCGTTTCCATGCGGACGGCGTCGTCAAGATCACAGCACTGCTCCGCCATGCGGAACATTTTGTTGACGGTGAGGCTCGACGTAATCTCCGTGTCCTCGGAAGGCGCCGGTCGCGACACCAAACTTGAAGGCCTTGATGACGGGCTCGCGGAGATGCTCGGAATCAGTTCCTTGTGCGTAAATCGCCGCACGAAATCACGGCGGTTCGCTTTTGCCCCGATGACGCGATCCAGTCCTTCTCCCCCCCGCCAGAAGAACTCGAAGTTGGAGCGAGGGCACTCGATTTGGCGCCACGACCAAAGAGCCAAAGCTTCGTTGAAAAGCCAAGTCCGCGCGCCGCCCAAGACGAGCGGAGATAGTTGGCCATGACGAAGCTCATCGCCCCGACCGCTAGGATAGCAATCGAGTAGATAGACAGAACTCGCCGGGTTTTGGTCCGCGGCGCCGATCAACGCGGGTTTGAATCGAAGCCGCTAACGACGCGACGAAGGTCGTCTTGAGTACGCCACACGTACCAGAACCGACGGTGCACGCCGAAGCGCGGTTGCCGCCAAGAAGGTCTCATCGCTGACGACTCGAAGTCGAGGCTTCTCCGGCGCCCGATCTTCGCGAGATCGCCATGGCGCCGCACGGAGTCGCCGAGATAGCGCAGCGGTCTCAAGACGCGCGACGCTTGGGCGGAACGTCGGGGGAGAGATCTCCAGTCCTGCGACCGGTCGACGCAGAGCTTGTGTGGCTCTGCCCGCGCCCGACCCTGCTCGGGGTGGTGCCCGTGGGACGGTGCCGTGGCGGCGTCAGAGTTACGTCCCGAGAGCGCTGCTGAGACGAAGGTGCCTCGCGCCAGGGAGTCATCCGACGGGTGCGTCGGCGATGACGCTGACGAGCCGCCGCTTCCTCGTAGAGGGGTCCCGAAATGGTGGCTTTGTGCCGCGAGGGATGCCCTCGGTCGCGCACGGCCGAAGTTCTTCGCCAGGTCCGGCAAGAGTTCGACTTTGTTCTGCGGGATCAGCCATGACTCGGGCAATAGCGCGGAGGCGTTCCCCTGAGAGAGGGAGTCTGGGTGGCCCAGAGGACGCGCCGGTCTTTTCCTGGGCTTCCCGCCGGAGGGCGGTTATGGCCTGGTTGATGGCGACATGCACCATCCTACGAGCGTCTTTAGGAGTCTGCGGATCACGGTCATCCGCATCTCCTCGCGTGCGAGACCGCCCGCCACCGGGTGACGGCCGCTTTCGGTTGGCGGTGGCGAAGGTGAAAACAGGGACGCGGAGTTGGAGTCCGCGCCGGAATCCACATCTGAAGAATGTCCATGAGTGAAGTGCGCCATGCTCCCGAGATCTTGGAGTTTTTCCTGCGAGTGAACGAAGCAAACGGGCCCCACGGTGGGTGCCAGCTGTCGGCGATCGGGATCGCCAACCGCAAGAAATGTGATAGGGGTCTCGTGTGATATGGGACCCGAGCTGCGCTTCGCTCAAGCGAAGGAACGGAATCGATGCGCCGATGGTCGGAGCGGGACATCAACGAACGTGAGACAAAGGTTTATACCGTTCGAGCCCTGTGAAGGTAATAGTTTACTCCATCGCTTTGCGCGTGATTCTTGTTATATTGGTGTACAGGGATGTGTTTACAGCTCAAGTCAGCAATGGCGATTTCTAGCTCGAGCTGTGGTGTGTCCTCCCTCTGCGTCGTGCATCTCCAGCTTTTTATGCCTCTTCACAGAATCGCCGAGAAATCTTCTGATCATGGCCCTTAATGCGCATTGAGGGCCGTTTGCAACCGCTCGAGCTTATCACAAGACCTGCATCACTCCACGACACCACGCCTTGGTAACTGCCTAGTAAATGCATGTGCCGGGATCCAAGGAAACAGCGACCCGAGCAAAGGCTAATCCGCACCCGAGGTCATGCGGGGCTCGAGCTCGAGGTCGTGCGTACTCGAGGGCACAGGATGCCCAGCCGAGCAAGGGCGTGACCGGGGGGCCCTTGACCTAGGGCGCGTTGACTGTGTGTTGACCGGCCAAAGGGTTATCCAAATTTCAACATATCAAGGCGAAGGCTATAGTAAACTCATCCTAGGTAATCTCCTGAGGATGCTCGTGGGAAGCACAATAATTCTCCCACCACTCTGCAGAAGGTTTTCCAAACCGATGAGAGGCATACAAGACTCTCTCGTTGCCTACACACCGAGATATGTGCGACTTTCTCTCAATCGCCCTAAGCCAATTATCTCGCTTCAATGGGATTGACGCTCCCGAGAAGGTTGGGGTCCGTTCTCATAAAATCCGGCTACTATACCGTGTCCTTGGTGCATAGCCCGTTGTTGTTATTGATTTCTTTGCTGATTCTCAAGATTCGTTGCATTTGTTTGTAACATCCCAATTTTTGAGTTTTAATTAATTAATTTTATCTTAGTGCAATTTATGAATTTTATGAATTTATTTGGATTCCTGAGATTTATTGGAATTATTTTGGATTTAAACATATTGCCTTTTGTTGAGAAATAATTATAAAAAGAATTATTTTAAATAAAGTTTTACCAAAAATGTTTTATTTAAGTCCAGAATGTCTCAAAGTATTTTTGAGATTTTTCTTGGAATTTTTTTCTGGTACGTTTACCACTCCAAATAAATAAAATGATTTTCTCGGATTATTTAAAATGGAAAAAGCCGGAATAATTGCTGTGAACAGTAACAGGCCCGACCCAATTACTGTGCAGGCCGACGGGTTTTAATGGGATTAATGCCGACCGTTGGATCTTGATCTAACGGCCTTCATCATCGCGCCCGAATAGGAAACCCTAGAGCGATAATGGCCGTAGGATGGAGATCGTGTGGTGGCTGGCTTTCGTGTTCGAATCGGTTTCGACGCCGTCGCCATGCCTAATCCGGACGCCGCCGCCACCGCTATTTCCTTGTTTTGTGCGCCACCGGTATTTAAGGAGCCCTGTACCTCCAAACTCGCCACCTCGCCAGAAGTTTCGCCGCTTTGTCGCGGAGAGCCACCGTGAGAAGCCGCAAACGCCGCCGAGTCCAAGGAGGTTGCCGAGAGTTCTCGCTTTTCTCGCCATCGATTCTCTTCCACCGCACCGGAGACGGATTCGAGTTCTACGTTTCACGCCGCGTCGGATTCGTGGTTTCATCGTCGTCGGGGAGCACCGCAGCGCCGCCGAGCTCACCTTCGTCTTTGTCACCGGCGAGATCAAGCCACCAGGTTTTCATCGCCGCTCAGGAGAAATACTGACCGCCGGATCTTCATCGCACGCACGAGATTGGTCCACGTCGCCGGCTGAGGTGGGTGGTTAATTCGCTGACACGTGGCGCCACATGGGCTGGGTTGCTGAGGTGGCTTGAGTTGGCGCTACGTTGGCAGTCCACGTGAACACCTGTGGCAGCTGACGTCAGAAATCCATATTTTCCTTATAAAAAAATAATAGTTCGGGAAATTCAGAGATTTTAAATTCAGAGTTTAGTTTATTTTCAAAACTTCAAATAGCTATAACTTTTGCATACGAACTCCGATTTGGGTGGTTCAAATTTTCAAAAATTTGTAAAATTGAGATCTATCTAATGGTGGCTTTTATTTGAATTTTTGAGTTTATTTGTTCTTGGTTTTGGTTTTTATTTGCTTTCTCTCTCGATTCGCGTAGACGTTGAGTTGAGCAAGGTTTCGAAGGAGGAACTATCATCTCAAGATCAATCTTCGGAGCAATACCAGGAACTTAAGCAAGGCAAGTTGTGCTTTGATCATGTTGCACCCATAAATTAGATTGCATGCTATTTTGATTTACCTTATCACTTGTTATTTTATGTGTATAAATGATTTCAACCTAAGTTTGGGATTAGCTATCGTACCCTTTGAATTATACCCTACCTTGATATTTGTATGCCATGATCCACTTGTCACCTTAGATTGGTTAACTATAGTTGGTTAATATTGAAATCAACATGGATGGTTAGACCGGAATAGAATGCTTAGCCATGCCACGTCATCACATGTACTTGAATCTTTGATAAATAATCTTGACTAATGGAATATGGAACAATGTTATGAATTTGTGTGTCATGTGTGGTCACACGATGAGATTGAGTTGTGGTGGCAATGGATGTCACGCAACGATATTGAATTGTTGATGGCACGTGGTGCTTGGTAATCAACTGGGTGGTTATGATTTTGGGTCGGAGCAAGTGGCAAGGGCAGGATGCCAGGGTGGGCCCGATGGGCAGAGGGTATGTGTATGTCTTGCTTTGATCAAACCATAAGGACACCTTGGAGTCTTTGACCTGAGTCAATCGTGCAACCACATGTCTGTTATGGGGCAACCTTAGCTAACTAATTTGCAATGTCTTAGCTTTGGTACTACCAAAGGTGGGGTGGTTCATCCTTTTAATGAACCCAGATGGCGCAAGAGGGGGCCCTGTTAGGTTATCGACCCTTCTGTTGAAACCTTAGCGGTGGTACCGAGTTAAGACAGAACATTGTAAAGGCTTTGTCATGATTCTCTGCCGGCACACCAAAGGAAGTGTGCTAATGGCCAAGCACAAAAGAGATTATCATGTCATATGGGTAAAGTGCATAACCTCTGCAGAGTGTATAATCTATTTGGATAGCCGTGCTCACGGTATTGAGCAAAGCTCGGGATTACAAATAAGGGATTAGACTTTTGCAAAATAAAACTCGGGATGGATGGCAAAGTTGCCATGGGAGGTTGAATTTTGATTTAGGATGAAAACTTGGTTTACTTGAGAAATGTCTTGAATCTATCTATTACTGCTATTTGTTTTATCACTGTCTTTTCAATCTATTTATTGTATTTGTTCATAAATGCTGCTTATTGCAAAATAGCCTTGTTAGCCATTCCTTTGGATTAAGCCCTACATATAGATGTATTAGGATTGCATTCTGTGCACAACTTGTTGAGTACTGTGTATACTCACCCTTGCCTACAACATCATCAGAGCTGAAGAAGGAGTACCATGAAGGGACGAATGTTTAGGGTGCGAGCCTTGTCAGTTCCCTGCGGTATACTGAGGGGTTTATCTACGCCTTCATTCCATCAGTAGTTTAATTTGTTGTTCAAATTTCATGAGGCACCATTATGTAAGTTGACCATAAGGCCGCTCAACTAGTAATATTTAATATATAACACCAAGTATCTTATTTCCATGTGTATGATTGTGATATTCACTGATGTTGAGCCTGTGTGCACTAGCGTGATCCTGGACTAGTGCAGTATACACAGAGGGTCCGGATTTGCATATTCGGGTCCCGACATTGTTGCATCATGGTCTGCATGAGTTGGGTCTGAGCAGTCAAGAAAGCTCCTAGGTTGTTCATGTCAACTGGTGGTCGTTGAGGATTAGGTGCTTCATTGTTGTTGCCTCTCTGCTGTGCATTGCTTCCTCCAGCTCCATTGCTTCCACGTGTGTTCACCATCTGAAGAACAAAAGGATTTAAGAAAAGAGGGAACGGAGTGGACAAGTATACAAGATTCTTATGCGGAGAGAAGATTTGACTCAAACAGAAACACAAAATTTTTATTTAATATTGTTAAGATATGGCCGCTCACAGGTGCCTACGGGCATTGTGGCACATACACATTAAGCAACATAGAGATTGTTCATCACAAGAAACCATAACACTCATAGAGTTCAGATCGACACAAAACGTTCTAAGGACCGATTCAATTAAACTGACTCGATAAACTCGACTCGATACTTGACTCAACATATGAGTCGACTCTGGTAAAAACTAAAACACTCAATCGCTGCCATCCAGCCGTGGTCCTCCAAAGTGATATCGCGGTGGAGTCGGCGCATAGGGGCAACCGATCCCGGTGCCCCATCATTGGCAGTACAAAGGAGCCCACCGATTCTCGCTGCCCGGTCGCTCGCCGGTGCCGGTGGCTCGCGCCACCTGCACTGGTGCCTCCTGAATTGGTGCCTCCTGCACCGGCGCCTCCTGCTCAGGCTCGGCCTCCTCGGGATCGGGGTCATGCAGCTCTAGCTCCGGCTCTGACTCGGGTCCCTCCAGGATCTCCTCCAACTCATGCACCCTCCTGATGTAGATACTCAGGCCCTCGATAGCCTCCCGCAGCTGGGCCCTGACCCCCGCGATCTCATCATGAGCCCTCTGCAGCTCCTGGACTGTCTCGTCCAAGGTATCCTCCTAGGCGATGACGTATCTCACCATGTGGGTGATCGTAGCGTCGTTCTCCTCGATCGGGTCCCGGTCAAAGCGATTGTCTCGGCGCGGATGATGACGGAAGACGGTGCCCTCTAGCTCGGCGGAGTAGGTGCGGGCGATCTGCCGCATCGCAAGGCGTGCGGTCTCCTGGATGCCGGCCTCAAACTTAGACCTCCTACAGCCGACGTGAACAGGACGACTCGCCCTCCCCTGTCTCGTGCGCAGACGGTGATCTTCACGTCCCAAGCGACGTCCAGCCCCGCCCGAACCACAGAAGTACCTCGGTAGATCGGCCTCACGAAGCCCTCAAGAAACTACAAAGAAATACCACATTTCAAAGAAATAAGCATCCAAAGGCGCCACCAAAGGTATGGATCCACCTCATATGCCAAAACACACCTCATTAGCTATAATAATTTTTTTTAAATCATGAAGTAATAACAGAAAATTGCAGCATAGACACGAAGTAAGAAAAAAAAGATTAGTCAAGATTTCATTCATAATCTTGTACAACTTTAATATTTACAAAATAACCTTATCTTTATCGGCCAGTCTACCTAGGGTCAAGTCCTACAGTTAGTATGCTCTGATACCACCTCTGTCATGCCCCGAATTTGCAAATCCGGACACTCTGTGTACTTTGCACTAGTCCAGGATCGCGCTAGTGCACACAGACTAAACAGGGTTTAAAGTACCAATAACATACACAGCGGAATAATATTAAAGTACTTCAAACATGTAGATAAATGAGTGTACGACCTTATGGTCATCTTTACAATAGTATGCCACGCAGGGCTTACAATAATCAAAGTAACAAAAGTTCAACAGCGGAAAAATAAATCTTCGTAGTGCTCGATCTCCTGCCACAGGTGCCCTGACAAAGGCTTGATCCCTAGTTATCCAGCTCTTCGACAAACTCTTCCTCGTATGCGGGCGTAGCCTCTTCTGGTAAATTTTGTCCGCAAGGGTGAGTACACACCGTACTCAACAAGTCATGCACATAATGCGGTTCTATTACTACATGCATGGCTTGTTACAAAGGAATGGCTTCACTAGTTATTTTGCTTTTTGCAACAATATTTAAAACTACTATCTAATTAGATTGAAAGCATCAAAACCATATAACCATTATATGTCTCAAGTTGTTTTCCACATTGTTTTGGACACACAGTCCCTAATCAACATTCATTATTAACCCTGGCACACAGCCTTTCACCCCATTTTATTTTCAAACACTACCCCTTGATTGTAATCCCCGAGCATTATCCAGTACCGTGGACTCGGCTATTCGAACAGTTTTGACACTCTGCAGAGGTTGTACACTTTACCCACAAGATACAGTCGCACACCACAAAGACGATTAACCGTAACAAAGCTTTTCAGAGACTTCTATCTTAGCCTAAGAACCTCTCCGTGTTGCCTTCACTATCACTTCCCTCACTCAGAGCCGAAGTATAGGACCGACGAACACCGTTGGATAGGGTACCAAGCCGTAGCACAGGCACGCTCCCCCGTACAGTTACCCCCATGTAACTGCCACCCCGAGGTATCAAAGGTAAGATATTAGAATCCTACTAAACCAGGTCTTCCCATTCAGACATGTGGTTGTACGAGAGACTCAGTCAAAGGCTTGCAAGGTGAAGTCCTTAATCGACCAAGGCAAGACATCCTTTTCTCGACGGCACACAACCCTCACAACACTCAAATTTCCAATTGCCACACAGGCCCACTCCGCACAAAGCCACACCACTTGCCCCGCCTAAATCAATTCCACCCCAAGTTATTAACAAAGGCAACACATGCCCATAATCATCATTCATGTAGAACCACACAGTCTCTACATTCTAACATCATTACCAACAATATTCCACCTTTTATCGAAAAGCATTCACTATTTCTTTAGTCAAGATTGCTTTTGTAATTCAACAAAATTGTTCACGTTATAAGCATGGCTAAGCAACTATTCACTGCCTAGCCTCCCGTGTTGGCACAAAGATTATCAACCAACTAATATTACTAAACCTAGGTTATCAAAGGAATTATGTCATACAAATATTAATAACAAGGTGGCAACAACAATTAGGTTGATTTAGCTAATTCACCCAAAATATTTAAATCAATTTTTAGTTGAATTAGCATGCATAGTTTGAAACAAAATACATTTCAAAACTTAGGATCGAAATGGTCAAAGCACAATTTGCCTTCGAAAAGTTGCTGGTCTTGATCCGAAATTGATTCTTGTGTTGGAAATCCCCCCTCGAAACTCTCCGACGAATCAACGTCTACTCAAAACAATTATACACACAATAAATATATTTTATAGAGAATAAAATCAACTCTAAAAATTCAATAAAATTCACCAATAAATAGATCTTGATTTTACAAATTTTTAGAAATTGGAATCACTTAAATCGGAGTTAAAACGCAAAAGTTATAGCCATTTGTAGTTTGAAAATAAATCAAAAAGAATAATCCGAATTTCTTTATTTATTTTTTATACTAAAAATTCGGAATTATGACGTCAGCACCGAAACCATTTTCAACCGAATTATTTTTCTAAAGAAAATCGGAATTATGACGCCAAGATGACGCCATCGCCGACGCCAAGATTCATCGTGCCATGATCGACAAGTGGGTCCCATCGATGACGCTACCGCCGCCACAAGATGACACGTGGCACGATCTGGTCGCTACACGTGTCAATGAATTATCAATCCGCGGCTTGATCTAATATCAACCATCCAATTAAAATGGACGACCACGATTCATGTGACGATTCGACTCGGATTTACTTCGGAGTTGACATGTGGCAAGATCTGAACACCACACGTGTCGCTACATTACCCACCGAATATGCGATCTAATCTCAGGCGTCTGATTCAAAATGGACGGCTAAGATCTATGCAACGTTTCGGTTTTAACCACCCAATGCTAACACGTGGCAACATCCCAGCCACCAGATCTAAATCGGACGGCTACGATCAATTGGATGACATCGATAGCAACGGCGGCTTTGTCGCCTCGATTTCTACGCAACACGCGTCATCACGGGATTGGCCCAGCGCGTGACAAAATCCGATCCATTCATTCAAATTTGGACGGTCCGGATTGAATCTCAATTCACGCGGCGCGACAGGCGACGTGGCCACCCCGGTGCACGACACGCGGCGACCCGGCAACCATCGGATCTAGATCTAACGAACAACATGAATCAACACGTTTCTACACTGAGCAATCTAGACCGTTGATTAGATCTAACGGCTGAGATATGATAATGAAGTTTACTATTGAATCAAAATGTGGCTTAATCTAAACCGTTCACCACAGATCTAACGGCTACGGTCTGGCGCTACCTGGCACACGTGGTCAATCCCGCTACGGGCACGTGGCGAAATCTAGACCGTTCATTCCATGAATCTACGGCTAATATTATTTAAACTAAATCTACGCTAAATAATCTGGTCCGTTCATCCTAATCCTACGGCTATAAGGTAAAGATGAGACTTACTGTTGATGCGCCGACGTGGATGAATCGAGAACGCTGCTTGAGGATTGGACGGCAGTCAAAACTCCAAATCCTGGAGATGGCGCGGCGAAGGCAGACGACCGGAGCTAGGGAAGACGACCACACGCGCGGCGTTTGGACGCAGTTCCGGCGAAGTAAAGTAGCGGTCCAGACGCGCTGCAACACGAGGAGCTCAGAGATGACCTCGGTGCACAGCGGAAAGGCTCAACGTCGGCGGAAATGCAAGAAAACCAAAGCACGGTGCACAACCAACTTGTAACTTCCCAATTTTTGAATTTTCAATTATTAAATATTATTTTATTGCAATTTATGATTTTTGTGATTTTTCTGGATTTAATTGGATTTTCTAAGATTTATTTGGATTATTCTAAAAGTATATTGCCTTCTGTCGAAAAATAATTATAAAAGGGAAATTTGAAATAAAGACTGCCCAAAAATATTTTATTTGAGTATAGAAGGTCTCGAAGTATTTTTGGAGATTTCTTTTTCTCTCCGGGATGGAATCGGATTAGGAACTGAATTGATAACCGGTATGATTGGAGTAGCAGCTTCGCTGCACGCGTCCGAGACGGAGACCAGGCGCATGGGGATTTATTTCTCCGAGCGAAGACGGGCTGGACGCTAGCACAGGCGCGCGGAAGGACTTCCGTTTTCTCCAGCGTGGCCGATTCAAAATTTGCTAGCGCTGACGGCCGAAGCAAACAAGGAAACGAAGTCCGGCTCGGGCGGGAGAAGGACGGCTTGGCCTGTAAGCAGCGCGTGGCCAAAATCGGCAAGGACACGGAGTCCGGCTCGGGCGGGAGTGCGTGTGCGCTATTTAAACCCTGTGCGTGGCGTCGCCAGGAGTACAAGCGGCAGAAGAAAAATTCCAGGCGCTCGAGCGAGTCACGTCATCACTCGGGAAAATCGCGAAGGACTGCCGAGTTGTCGCCGAGAAGCCTGGGGATCGTGTCGCCTTGTCGAGAAGCATCCCGTGTGCACCGTAGTTCTGCTGGAGCATCGCCAGGGAAGGAGATCGCCATTGGGATCGTCGTCTTCTTCGAGTCCGACGAGTTTCGCACGCTACTCTGCCATCGCCGATTGGAAGCTTCGTTAGCCGTCGGATCCGCGTTGGGTGATCGGGATCAAGTCACACCGCGTCGAACCGGTAAGCATCTAGATTAAAACGTAGTCGTCGGATTTAGATCGTAGGGTCTAGGATTGGCCACGTCACTTAAGTGCACAAAGGCAATCGTAGGGGTAAGCGCTGATCGTCGGATTTGGATCGGGCGGTGGATGTTAAGCCACGTCGGTGATTAAATAGTAAGCGTTGGATTGATAATCAAGGGTCTAGAATTTGCCATGTCTCGTCCGTACAATTGAGGCGGGAAAAATCGGAATTTCCTTTATAAAAATAATTCACTTAATTCGGTTTTTATGAATTTAAGGATTTTTCAAGAATTTGAAAACTTCAAAATGCTATAACTTTTGCATTTAAACTCCGATTAAGGTGATTCAAATTCCTAAAAATTTGTAAACTTGAGATCTTTTCAATGGTAGCTTTTATTTGAATTTTTGAGTTCATTTGTTCTCAGTTTTGGTGTTTATTTGCTATTTCTTCTCGATTCGCGTAGACGTTGAGTTGAGCAAGATTTCGAAGGAGGGATTAACAACTCAAGAGCAATCTTCGGAGCAATACCAGGAGCTTAAGCAAGGCAAGTTGTGCTTTGATCATGTTGCACCCATAAATTAGATTGCATGCTATTTTGATTTACCTTATCACTTGTTATTTTATGTGTATAAATGATTTCAACATAAGTTTGGGATTAGCTACTGCACTTTGAATTACACCCTACCTTGCTAGTTGTATGCCATGATCCACTTGTCACCCTTGGTTGGTTTACTATAGTTGGTTAATAATGAAATCAACATGGATGGTTAGAACGAACTAGAGAGCTTAGCCATGCCATGTCATCACATGTACATGAAATATTGATTATTAATCTTGACTAATGGAATATGGAACATTATCATGGATATGTGTGTCATGTGTGGTCACACGAGAAGATTGAGTTGTTGTGGCGAGGAGGTCACGCAACGATGTTGAATTGTGTAAAGCATGTGATGCTTGGTAATCAACCCGTGGTAATCATTTTTGATTGAAGCAAGTGGAAGGGCAAGTGTGCTGGTGGGCTCGATGGAGCCGAGGGTATGTGCAAGTCTTGCTTTAATCAATCCTAAGGACTTAACCTTGCGAGCCTTTGACTTGATTCTCGTCATGCAACCACATGTTCATATGGGGCACTTAGTGACTAATTTGCAAATGCTTAACTTGAGTGCTATCGTGGTGGCGTGAGACCTGTGGTGGTAACCATCCATGCTCGGGAGTGGCTCACATGGCGCAAGAGGAGGGCCTGTTGTGGTGGTGTAACCCTTGATGTTGAAACCTTAGCGGGTAGCACCGGGTTAAGAGGATGCATTGTAAAGGCTTTGTTATGATCGCTCACCGTGGTGCATGGTTGTATCATGTGGGTAAAGTGCATAACCTCTGCAGAGTGTACAAACTATTCGGATAGCCGTGCTCACGTGATTGAGCAATGCTCGAGAATTACAAATAAGGGTAGTTAATTAAAATGGACAATCATTATGGGATGGCAGGATGCCATGTGGATAATAGAACTTGATTTAGGATGGAAAACTTGGGTTTACTTGAGAATCATCAATCTATTTACTTGTTATTATTTGTTTTATCGTCTTTTCAATCTATGTATCGTATGTGTTCTTAAATGTCGCTTTATTGCAAATGAGCCTTAGCCTTTCCTTTGGAATAAGCCCGCATATAGCTATGATAGAATTGCATTTTGTGCACAACTTGTTGAGTACGTGTTGGTGTACTCACCCTTGCTTAACAACCAACAACAAAGGGAGGAGTCATCGCCTGTGTTGGAGGAGGATTTCGGTGGATACGAGTCACTAGGCCAAGCCTTGTCGATGCCTGTGGTGTAATCGATGAGTCACTACGCTTACTACTTTTTCACAGATTCGCCTTATTTTATCTTAGCCTTGCCTCAAGTGGCAAATAAATGTAAGTGATCATAAGATCATACACTAGTCATAATAAATAAATGAAGTATTATTATTCTTATCGATGTGTATGATGTGATACTTACCGATGTTAAGCTGTGTGCACTAGCGATTGATCCTGGGACTAGTGCGGTAAACACAGTGGGTCCGAATGGGTGAATTCGAGTCCTTACAGAGGTGGTATCAGAGCATACTGACTGTAGGTCTTGGCCCTAGATAGTTGGTCGTCCCTATAGGTCCTTCAAAATTATTTTCTAAAGTAAAAGTCCTAACCTAGAATAATGTGTTCTTGACTTATCTCATTCTTCTATTTCTGTCCTTACCAAAAAAAATTCTTTCTTTTCCCCTGCTGAAATTTCTTTCCCTTACCTCTGCTGAAGTAAGTTAAAATCTTACCTGAGTTATCTTAAGTAGAAAAACGATATACCACACTTTAGGAGGTGGCATTAAGTGCCTGCTGCTACCATAAAGATCATGACGGAAGGAATCATCAAGCTCATAGAGGAGCGGATCAATGAAGTGTATTCAGAGTTAGAAGACTCAGTAGCCAGTTGTGACTCATGTGTGGGAGTCGCGTTTCCTAAGATATGCGTGTCGCCCATGTAGACGGTAGTATTGTGTGTTTAGGTTGAATTGGTTCTTCTTGATTGCTGAGTGTGCAGTATGTGTTGCAAAGCTTTTAGGCTTATATAAGCAACCATACCAAGTTATTAATATTGATTGCTTAAGTTATTGGGTTAAACCTATCTCCCCTGAATTAGGATTCTTGCTTCTTACCTATGCTATTTTCTCTCTCACCTAACCCCCTTGAGGTAATCAAGCAGATGGTTCAGTTTAGTGATAGTAATGGAGCCGATGGGAGTAGAAACCAACTCGGTAGAGACTTCAAGAATGAATTAGTTTTTCAACCGTCACTACCGACAGATATGCAGAAATTCAAAGAGTTTTGGCCGCTCAGACCCGGCTGATGCAAGCAATGATGAATCAAACATAGAATAGGACTAATCAAGCTAATGTCATCAAAGTATCTTGAACTGTTATTAGTGATCCCGGTATTGACTCAAGGTTATTAGAATTCATAAAGACTTGTCCACCAACGTTTTAAGGAAATGTTCACCTTTAGAAGCCGAGGATTGGCTCGAGATTATTGAGAGGAACACTACCCTGCAGTTTGTTCTAGAGCTAAACATTGTTCTAAGAAGTACTGTCAACCAAACAACTTAGAAGATCGTGCGTGCATTCGCTGTGGAAAATAGGACAAACCGCTGACAAGCATGCGATCGATTGCTTTAATTGTGAAGGAAGCCATTCTCCTGGAAAGTGTCCTATGAGCAACATCGCATGTTACCTTCGTGAAGGTCGAGACCATTGCCCACCTCAGTGTCCCCTGGATCCGATAATTACTGCCGTAATCTAGCATCAACGAAAGAATCTGTGAACCCTAGTTGCTCGAGAATTATCAATAAGAAGGGAAAAATTAGTTGCACCGGATACGTCGTTTGGAGAATTAAAAATGTACCCTCCTAAACCTATCGTCCTTAATCAGGAAAACAGTAAGTGGCTATCACCCCCAGTAGGTCTCTTATATGGTGAAGAAGATCGTTTTGATAGGGGAGGTGTTGCGAGACAAAAGTAATAAATCACAAGAAGAGCGGCATGAGTGCTACAACTGACACGTAAAAGGCCATCATGCCAATCAAGTCCACGTAAAAGACAAGTAATTCCTATAACCATAGATATAATGGAAGTTACCTTAGTCCAGTACGTAACGCCAAGAGCAAGTGGTGAAATTGCGGGAGAAATTTGCCTAGAGAACCAATTAAAGAAAAGGCGTCTAAGCGAGGACATTATCCCGGTCAATGAATGCTCAAAAAAAAATCACCCTAGACTCTATATTTGCCACAAACCTGAGCCTTTTGCCAGCAAAAGCCCTCAAAGGAAAAGCGATCACGTCAGTTCAAGTCAATTCCAACTCCATTCCTGTCAAAAAAAAACAAGAGTCAATGCTAAATCGAGGAAGTCAGTAGCCATGAGTTACTTAGTGCAATGTCGTAACCCTAGTTGTAAAGAAAAGAGATTAGTGATGAAGGTTTCCTTACCGAAAGGAATAAAACAAAAATAGTTGGTACATTGGTTATGGATTATAGAAATGAAAAGCAATAATGCAAAAAAAAACTTGTGTTTATGATTCACCTGAAAAGGATGCATGAGAAATAGTGGCTAGTTTAGGGGTACCCTGTGTGATTTTAATAACCAGAGGAATTGTCATCATCAGTAAGTGCTCAGTTACGCTAGATTTAACCAGGATGTTGAGAGTATCAAGTAATGACAGTTTGTGTTAGCCAACTGATGGATAATAGTATGGAGTTGCTAATTAGAAGATGCGCCAATTGTCAGAGAATACCATGATATATTTTCCAAGAATTTCCCTGGTAAGCCGTCATATCGAGATATCAAGTTAGTGAGCGAATCAGTGCTTAGTACAACTTAATAGCGAAAAAAACCATGCCAAAAGTCTACTAAGGAATTAATGGGAAAGAGAAAAACATATCAAAGAGTTATTAGGAATAGTTGAGAAGACTTGGTACATCACCATGGAAGCTCTTGTTATCAAAAATGAAAACGAAAGATTAGGGTGAGTGCTCTAAATCATGCTCTAAATAAAGAAAATATCGGGGGCGAGTATCCAATATCAGGATCGGCAACGTGTTTGGACAAGTTGAGAAGAGAGTTGGAATCTCTTTAGGATAAAACTTCGCTTCGTCTATCGTCAATTGAGGAGTCATGTGGAGGATGTTTTAGGATTGCGTTCTCTACGCGATATAGACGGTATAACTTTGACTATACCCCCTGGATTGACCAATGCCCTGCATACTACGTAAACAGGATGAGTAAGGTGTTTAAGGATTATTTGGATAGATTCATGGTTGCCATATAAGTGACATTCTAGTATACTCTAAAGCAAAAGAAGAACATGCAGAATATGTTAAATTGATTTTGAGAGCAGTAGTCGTACGTTAAGTTTAACAAGTGTGACCCCTAGGAGAAAAAGGTTGAACTCTTAGGTCATATAAATACCACTGAAGGAGTTGATGTTGAATCAAACAAGGAAAAAGTTGTGTTGCATTGGGAGCAACCAAAGTCCGTCACTCAGCGTTGAAGTTCTAGGAGCTTGTTCATGGAAGGGTTTCAGCAATAGCTAGACCTTTTATGTGATGGTTGATAAGAAATAGTTGCATGAACGCCAAGGTGTGAGAAGAGTTTTCGGAAGTTGAAGAAGCGGTTAACATCGATACCTGTGTTAGAATTACCAACTATGCAGAGCAGTTTTGACATATAAGGTGTTACTTCTAGGTATGATCTGGAAGGTAAATCAACGTAAAATGACAAGGGTGTTGCCATGCGATAAGGTAATTGAGACAGCATGAGGAGAATTACTCTATGCATGACTTGGAGTTAGCTATCGTAGTGCACGATTTGGAAACATGGCCTCATTATCTCATCAGAAATAGATGTAAACCTTAAGAGTTTAATTTATATATTCACCCAGTCAGACCTTGAAAGAAGAAAAAAATATATATATATAGCTGGGAATGATCGAAGATTATAATCAACGGAAAGACCAATATGAGGGTCGACGCTTGAGTTATGAGACCGCAATACAAATATGTTGTTAATTAGCAGTTAACAAGGGTTATGCAAAGAATTCGAGAAGTCGAAATCAAGGATCGTTCGACAAAGTTTCATAACTGCCTCGGAAGTAAAACCAACATTAAAAGATCAAATAAACAGGAAGTTCGAAGGAAGAGAAGATACAAAATCAATTCAAAAAAAAAAAGAAGGCTTAGCTAAGAGGCAGAATTTTGAGCGATTAGGATACCATGAGGATTTAGGACCGAACCAATGTGCGGGATAGGAAGATCCTAAGCAAATGATAATTGAGAACACCCATGATTTTAGGCATTCGATTCATCTGAAAAGTGCCAAGATGTAATGAGATATAAAGAAAAAGTATTGGTGGTCTAAAATGAAGAGCGAAGCTATTGGATATGATACTCGATGTGATGTGTATCAGAAAATAAAGGCAATGCATTAGAGATCTAAAGGTTCGTTGCAAATCATTGTAGATCCCTATAGGAGGCAAATCATTGAAAGGATCCCTAGTGTGAATTGACCTAAAAGATACGAATTTGGAGGAATCGTTATTGATTGATTGACCAAAGTTGCTCATTCCATATCCCTGAGGGCTACGATTCAAAAGATCGTTTGGCGATCTCAGATATGTCGTGATGGAGTAACTGCATGAGGTGCCCAAGAAGATGGTGTCCGATGGAGATATCAAATTTATCTCGAGGTTTTAGAACAAGTACATGAAGCAAAGAGAATTCACTTGAAAGTCAGTACAATTATTACCCGCATACCGATAATCAAACAGAAAGAGTTAATCAGATTTCGGAAGATATCTTGAGAACTTGTGCGTTAGCTTACGCCATGTTTTGGGATAAACGCTTGTCATATGCAGAGCTCAGTTATAACCATAATTACTAGGTTAGTTGTAGATGTCACCATTTGAAGCCTTATATGGTTGTGTCTGTCGTACCCTGTTAAATTGGAATCGGGAAGAGTGTTCAGTATTTGGGCCTGAGTTACGTAGAGAACTGAGGAGCAAGTCGCCATGATCAAGGAGAGACTAAGAACAGCCCAGTCCAGGCAGAAGAGTTATGCCGACAATCGTCGTCGCGAATTGAGCTTCGAACCTAATGATTTCGTGTATCTTAGGGTTACCCCTCTTAAAGGTGTGAAAAGGTTTCAAGTCAAAGGAAAACGTGCACCTAGGTTTGTTGGACCATTTAAGATCTTAAGCCACCGAGGAGAGGTTGCGTATCAGTTGGAATTACCACAGTCATTAGCAGGAGTCCATGATGCGTTCCATGTGTCTCAGCTTAAGAAATGTCTCAGAGTACCAGCAGAGCAGATGCCGTTAGAAGCAATTGAGTTGCAGGAGGATCTGACTTATAAAGAGCAGCCTATTAAGATTTTGGATACAATGGAGCGCAGGACCAGAAATAAATCTACTCGTTTCTGTAGAGTTCAATGGAGTAATCATTCGGAAAATGAAGCAACCTGGGAGCGTGAGGAAGATCTGAAGGCAAAATTCCCAAACCTATTCTCTAGTTATCCCTAAATCTCGGGGTCGAGATTCCGTTAAGGGGGGGAGGTTTGTAACATCCCAATTTTTGAATTTTCAATTATTAAATATTATTTTATTGCAATTTATGATTTTTGTGATTTTTCTGGATTTAATTGGATTTTCTAAGATTTATTTGGATTATTCTAAAAGTATATTGCCTTTTGTCGAAAAATAATTATAAAAGGGAAATTTAAAATAAAGACTACCCAAAAATATTTTATTTGAGTATAGAAGGTCTCGAAGTATTTTTGGAGATTTCTTTTTCTCTCCGGGATGGAATCGGATTAGGAACTGAATTGATAACCGGTATGATTGGAGTAGCAGCTTCGCTGCACGCGTCCGAGACGGAGACCAGGCGCATGGGGATTTATTTCTCCGAGCGAAGACGGGCTGGACGCTAGCACAGGCGCGCAGAAGGACTTCCGTTTTCTCCAGCGTGGCCGATTCAAAATTTGCTAGCGCTGACGGCCGAAGCAAACAAGGAAACGAAGTCCGGCTCGGGCGGGAGAAGGACGGCTTGGCCTGTAAGCAGCGCGTGGCCAAAATCGGCAAGGACACGGAGTCCGGCTCGGGCGAGAGTGCATGCGCGCTATTTAAACCCCGTGCGTGGCGTCGCCAGGAGTACAAGCGGCAGAAGAAAAATTCCAGGCACTCGAGCGAGTCGCGTCATCGCTCGGGAAAATCGCGAAGGACTGCCGAGTTGTCGCCGAGAAGCCTGGGGATCGTGTCGCCTTGTCGAGAAGCATCCCGTGTGCACCGTAGTTTTGCCGGAGCATCGCCAGGGAAGGAGATCGCCGTTGGAATCGTCGTCTTCTTCGAGTCCGACGAGTTTCGCACGCTGCTCTGCCATCGCCGATTGGAAGCTTCGTCAGCCGTCGGATCCGCGTTGGGTGATCGGGATCAAGTCACACCGCGTCGAACCGGTAAGCATCTAGATGAAAACGTAGTCGTCGGATTTAGATCGTAGGGTCTAGGATTGGCCACGTCACTTAAGTGCACAGTGCACCGTAGGGGTAAGCGCTGATCGTCGGATTTGGATCGGGCGGTGGATGTTAAGCCACGCCGGTGATTAAATAGTAAGCGTTGGATTGATAATCAAGGGTCTAGAATTTGCCACGTCTCGTCCGTACAATTGAGGCGGGAAAAATCGGAATTTCCTTTATAAAAATAATTCACTTAATTCGGTTTTTATGAATTTAAGGATTTTTCAAGAATTTCAAAACTTCAAAATGCTATAACTTTTGCATTTAAACTCCGATTAAGGTGATTCAAATTCCTAAAAATTTGTAAAATTGAGATCTTTTCAATGGTAGCTTTTATTTGAATTTTTGAGTTCATTTGTTCTCAGTTTTGGTGTTTATTTGCTATTTCTTCTCGATTCGCGTAGACGTTGAGTTGAGCAAGATTTCGAAGGAGGGATTAACAACTCAAGAGCAATCTTCGGAGCAATACCAGGAGCTTAAGCAAGGCAAGTTGTGCTTTGATCATGTTGCACCCATAAATTAGATTGCATGCTATTTTGATTTACCTTATCACTTGTTATTTTATGTGTATAAATGATTTCAACATATGTTTGGGATTAGCTACCGTACCCTTTGAATTACACCCTACCTTGCTAGTTGTATGCCATGATCCACTTGTCACCCTAGGTTGGTTTACTATAGTTGGTTAATAATGAAATCAACATGGATGGTTAGAACGAACTAGAGAGATTAGCCATGCCATGTCATCACATGTACATGAAATATTGATTATTAATCTTGACTAATGGAATATGGAACATTATCATGGATATGTGTGTCATGTGTGGTCACACGAGAAGATTGAGTTGTTGTGGCGAGGAGGTCACGCAACGATGTTGAATTGTGTAAAGCATGTGATGCTTGGTAATCAACCGGGTGGTAATCATTTTTGATTGAAGCAAGTGGAAGGGGCAAGTGTGCTAGGGTGGGCTCAGTGGAGCTGAGGGTATGTGCAAGTCTTGCTTTAATCAATCCTAAGGACTTAACCTTGCGAGCCTTTGACCTGAGCCTGTCATGCAACCACATGTTCATATGGGGCAGCTTAGTGACTAATTTGCAAATGCTTAACTTGAGTGCTATCGTGGTGGCGTGAGACCCGGTGGTGGTAACCATCCATGCTCGGGAGTGGCTCACATGGCGCAAGAGGGGGCCTGTTGTGGTGGTGTAACCCTTCGTGTTGAAACCTTAGCGGGTAGCATTGGGTTAAGAGGATGCATTGTAAAGGCTTTGTTATGATCGTTCACCGTGTGGTGCATGGTTGTATCATGTGGGTAAAGTGCATAACCTCTGCAGAGTGTACAAACTATTCGGATAGCCAGACTACGGTATTGAGCAATGCTCGGAATTACAAATCAAGGGGTAGTTAATTAAAATGGACAATCATATGGGATGGCGAGGATGCCATGTGGATAATAGAACTTGATTTAGGATGGAAAACTTGGGTTTACTTGAGAATCACTGAATCTATTTACTTGTTATTATTTGTTTTACTGTCTTTTCAATCTATGTATCGTATGTGTTCTTAAATGCTGCTTTATTGCAAATGAGCCTTAGCCTTTCCTTTGGAATAAGCTTGCATATAGCTATGATAGAATTGCATTTTGTGCACAACTTGTTGAGTACGTGTTGGTGTACTCACCCTTGCTTAACAACCAACAACAGTGGAGGAGTCATTGCCCGTGTTGGAGGAGGATTTCCAGGTGGATACGATTCACTAGGCCAAGCCTTGTCAGTCGTATGTGGTGTACTGATGAGTCACTACGTTTTCTACTACTTTCCGCTGCATTCGTCTTATTTTATCTTAGCCTTGCCCAGCGTGGCCAAATAAATGTAAGTGATCATAAGATCATACACTAGTCATAATAAATAAATGAAGTATTATTATTCTTACCGATGTGTATGATGTGATACTTACCGATGTTAAGCTGTGTGCACTAGCGATTGATCCTGGGACTAGTGCGGTAAACACAGTGGGTCCGAATGGGTGAATTCGGGTCCTTACTCCGGCGAGCAACTGTAGGCGAACGGCGGTGAACTACGGTGCGAGCGACGGGGCGAAATGAGCGCAAAGTGAAGAGCTTTCCCGCGGAGTGCTCCACGGGCTTTATAGCCTCAGCGTGCATGCCCAAACGGCGACTCAATGCGCCGGTTACGAAGCTCAAACGACGACAGCAGCGGCGGCGGCGGCGGTGGAGGCAACCGTCGGGCGACGTGGATCTATCCCAGCCGTCCACTCGGCGACGATCGAGCGACTCAAGGCGGTGAAACGGCGCGAAGGTTTCTCAGCCGTGCGATCAAGATCGCACGGTCGGCGTGAAACGGCGTTAGGATTCCAATCGGCATGGGCTGGGCGACGGCACAGTAACGGGCCGGCCCAAAACTATTCGCCGACTTTTTCCGGGGTTTTCCAATAAAAATAATTCCCGAAATTTATTTAGTTTATTTGAGGCTTATAAAATATCAGAAAAATTCTAGAAAAATTCTAGAAAATGCTTTACAATATTTTGGACTCAAATAAAATATTTTCATTTATGTTTTGCAGAAATTTAATCATTATTTAATTAATTTTCAGAGAAGAGTTGAATTTCAAAAATTCCAATTAAATCCAAATAAATTCCAGAAATTCTCAAAAATTCAAAATAAATTATGGAATTTAAAATAACCAAATTTTGGGATGTTACAAAAGTTAAAGCATAAGACCATCAGCTAGTTGTTAAAAAATTTTTACCGCATAAGCGAATACTCTATATGTATTGAAGTAGGTATACGATCATAACAAAGCATGTGAAAGTACTACTAGTGGTGACCAGTGACCCTAGCTATGTGAATGCTCAAGTAAGAGGATGTGGCTACAGGAGCATGTGAAGGTGGCCATGCCTTGAGGATTCCTTTCTTTGGGATGATGACTTCTTTGTCTTATACAGATGAGATGGCTACGAGTCAAGTATATCTATAAAGAATGTTCTTAAAGAATGTTCAGCAATCACTACCTATAATATCGTATTACTCGTATCCGTGTGGAGATATTCAATTCTCTTGAGATCCCCCCTTTCTTGTTTGTTTTTTCTTCCATTGTTGTGATATGCGATGAGATGACTTCATACGTTTAATCAGTAAAGTGAGGAAAAGCAAAAGTAGACTAAACTTTTAATAGAATGTTTACCATAGCCACACTCTACTAAATTGTTTAGGATTAGGGCTACATAATTTTTTTGCAAAATTTTCACATGTATTCATTAGAAAAATGCATTACAATTCTCCGCAAAAAAATTGTTGTTAAATCCGGTTCTATAAACATGAAATATGCCGAATTTGTGATTATTTCGGTCAGAAAAACCCAAAATCTCGCCGAAAATTCTTAAAATCATTGTAGGAATTTTAATTTTTTTTAATTTTTTCCCACCAAGATTTCAAATCTCAGTCACGACTAAAAGCCAAAATTTCAATAGAGATTTTTGAAATCTTGAATCTTGGTCCTGACCGAAGCCTGAAATGTAAATATAGATTTTCGAAAGAGATTTTGAGCCTCGGCTAGACATCGGTATGCATTGCTACATGGCAAACCACTGAAGCGCCGCGCCGCCGTTGAATTACAGTTGACCCACTTTCGCAATAGAGTGGCATTAGAATCCGACCTGGCCTGGACCAATAGGCATGCGAGATCCAGCCGCGATGACATCGACGAAGGATCAAGTGAAATCTTGGCAAATCCACGGTAAATCGAGCAGTAATCCATCCATTCACTAGCTCATCCCTGTCTCTTCTTGTCTCGTCTCGCCCTGCACTCGAAGTTCCGATCCCTGAATCCGTGTGCGCTTACCACCGTCTCCTCACCCATCACATTCCAAAATTTCCAATCTAGATCTGCGCTTCGTGCTCGCCGCCACCGCCGATCCCCAATAAGGCCGGCATGGAGGAGACGCCGCCGCAGCCGCAGCCGGCGCACGCGTCTCCTCCGTTCCCGGCGGTCTTCACCCCGCCGAACGCCTTCTCCCCGGCGTCCGCGCGAAGCAGCCCCAACCCTAGCCCCAGCACGGACGCGCCGGCGCACTTCAGCACGCCGCCCGGCCCGCCCGTCTTCTCCTCGCCTCTGCGCCCCGCCGCCGTGCCCTTCCGCGCCACCCCGGCCTCCCCCCTGCCCGCGCCCTTCGCAGCCCGCACCGCCTACTCCGCCGCTGCCTCCTCCTCCTCCTCCGTCTCCCTCCCGACCTCCTCCGTCCCGCACTTCCTCAACGGCGCCGCCACACAGTACGCCCACCTCCCCTCCGCGGCCCCGCCCCTCGTGGACTCCAGCATCGATTCCCCCTACGTTCACTTCTCCGCCCACAAGGTATGCCTTACCTCATTCGCACCTCTCCGCAGTAATGCCTGCCCATCTCCTGCTACTCAACTACGCAGGCGCATATTTACAGTGCCATCTGGATCCTACACGATTATACCATTACCTGAATTACGAATTATGCGTTTTTTTTAAATGCAAAGAGTGTTTAGTGCATCGGGGGTGTGCAATTTCTGCAGCTTGTTTCCTACAGAAAAAACCTGTTGCCTTTTGTTATTCGCCTTTTCTACTTGTAGGTCCTGAAGCAGAAGAAACTGCTGAATGCTCCTAGCTTGGGGTTCGGAGCTCTAGTTTCTCCTGGGAGGGAGGTGGCGCCTGGGCCGGAGGCTGTGGAGCGCGATCCACACCGTTGCCTGAACTGCGGGGCTTATGTGAATTTGTACTGTGACGTGCTGATTGGCTCTGGGCAATGGCAGTGTGTCATTTGCAAGAAGCTGAATGGCAGCGAGGGGGAATTTGTGGTCTCCAGCAAGCAGGACCTGCTCAACTGGCCAGAGCTCGCGTCCTCGGCTATCGATTATGTTCATTCGGGTAATAGGCGGCCGGGCTTTGTCCCAATACCTGACTCAAGGGTGTCCGGACCCATTTTTATCCTCTTAGATGAATGCCTGGACGAGGCGCACCTTCAGCATCTGCAGGGCTCCTTGCATGCTTTTGTGGATTCACTCCCTCCTACAGTGAGGATTGGGATAATCTCCTATGGGAGAACTGTTTCAGTGTATGATTTTTCAGAGGGGGCATCAGTGTCAGCGGATGTGCTACCTGGAAATAAGTCGCCTACTCATGAGTCTTTGAAGGCACTAATCTATGGGACAGGTGTGTACTTGTCTCCTGTACATGCTTCGCTGCCTGTTGCACACACAATATTCTCATCTCTAAGACCCTATCAGTTGTGTCTGCCGGAAGTGTTGAGGGACCGATGCCTTGGTGCGGCGGTAGAGGTTGCCCTTGGTATTATTCAAGGGCCATCTGTGGAGTTGTCTCGTGGAATTATCAAGAGGTCTGGAGGCAACTACAGGATCTTGGTGTGTGCGGGTGGCCCTAGCACATTTGGGCCAGGATCAGTGCCTCATTCTATTCAACACCCAAACTATGCTTACCTGGAGAAGACAGCTATGAAATGGATGGAGTGTCTTGGTCATGAAGCACAGAGACACAGTACAACCATTGATATTCTTTGTGCCGGAACATGTCCTGTGAGGGTTCCTGTTCTGCAGCCACTGGCAAAGTGTTCTGGAGGTGTGCTTTTACTTCATGATGATTTTGGAGAGGCCTTTGGGGTCAACTTGCAAAGGGCATCGACTAGAGCAGCCGGTTCCCATGGCTTATTTGAGATTCGATGTTCAGATGATATGCTTGTCACTCAAGTCATTGGCCCTGGTGAAGAGGCATCTCCTGATTCTCATGAAACATTCAAGCATGATGCTTCATTTTGTATCCAGATGCATAGTGTTGAGGAGACACAGAGTTTCTCTGTGTCTATGGAGACAAAGGGTGATATCGAGAATGATTTTGTTTACTTCCAGTTTGCAGTTCGTTACTCTAATATGTATCAAGCAGAAATCACTAGGGTTATCACTACGAGGCTGCAAACTGTTGCTGGTTTGTCTGCGTATCTGGCAAGTGTGCAAGAAGATGTTGCTTCTGTTATCATTGGTAAGAGAACCGTCTTGCGTGCCAGAACTGCCTCTGATGCTGTTGACATGAGGCTCACAATTGATGAAAGAGTCAAGGACATAGCTCTCAAATTTGGTACTCAGGTTCCAAAATCGAAGCTTTATCGGTTCCCAAAAGAGCTGGCATCACTACCTGAGTGCTTGTTTCATTTGAGAAGGGGGCCACTCTTAGGTAGCATAATAGGACATGAAGATGAAAGATCTGTGCTTAGGAATTTGTTCTTGAATGCCTCATTTGACCTCTCGCTCCGTATGTTGGCACCTCGTTGTTTAATGCATCGCGAAGGTGGCACGTTTGAGGAACTGCCAGCATATGATCTTGCCATGCAATCAAATGCTGCAGTGGTACTGGACCATGGAACAGATATCTTCATTTGGTTGGTAAGTCGCCTCCTACCCAATTCATCTCTGTTACCGCATTATCTCAGTTTTGCATCTTATGACTCATTTCATCTTTATCTTCAACTCTTTTCGATGACCAGCATTCTTGATGATAAGATTTTGTTCACTAGTGTTGCATGATACTTTTTGTTTAGCCGACATTGCAGCTGTTGAGCATGGCTTTATTCTTGATTGCTATATTTGAACCTTCTAGATGTTCTGAGCAAGTAAAGGGCCCTCATACCACATAATAGTGTGATTTCATAGAATGAACCGAAGCTGTTATTTGTCCACACTCTGCTCCTGTAAGGGAGACAGGTGGAGACGCCGCGCGGGGTGGTGGTGTTAGACTGGGTAGTAGTACTCCCTCTAGTTCACTAAAACTTGTCAGTTTGGGATACGTGCAGTCAAACTTTTGAAACTTTAGCTATCGACATCCTCTGAGATATTTAGATTGGACGCATGAAAACTATATGTGTAGATTTGTCTCGAAACATATTTTCATAATATTATACTTTTATTGGATTTTTACAATTTATTATAATATAAATTAGTTGTCCAAGTTGAGTTTTGTAGACCGTGTTGATGTCCAAAACGACAACTATTTGTGACCAGAGAGAGCATATTAGTATGAATGTAATTCGACATGGTGAATGCATTGGAATAATTGAACTGGTGGAAACAAATAAAATAGAAACTATGTTGATAGAGTAGGACTGTTGGAGGATTACATTTCTTTCTTTTGGCTTTCTTAACGTTTCGTTTATACACGTCACATCATCATGCTGAGACAATTTTGGTTGTTCATCATTTCCCTGTCAAGAATAATATTTCCTTGCACTTTTTTATTATATGTTTTCAGGGTGCTGAACTAGCAGCCCAAGAAGGACAAAGTGCTGCAGCTCTAGCAGCATGCCGTACGCTGGCAGAAGAGCTCAGTGAGCTCCGTTTTCCAGCTCCCAGGATACTTTCATTCAAAGTCAGTTTCCTTGTTATCATCCTTCACTGTTATTCTAACTGTGTTTCTCCTCCTAGTATCAACTTTTTTGCTCATTAGTTTGACTCTCCTGTCAATAGCCCATGTTTGTCAGATTATATCTTATTCATAGGAAAGTTGATGCTAGAAACATCATTTCATTTATGAAGTTCAATATAAGTCTGTAGTTTGCTTCGAAGTGCTTAACATGTCCTTCGATTTAAGATTAGAGCTCTTTTACAATACACAAGAATGAATATGGGCCGTCCATTTCTTTAGATCCAAAGATTGAGATTAGATTAGATTTGACTATACTACCATGTGTAGTATGGGTAGTATAACCCGTGGAGGGGTATAATGGTAAATAATTTTCTGAGCCAGCACCCAATCCTGTGTCTCGTGGAGGGGTATAATGGTAATTGAGCAAAATGGCATTCAGCACCGCCCCGACCCCAAGCCAAAAGACCAGAATGCCCTCGACAAATCAACGGTCAGATTTAATTTCTACTACCGCTATATACTACCACGGTAGTGCACAGTAAAAATTCTCTAAGATTATCGTGGCATAAGAGCTTTCTTCACATCCCTGATCTAGAGTGTACAATTCTTTCAAATCATTCTGTCTGACTGATAATACTTCCAAAGTCATTAACTATGCAATTAACATGAAGTTCTACTTACAGAGTGCGACGTGCTTTACTTTTTATAATTGAATTTTTTTGGTATTTTGGTACAGGAAGGGAGCTCTCAGGCTAGGTATTTTGTCTCACGCCTGATCCCAGCTCATAAGGATCCTACTTATGAGCAGGTAATACTTTCTTGGAACCTTATCTGTAGCATTATGTTCCACCCAAATTCATCCGCACTGGGTTATTTCACTGATAATTGTTACATCGGCTAGTAATGTGCTCCTTGATAAAGTAAACCACGAGTAGCTATCTTGTTGTAGTTGTAAATGTTAACAGGAGCACTTTTGCATGTTCCAGGAGTCAAGATTTCCTCAGTTACGAACACTTGCTCCTGAGCAAAGGGCTAGACTAAAGAGCAGCTTCATCCACTTTGATGACCATAGTTTCTGTGAGTGGATGCGCAGCGTCAAATTGGTCCCGCCGGAACCAAGCTAACATAAGTAATCCGAGTGCCATCTGAAACGGTGGATAGATACAGAAGCCAGGTTTTGGCTTCTGACAGAGTTACCAAAGGATAGCTGAAAGCTTTGTGAAGTAAAATTGTGCGTTCCGGAACTGCCAATTCCCAAACACATGTTTGGTTTGGTGAAGCGCCATTTAGGGTGCAATGGAAGTTGTATGATTTTGCCTGATTTTTTTTCCCCCTGACGCGGCAGCATAAATGCGTAATTTGTTTCTGGTCATACAGGCACAAAATTTACACAATAAGAGTGTCGCAGGTAGGGGTGGGTATTTTTAAACCGAAACCGAATTACCGAACCGAATTAACCGATTATTTCGGTTCTTTCGGTTTTTGTTTTGGTATAATTCGGTTTTTGGTATTCGGTTCGGTTTTTCGCTTTCAAAAACCAAAAGAACCGAATAACCGAATAGCAAATGTACAATACTACTTTTATAGTATTCTTTCTGAAGCTACTAAACAATTCTCATATTATAATACATTTATGTATATGTTTAGTATATTCGTATGTTCTATTATGCTTATATTATAATGGCATATGAATATTGTGTGGGTTTATCCATACTCTGTGTTGCAATATGAGAAGGGTTAATCTAATCTACCTAGTGTTATTTATATTTCGGTTAACTGAAAAACTGAAATATTTCGCTTAATTCGGTTCGTTTTTTTTATTTTTGTCCGAGAAATTCAGTTCCTAGTTTTCAAAAACCGAATTATTTTAAAACCGAAAAAACCAAACCGATTAAACCGAAAAAACCGGATGCCCACCCCTAGTCGGCAGTCGCAGGTGCTCTGAAGAGTTCATTGGATGTTATATACTCTTTCAGGTCACAAATAGTTGTCTTTTTGGATATAGTTACAGTTAAATTTTTGAAACTTTAACTATCAATATCTTTTTAAATATTTAAATTAGATACATGAAAATCATATGTATACATTTGTCTTGAAAAGTATTTTCATAATATTATAATTTTATTGGGTTTTATAAATATATTATAATAAAATTAGCGATTAAACTGTTTTGAAGACCATATCGATGTCTAAAATAACAATTATTTGTGACCTGATGGAGGAATGTTCGTTGAGGGAGTCTTGTTGCCGTGTTTTTTCAGGGCCTCTGTTTTCCCTTCATGGAACCAAAGGGTGTACAATGTTAACCGTGACGTTTAGTGTTTACAGCCCTTCGTTTACGCTCGATTTGAGGTGGCAACAGGCAAGTGACTTGTGAAAAACGAACAGAAGGATTTCGTATGGACTGTCGAGTGTCAGAATTGCTCGTAATGGCTGAAGGGCTACGGTGAATTGGTGATCGGTTGATGAATGTGACGGACCGCCTTTTCAGGTGGTGCGTTTAGATACCATGCAGCTACCCAGAATTTTAGCTGTCGGTAAATCAAGCGTACATTGCCAGGTAAAGAACGATAAACGACAGTTGATATAGATAAATAAAGCCTCATGGCTAGAGTTTTACAAAAGGGGCGCGTCTAGCGCTTAGTACATCACAAAAGGGGGCCTTGCCCACAGGAAATAGTTTGAGCGGTAGATCAAAGCCTCAAAACCAAATACTTTCGCCATCTACGATTTCTTGGAATTCTCACGCTTCTTGAAAATCTATGGGAGGATAGGAGCAAGGGTGAGTACTCAACCGTACTCAACAAACCACACGGAAATTCTGAATACTACGTGCAGGGTTAAACAAGGTGGGCACAGGTTTAAGTACAGTGGATGCAAGTTGTAAACATCAATTTCATATTACATTTGAAACACAAATCATAAATAACAATATAACATGGGGGGGTATTTGTCAAAATCCCGCACTTCGCTAAGTTTTATTACTAAAACTAGATTGAGCTCAGATTCGGGTGTCACCCCAGTTTAACTTAGCTTCATTAACCGGAAGCACGGCGTAATCGATTACAATTCTATTTGACTCTGCAGAGCTGCTCAGCTTTACCCACAAGATATCTATGGTCTTTAGTGCCACGCGATCAACATGCAACTTAAATGCATGTGGCCGGACCAAGATGATCGTAGCTGTTTGTTGAACTTCCCCTCTTTAGCTCCTACCCAACAGGCTATCCAAGATCCGCAATATTCGAACCCATCGCCGTCATGGGAGTTATGACCGAATATTGTGAACACCCATTGTTGCGTGAACCGGTGAATGGCCTCTTCATTCCTGTTCGCCCGTTCGCCACTCTGGGCCATTTTCCTCAATGGCGACTACTTCCTATAGGCATTCAAGGAAGTCCAATGTACTAGGCTACGTTGGAAGAGGTCAACAGGTTGACTATCCCAACTTCGTGGTTGAGCGATTACTTGAAGTTATTCACTTAGCTCAAAGTGATTAATCATTAATCGCCAAAGACCAAGCCAACATCCATACAATCTGTTGGTAAACACAGTACCACCACCGTTCCATCCATTGGCTTGTCATCGGTTGGGGATCGGACTCATAGCCACCTCACGTGGGTAGTCCAATACTGTCCCCCTAACCGTAGCATTTTTAAAAGTTCCTCCAATTCAACCTTCTGAGATTAAGCATTTGTCTAAAAGTAAAAATGGTATGAATCGCTACATCTACACGGGTTCCATATTTTATATCTTAAGGTTACAAAAGGGGTTAAGGCATAATGAAGAGTCTAGTCATTGGGATATAACTAATCACGTCATCCGAAACTACTGCATTTCTTAGTTTCTAAAATATCAGTAAAATAATGCAGTACAGAAGATATTTATATATAAACTGTAACGGAACTGGGTCCAATATGTTCAAGGAGTGTGGCTTGCCTTGCGAAGATGAAGGTTCTCCTAAAGAATAGTCGCCGAAGTCTTGCGGTGTCCCGAACGGCTCTTGCTCTGGGTGTACTCGATGAAAGGCTCGGCCTCATGAAGGGCTCCAAGTATTGCTCCGACGTCGGGTCTAGCGCATTAAATTATCCACAGTAAATAAACGAATAAAATAAAATAATAATAAAGAAAAGAAAAGTAACGAAAACAAGGATCGAATCGGAGAGTCGGAAGTAGAGGGAAAGGGCGTTTTCGGAAATTTGGGAATTTGGTTTTGCGGAACGGAGTGCATTTTTGGATTCAGTGGCTCGAAATAGTCAAGAATATGTATTTTTGGCTTTTCTGGATTTTTGGGGACTTTTGGGGATTTTCTGGAGTTTAAAATGAATTTTCGGATTTTAAATCGTATTTAAATCCGAAAATGGAAATAAAAAACCGGAAAGAAAAGGAAAAAGGATTTTCGGCGGGTCGCATGATGAACCGCCAATTCGGCTGCTTAGCACAAAGGTGCTGCTTGTGAGCAGACCCACTGACCCATCGGTGACTTGACCAAGATCAAGACAATGGGTCGACAAAGGGCCGGCTGTCGGGCGTGGAACAGTCTTGTGTGAGGGTCCGAAGGATCAGCGGCTCGAGGAGGGAGGCTGGCAAGTGGGGGCTTGTTGTCGATGGGTCATGGAAGGAAAACAGAGGAGGGCGGTGCGGCGAAGAATTTTGGCCGGAGCCGAGGAAGAAGAAGCCGACTTCGGCGATTTTGCGCACAGCTTGGGCGGGGAAGTGGCTGGGGAGGAAGAGGGTGGCGAGAGGAACTCGGGTGGCTTACCAGTGCTGGCTCGGCGTGAGTGACAACGGCCGGGAGGGCTCGGTTTTTATAGCGGTTGGGCGGAGGAGAGAGATGCACGGTGGTGAGGGTACTCGAGTGGCGAAATGACCGAACGGAGGGGCGGAGTGGATGCGGCAGTGATGCAGCCTTCGGCGCGGCGTGGCAGAGAGGCGCAAGCCCTATTGGTTGGGCGCCGGGGCGGCGTGGCAGAGCAGCCGTGCGGCGGAGGGAGAGGTCTGCCATGGGAGGTGCTCGAGTCTTTGAGAGACAACGCGAACAATGCGGTTAATCGCGGCAGCGCCACTTTGGGCGCAGAGGAAGAGCGTAGCTCCACTGGTTGGGCGAGGCGTCGGCGATGCGTGATAGGAGCGCGGCAGAGGTGGGAGAGCTTCAGCAGGCGTGGGGCGATGGGGCGGAGCGAGTGGCGGAGATGTGTCGGTGTGTTCGCGGTCTTTGCAGGTGGCGAGCTTGGCGATTGGGGAACATAGCGGCGAGCGGGATTGGGCGGCGTGCGGACGGGAAGGCGGCTTTACAACGGGAAGACGACGTGGACGGAACGGGGCGCGGGAGAAAACGGCGAGCGCGAAGGGGTGGGTCATAAGCGTCAGCGAGGGAGATGGGCAGCGCGGTCGTTGGGCCGAAGCGGAGGAAGCGGGAAATGGCCGGGCGCGAAGGAATGCGGGAGGCGGGAAGGCGGAAAATGCGCAAACCGCGGGAGAAGGCACCCTGGACGAGAAGGGAAAGCGGGATTCGGGGTTGACTTTCCCGAAAAGGAAAGTTTTTGAATTAAACTAAATAAATTCGAAATAAAATCAGGAAAAATCCAAATAAATTCCAGATAAATAGGTAAAGGCTAAATAAATCCATTTTGAGATTTTTGAGGTTATTTCAATGAATAAAAGCGGCAAGCGAGAGGTGACCCCCACCCACTGCTTTGGTTTTTATCAGGAATTCGGGTCTTTACGTGGCCTTATAAGAAGATTATATGGTTGTAAACATGAGGAATATCTACACAAACTTGTCCTAGTTACATCGTACATATTTGGATGCGATTTGAAGAGAGTCGGTCGCCTTTGAACAGAGAAGGGATTTGCTATTGAGCACTCCGAAGTGGCCTTCGGTGAGGGGCACACGAGACTATGAGAGCCGATAAGGGCGCATATACTACAGGGCTAAAAATCGAGGTGTTCCTTTAATGGAAAATACACTTTGTTTTCCCTGGACAACACCAACAAAAAAAATGTGCACAAGCGAGCTGTCATGTGAGGGGCTGTTTCACCCAAATAGCTGCTTACGGGGGCGACTCTGTAATGCCGGGGCTGCTTTTGAGGGGCATCTCCAATGACTATAAAGAGAGAGAGAGTGCCATATCTATTTAGGAGTTCAGTCTCCAGTACTAACACACGTCTCAGCCCACAAACTCGGAACCTACGTAAAGCAAAAGTGCCCAACTCTTGGATGCATTGATGCTTGAGTTTTTTACATTCTCTTTTCAATATGGCAGATCCTCTAAGCACCTGTCACCTTGAAGCTATGATTGATAATTCGGAATTGCTAAGCACCTCCTTTTTTTTTTCTTTAACTTTCCTTCCCCCCTCAATGGCTCTCTCGTCGCAACACTTGATGGCATCTCTTTCATCCTACTTTCATGACCCATTCCGTTCCCCTCAATCTCAAAATTTTTTTGTTTCAACTTTTCCAACCATGTTTTTAATTAATAAGTATTTTAACTATTTTAAAAGTTTTTTGAGTAGAAACTTTTTGAACTGAAACTCTTTGCTTTCTGGCTTTTCCTTCCTAACAAGGAGGCGGGATTTTGAAGTTCCTTTTTCATTTTTGCTCTTTTTCTTTTAAAGCTTTTTAAAAATTCTATTGCAGCAAGATTATTTGCTTTTGCTAGGAAAAAAACACACTGGCCAGCTGATGTCGGTCGAGCTGGACATGGGCTCTGCCCACCTCCTTATCCTTCTCCACCTCGCTCCATCATTCGTAGCCAGAGCCATTGCAGAGTGTTAGAGTATATTAGGCAGCACCAGATATGGTTAGTTTAGGATTGATTGTAATCCCGTGATAACCTTCCTTATCTCTAGGAGAGGCATCTTGCCCTCCAAGCCATGTACTCCTATATAAACAGCCTGAGGGCTCAGCAATACATCATCCCACGCATTATACAATTCTCTCTTTTCTACATGGTATCACGAGTTTAGGGTTCTCATCCTAGACCTAGCCTTCCGCAGCCGCCACCGCGCCGCCCCCGGGGAGATCGATCTCCACCGGGGGCAGCGCCCTCGTAGTTAGGTTGCGTGACCGATCCTTCTGATCCGCCACGTCCGTAAATAAATCGTCGCGTCCACGTCGTCGCCAAGACAAAGATCGAGTTCTCCCGGATCCGCGTCGTGGTGGTCGTCTTCTCCGTCGTCGGCCGTCACGCCATGCCTCGCTCTGTCTCCATCCCACACGCTTATCGTAGTAGACAACGTGGGCTGGCTGCGCGTCAAGCTTCCCCTCGCCGCCGTCGTGTTGACGGTGAGGAGGAACACTAGATTTGTAGGTCTTTGCTCGTCGCCGCGCGCCCCTCCGCGTTCCACGCCGCCGTGGTTCTCTGGGTCCCTCCTCCACCCCGCACGGCGCGCCATCTCCGTCACACCGGTCATCGTCTGCCGCCGACCGAGCCCCTCCGCCGGTCGGGCCTCGCTCCATGGCTCCGTCGCTGGGGCCCTCCGCCGGCGGTCCGCGCCCGGGTCAGCGCTGGCTGCCCCCCGCCGATGGTTATCTGGGCCATGAGACGATGGGGCTATGGGTACCCAGATCTGCTGCTGCTGCTGTACCTTTATTTTTCCCGAGCAGAGATCGGGTTTGCGTCGCCCACCGCCAGTCGGCCTCGCGCATCTTCGACATCGACATCGACAACACCGGCTTCCTCATCTTCTTCGACTGTGCGGCATGGCATGGCCTGCGGCGTACGCGGAACGCCTGCGTGTGCCGTGCCTCTTTGCCTGCACATCGACCTACGTCGGCTCGTCGTCGCCACCACCGATCGGGAGGCTCCACCTTCGACTCCGTCTCGCACGCCCTCGGCCTGATCAACCGATCACGTGCGACCATCCTCCCGTGGCGTCGTTGCCTACTACGCTACCGCTTTTCCAAGCACAAGGCTGCCGCTGCGTCGCCTCCTCGAGCAGCGGCCGCCGCCGTCTGTCGTCGTCCTCGCCGTTGCACCTCCATCATTGCCGACTCGTCGCTGCGCATCTCTCGCGCATGGTCTTCTCCGGCTGTTCGAGTTCTTCGCCGACTTCTTCGAGCACCGCCGTCGTGACACTCCAGCGCCACCGTGGCTCTCCTCGTGCGTTACGGCTCTCTCGCCGCTACCAGTCTCAGTATGAGCCTTGGTGCGTCGCCCATCTACTTCTTCGACTTCGTTCACCACAACCTCGTCGCCAGCGTCGCCCTCTCGTCCTCGCCTACTTCGTCCACTCCGACAACCACGGGCTGCATCGGCACCTTCTTCCCCGTCGTTCTTTTGCGCACCGCAACCGTCGTGGAGGCCTTCTCTCGCTGGTCCTTTAGACGCCGACGCATGGTTGGGGCCCTCGCCCTAGTACGTCCGTCGGGTAACACCGTGCGTGCCTTCGTTCCGACGCGTTCTCGGGCACAGCAAACCCGGCGCGACGCCTCGTCCATGGCGGCTCGGCAGTGTCGACCGGCATTGACCTTCTTCTTCATCGATTGCGTCGCCGTCTTCGTCTATGGCGCCCTCTTATCGCCCTCATCACCCTAGCGCCCTTGCGCGCCGCGACTTGTGCGGCTCCTCCTCTTCGGTGACCTCAACGGCTCCCTCGACCACGGCTACCCTTCCATGCGGCACCTCGACACGGCTTCGCCCTCGTGCTTAGCTGCTTCGACATGGGCACAAAGGGCTACCGCCTTGCTTGAGCAATCTCGTCGGCTTCCACTCCACCCACAAAGATCTCGTGGCGATCGACCGCTTCTGATCGCGGGGATGTCGGCTGTCTACTTCTTCTCTGATCTCATCGTCTGCGCCTCTCACCAGTATTGCGGGGGATGTTAGAGTATATTAGGCAGCACCAGATATGGTTAGTTTAGGATTGATTGTAATCCCGTGATAACCTTCCTTATCTCTAGGAGAGGCATCTTGCCCTCCAAGCCATGTACTCCTATATAAACAGCCTGAGGGCTCAGCAATACATCATCCCATGCATTATACAATTCTCTCTTTTCTACACAGAGCACGCGTCGCCCTGTGCCCATGCATGCCTCATTGCACACTAGGACACACGAAGAGGAGAAGCGCAAGCTAGCAGCAGCGAGCGCGCGATGGCCATGGCGCCTCCCGTCACCGCCGTCCACTTCCCCCACCCGCCTCCTCTCGGAGGCAGCGGTGGCGGGAGCCTGCAGTTCCACCACCGGCGCTTCCGCGTGCTTGGGTGGCGCGAGCGGCGCTGGGGGGCTTGCTAGGCGGCATGTTCGGCGGGGTCGGTGGCGACGACGGGGAAGCGGCCAGGAGGAAATACGTCGACAACGTGGCGCTCATCAACAGCATGGAGCCCGAGGTCTTCACGCGCTCCGACACCAACCTCCGCGCCCGCACAGCCGCGTTGCAGGAGCGCGCGTGCCGGGGACTCCCTCGATTCCCTCCTCCCGGTACGTGCACAGCACTACAACCACTCTTAATCTCTCTTACTCGGGAAATTTGGCTGTGTGACACCTAATTCGATGGTAATTCACAGATTGACATTTCAATTCGTGCGATTCATAAAATTGATACGAATCGATAAATTTTTTGCCCCAGCGACACTCCCGACATTTTTCATAATTTCAGGATTTTTGAAATAATTTTTGCAGTGTTTACGCCCGTTTTACCCCTGCTCTTTCCCATTGTTAACGGTCGTTTCAAGCCCGTCTCCTACCGTGCCTCCAGACATTGTCACGCCTCGACGCTCTCTCCTCGCTCTCATCGGTAGCTAGGGTTGGGGGGCCACCTCCGTCGCTCGGCACCGCCCCGGCTCGGCACCTTCTCCCGCGTGTCCGCCCTCCGTCGCTCAGCTCCTCCTCTTGTGCATCCGCCCTCCATCGCTCGGCTCCTCCCGCGCGTCCGCTCTCCGTCGCTCGGCACCACCTCCCGCGCGGCACCGCCCCGGCTCAGCCTCCTCCCGTGCCACGCCGGACTCGGCGTCCTCCCACGCCACGTCGGACTCAGCGTCCTCCCGCGGTGCCTCGGGTTAGACCTCCTCCCAATCCGCCGTGGGTTTGGTAAGATTGCTAATATTTTCACTGACTTTGATCTCTATATTTATTTTGTCACTTAGGCAGTTTCATTTATTTAGTCATCATGAAGTCTGGAGTAAATTTTACACCTAACGTGCTTAACCTTCACATCAGTAAACATGGTTTTCATTGCTTTCCGATCTGGGGTGACATGCATTTTAGAGATCGATGTGTCTTTGTCAAGTCAATGCTCTAGCTAATCGGCCTTGCATGATATATGTTTTACACCATCTGTGCTTTCTCTTTTGTTTTTAAGTTTCGTTAAAGCATTTGGCGTGGTCGAAATACAATTGCTTCAATAACCTAGTTTGAAAGTTGTCGGCCGAGTTCGAATTTGAAAACCCAAAAGATGACATGTAACAACCTTCGCAAACAAGTTTACCGAAAATACCACCTTAGTGTTATGCTATAAACTACCAGGCCTATTGAATTGGCCCTTTAAATTATTTGTTAGGAAAACAACTTTGTTTGTCCATGCAATTTCTCACTTTATTATTCCAATGTCCGCTTAAGTTGTTTTTACTGGAATTGGTAAGATTGCTAATATTTTCACAGGAAGTTCGGTTGTTCTTCCTTTTGCAGCCTCTTAGTGAGAATGTCACATGCAAGCTTAGCGCCTAGTTCCCGTGCACGGCCGATGTCGCAGCGTAGCGGGCTGCCATTGGTGCATTGCCCCAGCTGCAACTCGGAGCAGGTAATTGAGCTCATTGCGAAGATATCGTTCAACTTCGGAAAGCGGTTCTTCAAGTGCCCACGAAATCAGTCGGAGTCGAAGGAGTGCAATTTTTTCATGTGGCAAGAGCAGTACGAAGAATTGGTAGGTGCATGGCGTGAAGGAGGAGGTTCAGGCACATATCTGTCATCTGTGAAGGAGGTGCTCCATGGTGTGAAGGCTGACATTTTTTGTAATTGAAATATAAGCTAACGCAATTGATGTTGCTTGTCAGTCTGAATGTATGCCTTATAGTTCTAGTAGTAGTTGTCATGCTTGTGAAGTAGGAGATGTACTTCTCTCGATATTGTACTGATGTGTTTGTCCACTTTGAAGATGTGTTTGTCCAGTTTGAATGAATGTCCAGTTTGTCTCAGCGTGGTCGTGCTTGTTTATATTGATGTCCCTGGTTTTTTGGCATAACCCCTTCTTGATATGTAGCACCATAACTTCATTCAAGCCTAACAAGTACCACCTCCAAATGAATGAGCAATGTGGTCTACATCTGGTTGTGTAATGTATGATATTCATCTTTTTGTCAATTGCCTTTTGTTATGTACTCATGTTGCCTTTGATGATTTACTCGTGTTAATTTACTGATGAACTGTATTTTACTTCAGGTTTTTGTAATGCACTTCTTGCTGGAGAACTTAACGGTGGACACTGTAAAAATTAATAATCAATTATGTTTGCTTGTTTGAAACATTTTCGCTATGAATTTTGCTAGTGCAAAGCCTCGTATACTGGCTTTCATATGGTCAGTGTTATTTAAGAATAGTATTACACCAAACTAACCGATTATTCAAATAAGAGTACATACTTTCAACTCCACAAGAGAAGGCAATCACTTATTACTCGATATTGTTGTATAGCCTGTGCCATGCAATTCCTGCTAGGATGATCTTATTGCTACCATTGCCGACACCTGCTAGTTAGTTTATCCTTTGCTTGTGCAGGAGGTAGAATATATGTAATTCTCCTTCAGGTTTTTCTTCGGAATCACTTGTTCCAAGGGACTTCTGTAAGTTTAGGGCCAAGAAGACGGGCTCAAAGTCCTCTGTTGTAGGCAGGCCACTTGCTATCATAGTCAACAATTGAATATCTCCAGCAATTCTTGCTTCACCAACAAACCCAGGCTCCAAATCCTGGTAGAAAACAATGTGTGATGAGTAAACGGCATTGCGAACATATTTTCACATAAGAGTGCCGAGGAAAAGAATATAGTTCCATTGTTATTTTTCACATAAGAGTGCTGAGGAAAAGATTCTTTCAAAGCTCCCAGATAAGCTCTCCTGATAGGTGCTCTAACCTTTCCATTGCATAAATTAGTAGAAAAAGTATATTGTGACAAAGCTAAGCTTCATGAACTAACTATTATGAATCATTATTCATTAGCTCATTACCAATATGGATGTTAAGTACTGAGGTGTCTCCATGCACAGGTCATGAAGAACAGACATACCTCCCATTAGGGATGTAATCGGATCGGATACGGTTGGATATTGTTCATCCCGTATCCGTATCCATATTTTTTATTGAATACGAAGTCGGATACGAATGGTGTCGGATGTGAATACGAATGCGAATAATACCGGATACTATCACTTACGAATACGAAACGAATACAAACCGGATTCAATACGGGTACGAATATTTTTAGCTAGATAATACATGAAAATATAGATCATTTATTGCACATGTAACATACTGAATGGTAGATTACTTATGAGTTATGAATAATTATTGACAAAATGTGAAGAAAATAGTACAAGAATTTACTATAGTTGCATTGTACATAATTAAGAATTAATAATGAATGCACTAGAGATTATATGAAAGCTAAATGTAGAGTCATAATAGAATTATCAAAGACAATGGCACTAGCAAATTAGAAGTCACAAACTAGTAAGGTAAACATGATAGAATCATATAATACCATATATCAAATTTATGCACTACTAATTTTAGTCTACTTAACCAGTTAGGTGCATGCATGTACGAAGTAAGGTAATAACACAACCAGTCCACCAGTGCACCATTTGGCACTTGTCCACGGCACCACCTTAGGAGTGAGGATAGTGATCTCATGTTTATGCTCCATAGAACCATAGAGGCACATCATAGCATAAGCAACATCATAGTACTAATACATTAACGACTAATTAACAAAATTATGGTTGCTAGTAGTTGAGTTTAGACCTCAAGCAAACATAGCCACATAGACAATGACAAATTCATACACTGATACACATAACTAAGTAATAACATTATGGTTCCCAATAGTTTAGGCCTCAAGCAAACATAGCCATAGCCCATAGGTGACAATCGACAAGTGAACAACAAGAGTAAGTAGTTACAATCTACTAATCTACTTGATCTCTGGTCCTTAGTCTTTAAGACTTCAAAAGTTGAAATATCCAACTAGCAACAGGCTTGGATTTTTCATAGCGACCAAAAGGAATTATAATTCACTTAGCTTCTTCATTTGCAACAAGAAATGTAGTAGCAATTGTTAACAAATTAAGTTTTAAGATGTATAATAAATTATCAAAACATATTCTCCAAGAAACATTCCATATTTCCATGTAAACCAACCTCTGCTGACTAGGTAGTAAGCTATTTTAGAACATACAAGAGCTATCATTCACCACCGGACTCGAGTCAATCATCATGTCATCCTGTAAATGGAATTTGAATTAACAACACAAAAAAATCATGTAGCACCAGTTAACATTAAATTACAATATTACACAAACCTCTATCTCTATTGCCTTAGCCCCATTCTCCATGTCCAAATCATCTAAGAGTGTTAGAATCTTCTCAGAATCTGTGGAACCTCACAATTTAGAAAGGCAAATGATAGTAAGCTAGAGGACAGATCGCATATATATGAACAAGAATACAAGATAACTTATTCTTACCTTGGTTTGAAGCATGTGTCCAATCTTTGGTACAAATCAATGCTTCGAGCAATTCAGGCTCTAGTCGACTGCGAAATGGATCAACAACATGACCACCGGCACTGAACGCGGACTCTGAAGCAACCGTTGACACTTGAACCGATAGCACATCACGAGCTAGTTGTGAGAGAATAGGAAAAAGCCCCTTGTTGATCCATCCACCACCTCAATACATTAAATTTGACATTATCAGTATCAACAAAATTGAGTAGTGGTTCTCTCATGTATACCTCTAGTTCTGTATTCTTTGTATGAATTGTCACACTTGTATCATACAAAAAGTCCTCAATCTCTTTATCAACAGTACATGATTGAGAACCCCCACTGCCACTACCACTAGGTTGTGTTGTAGGCCCCTCATCTGCGTTGGGCTTGTAAGCTTGAAATAATTGGTTAACCACCTCCATGAACTTATCAAGTTCACGGTCATAAGTCTAATGATAAATTTTTCTCATGAAATACTCCACAAGCTTCTTCTTATACCTTGGGTCAAGAAAGCATACCACGGCAAGAGCTATGTTGGACTTATCCCAATACTTCTCATATTTTGTTGCCATTGCCTTTGCCATAGTAGAAATATCTTCATCACAGTCTTGAACCCATTTTTCAATTACTAACTTTATGTCACAAAATTTCCACCAAAAGAGATTAACTGTAACATTCCCATTTTTAATTTCCTGAGCTTGAATTTCAAAAATCCAAATCTTGGTAATTTATTTGAATTTAAGTTAGCTTATTTTGAATTTTAGAATTTAAAAAGGATTTAATATAACTCAAATTAATTATTTCTTATTTTATTTGGGTTCTTTGTGCTTCATTTGATTTTTCTGTATTTTTGGGGATTTTTTCGAATTTATTTGCTATTTATTTTATTTATTTGAAGCTTATTCGGATTTTATGGATTTTCCTAATTCAGAATTTTCTTTTCCCCTTATTGGGCCGACTTCACTATTCATTCCACTCCGGCCCAACCCTGTTCACCGCCCGGCCCAGCCAGCCGAAAACCTAATCTCGCGTCGCTTCTCAGCCGTCGATCAAAGATCCAACGGCCGAAAGCCGCGCCGCCACCTCACAGAAACCCTAACCCTAAAGCACTCTTTTCAGTCACCCGTCCGATCCAAATCCATGGTCGTGCGGCCCACGCCGCCCAAGAGTTCTTGCCGCTCAGTAACCTAGCCGCAGCGACCAACCTCGCTTTCCGAGCCGTTTCACGCAACCCTAGGGTATAAAAATGCACTCCGACTTCCGTGCCGCACTCTCCTCTCCGCGCCGCACATTTCCCCTTCTCTCTCATCGCCGGAGACACCGTCATCTGCGCGCACGACCTCGCCGGAGCTATCCATCAAGCCAAAGGTCTTCTCCGCCGTGTATCTTCGCCGTTGGTTAGTCTCAGCCGCCGATTCTTGTCCCAATGAGTTCGTCGCGTTGATCTTCCTTAACTCCGCTAATTCTTTTACTCAATCCATCACTCTTCTGCCGATTTCGTTGCTGTCTTCTCCAAGTCCGGTGGTTCGCACCGTTCGCTTCGCCGTCGACCTCAGTCGCCAACCCTCCACCGTCGGATCGCTCAGCGACGGCCAGATTGTCGCCACATCTTCTCGGTAAGCCCCTCCCCGAGCCAACTGCCTCGTCATCCCTCGTAGACGCCCTGTGTATGCCGCGTAGGCGCCACCTCGGCTTAGTTCTCCAGCGTGGCGTCCTCGTCAACACTGTCTAGTCACGGTGTCTGCGCCAGGTCAGCGCCGTGCTGCCGTGTCAGCCGCGTGGTGCCACGTGCGGGCCACGTGTGCGCCACGGCATCGCCTCGTCGCCGTGTCACGCCGAGTCAACCACGCGTGGCTGCCACATCCCCGCCACAACATCGCCACGTCATCGCCACGTCAGCGAAAACCCTCCTGTTCGCCACGTCAGCGCCACGTGGATGCCACGTGTGTGCCACGTCACCGCCACGTGTGCCCTAGTACCATGTGCTCGCCTTGTCACCTCCATGTGTCGCCAGGTGTTCACCACGTCCTCGCCACCGCATGCTTGAGATCTGAGTGTCCGCCACGTTGCGCCACGCTGCGCCACGTCACCCGTGCGCCTGACCGTGAACCTAGTGCACGTAGACCGAGCCAATGACACATGGGGCCCGGATGTCAGCACATGAATTTATTCCTTTTCTGATTTAATCCGAAAATGCAAAATTCAGCCAATCCGAAGCCGCCACGTGTCAGTCTCTGTGATTTTTCCCATTTTCTCTCCCGAGAGACTTCGGAAGGCCCGTTCTCCTCCGTTCGAACTCCGATTCGAACGATTCAAATTTCTAAATTCATCTAAAATCGAGATCTATCTGTTGGTGTATTTATTTTTTTGGATTTTATTCATTTCTGTTTTATTTATTTCTTGCCTCGATTTGCGTGTTTCGCGTGTAGACGACGCAGCGGTTGAGCGAGAGGAGCATCCAGCAGAGGTAGCAGCAGCGGGAGAGGTTGAAGGCAAGTCTCCTTGACCATATTGAACCCAAGTTTATGAAATGCTATTTTGTTTTAAAGTATTACATGCTCATTAGTTTGCGTACCGTACTTTAATGTCGTTTTAATGCTTAGCTATATTCCAACTTGGTTATGCCACATTTATATTCAACTTGACAACCTTTGACACCTTAGGAAAACTAATTAATGGTAATCATTTTGTTATGGGACGGTAGAAAGATGCTTAGCCATGCTTAATCACGTCGGTACCTTACCATTATGGACATGCTTTCATATTTGATTCAAATTGAGTTGTGAAAATATGGCAATTGGTGTTGCCGGTATTAATTTGAAAAATAAAAGTGAAAAATGGTTTAGACCGGGGCGGATGGTTGAATGGTGGGTGCGGGATGCACAAAATTTTGGAATGTGATTGTTCCGCCCTAGTCAATTAAGGACCGGTCGTGTGTCACCATGGGCCATGCTATACAGTACAACCACATGTCTATTATGGGTACGACCTGGCTAAGTAATTTGCATGTATCGTTATTTGACTTCGCCATTTGGGTTGTGCGGTTTGCCGGGATGGTACTTGCAAGGCGCAAGAGGGGCTTCAGATTGGGTGGGATGCCCAAGCAATGTGAAACCTCGTGAGCGAGTCGATGGCGGTATTATGCATTGTAAAGGCCTTGTCATGATCTCCCTGCCGACACACCAAAGGAAGTGTGTTAATTGCATGGCGACAAGGGTTGATCATGTCGTGTGGGTAAAGTGTACCAACTCTGCAGAGTCAAAACTACTTGAGTAGCTGTGCTTACGGACAAGGGCAAGCGTGGGCAGCTTTCACATAATAGATTTTTGGTTTTGGTTTTAAATGGAAAAATGATGATTTGGTTTGAAATAAAAATGTGGTTGGGAATCATGAGCTACCGAGCTCGGATATTAGTTTGGCGGTTGGAGCCAACCGTAGTTGGAACACGGAAAATTGTTATACTTCAAATTTAATCATTTATGCTATTTACATTTTGTTAAATGCTGCTTTATGAAATTATTACTTGTATTTAAATTTCAATTTCGCTTTATGCAAATGAACCCTATATGCTTCCTTTGTTCAAGCCTTGCATTTAGTTATTGCATTATGTTCCAAGACTTGCTGAGTATGTTGCATACTCACCCTCGCGTTTCATTGCGGGGCTGCTTATTCCATAAAGCAGATGATGGGAGAAGCGGCTATCCAAGAGCCTGCGATCCACCATTCGACATCTGTGGAGAGGACTATGAAGAGGATGATGATTCGATCTTCTAGGGAGCGTACCCCAGTCGGTTGCCTGTGGGCACACTGATTGGCTCTTTTTGTTCTACATTTCTGCTGCTACATTTTCACTTAAGCCGTAAGGCTCCATACTTGTAATAATGTGATGATGGATGTTTATGTTGTTACACTCTTTTGCTTATTACTGTTATTTACTTTTGATATGTCTGTGTTATCATCCCTGTACGACTGTGTGTGCTAGCTGTTCCTGGACTAGCACGGTGGAAACACAGAGGGGTTCGGATTTGGTTAATCCGAGTCCCCACATTAACTGTAGGATAAGAATGTCCAGAGAAAAGGTTTGTCGCATCATTAAATTTCAACAAACACTTTGTTAGAGATTGGGCTCTATCCCAATCTTTTTCTGTCGGAGCACACCTCCCATATTTTCTCTCATTCAAGAACAATAGCCTTTCAAAAGCCCTTTTGAAGTAAATAGCATTATTCAACATATTAAAACTAGAGTTCCATCTTGTTGTAACATCTAATGAAAGACCTGTATTGATATCCAACCCACATTCTAGTGCACACTTTTGAAATTCCTCCCACTGTAATGGAGAACTCTTCACAATTGCAACATTATCTCTAATATTGTGGACTGATGATGCGATTGCTTTTAATCCATCTTGAGCAACAAGGTTCAGTATATGACACAAGCATCTCACATGAAAAAAGGCTCCGTCACATATCAAAGGAGCATGCTTACTTAGTATTAGAATAATTTCCTTAACACATTTGTCATTAGATGATGCATTGTCTAGAGTCAAGGCAAACAATTTCTTTTCTAAATTCATGGCCATCACACCCTTGACAAACTCATTGGCTAGATTGTGTCCAGTATGGTTTCCTTTCACATGCATGAATTTAATTATCCTTTTCTGCATATTCCAATTGGCATCTATCCAATGCATAGTTATGCACATGTACCCTTTGTTTGGTTTTAAGTCCACATATCCATGGTACAAGAAAAATGCCATGAAATAGAGTTCAACAAATTATACAGCTTCTTCTTTTCCTCTACATACATTTCCATTATTTTGTTCCTTGTAGTGGTGTGACATTTAAATGAAAAGCCAAGATGCAATGACTTGATAAATTCAACAAAATATTTGTGCTCAACCATATTAAAAGGGTACTCATGCATAACAACTGCCAAATGCCACTTTTGTAAGCTAACTTCTGGATCATACCTGTAAGTCTGCACAACAGAATCTGTGTTTTCTGATTGGAGTGTTTGTTGACCTTGCTTCACTTCATGCTTATACTGTAAATGGTTCCAAAACACCTTTGTGCCCCTATTGCTCTCTGCTCGGCCTTTGTAATTGCATTTCTTGCATTTTGCCCAAACTTCATCCATCTTAACACCATCTGGTCTTACAGTTGTCTTCTCAATCTTGTCATATTATTGCCAAACCTTAGAGGTAGACTTCTTTTTCTTCTTTGAAGGGGGCTCATTTTCATCACAAGCTTCAGGTACACTAGTTGTCCTCTCAACTGTGCTTGTTGTTGTTTCCACTGCATGAAACACACTAGGCACAAATATGCTTGCACTAATTGGGGCAGCAAGTGACTCTCCAGTATTGGCACAAACATTTCCACTAGCGCTTCCAGATTCCATCCTACATAAATGAAAAAAATATAAGAAACTAAGTTCCATGTTTAATATCCTGAATCTTTACTAGTGAAAGCAAATTGGATATAAATAGTTAAACACAACTCATTCTACTACTCGGCTTTAGCTAGATTACAGATAATTTAACTAGATATGCTATTGTCTGAACCTTTCTCTTTTTTACAAATTACGTGTCGGAGATGTTTGACACAAAGGCTAATCTAAGCCTGTTGTGATTATGCTGGACAAGATGGTGGACTAGAAAAGTATTTTTCCCGGAGGCAAAACTTCCAACTTCCAAGTCCAGGTCAAGTATTAGGTAGAAATTGAAGGTGTGAATAAAAAAACTCTGCACAATGCACACCATGCCATGCATATGAGTTCAGAGCTTTGTGATTACACCGTCTCCAAAGTGTTAGAATAGTAGGCAAACTCTAGCATACGTGCACATGAAACAAACACATTGATATGGCCATTACGGCAACTTGGTTAGATTGTGCTCGCAGATATTTGTCTGAGACAAGAAATAGAGGAAGATCATTGCAGGCATTCACTTGTAGATACGATTATACAAAGTATGTATATACAGGCTGCGTGGGCAGTGGTTGCAGACCTACGGGCTGCCTCGGTGCCGACGACGGGACGAGCCATCGAGTCGAGCGGACGAGCGGCCGCGGTGCGGTCGGACCGTAGGTGGCTGCAGACTCAGACCTCTGACGGGTTGTGGTGCGCCGGACCGCCGGTGGCTACGGCCTACGGGGCTGCGGGCTATGGCCAGCCGCGGTGCGCCGGACCGCCGGTGCCGCCTCGGTGCCTCCTCAACTCAAGCCACTCAGCTCAGCTAGGTTTTGTTTGGATTGGGGATTTTAGAGGAGAGAGACTATCAGACTAGTAGAGAATAGAGATAGAGAAAGAGAGCACGAATGATGGATTGGGAATTTTATGTTTTTGGTTTTGGGTCTGCTGCGTGGCAGTGTTGCATTGCCTTCATTTTTGGCCTGGCGCTAGTGAACAAGCCAGGAAGTACGAAGCACGCGGTAAATTTTTGGTTTGGCACCTCACTGGCGCTGTGGTGCACTTGTCGTTGGCACTTTGGCAGTGGCAGTGTGGCACTTGGTAGAATGGTAGTTGGTACTTGGCAGTTGGCAGTTGGCACTAGTACTGCCGTAGAGTACCAAGAGAGTACCAAGAGTGGTATTGGTACACTGGTACTAGTGCCTCCAGATTCTGGTGACTGGTGCTCTTTGATTGGAGAGTTACAGACTCACAGTCTTGGAGAAGTCTTTAAAGTTTTCAGATAATATCCATATTTTATATCCAGATATTATCCGATTATAAACTCGGATATTCCTGTATCCGTCGGATAATTACTATCCGTATTCGTATCCTTATCCAAGATAGCTATCCTTATCCGTATCCGTATCCGAAAAATTCTTCGAATATCCGAAAAACTATTCAAATCGCTATCCGAATTGATTCGGTCGGTCGGTCGAAAAATATCCGTTCCAGTTGCACCCCTACCTCCCATCTACAAGGCTGAAATTGTTGGGTGTTTCCATGAAGTGAGGGGGTTCAAATGAACAGCGTTGAAAATAGGTAGACCTTCCAAGCAGATGGAATCAGATACTCTGCAACAGAGCAAAAAAAAGAGCCACTTGCTTGTCAGCAATAAAGGTGCAACCATTCCCTTTGCCTGATCCATTATCATGTGATGAGCACAATGGAATCTACGACGAAAGCCTCAAGTAGGGTTAATTACCTCACATATTTCTGTAGATTGCTCGTAGTAGAAAAAGGTTCCTGGCTAAATATCTGTACTTTGTCTACATCACCACCTAACTAAAAAGATGATCATTTGTAACCATTTTGTACTGCAACACAAACCCATTACCCAACCATCAGATTAAACAGAACAACATTAAAAGAATCACCAAACTTCTTGTTTTGCCTTTCTCTGGCATGTTAAACGTTGCCTAGCAAGGGGTATTTCCCATCCATTTAAGTCAGCCAAAAGAAGACACATGTACAAATTACCTAAGTAAACCAGCTGGTTGCACTAAGAAACAATTGCAAATGAATATATGTTAACATCAAGATAACAAACTAAAAGTGCATCTAGGCCCCTCAAGAGTTTTGGTGATTAATGGCAACACAATTGAGAATACTAATGGTTCAAGTGAGAATTCATGTAGAGATCGAGAAGGCATCATCGTAAGAAAGCGATTGGAGATCCCTACCGTATTTAAAATGTGAAAAGGCGGCATCAAGACTTTAGTCGTAAATTTTTTATTTAATTGAGTCTAAGGATAGCCGTACTATTAAGGGGGATACGTCGGGAAATCGCTTCAAGGATATGCTAGTGCTCAAAGAATAAAAATTGCATAGCAAAAGAATTTAAAACATTGCTTTTTCATCAAAAGGATACTTCTAGCCGAGTGGGTCAGGCCAGAGTATCCGGACATTTAGTCCGGACACTCCGGGTTGATGTCCTCGGTAGCCCTCTCTTGTAAGTCCGGAGTATCCGGACATTTAGTCCGGACACTCCGGGGTAAATGGGTCCGAAGTATCCGGGGTTTTAAGTCCGGACACTCCGGGCTAACCTCTTCTGTAAGAGCTAAATCTCTCCAACCCGGAGTATCCGGGTTGAATGTCCGGATATTCCAGGGTGTGCGCAGCTCACTCATAACGGTTGGATTTTGGGGGGCCTATTTAAGCCTTTACTCTTCTCCTACCCGTTAAAAAGGCTCATTATTGCTTCATTCAACTCTCAAGCTCTCACTCTCTTGAGCCCTAATCTCCTTTCCCCACTTGAATCTTGGATTTGATTTGAATATTTGGGGAGAAAGGAGTGGATTTAAGTGCCTTGAGCTTGCATCTTTGATTCTTGAGCACAAGTTTCATCCTCGAAGACGATTTAGCGACGTATTTGTTACTCTTGGAGTTTGAAGGGCTCCTAGATGGCAAGGAGTCAGCGGGAGCCTCCAATACTTGGTGTGGTGAGCCCTAGAAGTTTGTGAAGGCAAGCCTCGCCTCCGAAAGGAAAGAGGCAAGAAGTGAAGACCGGCGAGTGCTTTGTGCAACACCGGGAGGATAGTGGTTAAGAGGGACCTGGGCTTTGTGCCTCCTCAATGGAGACGTAGGATTCCCTTCAAGAATCCGAACTTCGGGTAAAAATCCTTGTCTTTGTGTTCTTCTTTGCTCTTGCTAGGGTTTGTGAGTTTGGATCTTGGAGAGGCCCGATCTACTTATCTATTGTGTTTGGCTTCAGATCTACTCATACTTAAGGTACCTGGTAGTCTTTAGAATATTTCTATTCAAATAGTTTGATCAAAAGCTTGAGAGATTAGAAAATCTCACCTCGAGGAGACTAACGCGGAATATTCACTTATTCACCTCGGACAGTCCAGGAACCCCGGACTATCCGGATGAAAACCCCGGATAGTCCGGGTTATCCGGAGTATCCGGACAAAAACCTCGGATAGTCCGGGTTAGTAGTCTCGGGAAATTTAACTCCGCTGCTTATTTTTTAAATCGCCTATTCACCCCCCTCTAGGCGATATCTTCGGTCCTTTCCATTGGTATTAGAGCCAAATCTCCGTAGTTTGGCTTAACCGCTTGGAGATCTAAGATGTCACAAATAGAGAAGGTTACCGAAATCCGTGACGAAGATAAGGGTACGGGTTCCGGTAGAGGGGTTGAAATTCCTTATCAATATCCTTCCTTTGGAGTCTCAAGCTCTTCATCTTATGTTTCCGTATCTTCCGGTAGAGCGCCTCACTTCGATGGCACTCACTATGCCGCGTGGAAACACAAGATGAAGATGCATTTGAGATCACTTCACTCTTCTATATGGTAGATTGTAGAAACAGGTTTCAAGCCCGTTGATCCAAAGAATCTCACTCCCGAAGAAGATAAAGCTCAACATTTTAATGACTTGGCCGTCAATGCTTTGTTTAATGCTTTGAGTGATTCTGAATTCAACCGAGTCGATGGATTTGAAGAAGCAAAGGCTATTTGGGATAGACTCATGGTTACTCATGAAGGGATTTCAAGTGTCCGCGAATCAAAAATTGAGCTCATTATTGGTGAGCTAAGCCGTTTTACTTTGGAAGAAGGTGAATCATACACAAAGATGTTTGACCACTTGATGGTGCTTATGAATCAAGCTAAGGGTCTTGGGTGTACCGATCTTACCGACAAGGCCGTGGTGAAGATCATTCTTCGTGTGATTACTCCTACCAACCGCAATCTTGTTCAACTAATCCGAGACCGGTCCAACTTTGACACATTGACGCCTCATGATGTTATCGGTCGGCTAATGATGGACGAGATGATAATAAAGGAGGCCGAAGTAGTTGAAGAACTCAAGTCGGGCAAGAAGAAAGGTATTGCCCTGAAGGCCGTGAAGACCGTGAGGGAAGTCGAAGAAAGTACAAGTGAAGATGAGGAACCAAGTGGCCCCCTAACCAATGAAGACATGGCTTTTCTCGTGAGAAGATTCAATAAATTTCTCAAAAAGAAGGGCTACAAGCCGGGGAGCCACTCCAAAAACCAATGGAACAAGACAAAAGGACGACACTCAACAAGGAAATGTTATGAGTGTGGAGAGCCCGGTCATTTCATCGCCGATTGTCCGCAAAGAGAGAAGAAAGAAGATAAGCATTACAAGAAGGACAAACACCGGGGTAAAGACAAAGAGAAGAGCAAGAAGTACAAGGGCAAGGGCCATGCCTACATTGGAAAGGAGTGGGACTCTGACTCCAACTCCGAATCCGACTCCGAGTCCAACTCCGACAATGAGGGTGGACTCGCCTCCGTCGCCATCACTACTTCATCGACAAAGTCGAAGAGCCTCTTCGACAACTTGAGCGACGAAGATGAACAAGCTCCGATGTGCCTTATGGCAAAGGGGCACAAGGTATCATCGAAAGCCTCTACTCCCTCTATTGTTGATAATTGTTTAGTTGAGTGCAATAGTGATAGTGATGATGATGATGTTGACATTACGGTCAAGTCTATGAAGGACTTTGACATTCATAAGTTAGATTTGCTTTTAAAAGATATTAAAAAATTGGAGGAAGTTGTAAAACAAAAGGAAGCTACTCTCGAGGCTCAAGAGGATTTGCTCATCCTTGAAAAGGAGAAAAATCGTGAGCTAGAGAAGAGCTTATCTTTTGAAAGAAAGAAAAATGAGGAATTGGTCAAGAGCTCAAAATTGACCAAGTCCGAAGTAGTTAGTCTTGAGATCACCAATGCTTCACTAATAGAACAACTTGCTCAAGCAAAGGATGCTTGCAAGGCTCTAGAGTTGAAGCTTGTTGATCTTTCGAATAACTCCCTCACAATTACTAACAACAACTCCAATGCTTCATTAGCTTCTACTAGCAATGGTTGTGCTAGATGCTTTAATGTTGATGTCAACACTTGCGCCACTAACCTTGAGACTTTGCAAGTATTAGCTCATGAAAATGAGAAGCTCAAGGGAATGCTTGAAGATGGACTTCAAAGGTCCTATAAGGCTAGCAAAGTATTAGAGGAGTACTTCGGTAAGCGCCAAGGTAACGTTATGAAATATGGGTTTGGGTATGTTCCGTCCAAGGGCAAAAAGAGCAACATCGTAGTTGCCCCCTTGAACAAGCCCATTCACTTCATTAAGGGCGAAGGAGTTTCTAAGTACAACACTCATTCAACTTTCTTTGCTTCGTATGTGCTTAAGAGAACCAACCTCGATCGAGTAGTTGCTTGTCATATCGGGCGCAAACCCGACAATGCTTCTCGTGTTAAATCTATTTGGGTCCCAAAGTCTCTTGTCACTAACGTGCGCGGACCTAAACAAGTTTGGGTACCAAAGAGCAAAATCTAAATTTCATTTTGTAGGCCTACATCTCCGGTGGATCAAGTTGGATTTTGGATAGCGGATGTACACATCATATGACCGGAGAAAGGGCGATGTTCGCACACTTAGATGCAAATGGAGCAAATAGTGAAAGCATCATTTTTGGTGACAATGGAAAAGGTGAAGTGGTAGGTTTAGGTAAGATTCTCATTACAAATGATTTTCATATAAACAATATTTTGCTAGTTGAATCATTAAGCTACAATTTGTTGTCCGTTGCTCAATTATGTGAAGCGGGCTACAATTGTGTGTTTAGTGATAAGGGTGTGGATGTCATTAAGAGGGATGATGGTTCAATAGCCGTTAAGGGTCGTTTGAAGGGAAATCTCTTTCTCATAGACTTCACTACGGATATAATTAATCTTGAAACATGCTTAATGGCTAAATCTAGTATGGGTTGGTTATGGCATCGCCGACTTGCTCATGTTGGTATGAGGAACCTTCACAAACTCATTAAAGGCAATCACATCCTAGGATTAACAGATGTTGTCTTTGAGAAAGATAGGGTGTGTAGCGCGTGTCAAGCCGGGAAGCAAGTTGGAGCCTCTCATCCCGCCAAGAACGTGATGACTACCTCAAGACCATTGGAGATGCTTCACATGGATTTGTTCGACTCGGTCACCTACATAAGCATTAGAGGAAACAAGTATGGTTTAGTTATCGTTGATGATTTTTCTCGTTTCACTTGGGTATTTTTCTTGCATGATAAAAGTGAAACCCAAGGAACTCTAAAGAAATTCATGAGAAGGGCTCAAAATGAATTTGAAGTAAAGATCAAGAGAATTCGGAGTGACAACGGCACCGAATTCAAGAACACCGGTGTGAAGGAGTATCTCGATGAAGAAGGCATCAAGCATGAGTTCTCGGCTCCCTATTCTCCTCAACAAAATGGGGTAGCCGAAAAGAAGAATCGTACACTCGTCGAGATGGCGCGCACAATGCTTGACGAGTACAAGGTCTCCGACATATTTTGGGCGGAGGCCATCAACACTGCGTGTCATAGCACCAACCGCCTATATCTTCACAAAATTTTAAAGAAGACGACATACGAGCTTCTCACCGGGAAGAAACCAAATGTCTCCTACTTTCGAGTCTTCGGAAGCAAATGCTATATCCTCAACAAGAAAGCTAAGTCTTCTAAATTTGCTCCTAAAGTAGATAAAGGATTCTTACTTGGTTATGGGTCGAATGCTTATGCGTACCGAGTTTTCAACAACACCACCGGTGTAGTTGAAATCTTGCGTGATGTAACATTTGATGAAACTAACAGTTCTCAAGTAGAACAAGTTGATCGTGCTGTGATTGATAGGGAAGAACCTCCATGCGAAGCAATCAAGAAATTGTTCATTGGAGAGGTGAAACCAGTGGAGCAGGACGAAATCCTGAGCACCCCAACCCGGAGTATCCGAGATAATGTCCGGAGTATCCGGACTGACCCGGAGTGTCCGGGTCCAACCCCGGATATTCCGGATTGCAATGCTCCGAGTGATACTCCTTCCTCATCTATGCAAGCTCAAGATGGCTCGAACACCACTCAAGATGATGGAGGCCCTATCCAACGATTAAATGCATCTGTCCCTCATCCAAGAGTTCATCAAAGCGTACAACGAGATCATCCGGTCGACAATATTCTCGGGGATATTAACAAGGGAGTATCCACTAGATCTCGAGTTGCAAATTTTTGTGAATTTTACTCTTTTGTCTCCTCTCTTGAACCTCTTAAGGTAGAAGAAGCACTTTAGGATCCGGATTGGGTGATAGCCATGCAAGAAGAGCTAAATAACTTCGAGCGAAATCAAGTATGGAAGCTTGTCGAAAGGCCCAAGCAAAATGTGATTGGAACCAAATGGGTATTTCGGAACAAGCAAGACGAGCATGGAGTAGTGACTAGAAATAAAGCCCGGTTAGTTGCTCAAGGCTTCACACAAATCGAAGGTTTAGATTTCGATGAAACATATGCTCCTGTAGCTAGGCTTGAATCTATTAGAATATTACTTGCCTTTGCTACTCACCATGATTTTAAGCTGCATCAAATGGACGTGAAAAGTGTCTTCCTAAATGGACCACTCTCCGAGATGGTCTACGTTGAGCAACCACCCGGCTTTGAAGATCCAAACTTTCCAGACCACGTCTACTTCCTGCATAAGGCACTATATGGACTCAAACAAGCGCCAAGAGCATGGTTCGAGTGTCTTCGAGATTTTCTTCTCGATCAAGGTTTTGTAGTCAGAAAGGCCGACCCTACTCTCTTTACCAAGCATATTGATAATGATCTATTTGTTTGTCAAATTTATGTTGATGACATTATCTTCGGGTCTACTAATGAACAATTGTGCAAGGAGTTTAGCAGGATAATGACCAAAAGATTCGAGATGTCCATGATGGGCGAATTGAAGTTCTTCCTCGGTTTTCAAGTCAAGCAACTCAAGGAAGGAATTTTCATATGCCAAACCAAGTACATCAAGGATATGCTCAAAAAGTTCTGTATGGAGAATGCCAAGCCAATCAAGACGCCAATGCAAACCAATGGGCATCTAGACCTCGACAAAGAAGGTAAACCGGTCGTCCAAAAGGTATATCGTTCGATGATCGGCTCTCTACTTTATCTTTGTGCATCTAGGCCCGATATTATGCTTAGTGTGTGCATGTGTGCACGGTTTCAAGCCGCTCCTAAAGAGTGCCACATGGTGGCAGTAAAAAGAATCTTGAGATATTTAGTGCACACACCTCATTTTGGGGTTTGGTATCCAAAAGGCTCATTATTTGAATTAGTTGGCTATTCCGATGCGGATTATGCCGGATGTAAAGTGGATAGGAAGAGCACTTCAGGGACTTGTCAATTCCTAGGTAGATCCCTTGTCTTTTGGTCCTCCAAGAAACAAAATTCAGTAACCCTATCCACAGCCGAAGCCGAATATATTGCTGTCGGGAGTTGTTGTGCACAATTGCTTTGGATGAGACAAACCCTAAACGACTATGGCCTAACTTATAACCATGTTCCACTTTTGTGCGATAATGAGAACGCCATAAAAATTGCCAACAATCCCGTCCAACATTCCCGTACAAAGCATATCGATATTCGCCATCACTTCTTAAGAGATCATTCCACTAAAGGCGATATTAATATTCAACATGTGAGCACAAACGATCAATTAGCCGATATTTTCACCAAGTCTCTAGATGAAAAGAGATTTTGTGAGTTGAGAAGTGGGCTAAATATTCTAGATTCTCGCAACTTGGCTTGAAATGTGCATGCAATTGATTGATGATTGCAAAATGTTTTGAAAAGTTTATTTTGATCTATTTCTTTGATTTTCGCTGTGTTCTGTGTAATCTTTGATCTTCGGATCCGGCCTTATACTATGTGACTATGGCTTGATTGGTTGAGTGTTTTCTAGTCACAAAGTAAATAGGACCTTGAGGACCTCTTATCTTTATGCTGCAAGCCCATCTTCCACTTCATTCCTTGTGAAATCCCTGTTGCCTCCCGGGGATGTCAACCCAGACATTCCGGGGTTTTTGCCCGGACTATCCGGACTGTCCGGAGTATCCGGACTGTCCGGAGTATCCGGACTAAATATCTGGAGTATCCGGGTTGAAGCGGCTGTCCCTTTAAAACCCTTGCGGGGGGAGTTCCTTCTCTCTCTCCTTTCTTTTTTCCAAACTGTCTTCTCTTCCACAGCCGTCGCCCCAGCGTCGTCCTTGGATTCTCCATTGTCTACGGTGTGCCTCTCACCTTCCGGAGTCTCCGGATTGTCTTCTGGGGTTGGGGAAGGTCTCTCCGCTCTCGATCCTTCTCGTTGCTCCTCTTTTCGCGGTGAGTTCTTTCTCTAATTCCGATCTCTTTGATCTTCGAGAATCCTTGAAATAGGTTGTGCTAGTAAAATCCATTCATTTTCTAGATCAATCCCTAGAATGTGCTCTTTGTAATTGTGGATAGTTTTGCAATTTAGGTTTTTAGGGTTGAGTCTGAACAACCCGGACTATCCGGACATTTTATCCGGAGTATCCGGATTATCCGGACATTCCGGACAAAATGCCCCGGAGTATCCGGGTTAATTGTTCGGACTCTCCGGACTAAATCCCCGGAGTATCCGGGCTGTACCTCTCGGCCTAAAAACTTAAATTGTGAAACCTACTTCCTTGCGAACCCGTTTTCACTCCATTCCTTATTTCCTCTTATATGGCTTCTTCCCAGGGAGGTTCCGGTTCTGGCAAGCGTCTCTCCGATGACCCTCCTCCTTCATCTCCTGTGCCGTGCCAACCTGCTCACCGCACCTCCTGCTGCTCCTTCTCCTCAAGCTGCCGAGGAACATCCCGCTGACGCCCATGCAAGACTCCGCGAGCAGAAGAAGAAGCGGTTTTAGGAGTCAAGGGAGGTGATTGGTCCCCTTGAGAAGAGTATGCCTATTTGGAGATATCCTGGACTGGTGAGTCGCCTCAAAGAGATTGATTACAGAGTTGGGTCAAGAAAGGGCAAGGCAATTGTGGAACAAAGGAATAAGGATCCATTGGATTTCCATCAGGACGAGTATGTGGACACACGCTTCTGGAATAAATTTCATTCAGATTTTTATGAGACCGTCCTTTACCCAATGGAGCATCCTGTCATGAAGATGAAGACCATTGACTGGAAATACATGGCTGACGCTCAAAATCCTGTCTTTGATGAGGTCATTCAAATTTGCGAGCGCCATCATGTGAAGAACATCATGAGCTTTCGTCACTCTTGGAATGATGAGGTAATCATGCAATTCTATTCAACTCTGTACTTTGATAAGAACCATGATGCCATATGGTGGATGACGGATGAGATATGGTATGTGGCCACCAAGAGGACTTTTGCTCACGTCTTGCAGTTGAGGTCACATGATGGTGATGCGAAACTTCATGCCAAGAAGGCTATGACTCCGGATCAGATTGAGGCCTTGTATGATCCGTCGCAGCGTTTTGTTGTGGGGACCATCAAGGGTTTGAAGGATGTGCCTGCTGTTCTTCTCCGGATGCTTCGGGTCACTCTTTGGCCTAAGGAAGGAGATGCGTCGTCGATCAACTCCTATGGGCGTAACTTGCTATTTCATTTGGTGGAGCGCACTCATGGCTTTGTTGTGGTGGATTTTCTTTGGGAAGCGATCCGATACAACTCTTTGAGCAATGTCAGCAGCTGCGGGTACGCTCCCTATATCATGGCCCTTATTGATCATGTCACGGGTCTCGTGTTCGTCAAGGACGTGGAGCATCTGTCGTATAAGGTCCGAGCTCCTTCACCTGCAGCCCTGCCGCCCAAAGTGCTCTGTTGGTCTCAAGGTCCCGGGTCGACCTTCCGGGGCGATTCTTACGCTCCTCCACCAGCTCGGCGGCGACTCATGCTTCTCCTCCAGGCTCTCCCACCTCCAGCCGAGACACCATCAAGAGGATGCTCAAGTGTCTTTTCTGTCTGTGCCAGGATGTCGCGACTCAGGTCAAGGAGACCCGCTAGGAGATCCGTGAGCATCGCAGGGAGTTCCGTGCTTATCACCGCCAGCAAGGCGAGGACATTCCTGCTAGTGAGTCAGAGGAGTCGTCTGGCGGGCCTACAGTGGATTCTGCCACTCAGCAGCTCTTTGGTCTTCAGCCTTCAGCATCTCAGGGCAGTGTTAGTGGCAGCGGCGAGGGCAACGACGAGGATGATTATCAACCTTCCGGCGACAACGAGTGATCTTCCGTCCTGAGCGCTTCCCTTTTTGGATGTCTTGATGCCAAATGGGGAGTGTTTAGTCTTTAGAGTCGTTTGGGTGGTTATTCATTTAGTTACCTTATTGCTTGTGATCTTGTGAACCTTTTTGTGCTTGTGCGTGTGGTGTGTGAACCTTATTACTAAGTTCGTCGTTAAATGCTTGTTTATCATGTTCATTGCTTAATGTAGTATCATGTTTCTTATATATTGTCTTGCATATCTACTTGATTCTCTTTGATATATCCTTATTGTTGATCTCTCGAATGCAAGGATATAGGGGGAGCTCTTGCAAAAATTCTCACTAAATATGTGCATTTGATCGCATTTATTTTCTCTAATGCACACACTTAGGGGGAGCTCTACTATATGTTTTGCATTCAAAACGAAAATTCAAATCTCTTTTATTTCTATTAAAGCCTTCAAATTGTGTTGTCATCAATTCACCAAAATGGGGGAGATTGAAAGTGCATCTAGGCCCCTCAAGAGTTTTGGTGATTAATGGCAACACAATTGAGAATACTAATGGTTCAAGTGAGAATTCATACAGAGATCGAGAAGGCATCATCGTAAAAAAGCGATTGGAGATCCCTACCGTATTTAAAATGTGAAAAGGCGGCATCAAGACTTTAGTCGTAAATTTTTTATTTAATTGAGTCTAAGGATAGCCGTACTATTAAGGGAGATATGACGGGAAATCGCTTCTAGGATATGCTTGTGCTCAAAGAATGAAAATTGCATAGCAAAAGAATTTAAAACATTGCTTTTTCATCAAAAGGATACTTCGGTGAGTGGAATTAGAGAGTATCCGGACATTTAGTCCAGACACTCCGGGTTGATGTCCTCGGTAGCCCTCTCTTGTAACTCCGGAGTATCCGGAAATTTAGTCCGGACACTCCGGGGTAAATGGGTCCGAAGTATCCGGGTTAGTCTGGAGTATCCGGGTTTTAAGTCCGGACACTCCGGGCTGACCTCTTCTGTAAGAGCTAAATCTCTCCAACCCGGAGTATCCGGGTTGAATGTCCAGATATTCCGGGGTGTGCGCAGCTCACTCATAACGGTTGGATTTTGGGGGGCCTATTTAAGCCCTTACTCTTCTCCTACCCGTTGAAAAGGCTCATTATTGCTTCATTCAACTCTCAAGCTCTCACTCTCACTCGCTTGAGCCCACTTGAATCTTGGATTTGATTTGAATCTTTGGGGAGAAAGGAGTGGATTTAAGTGCCTTGAGCTTGCATCTTTTATTCTTAAGCACAAGTTTCATCCTCCAAGACGATTTAGCGACGTATTTGTTACCCTTGGAGTTTGAAGGGCTTCTAGACGGCAAGGAGTCACCAGGAGCCTCCAATACTTGGTGTGGTGAGCCCCGAAAGTTTGTTAAGGCAGGCCTCATCTTCGAAAGGAAAGAGGCAAGAAGTGAAGACCGACGAGTGCTTTGTGCAACACCGGGAGGATAGTGGTCAAGAGGGACTCGGGCTTTGTGCCTCCTCAACGGAGACGTAGGATTCCCTTCAAGAATCCGAACTTCGGGTAAAAATCCTTGTCTTTGTGTCCTTCTTTGCTCTTGCTAGGGTTTTTGAGTTTGGATCTTGGAGAGGCCCGATCTACTTATCTATTGTGTTTGGCTTCAGATCTACTCTTGCTTAAGGTACCTGGTAGTCTTTAGAATCTTTCTATTCAAATAGTTTGATCAAAAACTTGAGAGATTAGAAAATCTCACCTCGAGGAGACTAACCCGGAATATTCACTTATTCACCTCGGACAGTCCGGGAACCCCGGAGTATCCGGATAAAAACCCCGGATAGTCCGGGTTATCCGGACAAAAACCTCAGATAGTCCGGGTTAGTAGTCTCGGGAAATTTAACTCCGCTGCTTATTTTTTTAAATCGCCTATTCACCCCCCTATAGGCGACATCTTCGGTCCTTTCACAAACAAAGATATTGTTTACCAAATATTGTTGGATCTGAATCCCTCAGGGCATTAGATATGGATTCCTTGGATTCCTCAGCAGCTTGCTCTCCCAAATTAGGATTTGCTCCTGTACCTGTGTGCACGAAAATAATTAGTGAATCTAGTTATCATTTGTGATATTTCAAAATATCTGGACACAAAGGTCACCACAACTGAGCAGTCACATAAAATGAGTTACATTCATATATTGTTCACAGACATAGTGACAGACACACAGGACATATGAAACATTTCCAGTTCTCCAACACAGGACATTTCCATCGCAGACACACATACCCTAACACTTCTAAAATACTAATGCCATAACAGGACTGAGGCACGTTCTTAACATATCCAAAATACTTCTACCACAACAAGACTGAGGCAAAACACAGGATAATTCTATCGCATCTTCTTCTTCTTTGGAGTTCTCTTCTTCGATCGATGTGTCAGTTGAGACGGCTGAGACAATAGTGAGCTTGTGCCTTCTCCAGATGCCATCATCATTGCCAGTCTCCTGTCAAAATGTAAAATATTAAACGGAAGTGAAATGTTGATCAATTGAACTTAGCAAAGAGACTAACCTTCTTGTCATAGGGCTTGTAGTGCATGAGACTTGTGGCCTCCCTTTCTTGGCCGTCCTCTTCCTTTTCTTGGTACCATTTAGAACACACTTGGCCGAGGTCTGTCTATGGCCCAACTCTCCACACCTCTTACATTTTACCTTCCATTTTCCTTTTCCTTTCTCTAGGCATCCCTTGATCCTGTTCTTCGTTTGCCTCCTAGGAGTTCTTTTTGTGAGTGATGGCAATATCTTGAATCCTAGAGGTACCTTGGGCCACTGGGATTTGTCAGTCATGGGCTGAATGACACCTGCATATGCTAGCTTGAAGCATCTCACAAAGAAGTATTCATAAACATACTGGTCCATGTTGTGGTTTCTTCGGGAAGTTATATAGGCCAATGCATGAGGACATGGTTTTCCTGACACTTGACATTCTCTGCAACTGCACTCCTGAGTACCCAGATTCACCACATGCCTCCCCACCTCGAAGTCATCACCTATCTCACTCACTTCTGTTGATCCATTACCCCCATCTGTGACTCTAAAGCGTGACAATGCCTTGGTCTATGCATTTAGTTGCTGAGGCACAGCAAGAAGTACGTCACCTTGCAATCTCTCACCAATTTTCCTCCTCCTTGCAAACAACTGCATTGTCTTCGACCTGATAGTGTCTGCTAGATCGACAACTGGAAGGTCTTTTATTTCCCTCACCTAATTATTCCATGACTCTGCAAGATTATTTGTGATATAGTCACACTTGATTTGTTCACTATGCTTGCTTCTCATCCAACGTAAAGAGTGATATTTTTCCAACCATGTCTTAACTTCAGGAGATGCCTCATAAATCTTGTCCACATAGTGCTCAAACTTCTCTTCAGTATATGCTCTAGTTGCAGGGTACATATTTCCAAACACTGCACCCTGGAATCTCTTAACAAAGTTATCCATCAGGTGCCTGAAGCACTCCTTGTGTTTTGCGCATGGGTAAACATTCTTCACTGCTATCTCTAAACCCTTGCATGCATCTGAGCTTATTGCCAAGTATGGAATGTAAATGCATTTCCTGAGCTGCTCAAGAAACCAAGTTCAGTTATCAGTTGTTTCAACCTAAAAGAACCCAAATGCCACAGGAAACATCCAGTTGTGACCATCTATTCTTGTGGTAGAAGCTAGGTGGCCATTCCTTCTACCATTTAGAGCTGTGCTGTCTATGCTCAAGTACAGTCAACACCCATTGATGAAACCATCTATACAAGGCTTGAAAACAACAAAAGAATCTATGGAAATAAACTCCTCCATCTGCCTGCACATCAACCTCTACAACACTTCCAGGGCTCCTCTTCTCCACCTCAGCTTTAAATCTCACCAACATTTCAAAACTTTCCTCCCATTTGTTGAAAATCTTGTCTACTGCCTTCTGCCTACCCTTCCACATTGTCCAGTAGCTTATTGTGACTTTATACTTCTGCTCTATATTCTCTTGTAGTTCCTTTGTACCTATGTTAGGATGTTGCTTAAGAAAAGGAGCCGCCTTCTCTGTAACCCAATTGTATGAGGCCATGCTTAACTTAATTCTGCCTGTTGACGCACACAAGTGTTGAAATTTTTTTTAGTTACCTGCATAAACAACATACACATTTATTAGTATGTTCTAATAGCAAAGGAATTGTATGAAAAAAAATTATACATCACACACCCTCACAGATTTCCCGTCTCGAGTGAGCCTTGCAACTATAGCCCATGGACATCCGCGAGCTTTGTAAAAGCCCCTATAGCAATAAGATTCAGACTTTTCTGTAGCCGCCTCAAATTGGCCCATAATTGCATGTTGCCTTAGTGCCATTCTGAACTCTTCCATGGTAGGATATAAGCTACCAACTGCCATAGGTGGGTTCTCCTGATCATTATCCTCATTTAAAAGTTTAAATAGCTATTTGCAAAGCAAACAAATGTTTTTACATTAATGTCACTGCCCCGTGTTGTGCCACGTTGGTGCCACATCCGTGCCATGCTAGCAGCCACATCAGCCCTACCCACCTCTACCACGCCACCTAGCCCTTTGGCACGCCACAGCCTCTAGGCCCTACATGTCGCATGTCACGCCACATTAGCGAGTCTACCACGTCACCCTTAGCCCTTTGGTGCACACGGTCCACCATGAACCGAGCCTCAAAATAAGGTACACGCAACATAGGTTTATTACTTGATTAATTGAGTAGTATTTGCTCAAGTATTTTAGTTTAATATTCTACATGTCGCAATTTGCAAATAACTAGAAAAGAAAACTAAAATTTTTATTCATAATAAAATCGGTTTTTCCTTTGATTTTTCCTTTTCCCGGAAATTCCAAAATCTCAGCTAATTGTATTGCACCACGTGTTACCCTTTCTCTCTCCTTTTTCTTTTTTCTGAATTTTTTATCTGAGCCACTTCTAAGAGCCTGTTCTTCTTTGTTCGAGCTTCAAATCCAATGATTCAAAATTTTAAATTCATCTAAATTCAAGCTCTACCTTCCAGTACTATTATTTTTATTTTTATCAATATTTTTATATTTTATTTTATTTATTTATGCTCGTTTTCGGTGTAGACGTCATCGCCGCCGAAGTTTTGCCGAACCAACAAAAGATAAAACCAACTGAGTTCAATGAAGGCAAGTCTTCCTTAACCATGTTGATTCCAAATTTCTAAAATGCTTATGTTGCTTTAAATTATTGCGCGCTTACTTTTATGCAAGGTATTTTAAATTCAGGTATAGCATATAGTTCAATTCCATAATTGTTATGACCTCATTGATATTGATCTTGATGTACCTTTATCATCCTAGTTGGTATTAACCATATTATTTGATGATGATCAATACAGTACTATCATACAGTAGAATTGCTTAGTCTAGGTAAAATGTTTTGGTATTACGATATTAGTGGGAATCATTTCAAAACTTTGTTTAAACTCGTTTGTGAAGTGTGACAATAGGTATTACTGCTCTGATTTAAATGAAATAAAATGGAAAAAATGGTTTAGACTGGGGCGGATGGAATGTCTGGTGGGTGCAAGAAGTACAAGACTTTGTAAAGTGATTGTTCCTCCCTAGTCAATTAAGGACTGAAGCGTGTGTTACTTTGGACCGAGCACTACTATACAACCATAAGTCTATATGGGTACAACCTAGCTAATTAATTTATGGGTCTCGTTATTGGCTTTGCCAGTTAGAGGAATGTGGGTGTTAGAGGGAGACACTCGCAAGGCGCAAGAGGGAGCTTCTGACTGGGCAGATAGACCATTTGTAAGTTCAACCTTCATTAGTTATGGTTTTGGTGTTAATGACAAATCTAATATTGAGGTTATCCCTTAATGTGATTTTATTATTAATGACAAATCCTATATCGAGACTAACTTGTTTATTTAGAATATCTTTGATTAGTCTCGTCACATTGAAAAATGGAAAACCCAAGGTATGTATGAGTATTCATCTTAGTATTAGTTGCATACTTTGGAGTCAAGTTAAAGTATGAATGTCCCCATTACATTAACCACAAAATGTGCATCATGTTTCCCAATCCATATATTACATGGATGCACACACTTAGGGGGAGTTTGTAGTTTAACTTGAAAGACTCTTTGTATTGATCTAATTCTTATTGACACATATAAGGATCAAGACAAAGAAACTAAATCCTTGAGTATATATTTGAATTGCCTAGTTATAAGTATACTCATGGTAATATAGGATATACTCCAATACAATCAAATTGAATATGTGTATATTGTATCCAAGTCAATCATATTTATGCACATATACTTGTGGGGTTTATTCTATAGTTGATGACTTAGAGTAATGATTATTTCCATATAGTTTACACATAATGGATCATTACTTTTCATCAACATGAGTATATGAAAACTTGTGTAGTAAATATATACTCATATCAATTTAAATGATGATTTAAATTGAGTTTGTTTGTCCTATTAATCATTAAAGAACATTTCATCATGTGTTGATGGTGTTCCGTGATTAATTAAGGACAAATGAATAGTTCTTAAGTATAATGAAGCATGTGTTGCATTATTGTACTTAAGACATACTTAAATCATTCAAATTGATTTAGGTTGTGCTCAATTGATCTAAAGGCATCCATTATGTGTTAATGGAGTGCAAGAGATAATTGAGACAACCATGCATCTTGGACTAACTATTTTATGAGTTATGATTGAGTTAGGTTAAGTCCAAGGATGATTGAAATCGGGAAGAAGAAGTCATCATGTGTTGATGAGCTTCAAGAGAAGATCCCGAAGTGAAAAGAAGGGTAACGATCCCAGGGGAGCGTATGCGTGTATGATCATAAAGATCCCAAATGGGATTGCTTGCGTGCGGCGGCAAAGGTATAACTAGATAGGCTAAGGACTTTGTAGTCTTTGAGTCTAGTTTTTATCGCCGTACTATCAAGAGGGGTTGTCTCCTAGTTTGAGCTTCATCATGTGTTGGTGATCTCAATCCGCGTTCACTCGAGCTCAAACCATTTGGATTTGGTTTTTGCATAAGGGTTAACCGTTTGGCATGTGTTGCGAATGTGTTAAGCTTATGCTTGGTTGTTGTTGGCTTATCCTCTGATTTGCATGTGTTGCAAAGAGGAAGAGCATATACATTTGGTTTTCGCATAATGCTTTGATTTGCATGTGTTGCAAATAGGATAAGCTATTGTGTTGGCTTTTGCGTGAAGTTCATTTTTGCATGTGTTGCAAATGTTGAAGCTTCATGCTTTTGGTTTCGTTCAAAACATCTTTCTAAAACCTTGTGGTTGCTTGGAACTAAGTTTTGCATATGTTGCAAAAGGAGAGAGCTCAAGCATGATTTGATATTTGTGCGGTTGTATGGAGCTAGAGGCTTGCATGTGTTGCGAGTAGAGAGCTCATACATGTGATTTGGTTTTAGGTGAAGTTTGGTTTTGGTGTTGCATTGAACTAGAGAATTGCATATGTTGCAATTAGAGAGAGTTAGTGCATCTTGATTTGATGTTGCTTGGAGCTAGACTTTTGCATGTATTGCAAAGAGTAGTGCTCAAGCATGAAATTGGTTTATTGTGTTATTTGCAAGTTCGTTGTGCGAATAAACTGAGGTTTATGAATCCGGAATCCCAAGAGCATGTGAGTAGGGCTTGCAACGGGTGTTGGCAAGTTGACTGGGTCTCGTGTTGACCTTCACATGGCTAGGGGGATTAATCTCATAAACTCGAGTTTGATTTGCTTAATACGTGATGCAAATAGATTTGGAGTTGATTGCAAAATGCGTTTTTGCAATTTGGTTGTAATTTCTTGAGCATGAGCTAAATTGGTACAAATGTGTTTTGCGTGTGTGTTTGATCATGTGTTGATCACCTTGTGGCTCAAGGAATGGTTTTTGTTTTTTCGGAAAAGAGATCACGCGGAAAAATCGGAGTTGTGTCTGTCAGGGGCGGTGTGACCGGCCCCTGGTCGGTCGGACCGGCCGGGCGGTTGGACCGGCCCCCGTGCGGTGCGATTTTTCCAGAGCGCGTGGTTTTCGATTTTCTTGAGGGCGGTGCGACCGGCCGGGGTGCGGTGCGACCGGACGGGTTGCGGTCGGACCGGCCGTGTAACGGTCAGTTTTCCGACCGTTGGCCTGTGAGGGCCGGTCGGACCGGCCAATGTCCGGTCGGACTGGGTTTTTGCTGATTTCGCCTATTTTGCCCCCAAACGGCTAGTTTTCCTTTGTGGGCTATAAAAGGAGACCTTGGGGGGCAGTGGCAAGGTGCTGGTGTTGTTGTGAGTTTTATAGGAGGTGGTTGCATGTGTTGCACTCCTCACTTTGCTTCTTGAGCTTAAGAGCGAGCACTAATTGCATGTGTTGCAATTAGGGAGTGGTTTGAGAGCCTCTTGTGCATGTGTTGCACTTGAGGGAGTCCTTGTGCATGTGTTGCAATTGGTGGTCACCGGGAGCGCATTCGTTGTGCTCGGTGAAGTTCAAGCGAAGGAGCGGCTTGTTACTCTTGGAGGTTGCCGACTCCTAGACGGCGTAGGCGTCGTGCGCGGGAGCTCTCAAGGTGTGAGAAGCCCCGGCGATGTTTGTGAAGGTTCGGGTTGAGCCTACGCACAAGCGTGAAAAACCACGACTAGTGGAAAGAGGCGGGTGCTCGAGCGGGAGCCGGTCCAAGTGGTTGGGCTTGCCTCAACGTGGACTAGGGGAGACCGGCAAGTCTCCGAACACCACGGAAAAATATTGGTTGTCTCTTTTACTTTCAAGTATTTACATTTATTGTATATTGTTCAATTGCTTGATTGTAATTAAAATTGCTTAGCATTAATTGATTGTCCAATTTAGCAATTCTAGTGTAGAGACTTAATTTAGTTAGTGCACTTGTGAGCCTAGTTGATTTAGGCTTTAATTGTCAAAACCTATTTATCGCTTCCGCATATATCTTTGATTAGGTTTTAACTTAGGGGTGTATTAGAGCAAATTGTTTAGTGAGCGATCGAATTTTGTAAAACGCCTATTCACCCCCCCCTCTAGGCGCATCCTCGACCCTACACCATTCGGCAGTGAAACCTTAGCAGGAGAGGTTAATAGCGGGGTTGTACATTGTAAAAGCCTTTTCATGATTTCTCTGCCGACACACGTCATGATCTCTCTGCCGATACACCAAAGGAAGTTTGTTAATAGCTTGGCTACAAGAAAATGATCATGTCTTATTGGTAAAGCTGTATACACTCTGCAAAGTTAAAACTACTTAAGTAGTCGTGCCCACGGTCAAGGCCAGGCGATGTACATTTTCATATTGTAGATTTTCTAGTTTTGTTTTAAATAAAGATGGTGGTTTGAGAATCCGTGAGCAGATGAAACTCTCGGGTTATGGTTTGGCAGATGGAGCCAGTCAAGTAGATAGAACCTATTTTAGTTGACTTATTAAATTCAATTATTGCAACTATATTTGGTTAAATGGTGCTTTATAAAATTACTAGTGGTATTTAAAGCTAAACATTGCTTTATGCTAAATGAGCTATACTAAGCTTTCAATTATTTAGCCTTATATATAATTATTATGCATTATTTTTCTAATACTTGCGGAGTACATTTTGTACTCACCCTTACAACATTCAAACTTTCCACAAAGGAGTGTGCAGAACTAGAAGGTGACTATGAGTTCTTTGATTGTAGTTACAATGAAGGAGATTTGGATTATTAGGGCATGTACCCCAGCCGATTGCCTATTGGGCAAATGGATGGACTTATCCTACTGCTGTTTTTTTCATTTCCGTTGTTACTTTATTGAACTTAAGCCATGTGGATGTTTATTTGTAATTGTTAACTATGAGGCCAACCTTTTTCTTAATTAATATTATTTGATTCGTGATATAGACGCGTTGTCATCACTATTTCCACTGTGTGGCACTAGATTGATCTTGAACTAGCGCAGTTATACACAAAGAATTCAAATTTGGAAATCCGGTCCCGACACTCTTCAACGACCATGGAGAACTAGGCCACACTACCAGCTGTTGCCTATGGCATGTGGATGTATTTCAATTGAAGGTATCTTAATTCCATCTAATGGAGTTTAATCGAGTTGTTCAGCCTCTAAAGCTATTAATTGTAAGGTTTGGTCATAAGGTCGCTACTTTGATAATTAATACTATTTGTCATTTTCATGTGTATGGTTGATATTTTATCTATATTACCATTATGTGTACTAGCGTGATACTGAACTAGTGTAGTTTATATAGATGGCTCGGATTTATGTATTCGGGTCTCGACACATGTGTGCTTAGGCACCTAACTCCAGAAGTATCTGAATTTTGGAGTTTGGCATGAAATGTTTTGTACCCTTGATATATTTGTGGTATGTGAGTTTTTTTTATCTCAGTTCGAATTACTTTTGAATTCAATGCTACTAAAGTGATTATATAACATAAAAAAACTAGCTTAAACTAGTAAACTGAAGATGAATTCAATTTTTTTTTGGAGTTTGATATCTCAGTACACTTTTTTTATGGATAATTGAAAATAACCACGTCAAATGTTACGAATCTCCAAGCAAAGCAACGGGCATTAATTTGGGTGCCTAGGCACCTAGACACACGAAACACTTGCCACGAGTTAATAAATTGACCGAGGAATTAAGGTCGATTAAGAGAGCTGATTCCTGAGGGTATGTACAAAGGTACATGTCAGCTGTCTGTAACATCACGTCATCTAGAATTTTAGGTGATATGGAGAAGAGAGAAGTAGGAGAGAGAAAACTGATGTCTACTATATAACAGACGGTCTTATAGACAGCTTTTTATTTTATGTACCATTATATAGACAGTCTGTTAATTGGATGAGAGACTATTATAGACAACTATATAGACGATCCATTGTATGAGTTATTTTTAGTGCTGTCTATAGATGTCGTAGAGACATATTATAGACAGTTGCCGTCTATACCACTGTATATGCCCTAGCAATATAACATTAATAGTATTTCAAGGTTGGTCGTTGAGTTCTTTATGATATCTTTGAATTTACTAATCACTGCAAATGTGATTAAGTGAGAAGAAAAGTTAAGAGTTGTTTCACGAGTCATTTCGGTCGCTAACTAAAGTTAACGAGGCGTCAGCTGGCCGCGAATCTCTCGCTACCCATGCTATTAGTCGACGGAATTAATAAAGCTTTACAGTTTTTTAATATTTTAAGATGAAAAAAAAAAGAATCTGTGGCTGCTGGGATTCGAGCCCAGGTCTCCACGGCCACAACGTGGAATTCTCACCACTAAACTACAGCCACAATTTAGTTTAATATGATCATTTTTCTTTTTAAGGGTACTGTGCATCTCACCAATACTACCATAGTGCGAACATGACAACTCATGGTCTGAGCAATAATTTTTCTTTATCTACACAAACATATAAAGCACGCATCACTATGAAAAAGCTCGTCTGCTCTATACCTGCAGGCTGCTGTAGTTTTCACTAGTAATGACTGAGGTTCAAAAAACTGCCAAAATCACGGAATTCTTGGTCGAGATTTCGGATTCCGACCGGATAAAGGAACTTGAAAAAATTTAAATTTCTATAGTAATATTAGAAATTTCAGCGAGATTACACCAAATCTCATCGAAATCTTAGGTTTTTCAGCCAATTTTTGACTTTTTATGTCTGAATTTGACCGGATTTGGTATAATAACTCTTAAGAAAGTCATCTTCCATGAAAATTTATTGAAAAACCAAAATTTTGAGATGTTTTAAAATTTTAGCAGAAAACACTGTTAGATTTTTCTGAAATTTTACAAGCTTCATCATAATCTGAAAATTTTATGGTACTATATTTAATAGTGTGGGGTCATACAAAAATTTTTAAAAATAATTGAACTTTATTTTTTAACTTACAAAATAAAAAACAGAATGAACAATATTGGGATAGTAACTTTGTTAGAATTTTATAAATTTTCTCGAGTGTGATCATGTTCTAAAATTTTTATGAGAGCTTAAGAATTTCCTCAGAACCATTATCTAAAATTTTCAAAAATTTTAAACTTCTTTGTTTGCTCAGTCAAATCTATGTATACATTGAACTTCATTTGTTATATTTCAAAAATCAAAAACAAAAAGAACAGAAATGGTACAGTGCCCTTGTAAGAATTTTATAAATTCATTGTAGAATTATCATGATTCAAAAATTTTATAAGATCTTAAGAATTTCCTTAAACCTTATGTAAAATTTTCAAAAATTTTAAACCTCTTTTTGCTTATTAAAGCAAATCTATGTATTGATCATCAGACTTTTATGAAGACATAGTACTGTCAAAATTTTATAGAAACATTAGTGATACATCATAACCATGCATAAAAATTTTCAAAATTTTCTAACGTAGTTTATTCTATTTTTCATTCGGTTCAAACTTATCGGTTAGCGTTTTATGAGGATAGTAACAATGTTTGAATTTTAAAAATTTCCTCAGATTTGACAATTATCTGAAATTTTTTTGGAAACATCACTAATATGTCAAGAACCTCCAAAAAAATTAAAATTTTTCAACATTATTTGAATTATTTTTCGCTTGGTGGAAATTCACCAAAATCTCGCTGAGATTTCGGAAATTTCGACTGAAATTTCGTTTTTCCCATTAGAAATAAACCGGATTTGAATTTTTACTTTTAAATTTCGTCCAAGATTCATCCAAAATTCCGAGATCTCGATGAGATTTCGGATTTCGGTCGCCAGTGAGATTTCATTCGAAAACATAATTTGAATCCTTGGTAATGACAAGCGGCCAGTTTCAACTTCTTCCCAATAGATTACAGTACAGCAAGCAAAAACCTAAAGGCTGAAGTACTACAAATTTACATTACTATATAAATCATGTGAAGCCGAAACGTACTCGCCAAAAGTTTTTCAGTAGCGGATTAACAAAAAGAATCATCATTCTGATGTCTTTATTCCTTTGAACGAAAAGGCAACCACGGCGACCCAGAGTCAGATATACGAGCATTGTGCAATCTCTTGCAGAGCACATACAAACAAAATCTCCTCATTTCCCAATCTATCAAGAATACAATTTGTCACATTATTCATTCAGTCTGAAATTGAATGGAGAAGCCGTTTACAGAGCTCTAAAAAAATGAGCTGCAACCGACCTGTAGGATTGTTGTTTGTTGGTTGTGTATGTGTGTGTGTTGGGGGGGTATGGATCGTTTTGTGTTACTATCCGGTGCTGGACAGTACTTCTGAGCAATCATCACTGAAATTGTATTGCTCATAAACCTGGAACAGCATCTCTCTGCAGGGGACGACTGCCCCAATTTTGATGCAGGCCAGGAATGCACCTGACAGCTTTCTATGCAAGCTGTAAACTTCATCTGGCGGCGGGGTAAGCCTGTGCTTCAACATGGTAGCCCCAAGGTTGGAAACACTGTGTGTGATGTTGTTTGCACGGAAATTGTGACCGCCTGGTCTTGAGAATGGCACACCAACAATGAAGGCCGCCTGGACATGAGCATCCAGCATGACTTCTGGTTCCTCACCTGTGAGAAATCCCAGTCTGCGGGACATTTCTAACACGCCAACTCTGTCTCTATTTGCACAGGCAACTACCTGCTCAGTAATACCACAAATCAGACAACCATCTTGACTGTAGTAAATACCACAAATTCCAACATGTAGTTTGTAATGGACGTGAGGATTAATTTTGATTGCTTACCATACGTAGGTAATCATCTACAAAACTTTTTGGAAACTCACGGGCTGCCCCAAAGTCAATAAGATTGAATTGCCTTGTAGTTTCATCATACAGGAAATTACTCCAATTTGGATCAGTCTGCACAAAAAAGAGCAGTGAAAGATAAACTTCTATTTGCAGTATCCAACCTCAAAAATGTAGATTGCATCAGCGAGAAGTTTAAAAAATTCATCAGGTGCACCACAAATGATCAATTGATGGAACTTTAACATGGATGCAGATTGATGGAATTCATCAGGTGCACCACAAATGATCAATTGATGGAACTTTAACATGGATGCAGATTGACGGAATGATGGAATTCATCAGGTGCCACAAATGATCAATTGGTCGAATTATAAAATGGATGCAGATTGTTCAACAAGCAAGCTCTACCATATTTGTTATTTAGGAATTTAGCAAATGGTATGAGAAGCAACACATGCCTGCATAAATCGGAAGACAAATAACTCCTTTATTGTAAGCTCAAGTAGTTTACATCCAACATAATTGCGGGTTTCCTGGCTTAATAGTGCCACCTTATCAATAGGAACTCCTGTGGAACCAACATATAGATGCAGTCGTTAGCACCCCCCTGAAAAAACTTGGTTCATGCAAACAAAGAGGGAGGACGAGAACACGCCAGAAATTATCAGGGTTTGGTTCATGAATATTGCTTTCTTACAGATACATTGAACAGAAAGACCCATTTCCTAACTAAAGTACAAGGATTAAGTTTCAGCTAATTAGAATAGAAGTACACAACAAAGCAAATGAGAACTTGCAACAGCATTGATTACTCAGTTCAGTCCTCCAAGGAAAATTAAGCTTATGATTAATCAGCATGATCAATCCCATGTCAATTTCCGTGATCACATGAAACCGAAATTGGCATGGCTCAAAAAGTTGTCATTGTTAAGAACTTACTATGACAGCACACACAAAAAACACTGTATGAAAAAATAAAAGTACCTGGAACAAACTCTGATGTCAACACCTTTTTGCTAGATAATTCATCAATGACCTTAGGGACAGCATAGACCTCACTATCAGATAGCAACTCTTTGTACCTCTTCTGGTTACTTGCTTCTAACACATAATCACATTCCCTTGCAAGCTCTTGCTTTGCCACCTGTATAACAGGAACATGAAAGAAATTATGCTCTGTATATTATAAATTTGTAACAATATTGCACGTGTATTTTGACTCACTGTTAGAAACCTATGATATTTAAAATACGTCCGGTACGTATCGGATACAGATATGGCCCCAATACATCCGGATATGTATCCTGGCCGTATCATGAATTTCCTATTTCTCAAAAAAAGAAAATAATTCCGATACTTGCTTGATACTTTCCCGATACCTCTCAACCATAATACCTTTACCAACTCAAAGAGAGATGTTAAAATCGTTTATTCCTATCCTGCAGCCCCTTTTGGCTCTCCACACCACCGCCCCTGCTCCTCTCTTCCCCATGCTCCCATGCCAACATTCCTCTCCCCATGTAGACGGTGGCGTGTGGCACCCCTCTCCTTGCCGATGCAACGGTGTCTCTGGTTCTCATGTACAGTGAGTTCTCACACCTAGACCTCTTCTCACCTCTTGATTGTGGTAGTGTGGTATACTTTGAGGCAGCCGGGAGATGGTGAGGGCAGCAACAGCTAAGAGGTAAAACATATGATTGCAGCTAGCAGGAATAGAAGCGCACAATTGCGGAGATGTTTGAGACAACAGTAGACTAGATGCTTTAAGTCGCTTGCTATGGGCTGATGGGCCTGTAAGATGATCTAGCCCATTTGGTTCTTCATTTTATTTGTTAGTGTCTCTTTTATCTATTTTGTGTGTGACATATCATATTTCATGTATATTTCTCTATTATTTTATTATTATTATTATACACACACAAGTATTGCCATATCGGTGTTTTTAGGGAAATGGCGTATAGCAGTATTGGTGTATCTGGACATCCTAGTAAAATACCATTGTGTGAGCAGTACGTTTAATTGAGTGTGAGCCCATAAGCAATATGTGCAGAGAACGATTGCGAACAACAGCAATTTGCTAAATGTGACTTCAGATATTTCAATTTTTCTTCTGATTTTTAAGTAAGATGGGCTAGGGTTCATTATTTCACATTCAGGCTACAGCATTTGTGAAAGCCATAACATACTGTTCTATGCATTATTTTGCATAACATACACTTATATACATTATTTGCACACTAAATACTATTTTGACAGACATAATTTTGGCAAAGAAATTATAATTACATGTCAAAGCAGTATACATATGGCCAATAAGAAGAAAAGAGATTGTGAATTATCCATATTGCTTTCTAAATAATGAAAAATAATTTACCTTTATGGCTCTGTCAAGGAAAAGACCTTTAGGGATGAGATTTGTGTAAGTCAGGAGTAGCCTGACATTCTCGATATCACTTTCTATACTGTCTGCAACCCCAGGGTATTGTATTTTCATTACAACATCAGAACCATCCTTCAAGACCGCTCGATGGACCTGATCAAATGGGGGAGAGGAACAGATAAGTGAAGAACAGCTCACTTGTCAGAGAAGCACCAAACAATATATTAGTCTCAGTTGGTGTTGAGGTGATCCTCAAATAATAAATGTGGTATGTTTTTAATATAAAATAAGAGGGCTGCCTCTGCTGCACCAACCTGCCCAATACTTGCTGCAGCGAGTGGCTCGTAGTCAAAACTCCTCAACTTTGAGGACCAGTCCTGACCAAGCTCGGAATCAAGGACAGAATTCAGCTGCTTCCTCGGCATAACGTCAGCACCTTGACGAACAATATCAAGAGCTGCCAACATCTACATTAACTTGGCCAACATCAACTCAAATGGCACATGACAGGAAGACCATAAAGACATAACAATACCCTGAACCCAAATTTTGCACCATCAGCTTAGATAATACCGGCGGGGGCACGAGGGATTCATCCTGGATGCTCAGCAACTGTCCCACCTTGAGCGCCGCTCCCCGCATTCGGCACAGTGCAAGGGCAACACGCTCGGCGTTCTGGTCAGACAAGAACGGCGAGAGTGCTGACCGCTTGCCATCCGAGCCAACTGGTGTTCCGTACATAACCCGCCGGGCCGACTCCTGAAGAGTTCCAAACGCAAGCCCGGCACCCAGACCTGCAAACCTTAATTTTTCCGGCATATTACCGAGAAAGAAGAAGATTTACTCATCATTCGATTCATGCGTACACAAGTAAACAATAAAATTTTCTTTCAGTTCAAATCGATGCACGTTCTGATTTACTGACCCTAGGGCTCGGGTGAAGGGTGTGGAGGGCACCCTCCGCTCGCGCAGCCGGCGCCTATTCTCCACCGGCGCCGGCGACGGTGAGGGCTCAGAGCAAGCCGCCTCGGCTTCTGGTCTGGCCGCCTCCACGGCTTCGCGTTCAGATGCAACTGCGGCTACGGCGGTTGTATTGATGTTGGTGATCTCCTGCGTCTGGGCGGGGTGGGAGGATTCTTGCGCCAGGGGTCGCTGCTCCAATGGGGGATCTTGCGGCTGCGGCTGCGAGGCAGCGGCGTCGTCATGGGTGAAGTATACGACAGAGGAGGAGTGGTGGGAGGAATTGGTGTCCGGGTGGGGGCGAAGAGGGGGCTGCGGGCTACGAGGGGATCCCTTGGTGAGGCCGGCAAGGTCGGTGGCGGCAAGGACGGCGGACCTGAGGACGTCTCGCTCGGAGGCGCGCCTGGCGGCCTCGCGGGCGACGAGGGCCGCGCCGTCGAGCAGCCGCCGGAGATCCCTGGAGGCCATGGCAAGGGGCGGCGGAGGAGGCGGAGGCGTGGAAGGCTTTGGGACCAAGAAGACGACGATCCGCGCGGCTCGTTTCCTTTTTTGGGCCGTCGACGAAGCAAACTGGATGGGCCACGCCCCACGGCCACCAGTGGGTTATCTTAATCTATTCTCCACAGCTCGCTAAGTTTCTATTAGCATGGACTTTCATGTCTAATCTTAGGATCTGTTTGGCAAAACTCTAGATTTTAATTTTCTAGCTTTAGCTCTTGATTTTTTATAGAATCGATTCTCTGGTGGAAGTGATTCTTGTTTGAGAAATAGTTTTGAACTTAGTGGAGAGATTCATAACTGAGAGGTTGTGAATCAAGTGAGGAGCAGGGTTTTTTTGGCTCCCAGGCTGCACGTCAAAAAACATAAATTAATTTCTTAGATTCCTATATAAAATTAGTTAATTTTTTCTTATTTAACAAAGCTCTTCAATTTCGCATAAAAACTGGAGTTAAGAGCTCTGTCCAACACACCCTTATACGTCCAAGAAGCAGCGAGCTTGTCTGGCAAGCTCTGCCCTGCCGTTGTGCGAGTTGGGTCTCAGTCTGGTGCTCATCTTTTCTCGGGTATAAGTACCAAAGAGAAAGTGTGTGTCTATATACAGAGGGGGAGAGAGGAGATGCGTTTAGTAGTAAAACCATGTGCTTATGCTTATGAGATGCTGATGATCTCTGCTCATAGATTAGACGTACGATAGATATGCGCTCATGCACGCGTGCACGTGGGGTGAGTCCTCCTTGTACTTAAAAAAATTGGTAGACAGCCGAATCTGGTCGAAACCTCAGGTAATTTGACCGGTTTTTGCCTTTTGAGAACCGGATTCAACCGGACTCGGCCCCATAACCATTCAGAATGTCATCTTTGATGAAACTTTGTTGAAAAACCGATTTTTTGAGACATTTTAGAAAAATAGCAAAAACACTTTCAGATTTTATAAAATTGTGCAACCTTGATTATACTCTAAAAAATTTATGGTACCATAGCTAGCAATCTAGGATCATACATAAAAATTTTCAAAATAATTTAACTTCATTTGTTATAATTAAAAATTCAAAAATAGAATGAATATACATGGGATAGTAACCGTGTTAGAACTTTATAAATTTGTTTGAGTGTGATCATGATCCAAAATTTTTATGAGAGCTTAAAGATTTCTCAGCACTGTTCTCTAAAAGTTTCAAAAAAATTTAAATCTATTTTGATTACTCAATAAAAAATTGTAAACTCTGAAAGTATGCATTCTAAAGTCGGAAGACTCTGAAGTAGCACTGTCATAATTTTTGGAAATTCCATTGGTTTCATCATCATCTACAAATTTATAGGAACATTACTAATGCTTCAAGACTGTTCACAAAAATTTTCAAAATTTTCTGACGTGGTTTGAAATTTGCCGACATCACGATGGTAGCATTGTTCAAAATTTACCGGTATCCATTTCATACAGTGTAGATCATAATTACATGAGATCTCAGGATCGATTTCTAACTATCACCAATTTTTTTCTAAATTTTTGTGTCCTCACAATAATGAAAAAGCCTCACAAAAAGTGTTGTGGCAATGACCTGAACCCAGAACCTAAGGTTTATAACTGTCGGCGTATTTCGCCTGACAAAATTCCGTTGCGGAGTGTCTACCCCATAAACGGAAATTATGGTTCGATAGGGGTCATCCTCATGGTTGGAAACCCTAATGTCTCTCAGCGGGGATCTCCGGGCGTCAATGGACTGGTGGACACAATGATTTACCCAGATTCAGGCCCTCGGTGCGGGTAACAGTCTTACGTCCAGCTAATTCTTTGTTGGGGAAACGATTACAACGGTGTTCTTCAGTGTCTGCTTCTCTATGCTGTTTTTGCTCTAGTCGACCGACCGGCCCCCTTCTTCGTGCACCAGGATGCCCTTATATAGACGGGTCACCTTGGGCAGGAGAGAAGGTGGCGCCATACTTATCTACAACACATTAATTACACCCATCATTCCGGCTTCCACGCCACCCACGACTCATTTATTAAGCACGCCTAGTGGTCTTGTCCTTCAACCTGTTTAATGTCGGTGAGAGGCCTCGCCGTCCGCCGGACAGACGCTTCTCGACGAGGTTGGTGAGAGACGCCGAGGATAAGCCGTCGTCGTGTCGAAAGTCAATCCTTCACATTAATGGCCTCGCACAAGGTGCCGTGAGGAGACTTCAAGTAGGGTGAAACGAGCCGAGCCGAGCCGAGCCAAGTTCACTCGGCTCGCTTGGGCTCGGTAAGGGAGCGAGCCGAGCCAGCTCGGCTCGGTTATTCGGCGAGCTCAAGAGCCGGCTCGACTCGACTTCGCCCTGCTCATGAGCCGCTCGTTAGCTCGCCGAGCCGAGATTCAACAAATGACAAAAAATTTGCAATTCTGCTATCTCCTATGGAACTTTCCCAGTCAAGTTGTTATTGCTTAAATCTAGTATCTCCAACATTGCAAGGCCACTCATTTCCTTAGGTATTGGTTCATTTTTGTTATTAAGGATAGAAATCAATAATTGTCGGTTGGTTAGATATACACACTTTAGATGTCGTAACTAATAATGGTAATGACATTAGACAAATCATCAACCACATAGAATCATCTCCTTATCTAGTACTATTTAGCACATTGCAAGAAAATCAATTATCAAAATACCAATATAATGTTGTGCATGCATCATCAAGGGTTCAAGAATTCAAAATTCGAAGGTATCGCTTAGGGTTTTGCTCATATGGGCTAAATGGGCCGAGTTAACGAGCTTGCTCATGAGCCGAGACGAGCCGAGCCGAGCGGCTCGCTATAAAACCGAGCCACAAAAATAGGCTCGGCTCGGGCTCGCCCGAGCCATGAGCCCGACTAAGCCGAGCTAAGCCTAGCCGAGCCCGAGCCGAGTCATGCGAGTCATGAGCCAAATTTCGACCCTACTTCCAGCCGGCCATCCTCATTCCTTTGGTTGCCTTCGTGGCACGACAAAAGGACCCAAACACCGCCCGCCGTCGTCACACGCGAAGTCGCCGCCAATGAAAGTGGTGTATCGCCAGTCGCCGCCAGGCCACGTGGGCTTCTCGCCCGTGAGCAAGGCGTGTTTCGCCAGTTGCTCATTGGGGTGCCACGAGAAGCCGCCGCCTAGCGAGCAAGGCGTAATAGCTTGCCGCCGCCAGGCTACGTGGGCTTCAAACCGGGCTAGACCATTTCTTGGGCCCATTGCTTTTACGGCGGAGAGGGTATCCCGGTGCAAAGTACACCGACAATAACCATGGGACTTTACCAATTGAGCTATAAATGCTTGTGACTATTAGTACTAAGGAGTGAACTCTTTTATGTATGTAAGTCACATTGATTTTAATGGAAACTCAATCATTCACTGCTGACACAGCTCATTTACGATCCTCTCTGCAGTGAACCAATTCCACCCGACCTCTCCTTGTCACCATCATTGTCTCCGGCCAAAATCCAGTCATATCCACCCACATTTTGTTCACAAGAAAGGAAATCTCGACCATTTACACTGAAATCTTGGCAGTTTCAAGTGAGATTTCCCAACAATACAGGTAACAAAATCTCGGTTTTTTTACAATGAAATCTCAGTATTTTGGGCTAGATTACTAACCCTATGTGCTGGATTTGGTTGGTTATAGACCAGATATGGCTGGATTTGGTGTATTATTGCATTCTAATAGTTGAAATCCGAATTGTAACCTTCAAAATCCGAATATCAGTCGAAATGCTACCAAAATTTGTAACTTTATCGTACCCTTGTAAGAATTGTATAATTTTACTGAAGTGTGATCATGATCCAAAATTTTGATGAGAGCTTAAACATTGCCTTAGAACCCTTTCTCAAAAGTTACAAAAATTTTAAACCTTTTTTCATTGCTTAAGCAAATCTATATTTGATCATCAAGCTTTTATCATGACAGTAGTACTGTTAGAATTTTTAAAAATTCCTCAGACTTAATAATCATATGAAAATTTTATGGCAACATTAATGATACATCAGGACCATTCAAGAATTTTCAAAATTTTCTAAAATGATTTGAAGCATTTTTCATTCGGCTGAAATTTGACGTATGGTTTTGATCAAGACATCAGCATTGTTTTAATTTTTAAAACTTTATTGAACATAATCATCTAAAAATTTTATGGACAAATTAGTGATACATTAGCACCATGCACAAAAATTTCAAAATTTTCTAACATAGTTTTGTTCCATTTTTTGTTTAGTTCAAATTTTCAATTTCATCAAAATCTCAGCTTTTCTTGCCGAAATCTCAGAAATGTCGTTGAAAAAAACTAAATTTGAATTTTTGTTTTTGTATTTTATTCAAAATATGTCTAAAATTACGACATCTCACCAAAAATTTGTCTTTCGATCACCTCCGAGATGTCTCCCGAAACCAAAATTTCAACCTTAGTCAGTGGTGTAACGTGCAACTAATTTGGTCCTATCTACCTCACATGTCTAGGGTTCCAAATATCGTTTTTGGTTTATATCTCACTCCTCACTGAAATCCAAAATTTCGGTGAAATCTCATTATTTCAGATAAAATCCAAATAAAATTCAAATCTAGAATTTTTGGACTGAATTTCAGGCGAAATATCCAAATTTTTGGTTGAAATTGCTAAAATTTCGCTAAATTTCAACTGAACAAAAAATAATTCAAACTATGTCTAAAAATTTTGATTTTCTTTATGGAGATTCCTGACACATCAGTTATGTTTTCATAAAAAATTTAGATGATTATTATATCTGAGGAAGTTTTAAAAATTCAAAAATTGCTACTGTCCTGATAAAAAGCTGACCGACAAGTTTGAACTGAATGAAAAATGGTCCAAACCACATTAAAAAATTTTGAAATTTTTTATGAATAGTTATGATGCGTAAATAATATTCTCATAAAATTTTATATGATTATAAAGCTTCATGAAGTTTTAAAAATTCAAAGAGTGCTACTGCCTTGTTAAAAGGCTTACAAACAAATTTAAATAAAATGAAAAATGGTCCAAACCATGTTAGAAAATTTTAAATTTTTTTTGGATGGTCCTAATGTAACATTCATGTTTTTATAAGACTTTTAGATAATGATCATTCTTAAAAAAAATTTAAAAATTCTGACAGCAATACGTTCTGATAAAAGTCTGATGATCAAGTTATAAATTTACATTAGCAATCAAAAAAGGTTTTAAATTTTTGAAACTTTTATAGAAGAGTAATAAGGAAATAGTTAAGATCTCATAAAAACTTTGAATCATGATCATATGCCAATGAATTTAGAAAATTCTTACAAGGTATAGTACCATTTATGTTCTTTCTCTTTGATTTTTGAAATATAATATAACAAATGAAATTCAATACTTATATAGATTTGATTGATAAAAAAATTTAATTTTTTTAAAATTTATAGAATGATACCGAGGTAATTTTTAATCTCTCGTAAAAATTTTAGATCGTGATCACACACGATAAAATTTATAAAATTCTGACAAGGTTATTATCCCAATTATGTTCATTCTATTTTTGATTTTTTAAAGATAACAAATTAAATTCGATTATTTTTTTAAAAAATTTGGTATAATCCTACACAACTAAAGATTGTACCATAAAATTTCAGATCATTATTAAGCTTGTAAATTTTTTTAAAAATCTGATAGTAATTCTGTCAAAATTTTAAAATATCTAAAAATTTGATTTTTCAACAAATTTTCATAGAAAATGACTTTCTTAAAGTTATTGGACCAAATCCAGCCCTAAAAATTCAAAAATTGGTTAAAAATCACGATATTTCACAAAAAAAACAAAATTTACTGTAGCAATTTTAAATTTTTTTAGTTCTTATTTATTCGGCTCATAATTTAAATTTCGTAGTGAGCTGAAATCCAAAATTTCGGTAAAAATTCACCGAAATAGTATCCATGCACATGTCAACGAGATCATTCTCACAATTTCGCACGCACAGATGATCGTATGAAACTATGCATGAGTGCAAATAGGTTTGACAACGCATCACATTAAGCAGAACAAGTGCTTGCATTAATCCACATAATCACATAATTAATCTCACTCCCTAGCTCGGTAGCACTCATACCAAAACTATATAAATCACACACACACACACGCCCAACTGGGAATTAGAGCACAGAACTACTGCTGCTGCTACTTCGTTTTTGGAAAGAGAAAATTGCTGCTTCTGCTAAAACTTGTTTTTTTTAATGGCGAACAGCTACTGCTGATTACTAGGAAAGCTTTGCATGAAGCCACGATGAAGCATGGCGCTGCTTGTTTTCCTTCCTAGTTGGGGTGGCCGGCGGTGGAGGGGCTGGAGCCGAGCTGCCGCTGGAAGGCGGCCAGCGGTGGGGTGTGCGCAGCGGGGTGGTGGTCGACGGAGGAGGAGTTGGCCTCGGCGATGTCGAAGTCGAGGTCCTTATGCCGGAGCATGAGCAACATGCGGCAGGCGTCGATGCGGAGCCGGTCGTTGCGCAGCCGCGCGCGCTCCATCTCGCGCTCCTTGTTGGCGCGGAACCGCTCCCACTTGAGCCGCTGCCGCTCCAGCTGGTACGCGCGGCACTCGTAAGCCACCTGCTGCTCCTCCACCTCCACCGCGCGCCGCCGCACCCACTGCCGCAGCTGCTGCGGGTCGCCACCCGCCGTCGCCGCGGCCAGCTCGCCTTGCAGCTGCTGCAAGGCGGATGGCCCCTCCTCGCCCGCCGCCGCCGTCCTGCTAGCGCGCTTGTTCCCATTCTCCTCGTCCTCCCCCGCCGCCGCTGAGCCATCCTCGCCCCGGCGGCGCTTGTGGTGCCCACCGTTGTGGTGGTGGTGGAGGCCGTGGCTGGTGTAGATGTGGCCGCCGCGGTGCTTGATCCCCGGCGCCACCTCGTCGTCGTCGTCGTCCTCGTCGTCGTCATCGACCTCCTTGCTCGTGGGGACGTCCTCGCTGTCTTCATCGTCGTCGTCCGCGCCCACGGAGGAGTCCTTCATCCCCGGGGAAGGGGCCGCCGCCAGGCGTGAGGCGGACGAGGCCATGGTAGCAGTCGGTGGGTGATGGAAGCAGGCGGCGCCCTCGCCGGTGCTGTGCGGCATGTGCGAGGCAGCGGCCGCGGCGCCGGAGTTGTGGTAGGCGCACATCTCGCGGAAGAAGAGGTGCTTGGAGCTGAGCAGCTTGCGGGCCTCGTCCTTGTCCTTGGGGGTGAGCTCTTCCATGGAGTCAAGCAGCGCGTTGTTCTCGACGACCTTGCACGCCTCGCCGCGGCCGAGCAGGTCGACGACGCGCTTGTAGCGCTTGTTGAGGTCGTTAAACTTGTCCTCGCACTGCTGCGGCGACACCATAAAGCCCTTGTCCATCATCGCCTGCGATACCGACTTCCACTTGCCCTTCTTCTGCTGCGCCGCCGCCTGCCCGTGCCCATGCGCATGAGCCGCCGATGCGCCCGGCTTCCCGTGCGACGCCGCCTTCCCGCCTCCAGCCGCCCCCACGCCCTCGCCGTCATCCCCGACGTTGTACACCACCTGGATCAGCAGCCGCACCATCCCGTCCGTCCACTTCATCCGCGTCCACGGGCACCCCGCCGCCCCGGGCTGCTGCTGCTGCACCACACCACCACCCCTCCCGGCGCCGTTGCCCATCTCATCGTCATGGCTCCCCGCCTTGACGACCCTGGACGACGTCGCTGAGTAGGGCGAGTACGAGGACGGCGGCTGCTGCTGCCTCACCACAGGCACGGGCTGATGCTGGAAACCGCCGCCGCCGTGGTGCTCCGCCGTCTGCTGGAACGCGTGCATCTGCGGCTGCGGCGGGTGGGCCAGGTGCATATCCAGCCCCAGCATTGCCGCCGACGGCACCACCACCCCCCGCGGACCCGCGGCCCCCCCTCCCCCGCCTCCTCCGTCGCTTCTCTCCATCTGCAAAAACACTAGTCCTCTCGCACTCGCACCCTGGTTTTGTACACCGCGCGATGGAAAAAAACAAGCAGCGAGGTGAGACTAATAAGAAGGGGGGCGAGAGACCGGAGACCGGAGAGTTGTGGGTGACGATGACGCAGCCGCAGGTTTGGGCCGGACCGTGCGGCCGCCTCCGCGCACGGCCAGCGGCACAAGCAGTTGGTTTTGCGCCGCACCGCCCCGCCGGTTGGGGGAGCCCACAGACCCGCCAAAACCACCCAGGGATCCCGTGCGCCCTGGCTGCCCTCTGTGGCCTCGCGTCTACCACCCGTTCTGTGCGCAGAAGATCCGCGTCCACCGGGGGAGGATTGTGAAACAGCTGCGGGGGGAGGGCGGGCTGCCGCCGGTTTCCCCTGGTTTCGGTTTTGCCAAAGTTTCTCTCTTTTTTCCGTGGGAGGTTTGCTAGCTTGGGTAATTGCACAAAGGACCGCATGGTTCTGATAAACCCATCCAGGAGTTTTTAGGACTTGGGTCGAAACCAGGGAGAGGAATCAAGGAATGGACACCCCAAATAGGGATTTGAAGGTCAGATGGCACCCCCTCAATCCTTTTGAGAAATATTCTCGACTGGAAGAGGTTCCTGCCACGAGCTCTTGAGATAAAAAAAAAGGGCACATAAAAATTCTAAAAATCACGAAAAAGTTTAGAAAAAATCATAAAAACCTAAAACAATTAAAAAAACGCAAATACAAATATGAATAATAAAACTTTCACTAAAATAGAGAAAAATTGTGCTAAAATCTACACCAGCATTTGATCCAATCCATGTGTCGACACATCCAAATATGATTCATATTTGGGTAAAAGCCAAACAAGTTACATTGTGGCAGGCAATTTCAAACATTTACCAAAGCGAACACACCGGAAAACTTGATTATTTGCCACATCTAAATTAGTGTAATCGATGATTTGTTATATTATGTCTCACTGATATATGGTCTTAGAACCCGATATTAGTGAGACAGGACATAGTAACTTATAAAATGCATATTAACTTTATGGCAAATAATCAATTATGTCCGCTTCAGACGTCCAGATAGAGAGGCGGGTGTTGGTCCCGTGCCACAGCGAGCAAACCCTACTCTACAATCAAACATTTGCATAAGTGACGTTAGATTCAGAATACAGAATTAGAGGTAGGGTCGTGCTGGCCTGGCACGGGCCCATTGTGCTTCGAGCTTGAACCGTGTCGGGCCTTGACGGCCTATCGTGCCTGCTGTGTCAGCCCGGTTAGCCTTTGGCAAGCTCAGCCATGATCCATTTGTGCTTTATGCCTGTTTCAGGCTGTACCAGCCCAAATTCAGCCAATTTATACTATTACGACGAGAGAAAAGAACCCAAAGACGCACGGCAAGGAGTTGATTGTACAAAAAAAAATATGCCTTACAAACTACCAATAGTATTGTTGCAAAATAGAAAGATGTTATTAGTAGTATTATCGCAAAAAACAAATTGTTTACTAATATTACTACCCATGATATTATTTGATCTTTTTTTTTTGGAAAGGTCACATCATTCGAATTTGGATACGTAAGGAAACAAAATACTGAATCCTGATGATACATGCTCCTGATAAGCTGGATTCGCTTTCACGCTCCAGATGATACATTTCCATTCTTAGCATTAATCTCTGTAAATATGCCGGAATTCAATCTGATCAGCTTGTCTCCAACATAAACATTTCTTTAAGTAAACCTATACTATCATTAATTGATCATGCATTGCCATGCACTATCACTGGGTCACTGTATTTGCCTTTCTAGGGTTGCTATTTCTTTTACTCAAAGACTATCATTGAATGTAATATCATAGCCGGGCAGGATCCTCTCTCTAGCAAACGAGCTAGGTCTTCTACAACAAAGATTATTGTCACCTGATTTGGCCTGTTAATTGATGTGTCGCCTTTTTTTCCTAATGTCTTTGCTTGCGAAAAGTCAAAGAAACACCGACATTATGCGAAGCAACTTTTTTGGGGGGCAAGAAATGTGATGCACCATTGCCATCAGCGATTTATTAATTAGTTGATTTTATTGCATGGTTATATATAATTTGGTTACTGAAATGTGCTCCCATATTCTGAGCTAGCAGAAGTACAAAATTACTTATAGATTAAAAAGTGATAGCAAAAAACAAGAAACAAGAGAAGGGAGAGAAAAAGAAAAGAAATCATAGGTACCCCGCCAATTTAAATATGTGAGACCAGCAGCAATAGACACAAATATTAGGAGAAAAATAAGTAGCTTTATGTCTTTCATCACCTTACGTCCATTTCAGTCATCTCTTTGCCAGCATGCTGTCTCAGAGTGTAGAGACCAAGAGAAAAGTTGAATATATCAAGCACGTGATCTTACGTTCAAATACATCAGACTCACACAAGTAATTCCCTCGAGCGATCTTTTACCGTGATTCACTCGAATGGTTGAGCAACCTGAACATTATTTTTCCTCGCTCTCTCTCTCTCTCTTCTCACTCTTTCTTTTCCCACCGAACCAGCCCCTCCCTCTCTTTATTCCCTCCTCCTCTTTTCCTGCTGGACCAGACCCGCTCCTCTCTTTTTTCCCTATCTCTCTCCCGGTCTCCCTAATCTCTAACTTTTGACTTTTTTCCCCAGGGCCCTCGATTCATCCACCCTCCTGAGCACCCCTCGGGCCCCACAATCGCTCGACGCACCCCTCAATGGCCTCGCCCAGCCACCCGCCTCCCCTCCCTCTCGCTCCCCTCCCTACGGCCCCCTGGGTTCCCCCATCGGTCACTCCCCTACCTTCTCACGGCCGTTCCTCCGGCCTCCTCAACCCTTCCTCCCTCCCCCTCCCATGACGCTGCGGAGGCCTCAAGCAGGCGACTCGGGTTTTGGTGCGGTGAGGCGCATGCTGAGGCGACTTGTTCCAAGATGGCACCCTAGCGTGTCGACGTGCGGCTTGAGGGTTTGAAGACAGTCACCAAATAAGTGCGTGGCAGCTCGGGGCTCGACGTTGCACGGCGGCAGCTCATGGTTTGGCACTACGCAATGGCGTGCATGGAGGCTCAGCATCTCGGCGGTTCAGCGGCGACTCGACGTCCTAGTGACACAGCGACCCAGGTAATTCGGCCCCCTCTCCTATCCCCTACCGCGCCCAACCGGCGTACCTTGTCGTGGGTCTCCATGCCCTGCCACGGACCCACGGCAGCGTCGCCATACAAAGCGTGCCCTGTGCCGACACCGTGCTGCCTTCGTGCTAGGTATGCCCCGTGCCCGGCGTGCAGCCTCTAGGCCGAGCCGGCAAGGGCATGGCCCAAACGACCGTGCCGTGCTGTATCGTCCACCATGCCCGTATCCTTAGCCTAGCACGGCCTAACAAACAGTATCGTGCCGGCTCGGCATGGCTCACTTCATGCCGGGCCGCGGGGCCTACCTCGGGCTGGCCCACAAAAGCCTGGCTCGAGTGCCCACCTTGGTGCAGAACACAAGTTAGCAGCGGTGCAATAGTGATATGGTTTTATTTATGAACATAACTAGCCAGGGTCACACGCTATACTGCGTCATGTGAAATTTCGTCGCGTTACACTGTGCCATGCAGATTTTGGGGAATTTGGTTGCGTGACACTGCGCGCAAAATTTGGTCTGATAGATACTTCTAAAAAAATGCGTAACTTCGGTTTTCTGTTTTTTTTAAAATGGGCTGATAGGAGCTATCGGCGAATCTGTGGATTGCTAGAAGGCATCGATGGATCTATGGAATTTTTTTGGGAGAAAACCGCGGAGGGATTTAATCTCCTTTTTTGGTGTAATTTTGGTTTTCATTTTTTCTAAAAAAATGGGCTACTAGGACCTTTCAACGAATCTGTGGACCGCTATAAATCTTTGATGAGCCTGCATTTTTTTAGGAAACCGCGGACGTAATTTATTTGTTTTTTTTGGTTCTGTTCTATGTTTTTTTTCTAAAAAAAAGGGGATCGCTAGGACTCATCCACGAATCTGTGGACACTATAAACCTTCGGTGAATCTGCAATTTTTTGGGAGGAAACCGCGGATTTATTTTTTATTACGTAAACCACAGAAGTCCTGTGTTTTTTTTAAGAAACCGCGGACGTAATTTATTTGTTTTTTCGGGTCCATTCTATGTTTTTTTTAAAAAACCGGGTCGCTAGGACCCGTCGGCGAATCTGTGGTCTGTTATAAACGTTCGGCGAATCTATGTTTTTTTGGAGGAAACCATGGACATATTTTTTGTTACATAAACTGCAGAAGGACCTAAACGTAATTTTCTTTTTCGGGCCCGCTTTGTTAGAAACCTACTGGAGGACCTAAACGCGATTTCAAATTTTTCAATGGACCGTTTCTCAAATCAGATGACATGGCGCGGCTGGCATCGCGTGGATTCTCTCGCTTTAAGTATATGTAGTGTGTTTTTGAGGAAATCGTGGACGTAATTTATTTGTTTTTTTGGGTCCATTCTATGTTTTTTTTAAAAAAAAACCGGGTCGTTAGGACCCATCGGCGAATCTGTGATCTGCGATAAACCTTCAGCGAATCTGCATTTTTTTGGGAGGAAACCGCGTATATATTTTTTGTTATATAAACCGTAGAAGGACCTAAACGTAATTTTCTTTTTCGGGTCTATTTTGTTAAAACCTACCAGAGGACCAAAACGCGATTTCAAATTTTTCAAAGGACCGTTTTGTAAATCGGATGATGCGGCGCAGCTGGCATCGCAGGGATTTCTCTCCGCTTTAAGTACAAGTATATATGAGCGTACATTCTGGCCAGAATTTTTGTAGAACTTATTGAAAAAAAAACTGAAAGGAAACTAACTAAAAACAATCTCAAATAGGGTGAGTAAAAAGGGAAAATATCCATTGTAATTAAAGTTTTGGTGAAACCACCATGCAATCCTACTAAAAAAGTTTCAAAAAATTCTAAAAAAATCATGGATGTACATCTCAGCTTACCCCATCTACATATAAAAAAGACAAATTTGAAATTTGTCTTTTTTTTAACTTCTAGCATAGGACGAATTTAATCATGAAATTTTATATGTAGATGGGGTAAGCTGAGATGTACATCTATGATTTTTTTCAGAATTTTTGAAACTTTTTTTAGGAGGGTTGCACGGTAGTTTCACCAAAACTTTAATTGCACAGGATATTTTCCCGAGTAAAAAACTAGAATTCTAACTATCGGAATTTTAGTGAAACATTCATGCTTCACACTTCAGTAGTACATGGACTTCCATCTAACGACACATGGATTCCATCCTGCAAAAGGGTAGGAGGATTTGAGGAGGAAGCACATGGTGAAAGAGGCCGCGAGCTTGCGAGCGAGAGGATGGCGGTGGAGATGATCATGATTCATGAGAGGAAGAGACGCGGCGCGACGAAGAGATTTTTTCCTGCTGTACTTACAGAGACACCTCGTGAAAATAGCGTAGATGGGCCTAAAAATCCCTATCATGTGGGTTTCCAAACGCACTTTTTAGCTGGCCTAAGAATTATTCCACGCGGGTTTCTACCCAGGGGGAATCAATCAGAATCACGGTGAAGATTTGGGATTCTCAAACAAGCCCTTAACTAATTCTTGTATTCGCCTGGTCCTTTCCGTTTGCAAACAACCCTGTTATTACCTTTCCGTGAAACTTTTTTGCGAAACCGCTACCATAAGCTCTAGCCTTTAAAGTAACTCTTAACAAGGTGCGATCGACTTCGCCTACTGGTTGGTCTTCTCCTCGTGCATAAATGCATGCATGGCTCGATCAATGAGAAAACGTGTCTCCAGACCAAGGTGGCTCCGTTTTAACTTCTCAAACCGAACCAATTAAGAATCAATCTAAATTAATATAAAAATAAGTAAACGTCACACACACTTCGCGCTAGGGCGGAGCCACCTCTCGGGCAAGAAGGGTAACTTCTCTACCTCACTGATAATAAGTAATAGAACTTTAGTGCAATTTAATGCTGTCATGCACTATAGAAGCCGAGTCTTCCCAAACTAGCTCTTAACTATAGTTAGATTTATTTAGACTCTCAAAATTTCCTAACTCCGCCACTCCTGCGCAACACTAGCACCAACACACTAGTGTCCTCCCATACTGTGACTTGCTCCCTGATCTCTCACGGTGCATTTCCTCTTCTTAGGGTGTGTTTGGTACATCTCCAGTTTCACTAGATCTGTGGATTTGGTGGAGCTAGGTATTCCTAACTCTACCAGATCCGTAGAGCTGAAGTTGTTGATACATTAAGAGTGTTTAAATGGGTCATCTTGTTTACATTTTAGATTAAAAATATAAACTTAATTCACTTTATTTTAGCCTACAAGTTTCAGATCTCAGGTAGAGATGGGATCTGTAGTTCTACCAAATAGGGCCTTAGCACTAGTTGTTGCAATCACTTTTGCTGAAGTTGATCTGAGAGTATTGGTAGCTATCTATGGACAATTGGATCCACAAAAGATGGCACTACTATAGAACCTGACATCACATACGGTTCAAAATTGATATCTTAGACGGTTTAGTAAACCGTCAATAACAAAATGTCAGTGATAAAAGGGTACATCATAGACGGTTTGAGATCTATCTGTGAAAATTGTCATCATAGACTGTAACGACCCTATTTTTTGCATATAATGCGAAAATTAGAATCTCATGTATATACATTACTAGTTCCATGATTAGTGGCTAGTACGCACATTTACAACAATTGGAATCACAACCATATATCATAATATTAAAGCGGAAGCTATTTATACATTATATTTTACAACTCAAAGCATATATATATAGCGGTAAAAGAAACAAAGTCTTGTAGTATACCCATCTAACCCTCAAACAACTAACAATGCATAAATCCTAGAAAGATCACTTCATTTGTATTTCCCATAACCTGTGACAAAAGGTATTCTTCGGAGCTTCGTTTTCTTAACCACCTAAAACAATATAATAAGTAAGGTTGAGTACTTTTGTACTCAGTAAGATTTAAGGTGCTATTTACAAAATGCAATAATGCAGACTATGTCAAAGGAAGCTTCTACGGTTAATTTGAATAAAGCAATATTGAATTTGTAAACCAAATTGTAATTTAGAAATAGAATTTGTAACAACAAGTTTAATTGGTATGAAAGTAACAGGTAGGGCATAAGTAATAACTCAAAGTCCTCCATGACATGAGTGTCAAGATATCTATTTTCCTGCCAACCCGTGGCATAACAATAATCTTTGCCAAAACAAGGCATATCAGGTGAAAATCATCTCATTTTGAAAATAGTAAAATATAGATTTGATGGAGCTAGGTATTCCTAGCTCTACCAGATCCATAGAGTTGAAGCTGTTGATACATTAAGAGTGTTTAGATGGATCATCTTGTTTACATTTTAGATTAAAAATATAAACTTAATTCACTTTATTTTGGCCTATAAGTTTCAGATCTCAGGTAGAGCTGGGATCTGGAGCTCTACCAAACAGGGCCTTAGTACTAGTTGTTGCAGTCACTTTTGCTGAAGTTGATCTGAGAGTATTGGTAGCTGTCTATGGGCAATTGGATCCACAAAAGATGGCACTACTATAGAACATAACATCACATTCGGTTCAAAATTGATATCTTAGATGGTTTAGTAAACCGTCAATAACAAAATGTCAGTGATAAAAGGGTACATCATAGACGGTTTGAGATCTATCTGTGAAAATTGTCATCATAGACTGTAACGACCCTACTTTTGCATATAATGCGAAAATGAAATCTCATGTGCATACAGTACTAATTCTATGATCAGTGGCTAATACGCACATTTACAACAATTGGAATTACAAACATACATCATAATATTAAAGCGGAAGCTATTTATACATTATATTTTACAATTCAGAGCATATATATATATATAGCGGCAAAAGAAACAAAGTCTTGTAGTGTGCCTATCTAACCCTCAGACAACTGACAATGCATAAATCCTAGAAAGATCACTTCATTTGTAATTCCCACAACCTGTGACAAAAGGTATTCTTCGGAGCTTCATTTTCTTAACCACCTAAAGCAATATAATAAATAAGGTTGAGTACTTTCATACTCAGTAAGATTCACTACTACAAAAATCTCTTTCTTACCGGTCTATCACTGTCGATTCGGTTAGAACCAGCAGTGATAACACTTTTACTACCGGTTCATAAGCTAAACCGATAATAATACTATTACTGCTGGTTCTTCTTAAGAACCGGCAGTGATAAGTTATTATTAAGGTGATAAGTAAATAGCACATTAAATCGTACTCAGTAAGATTTAAGGTACTATTTACAAAATGCAATAATGCAGACTATATTAAAGGAAGCTTTTACGGTTAATTTACATAAAGCAATATTGAATTTGTAAACCAAATTGTAATTTAGAAATAGAATTTGTAAAAATAAGTTTAACTGATATGAATGTAACAGGTCGGGCATAAGTAATAACTCACAGTCCTCCATGACATGAGTGTCAAGATATCTATTTTTCTTGCCAACCCGTGGCATAACAATAATCTTTGCCAAAACAAGGCACAACAGGTGAAAATCATCTCATTTTGAAAATAGTAAAATATCTAACTATATGATAACGTTACCAAGTGCCCATGACTACGAGTGCGGCTAATCGATTAGATTTATAATCAGTAGAGGTGTACAGCTTTACCCATAACAAATGATTAGCTTTTTGTGCAAACTATTAGCAAACTTCCTTTGGTGTGCTGTAGAGAGATTATAACATAACTGTTACATTACATAGACTTGACTTTTCACTAGCCCGGTGACGTTAAACCCTCGCTATGGTGGCAGAAACACACATACAAGATTTGACAATCCATCCCTATCATTTATACAACAATCCAGGCAGTCCATTCCTGCCATAATGTTTCTCCCCACAGCAAGGTGTATATCGTTGTATCGACATGCATTTACCCACACCTCAGTGTGGAAACCCCTTCTAAGCAAACCTAACCGGAATGCCTGTACTACTCTAGCCTACCAATGTGTAAAGTTAGTTCTAAGCAACTTAATAGGTTAAAGCTATACCATACCAACACTTGTAGTTGTACAATTTTCTTGGCTTGTAAACAACCCATAACTCAGTCCTTAATTTGACACGGGCAATAATTTTATTATCAACAACTTAACTCCACCCTCTGTTCTAACATGCACACACCCACAAATCCTAAACTTGTGTGCTAATTCTACCAGGCCACAGAACCCCATATGGTCTAACCACATAAAAATCTACTAAATAATGAAAGTAACTACATTAAGGGTTCGAGGACATGCAACAGATTAATTTGGCCATGCCAGTGCACATAAGGATTACATACACATATATACTACCCTAGATTCTTATAACACAAACATCTATAGCCACTACTGATCCATATTCATGTAGGACCACTAATCATGCAGAATTCATATAGCATTTTGGTTTCATACACAAAGCAATGAGGACCAAGGTCGCATGCATAATCATGTGCCCAACCATCTCAGTTCACAAGCAAGAGTAGTTATCAATCAATAACTATGGTTAATTAGCATAATAATACACCTAAATAAAAGCACAGAACTAAAATGTTAGTGCCCTAAGAATTCTTTCTTTGTAATAACGAATTTTAAATATCATATACCTTGGGGAAGAATCGAGGAGGACAGACTGGGGGAGGAGTTGAGGAGGCGAATGGTGTTGCTGGGCGTTGGGGGAGGACGAAGTTATGTAGATTGTGTCACGGGGCATGGGGATGATGAAGGACGGTCATGTCACCGGACGTCGCTGAGGCGGACGGTGTCACCAGGCGTAGGGGGAGAACTAAGGCTAGGGTAGAGGGCTGGGGGAGGACGCTAGGGCAAAAGGCCGGGGGAGGAAGCATGGGGGAGAAGGACGATGACACAGGGTAGAGCCATAGGGTAGAAGGACGATGGCATAGGGTAGAGGCGCTGAGGGAGGAGGCTAGGGCAGAGGGCTGGGGGAGGAGGCGTAGGGGGCAGAGGCACTAGGGAGAACAACAACAAAGCAAGGCAGAGGCGTAGGGGGAGGTGGCTAGGGCAGTGACGCTTAGGGAGGAGGCTAAGGTAGAGGGCTGGGGGAGGAGGCGCCGGGGGTAGAGGAGATAGGGAGAAGGACAATGGTGCGAGTCATAGGCGTGGGGGGAAGAGGCTATAGGGCAGAGGGTTGGGGGTAGAGGGTTGGGCTAGTTTGGCTCAAACGGTAGGTGATCCTGGACGGTTCTAGGCCTAAAACATTTGTGTTGAGACTTGTCACAGAAGGTTTAAGCCTAGAACAGTCTGTGATGGGGTTTTTTAAAATTTTGGTCACAGTTCACTAGTAGTGTACACACATACTACTAGGGTAACCAGCACTCTAAACCTTTCTTTCTACTAGCAACATTTTCAAGATTTACATTCAGGTTATCAGAAGAGTCCAAATTATGGTTGAAGGAACATTAAAATACTTGGATTATTTTTGCACTAATTGCCTAAGCATGGACCATATTAAAAAAGAATGCAGGAATTCTATTAGATGCAATTTTTCTTTAATTATGGTCATTAGTGTTGGGCCTGACCAAAATAATCTTGGAGATTGTGTGAAAACAAACGAGCATTCTTCTCTCAACCTAGATGACTCCTCACATTCCCCAACATGAACGCAAAACATTCCCAAAGCTACCAACACTACTTCTTCGGTGAATTTGCAAATGGCAGACTTTGGAATTCCTAATCCATTTCGTTTCATCCCTCAAGGCTTGGAGGTGGATGATGGTGGAATGAATAGGCTACTGTGAACGAACTTAGTTTTTCTAGAAGTTCAAGAGAAATAGCATTAAGAATTTGCTCTTGCAATTGTGGAACCTTATTTTCTAGATGACTAACTGGACCAGGCTCTTCAAAACATTTGGGATCATGCGGAAGAAGTGCAAATGGTATGTGTATTACACTACACTCCTCATCCCTTAGAAGTTGGTCTTTTTTAGTTCAAATCTGCACTTACTAGAGACATCTACTCAAGCAACTCCAGTAGTTGGATATGCAACACTCTTTTCAATTCATAAAATATAATGAGGGAATTAATTAGAGAACCTCTATCTTCACACAAGTTGTATGGATTATGTTTTTAGGGTTTCCACTGTTTTTTTTTGAAATTTCTTTATGTCTCTCATGTTGTTTCTTCGTTTGGAAAATTAATTCATTGGCATGACAATGATAGAGTTAAAGGTAGAGTTCTTGATAAAGTTCTAGTACAAGACACCCTATCTATTCCTCGTAGCATAGTGATCAAAAGAGGTTACACTTCAGGAGGCCAAGGAGAGTCTTGGACAGTGATGGTTTACATTCTCAACACTGAGCTTACAGATATTTTACCACCAGAAGAGAATGCTCTAATTTTCCCTAGAGGTGAGTTTAATGATCCAGAAGTGGCACCATTTCCTCACAATGCTCCAATTATGGAAGCAGATGACCCTTGGGATAATTGGCCTCAATCTCAACAAAATTTTAATAATGAGAATGCTATCATGTTAGAACAACAACAACAATTTCAATCAATCACTTCTGGAATTAATTCTACTATGTTATCGATTGGTATGGAGTTTTCTCCAGATTTGAAGGTTTATTTTCCTAAGGTTGTTTCTCCAAGCAGTAATAAAGGGAGTCTAGCTATTATTCCAGCTTAGTCTCAATCACTAGAGATTTTTGAACCATTAACTTTGCTAGGCTAGTTTGATTTTGAAGCTATCAAAGAAATGTGAATAAAATTCCACTATATCAGTAAGACTCAATTATTGAGCGAGCTCTAGTTACATGTTTACATAGTTTACTTCCTCTATAAATAGTGAAAAAGTGATTTTGACAAAAGCTATTTGATAGCCTATTTCTTGAGGAACCTACAGATGTAAATGATAAGGAGCTAAAGGTTATTGAAGAAATTACAAACTTCCATGAGCAATTGAAAAAGAAAATAACTCATTGCCTATCTTTCAATGCAACCTCTGATAATTTGAACTTAAATGAAAGCCTGACTATAATTCCTTACTTTGAACCTGTTTTAGCTCTACCTGTTAATGACAATAGCAACAAGTCTCCCAAAAAGGCCAAGGGTCCACACAAGAAGAAAGACAGAATCTCTATTTTAGTGACCTCCCTTCGTAGAAGTCCCAGAATAAATACTTCCCTGGGAGGATACAAACATAAGAAGCTTTGTGCAAAAAATGTAGATGAAGATGCAACAGGTCCAAGCAACTCAATCTGAAGATAGAAGATGCTTCACAGATCTTTTTTGTTCCCTACTTTTAACTTATTTTTTTTGACCTTATACCAGATTAAAGTACTTTGTTTTGTTTATTAGTATGTTTGATCATTGCAACTGTCATCTTCTTTGGGATAATTACTCTGGATTTATTATTATATTTTCTCACACACATGATAATTCAGTAAATTTATGCATCATTTCCTGGTGGAGGATAGTATCTCCACTACACATTTGGTTAACATATGTTATGTTAACGATGCTTAAGCATATAAAAGTGTACTATTATAAATTACGATTTGTCAAAAAATCTCATCACAGGTGGTTTTAGCTAAAAACCATTTGTGATGAGTATAGATGGTTTTTAGCTAAAACCGTCTGTGATAAGAGTCTCGTCACAAACAATTTTAGCCAAAAATCGTTTGTGATGAGTATGACAGTATCACAAGCGGTTTTTGATTAAAACCGTCTGTGATGTTGATCTCATCACTAACTGTGTTTTCCGAAAAACCGTTAGTAAAATCAATGATAGTCATTACTTATGGTTTTTGGAAAAAAAAACCTTAATGATGATCAACCATCACAGACAGTTTTTGAAAACCGTCAGTGATGAAGAGTTTAATATAAGTCTTTTTTAAGTAGCGTGGACACTTAAACGGTATAATTTGTAGCGAGGGCTTATCAAAATTGTTCTTAGATAGTCTTGTGGTTATGCGAAGTCGAGCTGCAGGCCAGGTGTACGTTGGTTGGGCACGTGTTAAAAGAAAAGAACCGGCTGTCAGTCGTTGCGTCACAAAAGTTGTTGGTCAACGACTTAGAGATAGATAGAAAAGAGAGACTGGAGAGTGGGCCCAAAGAACTGCTGGTGCTTCTATTGACATTTGAACATGGTCCGTGATGTAGACTGTAGAGGCAGAACCGCAAAAGTCAAGCGATGCCATTAGCAGTTTACGTCATTTGTTATGGTTTCACGAACAGTCAAATCCTGATTTGGTGCTCAAGGACTTAAATCATAAAGAGATAAAATTAACCAATGTTCAGAAAATCACTGTGGCGTTATAACCTTAGGTGGGCCCAGGCGATGAAAATAGAAATTAATTTAACTAGCCTTACATTTCGCTTCCGGATTCACCGAAATGGGCACGAATTCTCAATTTTCGATCCAATCGTTGCTACTTTCTTGCTTGGTTCCCGAGTTTGTCAAATCCAGCGAAGTGAATGGCTAAAATATTTAGCAAGGGTGTGACCATTATATCACTTGAGTAAAAAAAAAAAAACCTTTAGGTTTCAACCAATTTTTTTCAACCGTTAAGTTTGCTCCCTCTTTTGTATCTAACCCAGATCGGACGCTCCAAATCGGATCGAGCTCGATCCATGGAGCTCGAGCACCGCCCATGCCTCCCCCAGCCCACCCTCACCTCCTTCCATTTCAGAATTTTGAATGAGTGTAGCAGACTGTATAATCTCTGATATGTCTTTATCTTTTGGGATATGTCATGTAAGGCAACGTATTTGGTAACCTCACATTTCATCTTTGGCCACTAGAATTTTTGCTTGATATCCAGATATATCTTAGCACTTCTAGGATGTATCGAATACCTCAGAATCATGAGTTTTTTTAGTATCAATTGCTTTAGTTCATTTCAATTTGGAATACAAATTCGACTTTTAATCTACAAAATACCTTGATCATCTAGACAGAAATCTCGGGCTTTATCTTCCTTCATTTTGGACTTAATCTTTTCAATTTTAGCATATCCTTCTAAGCCTTATGAATTTGATATTTTAAAGTTGGCTTTACTTCCAAGGTAGCTATAAATCTGTGAAATCATGTGCTAAAAAATTGGCTGAGTAATGAAATTGGCATTGCAAAGTGATTTTGGTTATGGCATGTGTGGTGCTTGTGCATGTGTTGTTTGAGATGATTATTTGATATGCTTGTAATAGCGTGATAAGGATTTTGCTTGATGCAACACGCTCGTATTAATGATTGCAACGATTGACTTTGATAATGGTTTTGCTTGATGCAATGTACTCGTATGAGTGGTTGCATGGATTGACTTTGAGTCAAGTCGTGGACTTGTGCTCGGATTTGTTTCTTGTTTATTCATGTGCAGGTGTTGCTCGAGGGGAACGTGGTCGATGACGGGACCGGAACTAGGTTCATGGAGGAACTGAGGTTCGAGACTAGATTCAGGGAGGAATCGAGGTCTTGATGGTCAAGAATGTCATGCGGGACGTTTGAGCTAGAGAACATGCACATGGAGGCTGGTTAGTCATGTAATTACAGCATGTGGGCTTTACATGCGTGCAAAAGTTATTTTTGGCCATGTTTGGGCTAGGTTGAGATGTATACGAACTCTTTCCATGTTAGAAGTGGAGTTGTATTCAATCTCTTTATGTTTGTTCTGTATAAATAGGGGGAGGTATCTCCTGTTTATGCAGAGAGCCATGTTTTTAGGGTTTGTACTCTTTTGTTTTAGAGTACTGTATCTAGATAAATAAAATCCTTCTTGCCAAATCTGAGCATCCTGTGCATCGCGGCGTGAAGAAGAAAATCCTTGCAAGTAGAAGTTTTTAGCGCTTGATCTTTATTCTATTGCAGCGTAGTTGAAGCCAGCAAAGGAGTCAGGCAATTAGAAGAATTTGAAGGGCTCTCAGCACCTTAAGTTGTTTTTAGTCCAACATAGATTGGAGCATCGACTGAAGTTTTGTCCGTCGCAGCAGTCCCGAAGTTCATCACGGAGTTCGGTCTCTTGCAAAGGTATTATCTTGCGAAGGTAATATCTCAAGATACATAGGTCCGATCGAGTTGATTATTTTTGTGTTAGCTTCAGAATTGAATCTAGTTTCTCCAGTTAAAATTTTACATCGATCTAACGATTGGATCTTTGGGAATTACTATTTTAATGAACGTGTGTCAGTCTGTTTTTTGATCTGGTCGCCAGACTGCTCGCCCATTATGGAAACTGGTCTCCCAACTGCTCTACTGGTCGTCCGACTGCTCTACTGGTCACCCGACTGCTCTCCAACTATGAAAGTGGTCGCCCGACTGCTCTCCAACTTTGTGAACTGGTCTCCCGACTGCTTTCCAACTACGTGAATTGGTCTCCCGACTGTTCGCCGTCTGCGTGAACTGGTCTCTCAACTGTTCGCTGACTGTGAACTGGTCTCCAATCAATTTGAGTTTAAATTTGGGTGTGTTAGAAATAAATTCATCAAAAATTTGATATTAGCTTCCGCTCAATCATTCACCCCCTCTGATTGTTGCGTTAGTATATTTCAATCCTACAAGTGGTATCAGAGCCTCGTTTTTCGGGTATGCCATGAAACATGACGTGAGATATAAGAGATCAAGATGGAATTTGCCCCTTCTTGATAACGGGAGAGATATCTCTAGGCCCTTCGGTGTGGATGGATAAGAAAAAGTGAATGGCCATGCCAAAGTGATTAAAGTGTTAATCACGAATTATATCCATTACATTGACGAGTGAATGGGTCGAGCTACCACAAGGATAGCACGAATCTTACCTTGAGCTTGACTGGTATCGCGTGGCAAAAGGATCGGTATATGAGTATATCAAGGTTCAGCCAATACGATCACTCTGTGCATTCGGGGGACAATATGTCCTGCTAGGAACCACTGTTGTCTGATAGTTTGGAAAAGAGGTTTCCAGGGCCATGACCGTTTGCGCATGAACCTAACGGGTCGCACACTTAACGGGTTGGAACATGCCAAAATGGATTAGGATCCATTAGTGGGTTTCGCGGATATGGATCTGCGGGGACGTGGTTCCTAATAGGCTTCTATCATAGAAGGCCCATTAGCGTGCGCTCTATATAAAGGGGCGTGGGGTGGCGCTGCGGAAATGAGTTTTTCCACCACGAAACCCTAGCCGTCGACTCCCTTCCCCTGCCAAAACCCTAGCCGTCACGCGCTGGTGCTAGCACACCGGCGCACGGCGTTCCAGCCCTGGACGTGTGGATACCGTAGAGGCGTCGTTGCATCTGCCTCGGCGCTGATTGGCGAGAACATCTACTTCCTCTACAGCGTTGCGTGCACGATCGCGAGGAGGAGACGATCAACTCCGGCATCTACTACTGTACTTTGGAGTACGCGGGGACGCATCACCCACTCTTCTTCCGCTGCTAACGTGCTCCAAGGGTAATGATCCATGATCTACTACTCGCATGTATCCTGGTTGAATGCGTAGAAAATTTTGTTTTAGGCTAAGTGTAGCCTACGCGTTCCCTTCACTAGGTACTCTCAAGCCTCCCGCAGCTGTGTTCTCACCTCCGTGACCTCGTCACGGGCCCTCTGCAACTCCTGGACGGTCTCGTCCATGGTCTCCTCCTGCGCGATGACATATCTCACTAGGTGGGTGATCGTGGCGTCCTCCTCCACTATCGGCTCCTGGTCAAAACGGTTGTCTCGGCGCGGGTGATGGAGAAAAATTGTGCCCTCCAGCTCTACCGAGCAGGTTCGAGCAACCTGTCTCATCGCCAGACGCGATGTCTCCAGGATCCTGACCTCGAACGAAGATCTCCTGACGGTGATGTAGATAGGACGACTCGCCCTCGTCCTTTCCCGAGCATAGACCGTGATCTTAACGTCCCAGGTGATATCAAGTCCTGCCCGCACTATAGAGGTTCCCCGATAGATCGGCCTGTCGAAACCTCTGAGCAGCTGCAACATACGCCATAGTTCAGCGGCGTACCCTCCAGTGCGTTCTCCACAAGAGTGGATCATCCTCATATGCCAACATATATCCTCATCAGACCTAAATTTTAAAAGCATAAAGTAACAACAGAAAATGCAACATAGGTATGAAGTAAGAAGAAAGAGATTAGTCAAGATTTCATTGATAATCTTGTACAATTTTAATATTTAGAAAATAGTTTTATCTTTCTCAGCCAGTCTATCTAGGGTCAAGTCCTACAGTTAGTATGGCTCTGATACCACCTCTGACGGGACCCGAATTTGCAAATCCGGACCCTCTGTGTATTCTGCACTAGTCTAGGATCACGCTAGTGCACATAGGCTAAACAGGGTTAAAGTACCATAATCATACACAGCGGAATAATAATAAGGAAAAAGTGCCGAATTGGTCCTCCAACTATACCCGCTGGACCACTTTGGTCCCTAAACAGCAATACCGGACTTGCGACGTCCTTCAACTCCCAAAACCGTGCACAGTTCGTCCTTTGACCAGTCAAATGGCGGTTTTGGCCCACACAGCAACACTGTCAGATTTTTAAACAATTTTACAAGCTTGATAATGATCTGAAAAATTTATGGTACCATTATTAGTAGTTTAGGATCATACATAAAAATTTTAAAAATAATTTAACATCATTTGTTATCTTTAAAAAATCAAAAACAGAATAGACATAATTGGGACAGTAAACTTCCTAGATTTTTCTAAATTTTCTCGAGTGTGATAATTATCTAAAATTTTTATGAAAGATTAATAATTTCCTCAGTACCATACTATAAAAGTTTCAAAAAATTTTAACTTTATTTGTTTTCTCAATAAAATCTTTCAATGCAGTAAGCACTAAACTTAATTTGTTGTATTATATTTCAAAAATCAAACAGAGAAAGAACATAAAGTTGAATTTTTTGAAAATTTTATAGAATGGTACTGAGGAAATTATTAATCTTTCATAAAAATTTTAGATAATAATCACACTCGAGAAAATTTAGAAAAATCTAACAATTTACTGTCCCAATTATGTCCATTCTATTTTTGATTTTTAAAGATAACAAATGATGTTAAATTATTTTTAAAATTTTTTATATGATCCTAAACTACTATTAATAGTACCATAAATTTTTCAGATCATTATCAAGCTTGTAAAATTTTTTAAAAATCTAATAGTGTTGTGTGTGGCCAAAACCGCCATTTGATCGGGTCAAAGGACTAATCAGGCACGGTTTTGGGAGTTGAAGGACGCCGTAAGTCCGGTATTGCTGTTTAGGGACCAAAGTGGTCCAGCGGGTATAGTTGGAGGACCAATTCGGCACTTTTTCCTAATAATAAAGTACTTCAAACATGTATATAAATGAGTTGCACGACCTTATGGTCACCTTACAAATAGTCTGCCACGCAGGGCTTACATTAATCAAAGTATCAGGAAAATAACAGCGGAAAATAAAGCATCGTGGAGATCCATCACTTTGCCACAGGCAACTGACAGGGCTTGCTCCCTAGTTCTCTGGCTCCTCGACAAACTCCTCTTCCCAAACAGGCGTAGACTCCTCCTCTGGCATATTGTTGTTTGCAAGGGTGAGTACACACCGTACTCAACAAGTCATGCACAGAATGCAGTTCTATTACTACATGCATGGCTTATTACAAAGGAATGGTTCATTGGGTTATTTTGCATTGAATCAATATTTTAACTTATTATTTATTTAGATGGAAAGTAGCAAAACCATATAAATATAATAATTTTTTTAAATTATTTTTCCACATATTTTTGACACACAGTCCTGAATCAAATTTCACATTTATCCTTGGCACACAGTCACTCATTCCCATTTTATTTTCAAAATCTACCCTTTGACTGCAATCCCCGAGCTCTGTCCAATTCCGCGGACACGACTATTCGAATAGTTTTGACACACTCTGCAGAGGTTGTACACTTTACCCACAAGATACAGTAACTCACCACACAGGTGATTGATCGTAACAAAGCTTTTTAGAAACTTCCATCTAAACCTATGAATCTCTCCAATATTGCCTTCCCTATCACTTCCCTCACATAGAGCCGAAGTATAGAACAGGCGAATACTGTTGGATGGGTACCAAGACGTAGCACAGGTACACTCCCCCACACAGTTATACCCTTGTGTAACTGCCGCCCCGAGGTATCAAAGGAAAGATGTTAGAACCTTACTAAACTAGGTATGTCCCATACCAGACACGTGGTTGTACGATTAACTCAGTTCAAAGGCTTACAAGGTAAAGTCCTTAACTGACCAAGGCAAGACTTCTTTCTTCCAAAAGTTTGGCACATAGCCATCTCATTTGCCACACAGGCCCCCCTTTGGCACAAAGCCTCGGTCTACTTGCCTCAGTCTAAATCATTTCTCACCCCAAATTATCTTACGGTGCAACACATGCCAGTAACTCAACCTCCATGTAGAACCACACAGGTCTCCACATTTCAACGTCATTACCAACAACATTCCACCATTTACCAAAATGCATTCACTATTCCTTTAGTCAATATTACTTTTGTATTTAAAAAGATTACTCACGATATATGCAAGGCTAAGCAACTATTCACGGTCTAGCCTCGCGTGTTGGTATATCATTACATCCAACTTTTATTATCACTTAGGGCAACAAATGAATCATGGCATACAAATATTAAGGTCAAGGTGACAATAATAGATAGGTTGATTAACTAATCTACCCAAATTACTTAAATCCATTTTTAATTAATTTAGCATGCATGGTTTGAATCAAAATATATTTTTAAAACTTAGAAGCAAAATGATCAACGCATAACTTGCCTTCAAACAAATTGTTGATCCCGATCCGAGCTTGGTCTTGTGCTGAAAATTCTCCTCGAAGCTTTCCTAAGCAAATCAACGTCTACTCGAAATAAATAAATTCACAATAAATATAATTTATAGAGAGCAAGATCAACTCTAAAAATTCCAAAAAATTCACCAATAAATAGATCTTGATTTTACAAATTTTTAGAAATTGGAATCACCTCAATCAGAGTTAAAACGCAAAAGTTATAGCCTTTCAAAAGTTTTAAAATAAAATAAAAAGATTAAACCGAATTATACAAATTATTTTTCCATTGAAAAATTGATTTATTGCATCAGTATTGTGTAAGCCGACACACGGCAAGCTCTGGGAATGCCACGTAGACCGTGGTCTACGGACATGGTCCACCGCGCGGCTCTGGTCCACCGTGGACTCGGTCCACAGAACAGTGCTGCCACTAACACATGGACCCCTACTAATGACGTCACGGATGATGTCAACATCCACTGTGCTAGGACTGACAAGTGGGTCCCACAGATGATGTCAGCACTGACGTCATCGCTGATGTCATGGAGCACGGCACACAGCGCAACGCCTCGATTCCTACGCAGCCACACGGCACGACACTAGTGAGCCACGTGATCCGAAATTCTAACCGTTGGATCAAAATATAACGGCCAGATGAATTCGACGCTTCAGATACAACGTGACATGCGGTGGAATCCTGATGGCTCGGTGCGCGGCGAAATCAGAACCATTAATCCAAACTCCGACGGCCCAGATTGAATCTATCTTACGCATCGTGATTCGCTACGTGGCTACCCCGGTGCTCGACGCGTGGACGCATCTGCACCGCACGACTGAAATCAAACGACCTAGATGGATTCAATCCTACGCAATGGATTACCCCTACGTGGCATCACCCGGATCGCTAGATCTAGATCTAACGATCTTCATCTAACCAAGTTGAAATACTGAGAAGGTTACGTGGACTCACCTCAACCGTCGGATGATGATCTAATGGTCGAGGAAGCTCGCGAGTTCTAGCATTGGCGCGATGGGAAGAAGTGACCGGAGTTGAGGAAGACGATGAGGTCGATGACGTTTGGGGCTTCCTTCGGCGGAATGAAGTGACCAGACGGGTGCGGCTCATCGCGACGGACTCGGTTCTGGCCTCAACAGTGGCGGAGCGTTACCGACGGTGACGAAAGGAAGCAAACATTCACGCGCAAATGCATGGAACTATGGCGAGCTCTAGCGTCGGCTACGACGATTCTCGGGTGGTGAGAGATGGGGCAAAATGTGCGGAAGGAAGTTCTCTACGAGATGCGTTAGGTAATGAAGGCGGAGAGAAGGCACGTCGGCGTTAATGGCGTGCGCAATCTCCGGCTGTAACGCGGGGCGGTGGCGTTACCGGAAACTAAAGACGAGACGACATGGCGCAATCTCATCCGTTCACGTGGCGACGAATCGACGGCTACCGAAGCACACGCAACGCGGCTTCATCTGGACCATCCGATCCTGATTGAACGGTGGATATCCCGTGCCGATTAGGGTTCCGTCGGGCTGGGCCAACAGTGCGCACAGTAACGGGCTCGGCCCAAAACTATTCACACGGTTTTTCCCAGATTTTTGAATAAAAATAATTCTAAGAATTCAATTAAATCATTTGAGGCATTTAAAATAGCAGAAAAATTCTAGAAAAATTCCAAAAAATATTTTGGAACATTTTGGACTCAAATAAAATAATTTCATTTATATTTTGCAAAAACTTATTCATTAATTAATTAATTTCCAAAGAAAGGTTAAATTCCAGAAATTCCAATTAAATCCAAATAAATTCCAAAAATTTTCAAAAATTCAAAATAACTTATTAAATTCAAAATATCCAAATTTTGGGATGTTACAGTATGTCTAAGCCATTACTATATAGAACTATTTAATATTGTATTAGTGTACTAACTAGTTAGATTTTGCTTAAGGTTACAAAGGTATGAGGATTTCAATGTCAAATGTGGTTATAACAATTAGGAAATAACTGTACATTTAAAATTGTGATTTGAATTACACTGATAAAATTATGCATGCAATAATTTAAATCAAAATATACTTTAAAATCTAGGATCAACATGATCAAGGGTGTAACTTGCTTTGCTCAAAGAACTAGTATTGTGGTTCTTCAATCTCATACTCTTTTGGCAATCCGAAATCTAAATGTAAAAAATAGCCAAATTCAAATAAAACAAAAAACTGGCATAACTATTTTATTGGTATTTTGGATGAATTTAGGAAGAAAAATGAAATCAAACGGAGTTCGAACAGACTCCCGGAAGATTTAAATCAAGGAAACAGGGAGAGAAAGGATTTTTTCTAAAGGAAAATTAAGGAATTTTATTTAAAAGGAAAATTCTAGATTATTGTTCCAACATGACGGTAGAGAGGATTTTTAGAATTTAGAATTTTCTTTCTAAAGGAAAATTGGAAATACGACGCCAACGTGACACATAGATGATGTTAGCATGGAATTTCATTTTTGAAAGAATTATTTTTCAATGAAAAAATATGTGGTTTAGATTGATATGTGGGCCTGGTCCATGGGAATTCATGGTTCGCTGTGGACCGGGCACACTGCATGGTGCGGCTGGGAGCTCGGTGGTGCTCGGACGATGGTGGGGATGGCGCATGGGTGGTCGGCAACGAAGAAGAGTGAGGGAATGAGAGAGAGCGTGCATTGCGACTCTGGTGGTATGGTTGAAGGCGGTGGAAAAGCTTGGGCGGTGGCATAATCAGTGGCGCGGTGGCTGGTGGTGAGGAAGAGGCCAATTCTGCCAAAGGAGAGGTGGAGAGTCTAAATAAATTGAGGGAAAGGATCACCAAGCTCGATAACATATTTTGATGCTCTTGGGATGGAGCTCGGAATATTTAGAGAGGGCAAAGCGACGAAGAAGGCATGGCGGCCAACCGTCGGGAAGAAGAAGGTGCTCGGTGGTGTTTTGGGCGAAGGTGAGGGAGAGAGGGCTCCATGAGGGGTGAAATGGAGTGTGGGGAAGAAGTGGTGCTTGGTGCTCATTTTTATAGGGCGAGAGGGAGCTCAGGAGGGGTGGAAATGGTGGTGCAAGTCATGGTGACCAAATGGCTTTAAGCAGGATTAAGCAGGCTTTAAGCAGAGTTAGAGGTTGGTACCAGGTTCCTCCGAGAAGGGTCTTAGGATATTTGGAGGACGTACGTTGAGATGCTAAAGAAAAGTCTGTCTGAGTTCGTCGGACTGTTTGAGTTAGTGTTTTGTTATGGGAATTTGACATATCAATTAAATCCGTTTGGAGTCTTGTTTAATGCAATTTCAAGGAGTAATAGTGATGGTTGGGTTGGGAGAAGTTGATTGGAATTAAGTTATTTACTCGGGTTTGGAGTCTCTCTTGCTTGAGAAGTTTCTTGATTTGTTCTCTTCGAGTTTGACTCATGATTTTGCTACCTGTTGTTCTTGTGTCGAGTTTTAGTCTGTTCAGAATTTAGGGTCGAATTCTGTTTAGGGGGGAGAGTGTAATATCGCAATCTTTCATCTCTAGGGTTTGGCCTTTGTGTGTGTGTGTGAGGGGGGGGGGGAATTGTTGGGCTTTAGTAGGAAGTGTGGGTCTTTGTTAAGTAGGGGAAAAACTCACCAAATCCTAGCCATTCCTTCTCCAGTCAACTTCCTCCCCTACCCAGCGCCTCCTTTTTCCCTTCCTCCTAGCAGCAGCCACTACTCCCCATAGCGCCTCCCCTCCAGGAACTCCTCCCCATGGCGCCTCCCCTCCTGCCTTCCTCCCGTGGCACCTCTTCTCCAACCGAGCAGCACCTCCTTCTCCATCTTCCCTTGCTGTTGGAGCCTCTTGAGCTAAGGTAAATTCTTGGATTTTTGTTTTGAGGCAGTGGCTATAGCTAGGGTTCTTGCTAGGGCAGTTTCCTCCAAGTTTATTTGATTTTGGGCCGGATTGGAGTGGAACCCTAATCTTTGTGCAAGTTTCAGTTTCGGGCAGATTAGACCTAGTTTTTGGAGCTTCGATTTGGGGGTTTTTGAGTCGTTTCCTGGTGGGTTGGCAGTGGAGATATTTGTAGAGCTTCCTCTTACCTTTAATTGGAGATCAAGTTCACTCTTTTTCGTTTAGTAGTTTGAAAGTTATGCTACTTTTAGTGCATGCTGTTCTGGAGATGCTGAGATTAGAAGCTGATTCTTAATCTGTAGTTTAGACTTAATTAGAGGCCGATTTAGAATTTTTCAATACTTAGAAAAAATGGTAAATTTCCTTTAGATCACAAAAATGTCTTCGTTTGCATGATTTGGAGTTGTCTAGCAATTTTTATGCCTTGTTGAACCTGCTGTTCAGAATCCTATTTTCTGAAGACAGTTCAGAGTTGGAGCAATGTTTAGATTAAGTTTTGAGGGCTTTAGAGACTGAACTAGAATTTCCATTTGCCTAGAAAATGTGGAAAATTTTGTGTAGATTATGAAACTGTCATCGTTTGCTTGAATTGGATTCGTGTAGCATTAGTTATGCTTTGGTGAAGGCAGCTGTCCGGGTTGAGGACAGAGTAGGTTGCTTGGGTGGAAGTTGAGGGGTTTAGAGTAGTCTTTCTATTTGTTTGGGCAGCTAGAATTTGTTGGTACTCTTGTGGAGTATATATTTAGTATAGGACAACCTTAAATTGGGCTTTTGAGCTTTTTGTTGAGTCTTTTGACCGTCGAGACAGCAAGGGGTGAACCCGTCCCGTGAGATATAAGGGTTGGCATTTGGGTGACGTGTGGATGGAAAGTGTTGTTCTATTGATCGAATTGTCGTGGTATGATCTCTTTTTAGTTGAAAATATTTTTATATTTTGTTGCAGGAGGTGTTTTGGGTATGGCCTCGAATTCACGCCACACCGCTTCGCGTGTTAAAGAGGCAAGTACATCGAGCCTCAGAGGATGGTTTGTGTGAATAAATGAGTTTCTTGCTATGTTCATTCCTTGCTAATGTACTTGGTTTATCGCAATTGTTGCATTGCTAGTACTTTTTCCTGGGTTGACGAGAAAGAAACTCGAATGAGTGTGGTCATTGGTAAGATTGATTCATGGTAAGTAACTCTCACCGTTGAGACTGTGGAATTGGGATGTGGGAGTATGTTGAGTGTTTAGATTGCGTTCTTGAATGGGCATGTTTGTTGCAATTCTACCATTGGGTATTGATGTCGCATCTTTGACATTCATGTGCATGAGCCAAGTCATTGAATGGTCATAGGGCTAGTCCGGAGTGCCACGGGCCAGGTCGGTGAGAAAGCCATATGACCATGACTTGGGTTATTAAGTCCTGTGGGAGTAGGCCCTTCACGGGAGTGGAGTAGTTAGACCCTGTATGAAATAGGACGGGGCGAGAAGGTGTGCCATCGACGGGTGGACACCCAGCTATACCGGTATAAGCGTACAAAGGTACATAATGAGCATAAAGGCATATTGCATTGCATAGCATGGCTAATGTCATTTTATGGTTAAGGTGAGGAAAGGTTGGGTCGTGGACTCAACCAAAGATGAGGAATGAGATGAAATGGTTGTGTGGTTATGTCCCTTTCACTTAATGTGGTTGTGTGGTTAAGTCGCTTCACCTTATGTGCTTGTTGAATTTTATCAAAGGAAGATTATCAAGTTACTGCCCAGATTGGGGTAAATAAGGTATCGTCAAGTTATTATCTTGAATGGGTCTAATGGTGTTATTGTCAAGTATTGCCTTTACTTGTTCAATTGTGATAATTTTGTTCTCGTTGTACTTTGTTGAGTTTAAAAAACTCACGCTTGTTGTTGTTTATGTTTTTAGGTACTCTGAGGTCGACTTCAGGGACGGGGCTTAGCTGCACTTCACCCTCACTTTCATGCCATGTTAATTAATAGCTTGGAAGAGTGTCACGTGTTGTTATCTAGTGGTGGATCAAAGTGATATTGTGTTTGTGGTGATGTAATTGTTGCTAAATTTAGTTGCTAGAATGTTACATTTGGATGCCTAGTTCTTTATGTTTGTGAATAATATAATTGCTATCTTATTTGTCTGCTGAGTGGATGACCTCTTCTTCTAGAGAGGTCATGCCGAAATTTTTAGTGGAGTTCAGGAATTTATTAGTTTGCTAAGCTTGCTTGGGATTTAATGGCAATCCTTTTGTTGGGTTGAGCGCGTGGTGGTAACATTTAGGGCACTTTAGGTGCCGGGGTGTTACAAGGGTGCCATTGGAAAGTTCGGAATTTGATTTAAGGGCTTGATGGCATGTTTACTTAGAAATACCTGAAAGTTATTATTGTCATTATTCATTTTATAGCTATTTCAATCTAGTTATGTTATTCTTTTATAAATTTTGCTTTATTGCAAAATAACCATGCTAGCTATTCCATTGGAATAAGTCTTACATATAGTTATGTTAGAATTGCATTATGTACACAATTTGTTGAGTGCTTTAAATACTCACCCTTGCCAAACAACATCATTACCAGCTGAGGAGTACGCACCAATTCTAGAGGAGGAATACCAGGAGGATGCGAATGTTTGGGGTGCAATCCATGTTAGTTGCCTATGGTATATTGAAGGGTCATTTATATTTTCCTTTCCGCTGCAAAGTCTTAGTTTAATGTTCTTACTCTAGACCTGTGTGGCTTAATCATGTAAGTTGACCAAAAGGTTGTTCAACAAGTTATATTTAATATATGGAGTCTTTTATTCTATTTACAATGTGCATGATTGTAATATTTATCTATGTTAAGCCTATGTGCACTATCATGATACATACACATAGGGTCTGGAATTGCATATTCGGGTCCCAACAATAATGATCCAGGAAGAACAACTTGAGGAAGCTAGCTACACAAGCATCGATCATCATGAAGGGCTAATTTTTAAGCAAAAGAATAAGAAAGATGAGTTATGAAGAGGTCATCATATTTATTTGTCATGTCTAAAAATAAAAGAACGTATTGTCGCTGTGCTGTGGTTACTTTCCATAATATATAAATTTAAGGACCATGATGTAAGACTTTGGATAGGAGAACTTACCAACATTACAAAACTATAGCTTGATTCCAACAACTTTGATGGTGTGATCACACAATTCCATTTCACAAATCTAGCTAATATGAAATTTCTAGGGATTTCCAATAACCCTTTAACAAGGGTGGTCGATCAACTTTGGGTTACTCCTTTCAAACTACGTATAGCATCAGGGTTAATTGATGCTTGCTTGTAAATATGGTGGTGCAGTGCCTAGCAAATGTAGTATAATATAGCTAGTATAACCAAGCAATTAAAAGTTCATAGGCTTGATATTTCAAATACAACTATATCGACGATTGACACCCACCTAGGTTGTTATCACAAACGGTTCTAGCCTTGAATCGTTTGTGATCACCCTCCATTCAAGCCAAACTGACCCAACCCTCTGCCCCCCGGCCCTCTTCCCTATAGCCTCTGCCCCATGCCTCTATTCTAGGCACCTCCCCCTACACCTCTACCTTGCCCCATCATCCTTCTCCCCAGTGCCTTTGCCCCCTACGCCTCCTCCCCTGGCCCTCTGCCCTTGCCTCCTCCCCCAGCGCCTCTACCCTATGCTATCATCCTTCCACCCTACGCCTCTACCCCACGCTGTCGTCCTTCTCCCCCGTGCCTCCTCCCCCAGCCTTCTGCCCTAGCCTCCTACCCTGGCCCTCTACGCCCTCTACACTAGCATCTGTCCCCCTGCACCTAGTGACACCGTATGCCTCACCCGCGTCCGATGACATAATCATCCTTCATCCTCCCTTGTGCCCAATGACACCGTCTAGCTCCGTATCCCGCTATGCCCAGTGACACCATTCGCCTCCTCAACTCCTCTCCTAGGTCATCCTCCTCGATTCTTTCCCAAGGTAGCAGATCTAAAGTTCATTTGATTTGCTAATGAAATTGTTTCTACCATATTAATTATTTATGCAGCGGCTTACCTGTAAATGAATTCATAGTTGTAGATTTAATTATCTATGCTTTCATATGTTTCTATGAGGCACAATTATCTGGGTTTTGATATGTTTCTGTGAGGCAGATATGTGGTTGTATTTAGGAAATTCAAGATCCTGCAATGAGCCATATGCATGATGCACACTATTGGCAACAATAAAAGTTGACTAATTCTATTACACATAAGATGGTGGGCCGAATCATATTTACTGAAAACACTACATATCCATGATCTATAGTTATAGAAATTATGGAGCACAGTACAGCTAAATGTTAACATGATAATTAGAGCATTGTTATCTTGTTATAAATCATGATAGTTCAACACACATATGAGATGGCATAAGCATCGGTGGTATGCCTGCTAGTCTGCTACTCTGCTACATCATTTGGTTGCTTATGTCTATTTATGTGCTGGTCATGCTGGTTACATTTTTCCAAATGATACCACACCAATCACACGCTGCATGGTTCATTTCTATTATCAGGTGAATTTATAGGTAAACTTTAGTGCCTAGAATATTTTTTGGGTTTTAGTGCATATATCACCAATATTAATTCTAGGTTAATTTGATAGCATTACACATAAATGTCTCTTGTTTTTTTGCAGTAGTTAAACCGCCTATAATGCCGCATACTGCATAGATGTTTAAAAGTGGGGGAGCACTTGGTTACTACTTACCTCTATTTAGAACACAGAATTAGATAACCTACTACATATCATAATTCCTCTAAACAAGTAAATATAGATAATCGATTGAGCCATAAAGAGGTGAAATGGAAATTCAATGGCAGTTCATTTAGATGTATAGTTACAATCCATTTATTCTATCAGTTTAGTCTGAGAAAGAATTTCTCATGTGTAAGAAAGAACTAAGTTCATTTAGATGCACAGTTATGATCCATTCTATAACTAGATACTAATAAATGATTGAATGTGTGTCATGCATCAAAATCAAGTATTCAGTGATCCAAACTAGAAGCAAGATAAGCCAGATTAACTATCTTCATAGCAGTAGGGCATAAAATTGCATATCCAGTCATGTTTCGATATAGAATAAAAATTCATTACATCTTAATTTTTCTGAAATCTTATGTGTCCCTGCACCAAAAAAATCTGATTAAATGAAAATTGTATAGGTAAAAGTTATAGAATTAAATATTTTACCAATAACTTCTAGTCAGTATTATTTAGTTCACCCGGGTGCTCTTAGATATCCTTCATTTTTCACTTCAATCCAATGGTATGTTAGGATTAGTTTGATTTAATCGTCTTGAGCTAACTTTAGGCCATAGCTGATAGTGGTATACTTCTAGAATCTGGATTGAAACTTTTCTTTCCAACAAAGCTTGACGTTCTATTCATTTCATCTTAATATGGTGTTTTCTTGTAATATCATCCAAATGAGTTTGCCTTTTTCAGATAAATGGGGAATTTTAGTAGCAATATACTAGCAATGCAGTTTGAGATGGGCTAATTACATGTTAAGCCACTCTAGTTAGCCTGTTTGCTGCAAAAGATAGTATCTTGAATAATGAGAAATAACCCCATATTTCAATTTGTGTAGGTTTAATTCTCCTTTGAATCATTTTATTTATCTTCTAGCTTTACATTGGTTAATTCATACTCTTTACTATCTTGCAAAGGGGCCAGACAATTTAATTGTTTTGGGGACTTTGCACATGAAAAGGCATTTGTTCAATGATGAAATTGGAAGGGAATTGAATTATTCTCACTATTTGATGCCCTTTTGATTGCTCTATGATGCAATGGGTCCTTGATGAACTAAAACAATTAAATTTGTAAATATGGCCTTGAACTAATAGTGCTAGAAAGTATTGCTTCATGTTAGTGCTAGAAAGTATTGTTTCACTGTCTTTTGGTTTGATCAATTTATTCAGTACTCATTGTGATGCACTTTTGATTACTGTTAAGTATATTGATTGCTCTGTTCGTAGCATAATTTAGAAAGATAAGAGTTCAAGGCCTTATTTGCTTAGTTAATTATTTAAGTTCAATTGTGATTATTTGACTCTAGGTGTAGTGGAGGTAAGAGATTAATCTCTAGCAACCCTACCTTATGGTGAGGAGGTTGAAGGTCTAACAACCTTTAGTAGCCCGACACCTGAGAGCACTGTCCATACTCTATACTGTTGTGCAAAGGGGCTAGACTTTTATTCTGTAATGATTAGGTAAATTGAGTCATGTTGAATTCTAAAATGGAGTGGCAAAAGAGAGTGAAGTGACCTCTTATCTTTCTTTATTCTAAAGATAAAAATCTTTTTATAATTATAATCTCCCTAGTAGACAAAAATATTTCTCATCCCACAAATAAAGTTCTAATAATAATAACCATCCAACCTGATCTCTGATAAAATGCTACTAAGAAAGGAAGAAAATTCAACTATGAACAATACTCTTCTTACAAAGAGAGTAGAGCGATCTAATCTCTTTCCTTGTTCTAAAGAATAAAGAAACCCTTTTTTATTGTTGATTTTCTTGTTCTAACTAATACTCTTAAATTTACTTAATTTCCTCTTTTACGACCATCTATGAATTATTGATTTACCAACTTGCTTGATCTTTAATGACCTAACACAATCTAGTTAAAAAGAAGATGACATCTCCTCATTCCTTGTCGCCAAATTGATCTGATGAGCCGAATATAGAAAAACCGAGGTGAAATCCAAGAGGGCTAGGTAAAAGGCCCTAGAGTCGATATACCATCATGGCAGTCGATCCGCAGGATGGGGCCCCTACCACACCTCCTAAGGCAACGACAACATTCTGGACATTGTGTGAGATAATTGAATAGGAAAGGATCTCTATCACCTATCTATCCTGGAAGTTGCTGATAGAAGAGAAGTGTGACAGTCTAGTGACAGAAATTTTTACATCATTCGAGCTCCTAGAAGATGCCATGCACGCACTGTGACGGTATGCATTGCTAGTGGTGGGAAAGGCATGGAAGAACTTGAAGAGCACCCTTGTCAGTAATTATGTGAATAAGGAAATTACACCGTTCTAGAAGTACGGGTTTATCACTGAAGATGTTTGGGAATGATTTATTGAGATGAAGAAGACAGAAAAATTCGCGTGTCAAAGTGAAGTGCACAAGGCTGTCCAGACAAAAAACACCCACCCGCACAGACTCGACACCATTAGGTACGCGGGTAAGATCACGCAATGGCGGAGGGAGGACGATGAGGCAATTCAAAAGGAGGCATCCCCGCCATTTACCTCGATCTTAGACCCACGTACTCGAAACTGGGTAAGAGCGATGTCACATCCCACATTTTCGAGTGGCGTGTCCTTTGCAAACCCCGTAGACGAGGAAGTGTCCCAACGCTTGATATGATATCGAACTATATAATTTGTAATTAGTCCATATATAACATCATAAGTAAAATAACATGTTGGGATCTTGGATGTAGATAGTGTTGAGTACAGAATCTTCCTATAGCTCTTTCTAGGTAGACAGGGAGAAAGATATACTCTCCATAGCCGTGGGAAACAAGGAGCACTCGGGTCGCACGTGAGGCGAAGGTGTTTTCATCCCCTTAAAAATGGGATTGACACGAGACTTTCACACGTATCAGAATAGGAAGAGTACCAAAGTTGAGTGCAAGAAATGACTAGTAGTAATTATTGAGGAAAGGATTGAGGAAAGGTTGAGAGCGCATTTCAATGATCAGCTACGAAGCCTTGAGAAAAGGATGAGCAAAGGGTGGCTATAGAGAGGCACGTACATAACGTGCAAGTTCTAGATGCACAAATGCAATTCAGCCCAACTAACGGTCCAAGCAACTGCGTGTCCACCCCTAAGACAAATGTGGATGACTCCAAATTTCCTATCGATGACATTTAGGAAATATATATGTTTACAATGCTTCATAGATAGACCTGTTGAATGTGTTAGCTAATTGTGTAGATGGCCATACTGTGTAATACCCAATTGAGGCTTGCCAACGGCTCTGTTCCCTTATAGGTTGTTTGGGGGTGTGCATATCCATCCAGTTGAGGGGTGATTGTGCGCGATCGCAGGTAGCATTGGGTTACGTGAAGGTCCATGTCGATGGTGTTCATAAAATTTGTAAGGCCATCACATTGGAGATGCCCCCAAATGATGAGGTTGTGACACTAGGGCATGCCATTGCCACATTCATCCAGTGGCCTAAGAGGGACATCTCCTTCGATGATCGTCCTACAACACCGAAGCTACATGCACAATATAAGCCAGCTGCTACGCCAGAGCTACTATCACTACCGGAGCCACATGCTGCACTGAAGTAGGCCACCAAATCGGCTATCGTTCCCCATACAACACATGTCGATACTTCATTTTAGGCCCAGTCATCTCCTGTGAAGATGACCTATGATAGACGGCGAGGCGGCAACAAGGTCAAATAGAAGCAGACCACAGAGGCCTCTAACTTTCTGTTGGCCCATTGGCACGACAATTCAAGTTAGGACAATCGTTCGTATCGGTAAAGTGCTAGCAGATGCTTACAATGGCTTGCATTAGATAGAAAAATTGGTGCATGGAACAAACCAACAAGCCAGTGACACAACGAGTATCAAGTATCTCGATTAGCTTCAAGGCGGAGCATTTCTTTCACCAGTTTTTTAGGGCTTCTTTATGGTCAACTTTAACGACTTATTCGATCTCTACAACCTCAACGCTCTCGACGCCTCACTCATCAGATGCTGGACATTGTAAGTGTGTGCAATCACAGTCTACATTCGTGTCATACCGGTAAATATCATATATGTATATATGATCCTTGTTTTTATATATATAGATACATGATCAATGAAGCAAAAAAAGAGAAAGAACCGGTGGGTTTTCTTGATCCACACATGGTGTCCAAGAAACCATGGATGAAAATTTACAAGTCGTCCAAGAGTACGTGGAAAACGCATTACTGCCTCAACGAAAAATAAATTTCATACTTTTACCCCACAACCCAAGTAAAGTGCTTCACTAATTGCTATACTTGTTAATTTGTAATTTACTTGTAGTTCAAATTTAGGTTGAATGATTATGGCGATATACCTATGTAAATTTCACTAGGTTCTACTTGTAATTATATCAAGAAAAAACTGAATATTTTACCTTGGTTCCAAAAAGGACGGCACCTACAACATAACGCCTATCGCAAAATTAATTGAAACATCATTCAATATCTACAGAGCTCATGGAGGGCCACACAAGGACTTGTCGCAGCTAAAGAACATTCATATATTTTTGTTATCTGTTAGTATGCAATGATCCTTCACACTCTATAATAATACCTCTAGAACTAACCAATTATATTTTAGCAGTGCCACCATCAACCAAAAGCTGCTAACCAATGTGAATTCTATATTTTCCACAACATACAAGTCCTCATTGGTGCAAAGACCAATTTATTGGAGGTTTGTCAATCTTGCAATAATTGTTTCTGCTTATCAATTTATATGCAAGCAAGACTTTACTCTTCCCATCGACAGGCTTGTAAATACATTGAATCTGCATTGGAACAGGTTAATTTGCCACGAATGTGAGGAAAACTATGTGCCTTCTTGATGCGTGAGGTCATAAATCAAAAAGGCAAGTGCCACTCAACCTAACCTGATGAGTTGTGAATTTGTTAGTTACCCACTTGGGTTAATTTGTGAACCTTGCGTTATGAATTTGTGAGTTGTAGTTATGGATTTAATTGGTTAATATATCTGAGTTGATTTCTAAAATGGATACACTATATGTAGTGTGTAATATGTAATCTGAGTTGATTTCTAAAATTTATATCATGATAATATGCTTATGATGTAAATTATGAAATATGTTTTGTTTCAAAGGGCATAGCTAGCAGTTCTTGAGGTTAGTCCGTAAATAAAAAAGTGTAAATACTAAAAATACAACATCACAGATGGTTCTAAATAAGAATCGTCTATGATGACATAGACGGTTCCCAATTATAACCGTCTGTCGTCACATACTCTTCTAAATAAGAACCATACATGATGACACAGATATCACATACAGTTTCCAATTATAACCGTCTGTGATGACAAAGACATCATAGACGGTTCCACTTTAAAACCATCTGTGATGTATGTTACATCACAAACGGTTCTTGTTTAGAACCATCTATAATGACAATTTTCCTAAATGGTTATCAAACTGTGTGTGATGTGCCCTTTTATCAGTGACACTTTGTTACTGATGGTTCACTAAACCATTTGAGATAACAATTTTCAACCGTTTGTGATGTTGTGTTCTGTAGCAGTGATACCACATACAACTAACAAGGTTCACCATGGAAGCATATATGCCCTAAAAATCCCTCCTGGTTTTGAAAATTAATGACAATTATGTTTAAGATACTAACATTGTCGTTGAGTATATTGAAATAGGTTAGTCTCATGGATTGATGATCATAGAAGAATGAGAATGGTGCAAAAGAAGATCAAATTATCAATCAAGTGACAAAGGTAAAAATCTAAGAACCTTTTTCTAGTCATTTTACCGATCTCGAAGTTTGGAGAAAAGATCGGATTACTAGAAATAAGGTCGTACTATTAAGAGGGGTCTTGACGTTATCTTGATATCGTTTTAAGGTCTAAAGGCTCAATCCAATAATTACACTCATGCATTGTCATATAGTAGTCAAATTTTATAAACTCCATAAGTTTCAAAGAAAGTCTTTGGAAACTCGGTGCTACCGCCAATGCTATCCCGGTGCTACCGGGACAGCGGTAGCACCGACCCCAAGGCCGGTGCGTAAAAACCCGAGAGGGGTTTCTTGGGGGACCGGGTAGGGTAGTGCTACCGCCCATGGTAGCCCGGTGCTACTGGGGGAGCAGTAGCACCGGCCCCAAAGCCCGGTGTAAAAATTCCAGAGATATGCGCATTTGGGTATTAGGTGGACCGGTGCTACCGCCTATGGTATCCCGGTGCTACTGGAGAAGCGGTAGCACCAGCCTCTTGGCCCGGTGCAAAATTTCTAGTAAGCATGTATTTTGGGAATTTTAGCAGGGCGGTGCTACCACCCATGGTAGCCCGGTGCTACCGGGGTAATAGTATCATCGACCTAAATGATTGGTGCAAAAATTCCAGAGAGTACCCTCTTTGGCCTGAAAAATAAAATAGAGGCCCGGTGCTACTGGTCCTAGTTGGGCGGTAGCACCGGACCCACTGCTCAATGACCTCTGGTAACATATTTAATGCTCTGACCCAACCATTGGGATGGAGCCTGGTGCTACCGGTCCTATATGGGCGGTAGCACCGGAAACCTGATTTGGTCAGGATTTCAAGCTCAAACGGCTAGTTTTGATGGTTGGGGCTATAAATACCTCCCCACCTGCTCTCTATAGGGATTCTTGGTCCTCATTGATGATATTTGAGCTCTAGCAAAGCCTTCTCCTCTCTCTAGTGCATTCAATTCTCATTTTGAGCAAGTAAAGAGAAAAATTGAGTGTTGCATTTAGTGTGAGCCTTTAGACACTCAAATTCGACCCCAAGCAAGTGTCAAGACTTGTTACTCTTAGAGGTTGCCACCTCCTAGACGGCTTGGAGGCATGTGGAATTGGTGATCTTCTCAAGGAAGCTTGTGAGAAAACCCGATCGGTTGTGAAGGCAAGAAGCTCGCCTACCCGGAGTGGGGAAGAGTTACCACTAGTGATCGAGGAAGGCTCAAGGAAACAAATACACTTTCTAAATCTACAGGAAATTTCCTACATTTCTCTAGGCAACGAAAAATCCTAATTCGGCCTGTAGCTATATCTAATCTTCAGTTGAACATTTCGGGTGCAATCCACAACCTAATCTGGATAGTCAACACCAAAAATAGCATAACTTTCAATTGGCTAATCGGATTTTAGTGTTCTTACACTCAAATTAAAGGAATTCGACGATCTACAACTTTCTCTATAGCCAAATACTCAGGAAATGATTTTACCTTGCTCAAATCGATGCTACAAAATGGCTGACGAATCTGCTCAAAAACAGCACAGGATTCCCTCCATTCTAGGGCTAGTTTCCCTCCAAAACTCCCAAATCTAAGAACCCTAAACCACTCTAACCAGTCAAGAACTCCCCAAGGAGCAGCAAGCAAAACCCCAAACCCTACCCATGCTTACCTTCAAGGAGGAGGAATAGGGAGGAGGGCGCCGGTCGGGGAAGGGGGGCCGCGGCTGAGAGGAAGAAGAGGAGGCGTCACCGGCCAGGGGAGGGAGGCAGGGGCGCACGGCCATGTAGGAGGAGCAGGGCGCATAGGCCAAGAAGAGGAGCAGGGGAGCATGGGCCAGGAAAAAGGAAGCCAGGAAAAGAAAAAGGGGAAGAAAGGATAAGCTTGGGTGGAAAAAAATTAGGTGGGGAGGAAAAATTTCAGAAAACCCCTCTCACACAACCTAATTTTAACCCTAACCCACACAGATAGGTCGACAAACCCCCGAAAAAGCCGGCAAGAGGGACCTACGCTCACCCGGCTGAAATTCCAAGACTTGGAGCAAGGATCTGCAGAAGCAATGGGTCCACCAAACCCCTCGGGACAGAAAGTTTCAATGAAAGAAATATCTGCGGTACTACATTCTCACCCCCTTAAAGGAATTCGACCCCGAATTCTCAAAACGCCAGAAACAAAAACAAAGTCCACAAGAGACTCAAACTTCTTTGCAACTCAATCATCTATGCAAAGACTCAAATGGATCCAAACGGAAAACCAAATTCTCAAATCCAACTATTTACAAAACGATTTGACTTAGCTCAACTAAGCGCAATTTCTTACGATTAAGCATGCACTCCAACTTCTACTAAAGTTTGAAAGGGACACAACTCCCTGGCATTCTAGACTCCAAAGAATTTCCTAAACAAGGAATCTCATAAGAACCTCCTCAACCTTCATCCTCAATACACCCACTTAAGGACTCGATCATAAAAATTTATATGTCAAAACTCAATATCAACATATCATACCACTATCTTAAGAATCAGTCTGGCATAACTTAGACTAGACTTTCTTCTAGCACTAAAACACACTATACCTTTTACTTGATTATTCTTCTCAACAGAAGAGGGTATTAACTTCTAAACTCATCAAAACTCTAACCTCCTCTTTCTACTGCTCTATCATGATTCATCAAACTCAAGATGACACAATCATCGCGAGACACATCCCTTTAACATGCATTTAACCATTTTCACCATTAGTATTTGAACGGTCAGCTGGGGTTCCCAACTTGAACCCCCAAAGAATCAATTACACAAAATCCCATCTTTTCCAATGGTTTGACCTTTTTCACAAAAAATCAAAATTAACCAATGCTCTCAAAAGAATTAGCCCACTTGTGGCATCATTTTTTCCTTCCCAATTCACAACAACAATATATTTTTGTTTTATGATCTCTCCCAGGCATATCTCACACCCAGGGACAACTAGCTAAATTAAATGTTCACAATCAAACACTTTATATCAAATTGCCATCACCTTCTTTACCACCAACGATATTCTCAACAAAAATTTGAACCAAGACATCAACAACCTCCATCACAATCCACCCTTATACCACTAATGATCAACACCTAGCCTAAGCTAGGGTCGTAAATCATTACCAAACCACAATTGGCTCTTTCCCTACGAGGGTCTCACCCCACATTCTTTCACTCAAATAATCAAGCTCAAGAGTATAAATCCTTATTATACTCAGTACTATACCATGAACAGTCATATTCTTTAACTCCAGCTAGATTGCAAAAGAGATACAATTCTCTTTAAACCAAATGAACCACATACACCACCTTGGAGAGCATTCAACAAAATCCAGTGATCACTCATTTTCTTTTCCTAAGCCAAATCGCAAAGGAAAACTTAAATCTCTTACATCACATAAACCACTTTTATCATTTCCAAATCAAAGCGATAAAATTCGCGCCGGGGAGCACTCAAATTAAAAGAGAAACCCCACACAATTCATTGCCAGAAGCTCTCATAATAACCAAGAAGCAATTTAACTAGCTTTCACCAAAGCAAAACCTTTTAAAGAGAAAGGGAAACTCAATTCATACGCTAGAACGTGATCCATTCATACATTCTTGAGTGTCAATCCCACAGTCATCAAACAAGCCAACTATCTTAGCCAAGACAAAAGACTGACATGGTTCAATGAAATAAAATATCCCGGAATCCATCAACCGATTACTTCGAAAACTACTCTTTCATCCTCACTTTCAATCATCAAAGCCAAGTCTGCAACTTAATCAGGGGAGTTCTATTACCCACTAATTAAAACCCCTTCACAAAATGGCACGTACTCCCAAAAAATCATACAATCAATTTGAATCTGTAAACCTTTAAAAGAAGGTTCAACTCGAATCCCACCATTGCTAGTATTCCAATGCTCTTAGCCATTAAGGATTTCATATTCATCAAATCCTGAAGAGTCCAACAAGTTTGAACATAAGTTACAATATCCAATCTGTGTTTAATTACTTTCTACTATTCATAAAACCACCATTGGTTATATTATCATCAAACCATAAACCAAGTCAATCGCATGACAACAAGAAGGAGAACCACGTCCTTACTTCTTTAACACAAATAACTTATCAGTTAATTCAACATAAGACGAGCGTCATCATCTTCTTTTGATCTACTAACCATGACGAACCATCATTCATACAATGGTTTATTCCAAGCTTAAAACATATCTTTTCAACATTGATTTAGGTGTAATCAACAAATACCTTTCGTACAATCCCTAAGTCACATTTTAATATCCCCAGTTCATTCCACTAATAAATAATCCTAACCACGCGATACGATCTCCACTAGTCATATTTCATAATTACGTATCCCAGATAGACATTCGTCAAGGACAAATTCAACCTTTTATACAATCATTCCATATCCCTATTCTTTGATTACACATTGATCATGTAGTTTTATAAATCCACAATTTAATTGACCCATAAGCAACATCAACCAACAACTTTTATGTCTTTACACCATAACCTTGCTATACTAATTTATCGCTCAGATGATTTTATACCTTCTCAATTGTGATCAATACTAGCTTTTTAGGAGCACAAATCTCGGAATTCCCGTTAAATCCCATAACTCACAACACCTTGCATAACTCTAGTCAACTTTTACTTTAGATCATTTATCATCTCGATTAGTCTTTCTCTATCAACACAATAATTTAGGTTGTCTTTAAACAACCAACCGATTCACTTTAACAGAATCAGTAACCCACATCATCTGAAAGCTCTAACCACTCATCATACACTTTACGTCTTGAACATCCTCATGGCTCATATACCCAACCTTTAAGGAAATCACAGCTCTTAAGCATGAATGAACACCGATAAATAGTTTCTTCTTTCCAGAAAAACCCAAACAGAAATTGCAAGAGAGCTCAACTCTCAAATTCCCAGACTCTAGTAGCAAAAGCTCTTCCAAATAAACACCAAACTCCAAACTTCCACGAAACAAGAGGGTTTTCAAAGATGATCTCCCAAACAAGTAAAACGACGAGATCAAATACCCCTTACTCTTACAAAGACACAGAACCTCAGCCCTCCCAACCAGGTCTGGCACAACACAACCATAACTCTTTTAACCTCAATGAAAGACAAACACAGGAATAAATCGATAACTTCCTCCATAAAGCAACCAACAAAACTTGGCGTCAAAGTCGAAATAGCAATCAAAAGAGGCATAACATTAAACTCTTCCTCTTTGATTCCAACCAACTAAGACCAAGGAAACCATCCAAATCGATCGATAGAACGGTAAAAGAAATCCGAAAGGGTCTACCACCAACTCTTCTATTTGACTCCAACCAACTATCCGATCTACGACATAAAAGACAAGCACTCTCTCCCACGGGAGGTTATTAGTCCTTCGGTGATGGCTCTAACCGGCCACCTGACAAACCACAACCTTACTACGAACAAAAGAAGGTGACCGGAACCCTTCGGCACCATAGCATCACTTAATCTCAATAACAAGAACAACTCAATTCATTCCTTTCATAAACATAGCAATATACATTGTCAAATGTAGCATTCAACATCAAAGCTTAAATACAACATTTAAGCGTAAAGCAACGATACCCATACCCTTTCCTACTGTGCATCAGAGTGTGTCAAGTTTTAAATTAATTAACCACTCTACTTCAAATTTTAAGGTTGTTGCCCTAAGGCCAAATTTTTAACAAGAGTGAAAACCTATGCCATGTTTCTAATTTCACGCAGCAAAATTTTAGTTTACTCTAGAGAATTTTGCTAACTTCACATGCCACGGACCTAACGCCGCTCGATACCAAATCAGAATACACCCGGCACCCACAGTGCCCTGAGTGTTACCAAAACAGGAAATAAAATTAGATAAGGAAGATCAACTCTAATAGTACTCCGAAATCCACTAAAAATTTCGGCAGCACCTACCCTAAAATTAGTGGACATCCACTCAGCAGGCAAAAAGATAACAATAATAATATCAAGTGTAAGCATCTAGGAATCTAATCAAGACATTCTAGCAGTTAACTTCTAACAACTATTAGTCTTAACATCACGGAGATCATAATAACCACCACAAATTTATTACAGTGATCACACACTAGATAGCGTTACGAACTATAAACCACATTGTTCCTTTATCACGATATGAAGGTGAGTGCAGGTGATGCTACTTCCCATCCCGACTTGAAGCGCTTCAAGTACCTAAAATCACACAAACAACAAATGTGAGTCGAAGACTCAGCAAAGCATATCAAAGAAATAAAATCATAGTTAAATAGCATTTCTTAAGCAGTAACATAACAACGATTCTTATTTTAATTCAACAAGCAGGAAAAACAAAACAAAAAAAACAGTAATATCACAATCATTACTCATCTTTAATTGAGTCCACAACTCAACATCTTGACCCTTTTTCACATTACTCAATAGTCTATCATTAGCAAGGCAATACAAATGATGCATGCTTTCATGCTCATGCACCTTTTCATCAATTATACCGGTATAACGAGTGCACGCCCGTCGACATGCACCCTCTCAGTCCACTCCATCCCGTGGAGGGGCCTACTCTTACTGTCTCACTCCCGTCCATTCTTGTGGGTGGGACTACAAGGTAGGACTTTCGTACTCACTACGTGTGAGTACAGAGGCCCGCATCAACATGGGTCGCCTCTTATGTAATGAATGCGCAAATGCAAGTGATATAAATGAACTACAAGTTTCATCCTATTTCAACTCCACATCTGTCATAGACATGTTTATAAGCACAAACACAAACATGAATATAAACACGCACATTATCATTTAATCACATTCATCACTTTATCATTTGCATCAACATAAACATACTCATTTGTACAATTCATAATGCAATGCAATAATTGCAATTAAATAACTTACTTTCCAATTGCTAACATTCATCCATCCTCATCATCATAAGTTTGGAATATAGTTTCTACCTGCACCAATCACAAAAGACCCACGACGAATTCGGGACCTCTGGATGTACTCAAGTCAAATCGGAACTTCCAACTGACGGTCGGACACTTCCGATCATTCCAGAGAAGGATCACTTTGGGGACTAATTGCTACCTAAAACTTCCCTCATAGGAATTAAGGTAGCAATTACACCCTTTTAATCCTAACAACTACACTAACTTCTCGTATTCAACATCTTTAGACACCTTACTCATTCATCTAATCTACACATCAAAACACTCATTTCAATTGCAAATATCACCTGATGTACTTGCCTTAAACCGCGGGAAGTGGAGTGGTGCACAAAGAAGAAGAGGCTACTCCTCCTGAAAACAGAAATCAAATACAAACACAAATTACCGACCAATCAATCAATCACAACATTACTTAAAATATCGACGATCACTCCCAGAATTAGCTCTACTTTTCAACTAAAGCAACTCTAGACAGCAGCTGCGAAAACGATCCTAACTTTGGATTCGCTTAACCAAATTGAGTGAACTCAGATTCTAATTAATCACAAGAGGATAATATACAATTCTATTACAGGCATTTATTCAGAAGATGCATTACTAGTTCCCAGATTAGAGATGAACAGAGGTTATATAAATTAACAGTAGTTCTGAACAGCAGGTACTAAAATGAATATAACTTTTAATTGGCTAAGTAAAAATTTGCATTCTTGGGCTCCAAATGACCGCAAGAGGATAACCTATATTTATCCCATAGCCATTTGCTCAACACCTAAAAGTAAAGTCCTCAAACAACCCTCTGAACTTCAGACCAACTTTGAACTTTCAGCAAAAATCTCAGTTCTGGACAGCGACTTCAACATGCCATAACTTTTGATTCCTAACTCCAAATCAAGGAAAAAAATACACTTTCTAAATCTACAGGAAATTGCCTACATTTCACTAGGCAACCAAATCCTAATTCGGCCTGTAGCTATATCTAATCTTCAGTTGAACATTTCGGGTGCAATCCACAACCTAATCTGGACAGTCAACACCAAAAATGGCATAACTTTCAATTGACTGATCGGATTTCAGTGTTCTTACACTCAAATTAAAGGGGATTCGACGATCTACAACTTTATATATAGCCAAATACTCAGGAAATAATTTTACCTTACTCAAATAGATGCTACAAAATGGCTGACAAATCTACTCGAAAACAGCACAGGGTTCCCTCTATTGTAGGGCTAGTTTCCCTCCAAAACTCTCAAATCTAAGAACCCTAAACCACTCTAACCAGTCAAGAACTCCCCAAGGAGCAGCAAGCAAAACCGTAAACCCTACCCATGCTTACCTTCAAGGAGGAGGAATAGGGAGGAGGGCGCCGGCCGGGGAAGGGGGGCCGCCGGCTGAGAGGAAGAAGAGGAGGCGCTGCCGGCCAGGGGAGCGTCGCCGGCCAGGGGAGGGAGGCAGGGGTGCACGGCCCGGTAGGAGGAGCAGGGCACACAAGCCAAGAAGAGGAGCAGGGGCGCATGGGCCAGGAAAATGGAAGCCAGGAAAAGAATTAGGTGGAGAGGGAAATTTTCATAAAACCCCTCCCACACATCCTAATTTTAATCCTAACCCTCACAAATAGGTCGACAAACCCCAAAAAAAAGTCGGCAAGAGGGACCTATGCTCACCCGACTGAAATTCCAAGACTTGGAGCAAAGATCTGCAGAAGCAATGGGTCCACCAAACCCCACGGGATAGAAAGTTCCAATGAAAGAAATATCTGTAGTACTACATTAATAGTAAATTTATTAGATATTTCTCAAAGTAAACTGGCACACAACCCTAAACCATATTTCATCATTTCCATTGCCACATAGCTAGGGACATTGTCTGAAATTCTCGAGCATTGTCCATAACTAGGGACATGACTATCCAAATAGATTGACACTCTAAAGAGGTTACATACTTTACCCATAAGATATAATTACACTACTACAGAAATGATTTTTCTTGACACCAAAGATTTCTTTCCACAGGCGGATTAAAAGGAGAGCTGCCTCTAAAGACTGCGGGCGGTCCTTGGGGCTAAGAATTGCCTATGTAAAGGTATCTTCACAGGCGGCTCTCTTAAGAAACCGCCTATGAAAATATTGATCTTTTTACAGGCGGTGCCCTTTAGATGCCGCCTGTGGAAACTGTGATCTTCACAGGCGGCTCTCTTAAGAAACCACCGAGAGAAATTGCGATCTTTACACAAGCGGCTTTCTTACGAAGCCACATGTGGAAATCACAGTTTCCACAGGCAGTACATTAAGTAAGCCGCCTTAGTTAATTATATTGATGGCCTAATTAATTAATGAACCCCTATGGTAATGTTCAAGTCTTTAAAGGCGTAGTTCTTAAACAAACCACCTGTCCAAATTTTGTAAATGCTTGTCTGCAAATTTTTTGACGAAGGAGATGTCGGTATGCATTTTCGTGTACGCACCGGATCATCCTTTGTTCTACAATACCTGCAAAAAACAGAAATCCAACGTCCAAACAATACTCGGTATGCGTTTTCATTGACGTACCAGATCATCCTTTGTGTTGCAACAACGGCACTACACAGAGAAATCCAACGTCTAGAAAATACTCCGGTATGGTTCTTTTGTCCGTTGACAGATCATCCGGTGGTGCTATTTTGCTTGATCATTATTATTTTCTGCAGGCCGTTGTCTTAGGGAGCCGCCTGTGGAAACTTCGCTTTAAAGCTCTAAACAGATCATTCCTGTGGCAGTTCTAGGCAGCCCCAAAATTGTGAAAACAAGGGGGGGAGAGGTTTTGAACTTGAAATCCTTGGAATAGTTAACTCTGTAAGGTAAGAGCATCTCATTCCTAACATTTGTAGAGGTTTCATACATGTTTAAATTGTGTAATTTCGGTTTATATCTAGCGGAAAGGAAGATGTAGTGTAGAGATAATGTGCATGGGAGAGGGGGATGAGGCTCTCACCTTCTAGATCTATATACAGATCTTGTATCCCTCCCTCTCTCTAGATCTAGAGGGAGAGAACCGTCCCCCTCTCTAGATCTAGAGGGAGAGAACCCGGCCTCCCCTCTCTAGAGGGAGAGGACCTTACATTCTTTCCTGATTTTAATAAAATCATTTCATAGTATTTAACTTAGGGTTCTCTTGTTAAAGTTCTATCTAAATAATTGACATTTTGATCTGATTTTCTGTTTCAGGTTCAAGATGGAAAAGGCATGGATGTACAATGCCCCAAGAAATAAGGGTGTATTCCTCAAAGAGCTCCAAACTTTTATTAAAGCCACTCGGAAGGATGCCTGTACTAAGAAGGAAAAGGAAATACTTTGTCCATGCAATGACTGTAAGAACAATGTCGGGTGGAGAGATTTAAGTGTAATCAGAACACACCTGATCATGAGAGGTTTTATAGAGGATTACACATGTTGGTCCAAACATGGCGAGCAACGTACATCGCAAACAACCGATACTGTTGATCCCGATCTCGTGGATGATCAAAGTGCCGGAGGCGACACTGACGGTTTGGGAGATGACGCTCACGTGCATGCTCGTTTGCTAGATGATGGTCGCATCGCTGATGTAGAGGAAATGTTGTGCCATACCGAACCGCGGGTTTTAAAGGAGATGACAGGTTTATATAATATCGATGCGTTACACAAAGCAGCGAATGATCTGTTATATGAGGAATCCAAGGGTTGTCCTCCAGAGTTTACGGTGTTGCATATGGTGCATGATCACGAAAAGAGTTTCGTTAAGTTCTGAAATCACCAATCATATACTTTTTGTACGTCATCCAGGTGTAGCTTGATGGAATCACCAATCATATACTTTTTGTACTTTTTGTGATTGGTGATTTCATCAAGCTTCTCGTGGATGATCTACAAAAAGTGTATGATTTGTGATTTCAGAACTTGATGAAACTCTTTTCGTGATCATCCATGTGGATCTTCCATGTCGTCTGAAATTTCTCCATCTTGTGACAACTACTCCAACAATCTTAATTGAGATGAAGTTGCTAGAGAAAATTTATAGAACTAGGCACTCGCTTTCAAATGTTGAAAGACCATGTGGAGGTCTATACCTTTGTGTGATGAGTAATTGACTAGATTAAAGGTTGATCCGATGAGTAGCTGACTAGATTGAAAGGTTGATCCGAGTCAGAATGGTCTTGAAGCATTTTGATATAAGTCTCAACCAAGTCGTGTTTCTTTGCTGAAATTCTCTAACTCTTCAACTGGTTCTCTTTCTTAGCGGTTAAGAGTCTTTGCTGAGTTCTTCCAACTTTGCTGAGTTTTTCCAACTTTCCGACTGGTTTCTTTGCTAGGTTCTGTGTTCCGAGTGGTTCCTGTCTTTGCTAAGTGCATCTAGTCTTTTTGACTGATTTTCTTCATTTGGTGAAGGCCGAGTGCCGAGTGCTTCCAGTCCTCGCTGCTTGATTTTTAGCTTCTTGACAGGTTTCCTTCTGAGTTGAGTACCTTGCTGTGATCAAGGGATTGCTAAGGACTCAACAGGTGGTTAGCCGAGTGGTTCGCCAGGTGGTTAGCCGAGTGGTTAACTAGGTAGTTAGTTAGGTAAATTAAGCCTTATGGCTAGCTAAGCGTTTCAACCGAGTGGGCTTGAGTATATGGATTTGCCGACTGGTTTTTGTTAAGTTGTGTTTGACTATTTTGAGATAGTCAGCAAATATGATTGTGGGCATTGCTATGTAAAAGGTTTCCTTGTCTTGATGGTTGCAGGACCACTGTTGTAACATCCCAATTTTTGACTTTTTCAATTATTAAATATTATTTTAATACAATTTGTGTTTTTTTTGTGAATTTCGCGGATTTATCGGAATTTCCTGAGATTTATTCGGATTATCTTAAAAGTATATTGTCTCTTGTCAAAAACCAAATATAATTAGATAAGTTTAAAATAAAGTTTCTCTAAAAATATTTTATCTGAGTCCAGAATACCCCAAGAACAATTTTAGGATTTTTCTGGAATTTTTACTGGTATTTTCGTTGCCTGAAACAAATCCAAATGTTTAATCTAATTATTTAAAAAAATTCGGTGTTTCATTTCTCGCGATGCTACAGTAACCGAAGCTACAGTATTGCGAAGCTACAGTAATTCGAATTATAGTACGCGAAGGAATTTTCCGTTTCTCTGGAAGCGCAGCCGAGTCAAACTCTAACGCCAAGGACTTGAGTCCTTCCATGTCCGGCGGGAGCTGCACGCGAGCGAGTCAAACTCCAGCGCTTGGCTTTCCATTGCTAGTGCCGTAACCAATAAGGAAAACGGAGCCGTGTTAAACGGAAACAGGACGTCGTGGCCGTTTGAATCGCAGGCGATTGGCGCCGAATTTGGTAAGGCACGAAGTCCGTCCGGGAGAAACGCGCGGAAAAGGAAAGGTGGCCGATTCAAGCGCTGGTTATCGCCTTTGATTCGATTTCCAAATTCCGCCGCGCGTCGGTCACGGATTTGATTTGCTTTCCATCCTTGCGCACCCGCCAAGGCTATAAAAGCCCCGTCCGCACCCTGAGGTCCTTCATCCCAGAGCACATCCACTGGTGCTAGTTTTCTCCGTTGAATCGTCGTCTAGAAACCAAGCGAGCGTCCAAGGAAAATCAAGAGCGATCAAGGAGTTGCGCCAGCGTTCGTTGATTTCACGGCGGATAGCAGCGCGAGACGTTGCGGAGGAATTGAGCGGCAAGGAATCGGGAGCATCGAGCAAGTCGCGTCGTCGAGGAAAAGTCGCAAGCATCGCCAGGAGATTTCCAAGCGCGTGCTGCCGGGGTCGTCGTCTCCGGTGGATTCAAGTCGCCGCTCTGCAATCGCCGATCGGGAACTTCGTCAACCGTCGGATCTTAATCAAGCGATCGGAATTCGTCCACGTTACTGCGGAATCGGTAAGCGTTTCCGAATAAATACCAACCGTTGGATTCAAGTCGGACGGTTGATATTAGGCCACGTAGTAGATTTACCCGTAACCATTAGATTGAGTTTATCAGCCTAAATTTCGCCACGTATCGTCCGTATGATCGGGCGAAAAAGTCGGAATTTCTTTTATAAAAATAATTCGATTAAATTCGGGACTTATGAATTAGGGTTTATTTTCAGTATTTTAAAACTCCAAAACCTTATAACTTTTGCATATGAACTCGGATTTGGGTGATTCAAATTCCGAAACATTTGTAGAATTGAGATCTATCTATTGATGGTTCTTATCTGGATTTTTGAGTTTGTTTGTTCTTTGGTTTTGGTGTTTATTTGCTTTCTCTCTCGATTCGCGTAGACGTTGAGTTGAGCGAGGTATCAGAAGAAGGATTATTATTTCAGGAGCAATCTTCGGAGCAATACCAGGAACTTAAGCAAGGCAAGTTGTGCTTTGATCATGTTGCACCCATAAACTAGATTGCATGCTATTTTGATTTACTTTATCGCTTATTATTTCATGAGTACAAATGTTTTCAACTTAAGTTTGGGATTAGCTATCATACCCTTTGAATTATACCCTACCTTGATAATTGTATGCCATAATCCACTTGTTACCTTAGGATGGTTCATTATAGTTGGTTGATACTGAAATCAACATGGATGGTTAGAACGGAATAGAATTGCTTAGCCATGTTACGTCATCACATGTTCACAAATTATGGTTTAATAATCTTGACTAATGGAATATGGAACAATGATGAGAATTTGTGTGCCATGTGTGGTCGCACAAAGAGATTGAGTTGTTGTGACAATGAGTCACGCGAGCGATGTTGATTTGTGGAGAACACGTGGTGTCTGGTAATCAACTGGGATGGGCAATTCATTTAGACTGGGGCAAGTGGCAAGATTGTTTATGGTGGGCCAAGAGTGGCAATGGGACAGTCGTATATGGTTTTTATTTGGAGAGATCACTTTTGTTAGTCTTGCCTCGGTCACAACTAAGGACTTAACCTTGCGAGCCTTTGACCTGAGTCTAACTTGCAACCACATGTCTGAAATGGGACAGCTTAGCTGACTAATTTGCAAATGCTTAACTTAAGTGCTATCTTGGTGGTGTGGGTCCGAGTTCACGGGAGAAACTCACATGGCGCAAGAGGGGGGCCCTGTCGTGGCAGCGTAGCCCTTCAGTGTTGAAACCTTAGCGGGTAGCACTGGGTTAAGAGGATGCATTGTAAAGGCTTCGTTACGATCATTCGCCTGTGTGGTGCATGGTTGTATCATGTGGGTAAAGTGCATAACCTCTGCAGAGTGTACAATCTATTCGGATAGCCGTGCTCACGGTATTGAGCAATGCTCGGGAATTACAGTCAAGGGGTAGTTAATTAAAATGGGCAACTAGATGGGATGGCAGGATGCCATGTGGATAATGGAATTTGATTTAGGATGAACACTTGGGATTGATTTGAGAAACAATGGAATCTATTACTTGTTATTATTTGTTTTACTGTCTTTTCAATCTACGTATTGCTTATGTTTGAAAATGCTGCTTTACTGCTTATGAGCCACCTAGCCATTCCTTTGGAATAAGCCTTGCACGTAGTTATGATAGAATTGCATTCTGTGCACAACTTGTTGAGTACGTGTTGGTGTACTCACCCTTGCTTACAAACCAACAACAGTGGAGGAGTCATCGCCTGTGCTTGAAGAGGACTTTCAGGTGGACGCGAGTCACTAGGCCAAGCCTTGTCGATGCTGTGGTGTCTTGATGAGTCACTCGTCTTCTACTGTTTTCCGCTGCATTTGTCTTATTTTATCTTAGTCTTGCCCCATGAGGCCGAATAAATGTAAGTGATCATAAGATCATACACTAGTTATATTAAATAAATGAAGTCTTATTGTTATTATCGTTGTGTATGATGTGATGCTTACCAATGTTAAGCCGTGTGCACTAGCGTTGATCCTGGGAATAGTGCGGCATACACGGTGGATCAGAATTGGTGAATTCGGGTCCCGACAACTGTGCTAGGTCATGTTGAGGCGGAAGATGACCGGGACTAGGCGAGATGCGTCAGAGGTCTAGAACGGTTGGGAGATCGCCAGAGGATGACCGGAGATGGAGTTCGAGCAATCTAAGAAGGTAAGGAAAAGAGCAGATACTAGCTAGATGCTGCAAGGATCAATGAGGACTATTGGAGTACATTCTAGTTGATAGGAATAGCGGGTCTAGTAGTATGCTTTGAGAACCATGCAAGAAAAACCCTGTGTTAGCGGGTTTAGGGTTTCCCCTTGCAGGCTGTGTGAGTGGGCGCTTCCTAGCCCTTAGATGAGTCTCTAGGGTTGAGAGCTGCATCTAAGGGTGGTAGGTGGCCCAAGAGTTGTATAAATATGGAGGGATGCCTTCCTCAACCATGTGGTTGGTGGGGATCCTAGAAAGTTTTTAGAGGTTTTGAGTGTTCTGTCGAGCTTTGCCCACTTTTGTGTGTGTGGCTTTGTAACCCCCCTTCCAGGAATACAAGATTCATATCAAAGATTTCAATACTTTCATTTTACTTTCTATCATTTACTTTATGCAAGTTACCCTCTGCAAATTAAGTTACGCAATTTACTTTATGCAAGTTGATTCTTCCGTCTGCATTCTTTCTTATGTCTTTTGCGTTCTTGAGTTGATTGATCTTGTATTTCATTTCTATGCTCCTATAGCTTGCTATACTTGAACTTCCCAGATCTTTTCATCAGAATCAAGTTTTACACCGAATTCCCTGTTCTTTCTGCTTTTCTTAAAGTGTTCATCCTTCTTGGACAGAAAGATCGATTCTTTGGTATCAATCTTGTTGATCCCTTCGGGAATCAAGTTTCTTGGTGAACCAAGATCACATCTACCAATTTTCTGCGAGTTTTATTGAGGAAATCAAAAGTTCTTGTGATTCTTGTTCTGGTGGAGGCTTCTGTTCATGAGAAACTTTCGGGTCTGGTACTCTCACCTACTCCTGTAGGGTACTACTAGCTTTTTCTTCTCTAGAACCTCTACCCTTTCGAGTGATCTTTTGTGTTAATCTTTTGGAATACTTTGTGTGGGAAAATTTGATTGCGACCATTCACCCCCCCTCTGTTCGCCATTCCGATCCTTCAATTGGTATCAGAGTCAGTTTTGCTCTTTTCATAGATCTTGACTGGTCTCAAGAGCCATGGCAACAGACAAGTATTCCACCAAGCCTCCCATTTTCTGTGGCATTGATTTTCCTTTTTGGAAGTCGAGGATGGAATCATACATCACTGCCCAGGGCTTCCTGATTTGGCAGAAGGTCAAGCTCCCGTATGATGTTCCTGCCGATGAACACGCCATTGCCGAAAATATGGGTGATGTGGAGGCAAACGCTAAGGCAAGAAACATTCTCTTACAGGGACTTAGCCGCAATGAGTATGACAGGATCTCTCATCTACGATCCGCTCATAAGATCTGGGTGACCCTCGATGCTTACCATGAGGGTACTACCCAAATCAAAACCGTGAGGCAGGATCAACACAAGCGTGAGTACAACAAGTTTGAACAACACGCTGGTGAGGTCTTGATGAGTGTTTCGATCAATTTACAAAAATATTGACCGATCTCCGAGCAGTTGGTTGTACATATCCTGACTCGGATAATGCTCGACACTTCTTGACCGCACTTGATCTTCGCATTTGGGAAATGAAGGTAACCACCATCAAGGACACAACCAATTTGTCAACCTTGACTCTTGACGGGCTTTATTCCTGCCTCAAGATTCATGAGATCGACATCGTCTCTCGCAAGACGAAATCTCAGTCGATGGCCTTGGTTACTGATCCCATTTGTTCCTCTTCTTTTGACTCTTCCGCTATCTTTTCTCTCTCAGCCTTTTGTGAGCTAAGCGATGACCGTCTGGACAAGTTTCCAAAGACTGAGCTTGCACTTTTAGCTCGTAAATTTTCTCACACCTGCAAGAGGATGAGAGAGAGAAAAAGAGGAGGTGTAATCACTTGTTTCGAGTGTGGTGGCCCTAACCACATTCGAGCAAATTGTCCAAAATTGGAGATGGGCAAAAATGACTCCGACAGTTTCGGAAAGAACGACTATACCGACAAGAACCGCAACAAGAAGCCTCCAGTCCGTGAGCCGACACACGAGAAGAAGTACCACAACTTCTCGAAAAACAAGAAGCTATTCCACCGCGTCCTCACTTCCCTCGATGACATCAACCTCTCCGACACGGAGACATGGTGTGACGAAGGCGAGGATGATCCGCAAGAGAAGAAAGGCGGTGACGACTTCTCTGGCATGTGCTTCATAGCGGACACCAATGGCATCAACGACTCCAAGCTCTACAGCGACTCGGACAAGGTACCTTCCTATGACTAGATCAATGAGGCTTTTTGCAAATTAGGAAAATTTCATGCTAGAGCTAGGTGTATGAAGCTTGAGAAGGAAGTTGGTATCCTTACTCGGGAGTTAGCTTTTCTTAGATCTTCTCCCCCCGAGTCACTGATGACTGTTCCTTGTGTGATGCCCTGCTTATGGAGCTTGAGAACCTAAGGACCTTGCATGATAGTGTGCAAACTGAACTTGAAAGTCTTAGGTCAAAGAATGCTAGCACTCGGACTAATGATGCTTCCTCTCTAGATGCTAGTTTCCTTCATGCTCATTCTACTCCTTCATGTGATAATTGCCCTAAATTGCTTACTAAAATAGATGCCATGAGCGTTCACCTTAGGATGCTTTCTTCTAGAAATGATGAACTTGAAATGCATGCTTCTAAGGACCCTGTCAGCTCATGTGAGAGCTGTAAGCAACTAAAACTTGACAATGAAGCTTTAAATATCAAGTGTCCTAAACTTGATAAGGACATACTAGATAAGTCATTTAAGAGTTGCTTGCATCGTTCTGTGATTGAAGGGGATTTGGATAAAATCCAAGTCGAACTTAGGAAGAAACTAGAAGACCAAGCCCATAGGATTAGAGAAGCTCCCTGCGTTTCTTGTGAGGCCCTCAAAATTGAGGCAGCTCTGCTGAGGGAGAAAAATGCATGAGCTGGTGTTTCTTCTTCTCTTTCTGGTTCTTCTTCTTTCACTCACCCCTGTTCTTCTTGTGCCTCTCTTTTTCGAGAGTGTGAGTACCTCATGAGCACTCTTGAAAAATTTATAGGAGGTAAGAAGAAGTTGAATCTCATTTTAAACCAATCGAAAATTAACAGATTTAATCAGAGTCTAGGATTTGACTCTTTGGAGCGCGCTAGGACTCATCCTCCTACCATTGTGCGTGGATCCAAAAGTGGAGAGATCGTGGTAACTCACAGGATGAGTACCATTGTGTTTAGGTCTGCTGGGGTTGTCCATGGGACTTCTGAGCAGAATGGTGCTTCTCCTGTCACTTCTGCCTCTAGCAAGGCGAAGTATTCATGCACCTTCTGTAAGAAGGATGGTCACCTAGCAGATTTCTGTTTTAGACGCGCCAAGACCGCCAGGCGTGAGCGTGTTGTTGCTCTTAGGGGTATTCAGGGTCACCCCCAGACTCTGAGTGCTCCTAAAGCACACAATGCTTCCAAATAGGTTAGAGAGTCGCCTGTTTTTGGGCAGCGTTCAGCACTCGGATTTCATACTGTTCAGTCGAGTTTTAGTCCTGGAGCTACTCGTGGCAGTCTTTCTGTCGTCCTTTTGATATTCCTCATTTTTCCCATCGAGGTAGATATCAGCGACATGAGGTGTTTTCAGGTAGGAGATTTAGGCAAACTCGTTGGGATGGTCCAGCCTTTGCACCACGGCGGGCCAAACCCGTGATAGCTCCCACATCTTCTACTAGAATTGCTTCTCCTGATCTTGTGAGAGTCGAGCGTTAGAGAGACATAAGTGTCCAGTCTTCTTCCACTGTAGCTGGTACTTTGAGACGTCGTGCGATTCAGTATTGGGTTCCTAGGTCATCACTTTATCCCAGTATTGAGTCTTCTCTCTCTCTTTTGACTTGATCAGGTTTGTCGGATGGGGAAGGGAGATGTTTGGATTGTTGACTCCGGTTGTTCTCGCCATATGACTGAAGACTCTCGTTGGTTCTCTTCCCTAGTCCGAGCCCCTGGTGATGAGTTGATCATTTTTGGGGATGCTTCTTCAGGTAGACTTATTGCCAAAGGTACCATCCGTATTAATGAAAATTTTATTCTTAAGGACGTTGCCTTAGTAAGTAAGCTGTAATATAACTTGCTTTCTTTTTCTCAGCTTATTGATGACTCTTTTGAGGTAAGCTTTAAGAGTAATGCATGTAGAGCCCCCATCTGGTCATAATGTTGGGACCAAATGGGTGTTCAAAAACAAGCAGAGTGAAGATGGGATTGTCATTCGCAACAAGGCTAGGCTAGTTGCACAGGGATTCACTCAGATTGAGAGTCTTGACTTTGAGGAGAGCTTTGCCCCTGTAGCTAGATTAGAGGCAATTAGAATCCTGCTAGCATTCTCTGGATCCCAAGGCTTCAAACTCTATCAAATGGATGTCAAGAGTGCATTCCTCAATGGCTTCATTGAGGAAGAGGTGTATGTCATGCAACCTCTAGGATTCGAGAGCCCCAAATACCCGAACCATGTCTACAAGCTTTCCAAAGCCTTGTATGGACTTAAGCAAGCCCCTAGAGCTTAGTATGAGAGGTTTAAGTCCTATCTTCTTAGTCATGGTTTCAAAATGGGTACTGCAGACAAGACTCTGGTCATCAAGAACCAAGATTTTCATTTCCTTCTCGTCTAGATTTATGTGGACGATATTATCTTTGGTGGCTCCTCTCATTCTCTCTTATCTCAATTTTCTGAGGTAATGAGCATAGAGTTTGAGATGAGTATGATGGGCAAGTTGAGCTAATTTCTTGGCTTCCAAATCAAGCAGACTCGGGAGGGTACTTTTCTGCACTAAGGAAAGTACACTCGGGACCTCCTGAAGTGGTTTGATATGTCCGATGGGAAGCCTATCATGACTCCTATGGCCACCACTGCTGTCCTCGAGCCTGATGAGGATGGTGTGCCTTCTGATCAAAAGGAGTTCCGAAGCATGATTGGCTCTCTCTTGTATCTCACTGTCTCTCGACCGGACATACACTTTACCGTATGTATGTGCGCTCGCTTTCAGGCTTCTCCTCGCGCCTCTCATCGCTAGGTGGTGAAGCGCATCTTTAGGTACCTTCGAGCTACCATTGATTATGGTATTTTGGTACTCTTCTTCTTCTTGTCTATCCCTTAGAATCTTTTCTGATGCAGACTTTGCCGGCTGTAGGATAGATAGAAATAGCACTTCTGGCACTTGCCAATTCACTGGCACTTCTTTTGTTTCTTGGTCTTCTAAGAAGCAGTCTGGAGTCGCACAATCCACCGCTAAGGCCGAGTATGTAGCTGCAGCCAGTTACTGTAGCCAGGTACTCTGGATGAGCTCGACCTTGCGGGACTTTGGGTTAAAAATAGAGAGTGTTCCACTTTTCTGTGATAACACTTCTACTATCTGCAGTGCCAAGAACCCAGTGCAACACTCCCGGACTAAGCACATTGATGTTAGATATTATTTCCTTAGAGACCATGTGGAAAAAGGAGATATCGTCTTTAGTTTGTGGAGAGTGACCACCAGTTGGCCGATATCTTTACCAAGCCTTTGGATAGCTCTAGGTTTGTTGCCTTGAGGAGTGAGCTTGGTGTTGTGTGCCCTTACGGCCTTTTGTGAGGGGGAGCTGATCTATATATTATGTATTATATCTTATTTCAGTCTATTTCTTCTCCTCTTTGGTATCTGGGTGTTTGTCGATTCTTCTTGCGTTATCTCAAGTTCTCTTCTCTCTTTTACCCAGAAGTCTGAAGTCTAGTTCTTTCACTCTCCTTCCTATTCTGATTTTCTGGTCTTTTTGTTAAGTTACCTCTGATTTCTTCGAACTGATATATTTCTTGAGTCTAATCTTGTTAATGTCTCAATTTGAACCAGATTTGTGCTTATATTGAAATCACATGTTGAGGGGGAGTTTAAGAATATGTCTCATGCATTACATATAGACTTGATTTTTTTTATTTTATGAGCATGTCTATTGTGCAAATGATCAATGTTTCATTTTATACACCATGCTATGTTATGAAGAAAATTACTTGTTTAGATACGTCCAAGTTCATTTAATTTGCTAAGCTTGCAAAAATCAAAATGAGCTTTAAAAGAAAAAAAACTTGATAAAACATGTTGCGTTTACTTGCTAAGTTTCTTCTCTAGGTGTATTTGCTATGATTTGTGAGATTCCAGAATTCTCTAGACTCCCTATAGCAATTTGGGTGAATCTTGTTTGATCTATACTTAAGCCCTTCACGAGTTTAACAATCATTATGCTAAAATGAAAGTGAAGCAAAATTGACTCTTTTTGTGCATTAGACTCAACACCTCACTTTCACAAGACAGCTTCTCATTGCACTTGAGATGAACTTGGATTGTGTTGTGTATGATCAAGATCATTCTCTTAAGAATTCTTCTTGAGATGATCGAATATGGCTTGAGTCAATTGCTTTAAGAATGCAAATACATATATATGTGGGTAAAGAATGCAAATAATGTCAAACATTTGTACCCCACTATATCTTTTCAAGGATTCAAAGAAAAATTTTGCATCCAATAAAATGTCTAAGCTCGAAGGACTGTGTATGAACTTCTAGACTCCCCAAAGTGTTGAGTAGGTTAAACTCTAGGTCTTCCATTTGATCCTTTGAATGGTTTTGCTTCTAGTTTTGAAACTCAAGACAAGTGCTGCTCATGTCCATTCTTGCCAAACATGACATGGTCCCAGTTAAATCTTGCTGGCAAAATGTTTACTTGCACTTGGCCATGCCTTCGCTTAGTCTATTTTTGTCGTAACTTAGCTTGGTGTTATAACTTGTCTTGTTGGTCACTCGGATAATATTCAAAGCTCCCTTAGGCTGCATTTCTTGCATAAAATTAAAAAAAGAGAGAAGTTATAATCTGATGCATAAAATCGTAAATACCATCTTGATGCCTATATTGATAAAAGGGGGAGAGAAGTTATCCAAAAAGGCATCTTGGAATGAAATTTGTTACCAACTTGGAATTTTCTGTTACCGACTCTGTTGGTTTTCACTGTGTTCCAAGTTTCAGTCTAGCAATCAAAATGCTTTTTTTGCTCAAACTCATCTTATGCCTTTTCTATGTGTTTGTGAATATACTCATCAAGGGGGAGATTGAAAGACCATGTGGAGGTCTATACCTTTGTGTGATGAGTAATTGACAAGATTAAAGGTTGATCCGATGAGTAGCTGACTAGATTGAAAGGTTGATCCGAGTCAGAATGGTCTTGAAGCATTTTGATAAGTTCTCAACCAAGTTGTGTTTTTTTGCTAAAATTCTCTAGTTCTTTGACTGGTTCTCTTTCTTGGCTGTTAAGAGCCTTTACTGAGTTCTTCCAACTTTCCAACTGGTTTCTCTGCTAGGTTCTGTGTTCCGAGTGGTTCCTGTCTTTGCTAAGTGCGTCTAACCTTTTTGACTGGTTTTCTTCCTTTGGTGAAGGCCGAGTGCTTCCAGTCCTCGCTGTGTGATTTTTAGCTTCTCGACAGGTTTCCTTCCGATTTGAGTACCTTGTTGTGATCAAGGGGTTGCTAAGGACTCAGCAGGTGGTTAGCCGAGTGGTTCGCCAGCTGGTTAGCCGAGTGGTTAACTAGGTAGTTAGTTGGGTAAATTAAGCCTTGTGGCTAGCCAAGCGTTTCAACCGAGTGGGCTTGAGTATATAGGTTTGCCGACTGATTTTTGTTAAGTTGTGTTTGACTATTTTGAGATAGTCAGCAAATATGATTGTGGGCATTGCTATGTGAAAGATTTCCTTGTCTTTGATGGTTGCAGCATGACGGTGCTAGGTCATGTTGAGGCGGAAGATGACCGGGACAACGCGAGGTGCGCCGGAGGTCTAGAATAGTTGGGAGATCGCCGGAAGATGACCGGAGACGGAGTTCGGGCAAGCCAAGAAGGCAAGGAAAAGAGCAGATACTAGCTAGACGCTGCAAGGATCAACGAGGACTGTTGGAGTACAGTCTAGTTGATAGGAATAGCGGGTCTAGTAGTGTGCTTTGAGAACCGTGCAAGAAAAACCCTGTGTTAGTGGGTTTAGGGTTTCCCTTTGCAAGCTGTGTGACTGGGCGCTTCCTAGCCCTTAGATGAGTCTCTAGGGTTGAGAGCTGCATCTAAGGGTGGTAGGTGGCCCAAGAGTTGTATAAATATGGAGGGATGCTTCCCTCAACCGTGTGGTTGGTGGGGATCCCAGAAGGTTTTTAGAGGTTTTGAGTGCTCTGTCGAACTTTGCCCACTTTTGTGTGTGTGGCTTTGTAACCCTTCTTCTAGGAATACAAGATTCATATCAAGGATTTGAATACTTGCATTTTACTTTCTATCGTTTACTTTATGCAAGTTACTTTCTGCAAATTAAGTTACGCAATTTACTTTACGCAAGTTGATTCTTCCGTCTGCATTTTTTCTTGCGTTTTTTGCGTTCTTGAGTTGATTGATCTTGTATTTCATTTCTGTGCATCTATAGCTTGCTATACTTGAACTTCCCAGATCTTTTCATCGGAAGCAAGTTTTATACCGAATTCCCTATTCTTTCTGCTTTTCTTAAAGTGTTCATCCTTCTTAGATAGAAAGATTGATTCTTTGGGATCAATCTTGTTGATCCCTTCGAAAAATCAAGTTTCTTGGTGAACCAAGATCACATCTACCAATTTTCTGCGAGTTTTATTGAGGAAATCAAAAGTTCTTATGATTCTTGTTCTGGTGGTGGCTTCTGTTCGTGAGAAACTTTCGGGTCTGGTACTCTCACCTACTCTTGTAGGGTACTACCAGCTTTTTCTTTTCTAGAATGTCTACCCTTTCGAGTGATCTTTTGTGTTAATCTTTTGGAATACTTTGTGTGGAAAAATTTGATTGTGACCATTCACCCCCCCTCTGTTCGCCATTCCGATCCTTCAAATGTCAACAAAACAAATTCTGATCATAATGGAATACAGTAATATATGTCAAAAAGATCTCTAAAACTTTACTAATTCGCTAGCATAACAGGTAATTAACCATGTATATAGCAAACACGACATATATACTGAGCGACTCCAAATGTCATTTGTTGGGAAACGGAAAACATCTTTTTCGACAGAAAACGCCGAAGTTAACTTTATCTAAAAGTACATCAATACATAGATTGAGTGTTCACTTATCAAAGGAAAAACCACTAACATCGGCTAACGTAGGATTTAGTGAAAATTATATGGATTCTGACAATTTATGAATGATCTATATGACAAGCCTTTACTATAAAGAGAAACTCTTCAGCCTTAAGAATGCCTTTCACCTCCCATGGCACTTGGTACTCAACTTCTATACATTTTCAGCATGCAAAGTCGGAACGGCTAATATTTGCCAAAATGTCATGTTTCCCAGCATTCAGCATATAAAGTGGCGCATTGACCATTGTCTTGTGTGTAAAATGCAATATAACGATGATAAAAAGAAGGGAAAACGTGTCGGGTTCCTTGACCTCGCACGGATTAGCCAGTCGAACTTAACAGCTGTACTCAATGACAAGGAGTTGAAGGATATGGGGATGACGGAAACGGAGATAGAAGAAAGGCGACAGACCCTGACCCAGGAACGCCAAATAGAGGTGGGGCTATACTTATTAAAAGCAATGCTCCAGATGCAAGACAAGGACGTCATAATGGCTCCCTACAATTTTAAGTAATCTTCTCATTCATCAATCATTGCTAAAAGTTTAGTTCGCACCATGATTACTCGTGAAACTTACATAAGTTTTTGTTGCGGCGATTACTTCATTTGTTTCATGCTATACCCGAAGTAGAGCAGATATATGGTCCTTGACTCATCCAGAACCCCACCAGAATCTTACGATGAATTCACCCGCGTCTTAAATACGTAAGAAAAATAAATACACAAACATACATAACGTAATTTATTTTATGATATGATAGTTACTTGTTGTTGTTGACATTCGAGTAGGGTTTTCAAGCATTACGCGACTAGAAAAGGGGGGCAACATGATCCTGGGAAGGGGTCAAATAAGATGCTTTGCTATGTCCACCTATGGGTAAGAAGACACTTGTAATGATTTAACATAATTGCACTAGTAAGGAAGGGTATTACCAACTGTACTAATTCCATACATTATTATTTGATTTGAAGTCCACAAGCAACTTCCAGGCAGTGTTCTTTGTGGATACTACGCCTGCGAGTTCCTCAGGATCAACGAGAGGCATGCATAACCCCGGGACGTAAGCCTATACAAATTGGTGATTCAAGATTATTTATTGTCTGATTCTCGATTTCACTATTGTTTAACTTCTTTATTGCCTACTTTATTATTGCAGGTGAAGATTGAAAAGACCACTTTGGCACTCACTGATGATGACCTTTGCAATGTGCAAAAGGACATGTGCCAGTTCATTAATCATGAAGTCATCCATGAGAGAGGTAATTTCTTTTAGGGGGGAGGTGAAGTGGTGAAGCATCCTAGACTTTGTAATTGGGAGACGAGGATAGACGAGCCGTGAACACTGATGTAGATTAAAAGTCCCCAAGTGGAACGTTTGATGTAAAAATTTGTAATGAAACATATGTAGATCAATCCATATATAATGCAATTATGATTTATATGTGCTTTGTATATATAACCTTGTCATTGTTATGTATGGATTTGTGCTGAACAACGATGTGATTGATATAATGTATGCATTTATTAATATTATAATATAATTAACTTAATATTATTAAAAAAAGATTCTTTGGATCTGTATAGGCGGTTCACCTTAGGTGCCGCATGTGGTACAACTATTTATACAAGCGATTCGCTTAAGCAACCAGATGAAGATATGCAGTTTGTATAGGCGGACGGCTTATGCCCACGCTTGTGAAAATGTTATTTGTGCAAAGTGGTGCTTAACCCACCAACAGATAAATGGCATTTGCACAAAGGGTGGCTTAAGAACCCACTGCAAAATCGGCATTTGTACAAAGTGACGGCTTAAAAACGCATCAGCACAAATGCATTTTACAGCGATACATAGAAATGCTCGTGCAAATATACCGATTTACATGCACCTTGATTATAAGCAGTGCAAAACGCTCAGGAAGATGGGTTACCACCCGCCTGTACAAATGGTTTCTGTAGTAGTGTTATCTTAGACTGTTTATTTGACACACTTCTGTAGGTGTGCGACTAAGAAAATCATAACAAAACCTTTCAGAAACTCTATTCGAATATTGACCCTTTCGATAAGTCTGAACTCGCTATTCCTTCCCACATATAGAGCAGAAGTAGGGACTTCTCGTTAGACAAATGTGTGGCTATGGTGACACACCTTCCCCAGACCACATACATAGTTTGGTCTTCCACCTGAGGCATCACATATCAAGACTCGGTAACTTACTTAGGTAGATCTGACCCATAATAGATATGTGGTTATATGATTAGCTCAGTTCAAAAGCTTGCAAGGTTAAGTCCTTAATTGACCGAGGGAAGACTTCCAATCACTTATAGTAACCATCTCACTTTCACTTACACATCAATATATCAACCTAATGCCACACAGACCCATTCTTGCTCATAGCCACTTGCCACAATCTAAATCATTTACCACCCTAGTTGATAATTGTGCAACACATGCTATTCATAACTCAATATCATTATACGACAACACATGACACACTCTTTTATAAATATGTTTCATATTCCATTAGTCTAACTGAGTTTGCACTTCCAAAATATATCAATTGTCCGCGGCACGACTAAGCAAATTACACACAATCTAACCAACCTATGTTGGTATCTATTAGCAACCAACTAATAATTATCTATTCTAGGGTGATAAATAATCATGATATATGACGAATACTCATACCCGGGGTACCCCACAGCAAAGTATACATCTATTTCAAGATCGTTTTTCTCTCAGTCATACAGATATGGCGGCAAGGTTGGCAGCGATGCTGAATGCTGGAGAGGGTATTACCAAAGCCTCCGCCTCCCACAGATGGGATTATCACTGAATATTGGCGGGAACACCAAATGATCTGTTTTGGGCCCAGCTCTAGGCCTCGAGGGGCCACGAAGGACTCTCGGCCTCGTTCCCACCCACAGGCGGCCCGACTGCCTCGGTCGGGCGCCTCGCAGAGCTCTGCCTCGCCATCGGTTGGATGCCCTGCAGTCTCGACCGACCTCAGTCAGTGCCCCACCGGCTCGACCTAGACCCGGTCCGACGCCGCAGTTCAGACCTAGACCCGGGCCCAACGCCTCCGCAGGCTCCGACCTGGCCTCAGGCCGGGGCCTCGATGAGCTTCAACTTCGTGACCTCCGCCACGTCGTCAGTCAACGACAAGCCGGTCACCAGCCCCACGGACATGACGGCCGTGCTAGGACGGGTGGCTCCTTCCCAAGATGACCTGGGGGCCGCCAGAGTCAAGCACCCATCCCTTTGCGCCGCCACAGCCTGACAGGTGCACCGAAGGAAGGAGGCAGGTGCGCACCTTCCCAACGGAGCGCAGTCCATTGTGTCTACTAACCCAGCATGGGATATACAGGAACATGTCAATCATCAAGACCGAAGACCGGGACTCCCGGGCATAGCATACCCCTACCTCTTTTCTCTAAATTCCCGTGTAACCTGCCCTTCCGTCTATATAAGGGGAGGCAGGGGCCCTTAGGGAAGGGGAGATGGGTTCGGTTCAAGGCTTCCAACCTGAAAAACACATCCAACCTCCATCAAGTCCAACCCATAGACAAACACTCCCGAGTCCCCTCACTCGGACGAGCGCTCAGGGTCTGTCCTGAGTCGTCACTTGTAATCCCGAGCAGACCACTGCACCCTAGGTAATACAAGCCATCACAAACTGGACGTAGGGACATTCAGCCCGAACCAGTATACATCTTGGACTCCCGTAGTCTGACCATTCAGGGAGAGGGAGCGCGCGACCCCTATACTTACAAATTCACTTGCCAGTTATACAAAACACCAACAATATACAAATGACAATGTAGGTATAATCCAATTAGGTAAAATAATTAATTCCTAAATTATTTGGAAAATATATTTTACATAAAATGACATTCAATAGATTAAAACAACATAGCATTTGTAAATCTAAATTCAACATGATCAAAGTACAACTTACCTTGGAACAACTCTTGATCTTAATCTAGACCTTGTGCTTGAGTTAACTTTTTACATTCGCATGCTTCGAATACTTCAACGTCAACGTGAAGGAAAGATGAATAAAAATAAATAAAAACCAGTTGTAAAATAAACTCCAAAAATCTAATAAAATTACCCAAAATAAAGATCTTGAATTTATAAAAAAATTAGAAATTTAAATTGTCTCAATCGGAATTTGTATGAGGGAGAACGGAATTTTGAAAGCTTTAAATCACATAAAATGATAAAGAAAGGATTTCTGAATTTTTAAAATTACCTTTCTAATGAAAATAAAATTTTGAATTACTATAAAATATCAGAAACCTGATTCTTAAATTTCAAAAAAAAGTTTATTTTTTTGGCGAATGATTCAATGTGGTGCAGAGTCTCACGCTGAGATGACGAACAATGCTTGACAGGTGGGGCTGGCCAGCTACGCCGTGCAGTAGGCTCGATTGACTGAGGTAATGAGAATACGGTAGGATGGGCTGGTGAGCTGGGGCAGGGGGGAGAGAGAATGGGCGTTGGGAAAGTATTTCGGCCCAAACTCTTTTCCAGAGTTTTCATTTAGTTTTTTTCTTATTGGAAAGTACATAAAAAGTAAAAGAAAACAAATAAAATAGCAACTGCACCTAAAAAATTTCCATGAAGATCTGGAAAATATTTACAAGAATAAGAAACCCAAATATTTTTTTTACAATTATTCACTTGGGATTTAATCATTTTAAAATGTTTTTATTTCTGAAAGTCCCATATTAACCTTTAATTAGCACTAAAATTGGTGAAAAGTTTTAGGAAACTAAACTACACAAAAAATTATTACAACGTAAAAAAAGGGATGTTACAGCCTCCCTCTAAGGTTGGAGTTTCCATTGAACCTCCAATCTAACTCGTCGACACTGTCACTCGAGAAGTCAAGATCTTGCCAACGACAGCACGAATCTTCAAACCCTTCGATGGTAAAATATTCGATTGAAATCCCAAAGATTTTTACTCGAGTGTTGTATAAGAATTCCAGGGAAAGTACAACTGAGGTGCGCGCATGGAATATGCTGACGCAATAAGGCAAAATTTCAAATACAAACAACTTTATACCGTATAATATCAATTTCGGACAACAGTTTTTCGTATTTTCAAAAATAGCGTGCATAGCCGGCACCTGGGACGCCAACTATGCATAGCCGGCATGTGGTGTGCCGGCTATGCCATAGGCGGCATCCCACACGCCGGCTATGGCATAGCCGGCACACCATGTGCCGGCTATGGTATGCCCCGGCCAAGAAATTTCAAGACGACAAAGATCTTCCTTTTTTGCTGTCTCCCGTGAGTGCATTCGTTTGTTTGATTGCTCTATGCGTGCTTGATTGCTCCATGCATGCTTGAAGGCTTTATTTGCTGTCTCCCGTGATTTGCTCAAGGCAAGGAATAAGTAGAGGGGAGGGGAAGCAGAGCTCGCAGAGGCGCGTGAGAGGAAGAGAAGGAGCAGAGCTCACAGAGGCGCGTGAGAGGAAGAGAAGGAGCAGATCAACGTGAAGGAGGAGCAGAGGAGAAGGAGAAGCAGACCAAGGAGGAGGAGGCGTATTGCGTTGGTAAGTCATCGTTAGAGTAAATTTTATTCGTAATTACCTAGTTTGATTAATTAGCATGGAGACGATACGTAAACTAGAGATGCTATCATAGTTAGTATATGAATTATTGTCTCAATAATGCATCTCATTCATACCTCATGTACTTAATCTCCGTTAGGAACTAACTAATTTTTTTTTATTTGTACATAGCAGCATACGTTTAGCGATGAACGAAAAACTTTTAATTTATGGAGTGAAGTAGCAAGAAAAAATCACTAGTAGGATCAAGAAAAAATCGCGAGTAGAAGCAAGTATGTGTAGTAGATAAAATAGCACATTTGGTTATGTTATATAGTTAGATTAACTAGAACTCTAGAATAATTAGGCTTGAACTTAGTTGTGATGTGGCTAGGTAGATAAAATAGTTATGTTGTTAAATGTAAATGTTGTAACTGTAACTCATGAGCGTAGTCTTAGTAATTATTCATGAAAAAAATTTAATTTGCTCAGTAATTAATTTCAACCCTCGGTATAGTTAATTAGTTGTTAATTTTTGAAACATTTTTAGGTACCACGTGGCCGTTGCACAATGAATTTTCATATTTACTACGGTGAATGGCCTGTCATATTGCACGAGAGAATAGTCACAGTGCAAACCCCGAGTACGCCTACGGTGTTATTCAACGACCAAAGCGGGCATACTGTATTGACTGCAGGGCACGCTTCCGGTTGTTCAAGGATAAGCCCAATACAAACCTCCTGCACCATATAGTGGAGTGCGAGCGAAACAGAAAGCGTCTCGCATGTCTCCACCAACCGCCAACACAAAGAGAGGTGCAGGAGGGTTCTCCTCTCAAGAAGAAGGGACAAGGGGAAGCAATGATCGAGGTCCGCAACACGCAACAAATCCTTGACTCGTTATGCAGACCATCCGGAACCCGGTGGTATTAACATAGGGACGCTGAATCGGGATGACATGCCCATATGGGAGGGCAGAAATCCACATAACAAAGAAAAAAAAAATTAAATGTTACACACCCGAGACGTACGGCATAGGCCACCCAATCGGCGACAGCTGGGAGCACTGCGGATCCCCATGGAGTTCTTTCATAGTAGGGATTGAGCGGTGTCCTAGGACAAATCGCAAAATTAGAACGGGTCAGGTAATATGCAGAAAATGTCTTACATCATTCTGGCTGTACCCAGATAGGCGGAACGATCATTTGTTCCACCATGACGAACAGTGCTTTCCTTAGTTGGTTCGTCAAGCAATTTCGTCACTGTTGTAATGCCCTTGTAATATAATCTAATCTATTGCTTATTTTATCATCTGAACTTTCGGTGCACGTGCCCTTATATGTTCAACAAATAATTTAAGTGTTCATGAACATGACTTGTTGTCGACTATAAAATTTTCAAATTTTTTGTCCAAGGTTATGATGGATGACTAATGTTCCCATAAAATTTTTATCAACCTTTATAAATTTTTAAAAATTCAGACAGTGCTACGGTCTGAATTTTGTCATATCGAACACTAGCACTGTCTGAATTTTTAAAAATACACCAGAATGTTGTATATTTTTACGTGACATTTTACAGCATATCGAAAACGCTTAAATGATCAAGTAGTTCTTTTAATGATCAAGCAGTTCTTAGTAGTTCTATACCTCAGATATCGATTTTTACAATATTCCTCAAGTGACTAGCACGTGGTTTAAGTGGATGAGGTGCGCCGTCATTGAGACGAGATTAGCGAGAACGATTGAACGAACAAGAAAATTGCTCTACTCTGCAGCTGGTTCCTTCTTTTCTCCCTGGAAACCGAAAAAGCAGTGTAAAACTTCATGAACAATACGGCCAGCTCAATTTCGCATCCTCACATTGCGAAATCTGATGTGGCATTTTCAATTTCGCGTTTTCAGTTTGCAAATACCCGGTTTTGCTTTTTCAAATTGCGAAATACCCCGATTTCGCATTTTGAAAACGCGAAATCACTGATTTCGCAATGTGAGTTTGCGAAATTGCGGTTTCACGTTTTGAGATTGCGAAATCGGTGGAGATTTCGGTAAATACGCGAGATTGTTGTATATTTCTGTAAATACGGCGCGTTTTTTGTATAAAATAAAAAAGTTTCCCGCGTTTTGAGATTGCGAAATCGGTGGAGATTTCGGTAAATACGCGAGATTGTTGTATATTTCTGTAAATACGGCTCATTTTTTTGTATAAAATAAAAAAATTTCTGAAACAAAGCAATCAAGCGTGTGGGGCCGGGCCCGGGCCATAGCCGGCATGTGGTGTGCCGGCTATGCCATAGCCGGCGTATGGGATGCCGGCTATGGCATAGCCGCACACCATATGCCGGCTATCTGTAGTCAAGTCCCCATGCGGCTATGCACGCCATTTTTGAAAATACGATAAAATGTTGTCCGAAATTGATATTATACGGTATAAAGTTGTCCGTATTTGAAATTTTGCCGACGCAATAAAAGTATCTGTATGTGCATATGATGTACTTATCCATCAATATGAACCATGGCCTTTTTGATTCGCATGATTAAAGACACAGGAATAAAAAAACATAAATAGAATAGAAAGGCATGTGCCAGACAGATGATTGAAGAAACACAAAAATCTTGTAGAATTGTGTGTTTAATTCACATAAAGAGAAAGAAAATAAGTGAAAGTGGGTGCTGCTTTTCTTATATTTTTCCATTGGGAATCAAGGATGTAGGAAAATTTCCTCTCTTTTTCCTTCGATCGATTCCTGCAAATCAAACGGATGAATAATGATGAAATCCTTAGGAACAAAAATCCTATGTTTTTCCTTCGAATCAAAGAGGGCCTAAATGTCCTATGTTTTTCCTTCGAATCAAAGAGGGCCTAAATGTTACACGCCCATAACTACTACCTCTTCTGAGCACAAACAATGCTGCATCCTCTTCTGAACAAATGCTACCAACAAGCATGTCTTTTGCCCAAGTTACGCGGTGCAAGCGAAGTAGTTTCTTGCCTGCCAGTCCTCGCGTCGTCCTCCCGAACCAGATAGCAAACGAGCATTCAGTGGTGACAAGGAAAACTGGCCCCTCTGGGTTACCGCGATCCCCTCACAGTGGCTTTCTTTCGTTACATGACTCGATGAAGATAAGTTTGCATCCGGGTTGTTTGCTGCAAATAACTGCATGCTCATCCTGCACTCGAAGCTGATCAGGCACCATAAATCCCGTTCTTTTCATAAGCCTAGGCCAATACATCGTCTGAAAGCCTGCATCAGCATGCATCTTCATTTCTACCATCCTTCTTTGGGCAGGTTAGCTTCTCCCAATCTTTTAGCCAATGGATCTTGTGATTACTAATGGAGCTTCCCCACCAATAGTTGGACACTTAAGAGGCCAATTTCTGACAGAGCTTCGTTGGCAACTTGAAACAACTCATAAAATATGTTGGCACCGATTGGGCTGCTGATTTAAGGATAATTTCTCTGCGCACAGCTCAGTCAAAGTTGCGAACCTTGTCTGCCACAAAGTCAAAAGTGCCATCGATTAGTGCTTTTGCCACCGCCGTAGGGAGGCCCAGGACCCAGGTACCCGTCACCAGGTGAGCCAAAAGGTGGCATCGTGAGTGCACTACATAGAGAGGCCAGAGGGTGCTCATGTGGCTACACACTCTGTTAGGTACGGCTTTTAGATCACACGATTGTTCGTTAGCTGGTCGAACATCACGACGTACTCAGGGTACGACGCGTGCAACGAACTGGCATGAACGTGGGCTGCACAAGTAGTAGTAAACACTAGGCTGAACTGTATCGTAACATACAACAGAGACGAGATACTAATCTGTCGGCGACACCACAGTGTCCCTATTGTCAGACAGTCGATGTCGTCCCTCACTGGCCCATACAGGGCGTCCCTGTAAGGTCCCAACTCGACGTGTGGACGTCCAACCTGAAAGCGCTTGAAGGACCACAGCTGGAGTAGGAATGAACACTCAGTGAGGATCGAATTATTAGTGACTTGTTGACAACCGTAGCAGTGGGCCCTGTAGGTGGCGCACAGTACAACTAGACTCCAAGCCAGCTACCTATATCTACCACCAGTAGGTGTTAATAATCTAAATGTAGCTACAATAATATTTTTAATCTACCATATCTACCAACTATTTACGAGTCTACAATTAACGACACATTATTACTACATGATATACCTAAATATTGACAAATATTTACAAAAAGATCATAATGACCTAAATGTACCTACAAAAATATTTTTAATCTACCTATATCTACCAACAAATTACTAGTCTACAAATATCTATACAATTATTACTAGTCTACATAACTAAATACTTATACATCTAATTACTTTAGTTTTCTAATCTAGGTTTTGAATGTACCAAACAGAAGATGAAAATTAGAATCTTCAAATATAGATTAGATTCCTCCTTCCCCCTCATATTCTCTTCTTTTTTTCCTCCTCTTCTCCCCTTTTTCTTTTTCTTCCTCTCATTTTGCTTGCTTTTGGGCGCATGGGTGAGCCTTGGCTGGCTGCATGCCTCTTTACAGATGGGGTTTTTGTCGTGAATCAAAATGGCGACTGAGAATGTGAACTGTTAGTCACCAATTCAATTCGCAACATAAATAATAGTCGCCAGTCTAATTCGCGATTCCTAACATGGCTATGAACTAGCACATTTATGACCAATTGAAGCAGCTACTGACTTACTATCGTCAATTGGAATGGAGACAGAAATGCAGTCGCTATTTTAACTAGTGATGAAACTCTCTCGCTGTTCAGAACAGTGATAGTGTCCTACTTATATTATTTATTTATTTATTTTGTAATTTATACCCCACTTTTCTCGTAGATAGGCCAAGAGGCAGCTGTTTAAGCAAGCCAACGAGAGTACATAAAGATCCATAAATGAGAAATAGGGTCTCCAGGTCGTTAATGGGAATGACTAATAAATACTACTTGTTTGTACAAGAATCTTTCTTTGTTTGATTTACTCATAACTTTCAAATCAGGATGATTTTGGTTTTCAAATTTTACATGATTGTATAATCTCACCTCCACTATGTTTGATAAGTTTTTGATAATTTTTCAAAGCATGTACGTATGGTTTTCATAAATAAGAATTTACTTCTTTTTGTCGGATCCATAGAAAAATATTTGAAAAATTCTCAAAAAATTACCACATGTAGGGGAGGTGAGCTTCTACAACTTTACAGAAATTTGAAGACCAAACTCAATCACATTTGAAAGATATAAAATTGACAATGTGCTAAACAACAGGATATGCTATCTTTTACTGTTGAAAGACATTTTACTCTGAAAAATTCTCAAAAAAATTACCATACGTAGAGGAGATGAGGTTCTACAACCCTGTAAAATTTGAAGTCCAAACTCGATACAATTGAAAGATATGAAAAAAATAAAGTACCAAATTGCAGGATATAATTTCTTTTACTGTCAAGAAAACTATATTTTACTGTCTATTATTTAATGTGTTACTATATGCTATGTAGAGCAGTTTTATAGTGTAAAATTATTGAAAATCATATGTAAAAGTTTTCAAAAAATTATCATATGTAGGGTAGGTGAGCTTCTACAACCTTGCCAAATTTGAAGACCAAACTTAATAGCATTTGAAAGATATAAAATTGACAAAGCAATAAACAGTGAAAAAAATCACAAGTTAGCCGAATTTATCTTTTTCATATCTTTTAGTTGACATTGATCTTTATCTTAAAATTTTGTAAAGTTGTATAATCTCATCTCCACTATGTATGGTAATTTTTTGGAAATTTTTTAAAATATGTACATATAGTTTTTATAAATAAGAATTTACTTCTCTTTGTTGGACCTACAGTGATATGTTTGAAAAATTCTCAAAAAATTACCACATGTAGGGAAGGTGAGCTTATATAAGCCTGTAAAATTTGAAGACCAAAATCAATAAAATTTAAAAGATATGAAATTGATAAAGTGCAAAACAAAGGATATGTTATCTTTTATAGCCAAAAAAATAATATTTTACTGTAAAATATTCTAAAAAAATTACCAACATAGGGGAGGTGAGTTTCTACATTCCTGTAAAATTTGAAGATCAAACTCAATATCATTCAAAAGATATGAAAATAACAAAATATCAAACAGCTTCATATGATGTCTTATACTATCAAGAAAACTACATTTTACTGCCTATTACTTAATATATTACTATATGCTGTATAGAGCAGCCTTATAGTGTAAAATCTTTTAAAAAAAATATCTACAAGTTTTCAAAAAATTACCAAATTAGGGTTGGTGAGCTTCTACAACACTATAAAATTTAATGATCAAACTCAATTGCATTTGAAAGTATAAAATTGACAAAGCACTAAATAGTGAAAAATCACTGGTCAGTTAAATTTATCTTTTTTTATATCATTTAGCTGACATTGATTTTGATCTTCAAATTTTATAAGATTGTATAATCTCACCTCCCCTATGTATTGTATTTTTTTGAGAATTTTTTAAAATATGTACATATGGTTTTCATAAATAAGAATTTACTTCTCTTTGCTAGACCTAAAGTAACATGTTTGAAAATTTTTCAAAAAATTACTACACGTAGGGTAGGTGAGCTTCTATAGCTCTATAAAATTTGAAAGCCAAATTCAACAGCATTTGAAAGATATGAAATTGACAAAATACTAAACAACAGTATATGCCATCTTTTACTATCAAGACAATAATATTTTACTATGAAAAATTCTAAAAAATTACCACATGTGAGGAGGTGTGCTGCTACAGCCTATAAAATTTAAAGACCAAACTCAATCGCATTTGAATGATATGAAAATAAGAAAGTGACAAACAACAGGATATACTGTTTTTTACTATCAAGAAAAATAACATTTTATTGTCTATTACTCGATGTATTACTATATCCTGTGTAAACCTATTGTGTAACACTTTATTGCAATATTGTAACATCTGATGTAATAACAAGTAACATGTCATTTGTTGAATAGTAAAAGGGCACATATCTAGTGTTTTCTAAAGTTCATGAAAAACACATGTACCTATTTTCAAAAATTCTCAAAAAAATATCATATATAGAGGATGTGAGATTCTACAATCCTAAAAAATTGAAGACCAAAATCTTTTTAATTTGAAAGTTATGGCTAAATTAAAAAAAAAGAAAGATACATGAACAAACAAGAAGTAGCATTTATTAGTCATTTACTATTTGAGATATGATTTGTGTTTTACCACGTAGTAGATAGTCACTGGGATCCTTACATTGAGTGTAGTGATAAGTGGTTTGGTCGGTATGCGTTAAATGGTTGAGGAGTAGAATAGTCTATTCTACACACACGTGTATATATATGTGTGTATATATTGTATAATTACTTAGGGCAACATGGTCTAAAAAAGATATTTTCTCCGCGTATTTCCATGCGAAATTTTTTGGAACTTCTAGGATGCTGAGTTTAACCAATTTATTAACTAGTTCAAACTAGTTTGAACTAAATTCAAACTAGAGCTTCCTATTTTGATAATAGTTTGGTAGTAGGTATATGCTGATTTTATAAATACATTAGCAAAGCATGTGATCCAAACTCGTTCAAAATCTTTGAATTTAAGTATATTTTTTCAAAGGTATGTGTTTCATTTGAATTGTTAGAGATGGGTATATACCCTACAACTGAAATTTTTGAAAAATATACTCAAACATTGCTTGAATTTATGCATTTAAAATCATTAGGCTTTTATCATGATGTAGCACTTTCAGAATTTTTCAAAATTCTTGAAGCTTGATAATCATTTAAAACTTTACATAAACATTAATGATACATCAAAACCATCCACAAAAATTTTCAAAATTTTCTAACGTGGTTTGTACTATTTTTCATTTTGTTGAAGTTTTCCAGTAAAGCTTTTAATAGGACAGTAGCACTGTCTAAATTTTTAAAAATTCATGTATTTTGAATATCACCTGAAAAGTTTATGGAAATATTAATTACAAAATTTTCTAACCTCGTTTGTTCCATTTTTATTTGGTTCAAATTTGCCAGTAAATGTTTTATCATGACAGTAGCAATGTTCAAATTTTGAAAAATTCCTCAGGCTTGATAATCATATAAAATTTTTATAATAACATTACTAATGTGTCAGGAACATGAAAAAAAAATTAAAATTTTTTTGACTTTGTTTAAACCGGATTTCGCTCAGTGCAATTTGACCGAGATCTCGGCAAATGTCGCCTGAGATGTCAGTAAAACCGGCTGGGACCTCAAATTTCCCGGTGGAAAAACCTAATTTGAAATTCTGTTTTTGTGTTTGATCCAAAATTTGTCCGAAATTCTAAGATCTCAGTGAAATTTGTTTTTCAGCCACCTCTAAGATGTCGAGCGAAAACGAGATTTTAAACCTCATCTGGTGAGGACAATAATGAGGATGATGGTGGCGGGGCACACGGAAACCATCCCTCCCATGTGCTCTCTCTCTCACTGCTGAATCAAAGATAGGTAACTACCTAGAACTACGATGTTGATACATCAATAGGTTAGCGATTCAAGGATAATATAGGCAGGTAAGCGGGTGTCAGCACAGTTACACTTTACAGCTCTATTGCTTTATAATTTCTATAGCTTGCACGGTAGATTCCACGATTTGAAAGTTACCATGTTTGAACTCAGTTCTATTGATTTGTGTGGTGTTTGTACTGTCTTTTGGTTTTTAGTTTTTTTTTTGTGCTTGTGTTGTGCTAAAATGTTAGTTCAACTCCAGGACCTTGTCTTACTTCCGGTCATCATATAATATAAAACTCAAACTCTATATTCTCGGAGATGTACATTACGCTATCGCCGGCGCCGTCACTTCGCTCTTTTTTTTTTGTAGATTCTACAATAAATTCTCCATAGACTCAAAGTATTGTCACACGTATTTCTTCACAAAGCCTGCTTGGCTCGGCTGGCAAAAGCTCTCGCCCCTACGTGAGGTCTCCAGATTGTATCCCGGGAGTCACGAAAGCACTGTAGCAGCTGTACTGTAGCATCATAGTGTTTTTTTGGAACCAGAGGAGGTAATAAGCTTCGCTAATTTGATTGAGCAATTAAATCATGTTGTAAATTTTTGAAACTGACGAGGGCTAGAAGACCCTTGGCCGGTCAGTGCACGATCAACGAAGCTCCCTAGCTCGGCTACTTCGACCACGACCTGGGCCGTTTTGAGCCGCGCGCCTAGAGCACGTGCGGCCTCGAGGTCGGGCCCCGCACGACCTTGGGCTCGGGCTAGCTCTATTCGGGACGGCGTCCCCTGGAATTCCGGGACGTGCGTTTACTCGGCGGTTACCAAGACGTGGGATCGTGGAGCTGAGGCAGGCGTGCGCAAAGTGTCCGGGACGGTTACTGCCAGCCATTAACACGCATGAAGACCACTACCCCGGGAATCTCTCCCGTCTGTTGCAGGCAGGGAGGATATAAGACTAAGATAGCACAACCTGAGAGGGGAGACTGCACCAGAGTTCGAGCCTTAGACATCATCATTGTTGAGCTTGAGATGTAACACACCCCTGTACTCGAGAGTTGCAAAGATCACCGCCGCAAGGCAACTGGAGTAGAGCTATTACCTTCATAGGGGCTTGAACCAGTATAAATCCCCGTGTCATGCTCGTTGTCGCCTTGCTCCAACCACCAGCACGTCGAATCCGTTCCTCCATTGAGCAAAGCTCAGCTCGGGTCCCTAGTATCACTAACCCCCTTTTTATTTCTGCGGTTGGCGATCCCGATCGTCGACAGAAACTTTCTTAGAATGTTCCTCAAAGCATGCCTCTTGGAACTAGAGGAGGTAATAAGATTTGTTGATTTGATTAAGCTATTAAATCATATTGTAAATTTTTGAAACTTTTTTAGAATGTTCCTCAAAGCATGTCTAACCTACCATAAAAAAAATTTGGATCATGATCAAACTTGTGCGAATTTTAAAAATTCTGTCAGTTCTACTAATGCGTTTAAAGAAACATCACTGATTTGATTGAGCTACTAAATTTGCAAATTCTTAAAAAAAATTCATAAGGGTCCTGAGAGGATGCCTACACTACCGTAAAAATTTTAAATCATGATCAAATTTTTGCGATTTTTAAAAGTTTTGACAATGCTCATGACGTACTTAAAGCAAGCTCGCTGATTTAATTGAGGTACTAAATTTATAAATTCTTTAAAATTTGTTAGAAGGGTTCTGAGGGTATGCCTGAGCTACCATATAAAAATCAGATCATGATCAAGCTTTTGCAATTTTTAAAAATTATGACAATTTGGTTCCTTTTTTAAGGTGTCCTAAAAATAATTTTATTTCTCTATTGCAATCTCTGCCTGTGGCGGCAATTTCTTTCGCCTGTAGCAACATGAGGGCCGTTAGGCATCTAGTTGCTATGGTACTAATGGATGGATATCTGTGGTCAGCATAGAAGATCTTGCACAGGTGCACATTGTATTGAGGGCCAATTGAACCAAGCGGTACAGACAGTTCAGGATCCAATTTGCTTACCTCGGTAGAGATCTTGTACATGTTTTGCTGGAATTTTTGTTTAAAATAATATATATTTAATAAAAAATTACAGAAATAATATGCCGAAAATAAAAATGACAGATCTGCACAACTATCGCAATTCCAAATTGCGACAGGCTCTCTGTCGCAATTTGAAATTGCGACAGAGAGCCTGTCGCAATTTTGAAACGCATTGTATCTCGCCCCAACAATTAGCGACAGGTCTCTGTCGCAATTTGAAATTGCGACAGGTGTGTAAAACTGTCATTTTTATTTTCGGCATATTATTTCTGTAATTTTTCGTTAAATATATATTATTTTAAACAAAAATTCTGTTTTGCTGTGTATTTTAACCCCTGTAGCGTGCCTTGTGCCTTGTTATGCAAGGGAAACCACAGATGAAGATAAGTGAGCAGCGAAGGGTGGCATCAACAGGTGCTATACCCTGTTAGTTTGCTATGTTCTTGTGGTCGTATTTTTATGAGCATATGTTCTTTGTTTCGATTTACTTATTCGGATTGTCTTTTGATATATTGCTGAGGGCCTATTGGGTCTTGTATATGATGAATGGACATTCTTTTCTTTAACTAGAACATGTGGATACCCCACTGAAAGCTGTCTATTTATCTGCTTATTCTTCTCACTGTTTGACCTTGCTTATTAGAGGTATTAGTTTTTGGAATTTTTAGATAATAAAATTTTTAAACAAAATTAGAGAAAAATTCATCAAAAAATAATTACATAAATATACCTCTGTCACTAATTCAATTGACAACATAAGCATAGCCTCCAAATGAATCGACATTTGACGCCTATTCATTTAGCGACAGAAGCCTAGCTCCAGGCCAAATGGACATGTCGGGCAAATGAATCAATGATAAAACTGTTAGCTAAATAAAGATCTATTATTATCTTATTTAGCGATAGACTTTTATTTCCAAATGAATTGACGACAGGAAGATAGGAAGCTTCTGTCGCCAAATGAATTGGCGATAGATGATTTGTCGTCAATTCATTTGAAGAAATATATAAGCTCTCTCGGTATATTTATGTAATTGTTTTTTATGTATTTATTCTGTAATTTTATTTTTAAAATGTATGATTTAAAAAGTTCCTAGTTTTTGTTGCTTCTTGTCCTGTACCCAGGTAGATCTTGATTTGGTGGGCCTGATTATAAGTCTCTGCATAGTGCAGTGACCACCCGTAGAAGAGTGATCCTATAATGCCTGTTGTAAGGGACGAAGGTGCGAATTCCTACTTTTCATGAGTCGCCACCTTTGACAGCTTCTCTTATGAGTTTTGACTTGGTCGCGACTCAAGGGAGTTTATGGACCAAATCAGGCAGTATAATTGTTTATGTTCATTAACATCGATCTCTAGGAGATAAAATAGATTAGACTCTTCACAAGAGCTGTGGTCCGCATGTATTCCGTATTAGTGACCACGTATAGCACCCTAGCTAGTTCTTCATATTTTCAAAATATCACTAATATTTATATTTTTCATCACTTTACCGTAATTTTAGCTATAATTTCAGCAAGCAAGCTAAATAATTATCACAACTACTGAACCAACAATCACAGTAATTTATATAACCATAGAAACAACAACAAAACAATAATAACCTTAGAACCACGCGCTGAGGAACACACAAGTCTTCGTACTTAGGTACACCTAGATCATATGCGTCCAGAAGCAATCTTCACCTTCTTTCCTTCTCTTCTTCTTTCCTGCCTTGCTGCACCCTTCTGTCCTCCCGTGTGGTGCACATCAGAGCGTGCAGCAGCAGAACAACAACTAGCGGCAGCGGCGACTCGGTAATTAAGCAGCACACGCACTAAGCCGTTACCATGGCAGCCACAGCAGCATGCATGCATGGAGTACGTAGCAACCAAGTAACAAGATGCAGCATGCAGCGGCAGGAGCTAGATGAGAAACCAGAGGGCCGGAATCCTTAGTCTCCTTTCTGTGCAGCCGCAACGGCATTAAGTGCTGAGGCCAGTGCATGGCAGCGTGCTGTTTGCATAGTTGCCAGGCAAAGAACTGCCAGGAACGTGTGGCACGGCATGAGGCGATATACGCTTGCTTCTTCCATGCACACAATGGCTCGCACACAGTGCAACGAACAGTGGCGGCGGCTGCTCTCTCTCCTCGTAAGTGCACGATTGATGAGGCGAGAGTGAAAGGGAGTCGGCGGTGGCTAGGGCATGGGGCTGCGCCCTGGACGCCCTTTTTTCTTTCCCGTGCATGGCCAAGTGGGCCGGACTCGGGCCGGCTTGGCCCAAAGTCGTCCCTCCCTTCTTTTATACGGGTTATGACACCAAGTTCACCATAGAATTGGAAATTTGATACCTTCTGACGGTGATATTCCAAAATTTGCACAGCTATATCTTTATGACACTGACCATGAAATTGAAAACACAATCACGGTGTTAATCAATGATGGTGATCTAGATTGGGATATCGTTCGTGGCCTGGTATGTATGTTGGATATATGAATGTGTTAGGGTTTTACATGCAAACACACGTACAAAAAGGAGACAAGATTTTACGTGAAAAACTCTTGTGGAAAAAAACCACGGGAGGCAAATGCACTATTTGGTTCAAAGATAACAAGTATATAGAGGTTGGCTTAAATAACAAAAATTAGAATCCGTGATTTAGAAAAATAAGATTTGTTGAAGATATGGATGTTGAGGAATCCAAAAATATCTCTAAGAAACCCCCTATTGACTCAAAATCCATAATGAATTCTCACAAAAAAAAACCCTGAAGGACAATTAAGCATCATGAATACCAACCAAGTCAAGTCAATGCTTGAACTTGGTATTTGAAACTGTCTTCACCGCTACAGAATACGTCTTTACTGCCGGGTCTACATCGGCATCACTGTCGGATGTGGATCCGGCACTACCTAAGTGACAATGATAGTCGAGAACTATCACTGCTAGATATAAACTAGCAGTGATAATCACTATCACTACCGGCTTATGTTTTACAGCTGGCAATGATAATCACTATCACTGCTGGGTCATGTTTTACAGCCAGCAGTGATAATAACTATCACTACCGGTTATCTTTCACAAGGGCAGTGATAAGTAATTATCACTGCCATACACTACTACAGAACTGGCCTTTAGTACCGGTTTTTGAACCGGTACAAGCCATCCGGGACTGATAGAGTATCAGTACCGGTTTGATATCACACGTGGCAGCGCATCGTGAGCCCTCGAGGTTTTTATCGATCTGGTTGGTGTCTCCAACCGTCGATGATGGTCTCATCGATCGTTGGTTTCTCCAACCGCATCGACGCTTCGTATATATATAATTAATATATATGTGTGTGTGTCCACTAGCTATTATATATATTTGTGTGTGTTAAATCACAACTAATTAAAGCACATATAATCAATCATGCACATCCGATCGATAATTAAATCATGAACATTCATTAACAAATTTAATTACAACTAATGTATTACAATATGTACACATATTAGTTATTCTGTTCATCAATCGATCGGGATCACAGAATATTCGTTAACAACTTTAATTACATCTTTAGTCTTTCTTTTCCTTCTGTTCATCGGGATCGTTTACGTGAATCGCTACCGCTAGCCGTCGACCCCGACAGTTCACCGGTCCTTATCAAAGGGCCCAACCTATTTATATTTGGTTCGTGAAACTCACCTTTTGGATTTACGATCTCATCGTAAATGAAGACGACGAGTTGTTCTTGGATTGCTCTCACTCGTGCCGGCGAGAGTTCCGATCCTTGTTCCGCCAAATCTTGAGGCACCTATCATTAAGTCATTAACTAATCAATCCTTGAATTTGTACAAGATATAAGGAGTACCTAGACATCATTAAAGCTAGTAATTATATTTACTCACCCCTTGTCACCTTTTAGCACGCGGTCAGCGGCTCCGGTTTGGGTGTGCATAAACTCACATACATAGTAGCTGTCGGGACCCGAATATGCAAATCCGGCCCCTCTGTGTATTCAGCACTAGTCCAGAATCACGCTAGTGCACACAGGCTAAACAGGGTTAAAGTACCACAATCATACACAACGGAATAATAATAAAGTACTTCAAACATGGATATAAACGAGTTGTACGACCTTATGGTCACCTTACAATAGTTTGCCACGCAGGGCTTACATAAATCAGAGTATCAGGAAATAGCAGCGGAAAGTAAAGCATCGTAGTGATCCATCTCCTAGCCACACGCTACTGACAAGGCTTGCTCCCTAGTTCTCCGGCTCCTCGTTAAACTCTTCTTCCCAAGTAGGCGTAGATTCTTCTTCTGATATGTTGTTGTAAGCAAGGGTGAGTACACACCGTACTCAACAAGTCATGCACAGAATGCAATTTCTATTACTACATGCATGGCTTGTTACAAAGGAGTGGCTCAATTGGTTATTTTACTTTGCATCAAAATGTTAAAATTACTATTTATTAGATATAAAGCAGCAAAAACCATATGAATATAATAAGTTTCTCCAATTGTTTTTCACATAATTTTGGACACACAGTCCTTAATCAAATTTCACTTTTTCCCCAGGCACACAACCTTTTATCCCATTTTATTTTCAAAGATCTACCCCTTAACTGTAATCCCTGAGCTTTGTCCAATTCCGTGGACTCGGCTATTCGAATAGTTTGTACACTCTGCAGAGGTTGTACACTTTACCCACAAGATACAGTCGCTCACCACACAGGTGATTGATTGCAACAAAGTCTTTCAGAAGCTAACATCTAAACCTATGAACCTCCCCAGCATTGCCTTTCTAACACTTCCCTCACACAGAGCCAAAGTTTAGAACAAGCAAATACTGTTGGATGGGTACTAAGCCGTAGCACAGGTACGCTCCACCACACAGTTACACTTTTGTGTAACTGCTGCCCCGAGGTGTCAAAGGAAAGATATTAGAACCCTACTAAACTAGGTCTGTCCCATACTAGACATGTGGTTGTACGAGTAACTCAGTTCAAAGGCTCGCAAGGTAAAGTCCTTAACTGTCCAGGGCAAGACTTCCCTTCAAAAGTTCAGCACACAGCCATCTCATTTTACTTGATTCATCCCGTTGCCACACAGGCCCACCTGGCACGAAGCCATCTTGCCCCAGTCTAAATCATTTCCCATCCTAAGTTGTTTTAAGGTGCAACACATGCCAGCAAATCAACCTTCATGTAGAACCACACAGGTCTCCACACTTCAACATCATTACCAACATATTCCACCATTTACTAAAATACATTCACTATTCCTTTAGTCAATATTGCTTTTGCACTATAAAAGATTATTCACGACATAAGCAAGGCTAAGCAACTACTCACGGTCTAGCCTCCCGTGTTGGCATATCATTGCATCCAACTAATGTTATCAACTTAGGGCATCAAATGATCCATGGCATACAAATATTATAGACAAGGTGGCAATAACAATTGGGTTCCTTAACTAATTCTCCCAATTTAATTAAATCTATTTTTAGTTAAATTAGCATGCATAGTTTAAATCAAAATATATTTTCCAAACTTTGGAGCAAAATGATCAAAGTATAATTTGCCTTCAAACAGCGGATGGTCCTGATCTGGAGCTTGGTCTTGTGCTGGAAATTCCCCCTCGAAGTTTTCCGGCAACTCGGAGTCTAATCGCATCAAACAAACATACAATAAATATACTAACAGACAGAAATATCAACTCTAAAAATAAAATCAAATTCACCAATAAATAGTTCACATTTTTACAAATTTTTAGGAACTAGAATCACCCAAATCGGAGTTAAGACGCAAAAGTTATAGCGATTACAAGTTTGTAAATTAAAATAAAAGAAAAACCGAATTAGTCTATTTATTTTCCTACTGGAAAATCCGGATAAATCCTTCGGCCGATACGTGGCAGCACCGGAGTGAGCCACGTCACCTCGAGACCATAGACCGGGTTCACGGTTCGCTCGGGTTCACCGTGGACTCGGTCCACCACACAGTGCGGCTGACATGCGGGCCCCACGGATGATGTCAGCCCTTACGGCTTCCTCACAACTGACAAGTGGGCCCGACAGAACAGTGCACGGCTTGCTCAGCGGGCGACACGTGGCACGACCCCACTAGTCCATGCGGCACACGCGTTCCCGCCCGTTGGATTCAAATCCAACGGCCGGCCCAAGCACGATCAACCTACCCGCCACGCGGGAACATCCCGACCGCTCGTTTGAATTCAACGGCCGGATCATGCCTCGGGCGGCCGGTGAGACGCTTCGGACTCCGCGTGGACACGTGGCTCGATCACCACCGTGAGCTAGAATCAACGGCCATGATTGGACCGGTTCATCTCCCGAGCCACGCGTCGACACCCGATTGGGCCACGCGGCAGCATCCAAGCCGTTCGTCAGATCCAACGGCCCAAATGCGATGCCGCATCGGAACCCTAGGGCTACGTGGTGCGTTCCTACTGGCTATCGATACGGCGAAATCCCACCCGCGCATTCAAAATCCAACGGCTCGGATTGAGTGCGGCGACTCTTCGGTTCTTGCGTGGATACGTGGCATAGATCCGTCCATTGAAACAAGATCCAACGGCCAGGCTCGGCCTAAATCGAGCCATTGGATTCGAAATCCAGTGGCCATTATCAAACACCTCATAGACAGCTACGTGGACACACCGGAACGGCACGATGGAGATCCGACGGTCGGGGACGCTCGCGGTTTCGTAGACGAGGCGGCGGCGCTTGCTACCGGAGTTGGGGAAGATGAAGTGGTCGATGGCGTTTTCGGGCGTCTCCGGTGAGAAGAAGTGATTCACTCGACGCGTCTCAACACAGCGGACTCGGGATGGGTCTCGGGTGCGGTGGAGGGTGACGGACGGTGGTGAAAAATGGCTAAAACCGAGAAGAAGGAAGGTCCTACTCCGGCGAGCACAAGCACGAGCTACGGAGCTCCACAGTGCATGGGAGAGTGTGCAAGATGTGCGGAACAAGGAGCTCTTTCTACAGTGGTATTTCACACGCACGGAGACGCTTTGAAATGCGCACAAATCGGCCGCCATTAACATGGCTGTCAACCAACCCGTAATGGCGGCGACGGCGCCGACTGCTCGTCTACCGCGCTACGTGGCTCAATCCGCGACGTCCAAGCCAGCGTGATCCGACGGTTTGATGCGTACGGGCGACGCGGCAAAGGCCCAGCCGACCGATTGTGATCCGACGGTTCGAGGCGAAGGCTTGTTAGGGTTCAAACAAGCGGGCGATCGGGGCATGATGTTGGGCTCGGCCCAAGATCAGTAAGCAAGAATTATCCCGGGTTTTATTAATTAAAACAATTCTAGAAAATCAAACTAATTATTTAGAGCACTAAAAATACTTGAAAAATTTCAAAAAAATTCTAGAAAATATTTCATGGTATTTAGAACCTGAATAAAATATTTTTATTTATTTTTGATAAATACTTTTCTGATATTTAATTATTCAAGAGAAGGATAAATTCAAATGAAATCCAAATAAATCAAAAAATTCACAAAAAAAATCAAATAACTCCAAAAATTTAAATTAGGCCAAATTTTGGGATGTTACAGTAGCTGCATAAATTGTTGCCCGGCGGCTGTCTCAAGATCTGCGGTGAAAAAAGTTGAAAGCGTGAAATGGATGCAAAGAAACTAAGTTAACTAACTAAAAAAGCTAGCATTATGATATACGTACTTTAGAAGCAATTGTAATAGCAAATTTCTTCTTGAATACGCCCCTGTTTTTAGCACGGAACCATGTGAATGCACTACACATGTGATTACGAATTATACATGATTAGAATTTGTTTCAAATGGAAGGAAATTGAACTAGTACAATAATGAAAGGAACAAGAATTAATACTGGTTGAGCATGTCGATATAGTTTTGAAACTTTTTAACTGGTCTCCTTTGTGGGTCCATAACTATGATCTGGCTACGATCTAGCTCGATTATAAGAAGAATCCAAAGGAAAACGCACATATATATGTCAACGAGATAACTAATTAGTTGTAACATCGTGTTATGAAAAAGGAGTAGAACGGGCGATGAAAACACGACTCAAATGAGTAGGATAGAAATATCTTTGACTTATATTGTTGTCCCATTAGCGCATTGAATATGTTATTCTCTGCTTTTGCTTGGGTGGTCTGTAATAGCTTTTCTCGCTGATAATTATTGGGTCCATGAAGCCTATGTCAAAGATACGATCCTTCTAAGATCTTTGTATCTTCATTCTACATAAGAAGAAATTAGTTAGACTTGCAAGTTAGTATAGTACAAGGGCGCGCACGATGGTTTTTTTTGTAAATAAGACACTTACAGACTCCAGCAAACCAGCATGGCCGCGTTGAGGGCGTCTGTCTGGTATAGATCATACATGATGTTCCATTCGACATAAAATTCACCGTCCCCGTGGAAAAAATCTTGTTCCTTGTACTTGACAGTGAATGCTTCTAGACCATGCTTGACCGCGTCCAAGTACCATTCATGGAATTGCCGCATCATTGTTGGTAGTTGGAGCAGCTCCTCACGCCTGACCAATGATGCGCCCTTTTTAAATGGCAATCTTACTTGGGCATACTCAATATTCGCCGTGCCCAATACTTGATCTGCGTCAAGTCCAGTTTCATCGAAGAATTTTTGCATCTGCTGGGCCTTCTCCTCAGCTGATGTCCTCTCCTCTGACGTCTTCTTCTTATGGCTTTCCTTAGTCAATGTGCGCTCGTAGTTTGATAGGAGAGGCATTTTTTTTATCCTTCAAATTTTTAATAGTCCTCAAGCCTTTGTGAAATTCTTCCGTGCCAGTTTGAACCTTCTTCTCTGGTGACTTGGGTCCAAAAAAAGTAGTTACCTCTCCTTTTACTACCTTCTTGGTCTCCTCCTCGGTCATATCATACGACCGCTTCGGAAGTGCAGCCAACTTCTTGGATTGGGTGGAGGACCCCGTCTTCTTGGGAGCTGCTGGGCAAGCTCGCTTGATTGTCTTGGTCGGCGCCTTCTTGGGAGGAGACGGTCTTCTTATGGGGCTTATGTTTGAGGGAGGTGGTGTAGGAGTCGGGCTTCTTGTAGGGCTTATGTGTGCCGGAGGTGGTAGGAGTCAGGCTTCTTGTAGGGCTTATGTGTGCCAGAGGTGGTGTAGGAGTCGGGTTTCTTCGCGAAGAGGACACGTCCTTGTTATCTCGAAAAATGATGTACCATTTGCGCCATAGGATGAAATTGTGTACTGCCTCTCCTAGCTTTGTAGTCCCGTCACCTCCAGGAATTTTGAGGTCAAGGTCCTCGTACCCTGGGCAAACCTCCTCCACCGAGACCTTGGAGTAGCCTGGCGGTATCTGTTGGCCATGGATGAGCTGCCCCGGCTCCACTAGGTTAGCCATGCCATGGGCCGCTTTTAAGGAAAGGTTCCGCGCTTCGACGTGCAACTCACAAGGTGTCCGCTGCCTGATGTCATCTACGGGATACTTGTCCAAGTCCGCTTCGGGCAGCCCACCGGAAGCGCATCTACTCCACTGCAAGGAGGGGCTGATGATGTTAGGATTACTTGGAGGTTCCTGGCCCGTCTCATGCTGTTGGCTCAAGGCTAACTACACCTCTCTTCGGATCTCTTCTTGCATTCTCTTCTGTGTTTGATTCAGGCGTTCTTCAAGCGCACTAAGCTGTTGTGTCTGTCGAGCCTTGCTCCTTACCCGACTCCTATAGGTCTCGGCATCCTGAGCAAAACCAACCTTCCACGGGACGACGCCAACGCTTCGTGTACGTCCAGGGTGATCTGGATTTTGCAGGGCCCTTGTCAGCTCGTCGTTCTCCCTATTTGGCACGAAGCTACCCTGGGAAGACTCCTCGATGGACTGTACAAGCCTTCTGGCCACATCTCTTAGCACCTCCCCAAACACAGCATTGCCGTTATCATCAAGGCCACCGTCGTGACTATAGAACCAATGCCTTGCTCTGTTGGGCCAATCCGTTGTTGCGGGTGCGATGCCCTTCACTAGCAGGTCCTGTTCCCTCTTCTCCCATTTGGGTATTGCATGGCGGTAACCACCAGGGCCGAGTCGGTGGTGATAACTCTTCTTCTGTGCATTCAGGTTATTCTTCTCACTCAAACTTTGACCTTCGTCCGAAGTCTTGTAGTTCACGAATGCATCCCAGTGATCTTGCAACTTTGGGTGCTTGTTGAAGTCGGGCGTTCGATTCTTCTTGATATACTCCGTGTTCAGCTTCTTTTTATAAGTCTGGAATGCGATAGCCATCTTCTTGAGAGTGTAACTCTTCACCTTCTCTTCGGTCCCTTGGGGAAGGTGAATGTCTCCTTCACATCGTTCCAAAGCATGTTATTCGTATCTTCAGGAACCTGATCCCATTTTGCTATGCTAATTGGCACATAGTCCCTAACGTGGACGCCACATGCCGAATTGAACGGCCCAAGTGCCCCCAAGGGTACAAGAGGTTGGCCGTCCTCGCCGACTTCGGTGACAACATGTCTTGCCTTCGACTTCTTACTTGGACCTCGCTGACGTGATTGCCTGCTTAGTTGACCGATCTGAAAGCATGGTACAATCATGAACGGGTCAGAATGTTGGCTTAGCATGATAGTGGAACCGACAATCATGAACGTGACTGATTGTTACCTCGCCGGTCTCATCGGCCTCGGTGGCCTCGGCGGCCATGGGGGCGGGTTCAAGCTTCGCCATCGTATGACCACCACATCCCAAAATCAAATTTCTCATAAATTCTTCTTGATCAATTCCTTCACCATCCATCGTCGTTTCTTAGTCTAGAAGAAGCACTGAAAATTAACGAAAATAGATCACGTTTCATGTAAAACTGATGGTACAACTCTAAAACAGCGTGGAAGACGGTGGGGAAGAGACGGTAGAGAGGATGGGCGGCAACGCCGAAGATGTTCCTAATTTAAGTTGGCCAAATACTATCAACAAGTATACTTATACATATACATAGAAATCTCACATATACATAGAAACTTCACATATACATAGAAATTTCAAAATTCAAAAATTAGAAAAATTCACATGATACATGTACATTTGACATGATACATATACATTTCAAACTTCACATATACATAGAAATCTCACATATATATATATATATATATATATATATATATATATATATATATATATATATATATATATATATATATATAAAACTTCACATATACATAGAAATTTCAAAATTCAATGTAAATTAGAATAATTCACATGATACATATACATTTGACATGATACATATATTCTTTAGAATATTAATGCTTATTTGCTCAATAAAAAATAATGAATCATTTTTATTCCACACTAATATGATTTTCAAAAATAAAATAAGGTTATAAATCCACAACTAGAATGTTAGTAGTCTATTACACCAAAAGAAAGCAAAGCGATCATTCCATGTCAACCAAGCACGTCACCTCATGGCTCCACCTCTCAGTGTATGCGGACGTCTCTGGCAGCCATGCTTCTTGAACTTGTAGGGCTCGATCAAGAGACCGGTGACCTTCTCCAACAGTGCTGCACTGATGTCGCCGCTGGAGAAGGTCTGGCGCCTTGACCATCCCTCAAGTTCAAGAAGCATGGTCATAGAGAGCATCCCAGACACCGAGAGGTGAAGCCATGAGGTGACGTGTGTAACATCCCAAAATTTTAGCTTGTCAACTAAATAATATTATTTTATTGCTAAATATGATTTTGGTGATTTTTCTGGATTTATTTGGATTTTCTGAGATTTATTTGATTTATTTTGAATTAAATAATATTGCTTTCTATCAAAGATTAATTATGAATATATAAATTTAAAATAAAGTTTTTGTGAAAATATTTTATTTAAGTCTAGAATATCTCAAAGTATTTTTGAGATTTTTCTTGGAATTTTTAGAGTATTTCTACTACCCTAAATAAATCAGTTATTTTCGGGAATTAAATTAATTGGAAAAAAGCTAGAAAATCACACGTGAACAGTAATGGGCCCGGCCCAGTTACTGTGCGGGCCGTCGGGTTTTAAATGGATTAAATGCCGATCGTTGGATCAAAGATCCAACGGCCTTCATCACCGCGCCCAAATAGGAAACCCTAGAGCGATCATGGCGTCGCTTGCGCGATCGGACGGTTGATGGTCATCGCTCGATTTGGAATCCCACCACCCGCCTCCGACCGGACACAGCCTCCGCCGGAGTTTCCTTGTTTAGCGCTACCACGGTATAAAAGAGGTCCCGAGCCCTCCGAAACTCGCCTCACCTCGCCACGTAGTTCCCCTGCCGCTTTGTCGCCGGAGAGCCACCGTAGAAGCCGCAGACGCCACGGAGTCCGAGGAGGTTGCCGAGAGTTCCACCGTGTTTTCGCGTCGTCGGGTACCTCTTCCGCCGAGAGGATTGCGGATTCGAAGTTCGCCGACTTGCGCGTTGAGTAGCCGCTTCTTCTTCCGAAGCACCGAAGCGCCGTCGCCAAGATCATCATCTTCAACTCCGGTGGTTGTTAATCGCCGCACTACCATTGCCACTCGGGAGAAATACTGACCGACGGATCTTCATCGCACGCACGAGATTGATCCACGTCGCCGGCTGAGGTGGGTAGTTAATTCGTTGACACGTGGCGCCACGTGGGCCGCATTGTTGGGCGTGGCCGAGGTGGCGTGCGTGCCGAGTCGACCGCAAAGATGTGCATACACGCTGACAACGCGGGCCCAGCTGTCAGAGACACGAACTCCACCGAGACACGTGTCAGCCAACGAAAAATTTAGATTTTCTCTTACAAAAATAATTCGACAAAATCCGGATTTATTATTTTAAGGTATTTTCAGGATTTTCAAACTTCAAAACGCAATAACTTTTGCATACGAACTCCGATTGAGGTGATTCAAATTCCTAAAAATTTGTAAAATTGAGATCTTTCTAATGGTGGCTTTTATTTGAATTTTTTGAATTTGTTTAATATTTGTTTTTGGTTTTTATTTGCTTTCTCTCTCGATTCGCGTAGACGTTGAATTGTGCGAGGCTTCGGAAGGAGATTTTGCAGCTCAAGAATTATTTTCAGACCAAGATCAGGAGCTTAACGAAGGCAAGTTGTGCTTTGATTATGTTGCACCCATGAATTAGATTGCATGCTATTTTGATTTACCTTATCACATGTTATTTTATGTGTATAAATGATTTCAACCTAAATTTGGGACTAGCTATCGTACCCTTTGAATTATACCCTATCTTGCTAGTTGTATGCCATGATCCACTTGTCACCCTAGGTTGGTTAATTATAGTTGGTTAAATAGGAAATCAACATGGGTGGTTAGACCGAATTAGAGATGCTTAGCCATGCCACGTCATCACATGCTCATGGAATATTGTTTATTAATCTTGACTAATGGAATATGGAACTATGATGATAATTTGTGGGCCATGTGTGGTCGCACAAAGAGATTGAGTTGTTGTGACAGCGGAGTCACGCAACGATGTTGATTTGTGAAGAGCACATGGTGTTTGGTAATCAACTGGGGTGGGAAAAATGATTTAGACTGGGGCAAGTGGCAAGATTGTTTCTGGTGAGCCAAGAGTGGCAACTGGGCGGTCGTATTTGGTTTTTATTGGTTTTGGATATTTGAGATTATCTCTGGTTAGTCTTGCCTCGATCGCTTAAGGACTTAACCTTGCAAGCCTTTGACTGAGTCAATCATGCAACCACATCGCTCATATGGGGCAACTTAGTGACTAATTTGCAAATGCTTAACTTAAGTGCTATCATGGTGGTGTGAGTCCTGTGTCGGGAAACTCACATGGCGCAAGAGGGGGCCTCATAGGCGGTGTAGCCCTTCGTTGTTGAAACCTTAGCGGTAGCACCGGGTTAAGAGGATGCATTGTAAAGGCTTTGTTATAATCGTCACTTTGTGTGGTGCATGATTATATCGTGTGGGTAAATTGCATAACCTCTGCAGAGTGTACAAACTATTCGGATAGCCGTGCTTACTAGTATTGAGCAAAGCTCGAATTACAAATCAAGGGGTAGTTAATTTAAAATGAACAACCGGGGGATGGCGGATGCTATGTGGATAATGGAACTTGATTTAGGATGGAGAACTTGGGTTTATTTGAGAATCGCTGAATCTATTTACTTGTTATTATTTGTTTTACTGTCTTTTCAATCTATGTACTGTATGTGTTCTCAAATGCTGCTTTACTGCAAATGAACCCCTTAGCCATTCCTTTGGAATAAACCTGCATATAGCTATGATAGAATTGCATTTTGTGCACAACTTGTTGAGTACGTGTTGGTGTACTCACCCTTGCTTACAAACCAACAACAATGGAGGAGTCATCGCTTTGTGCTTGAGGAGGACTTTCAGTGGACGCGAGTCACTAGGCCAAGCCTTGTCGACGCTCGTGGTGTAATCGATGAGTCACTACGCCTTCTCTCGCTTTCCGCATGCATTCGTCTTACTTTATCTTAGACTTGCCCATGTGGCTGAATAAATGTAAGTGATCATAAGATCATACACTAGTTATATTGAATAAATGAAGTCGTATTATTATCATCGTTGTGTATAATGTGATGCTTACCGATGTTAAGCTGTGTGCACTAGCGATTGATCCTGGGACTAGTGCGGTAAACACAGTGGGTCCGAATTGGTGAATTCGGGTCCATACAATGTGCTTGGTTGACATGGAATGATCGCTTTGCTTTCTTTTGGTGTAATAGACTACTAACATTCTAGTTGTGGATTTATAATCTTATTTTATTTTTGAAAATCATATTATTGTGGAATAAAAATGTTTCATTATTTTTTATTGAGCAAATAAGCAATAATAATTTTTCTCAAGTTATTAGCTGCTTGCCTCCTTGGGCGCCGCCTCGCTAACTATTAATCTTAGCTTCAGACATATACTTGTTATTAACGACATTGCAGTAGGTATATCGAAGAGAACAACATACAAGTGCAAAAGCTAAAATTCTACATGGTAAGAGAAGCAAAGTAGTCACCATAATCATGCAAACACAACAATTCGACAAGCACTGTGAGAAAAAAGTTCTTTTTTGTTGCTATATGGAAATGACCGGTTATTATTTGATTTGCTACCACATCAATTGGAAACAGTTAACCACATTTGGCACCTAGTGAATTAACACCGAAAATATTTTTGCTATCTAAAACAACCTGCACCCCAATCGTTTTGTCCAAAACAATCAATATATTTATTGCATCTTATAGACTCCATTCTATAAGATGCAATAAAGAGTTGTTTAGCAATTTTATCGTTAGGATGCTTAGAATCGATTGATGCCAAGATATGAAAAGCGCTTTATCAACCAAGCAAGAATAGTAAGTCAAAACTCCAATTCATTCGAGAGTGCATTGAAAATGGTTGTTCTCTTTGTTGTCCTATTTCTATTATCGCTTGTTTTCTCGTGAATACGTAAGCATCACAGAGTTTATTGTCGGAAGTTTCTCTGAAAATCAGAATAGTGACAAAGCTGTTGTTGTTGCTAGTTCTCAATCAAGATCTACACCAACACCCCCTAAGTTGAGCTCCACCTCCAGCATCTAGCCTATTTCTACCCACCGCCTTTAGATCTAGCCCAACCCCTCTCCCTATCACCACTATGCATCCTGTGGAGGAGACCGATCCTGGAACTGTGGAGAGAAGGGTGAAAGTAGCAGAAGCACTGGCGTTCCATAATCTATGCTTGATTTATTGCCAGAGGATTGATGGGAAGGGAGGGAAGTAAAACACATTTGCGCAAAACCGAATCAATCCGCAAGGTGAACATACATTGTACCGTTGGACACGGTGAGGATGGCTGGAGACGACGGCGGCGCACGGTGGGGTCGTCGGAGGCGAGGAGGACGACAGCGGTGGGGTCGTTGGAGGCGCAGGAGGTTGTCGGAGGTCTTGCAAACGAGCGGGAGGAGGAGATTGGGAACAATGGCGGAGTAGCAAAATTGGAAAAAAGGAGGCGGCGGGAGGATTTAGGTGCACCATCGGTCCGGTTGGTGTATTCAATCGATCGATGATGTGAGTCATCGATCCCGTTGGTTACACCAACCGGATCGATGATTCACATCATCCCTTGAATACACCAACCTGCATCGATGGCTCACTTTTTGCCGGGAGCCCTAGATTTCTTTTTTTTTTATTTATCGTGGGAGCCCTAGGCACTATCATCGGTCCGGCGTGTGTTCAACCAGACCGATGTCTCACAAAGGCTTGATTGTTTCATCTTCCCTGCTTGATCGCTTGCCTTCCCGAGCATCATCAACGTAATGAGAGGCGTTTCATTTCCCAATACAAATTCGCGCCTATAAGAACAGAGAGGCTTAATTTTCGACGCCATCATCAGCAGAAAAACACTCTGATGCCATGAGCTCCACCCCACCGATAGTTCCTCCTCTAATGGCTCCGAAAAATAGCTCCTCCGATAGCTCCACCCCACCGACGCCGCCACCTCCGCCCAAACCCGCCGGCATGCCCATGTGCCAACGGCTGCGGTGCTACGCCGGCGCCATCTCCACGGCTGCTCCGCTTCCTTCGACCGGCGCCTCCGCCTCCACCCGCGCCCCTCCGATCAACTCCGCCTCCACCCGTGCCCCTCCGACAGCCTCCGCCTCCACCCTCGCCGGGAAGAAGCGCCCCACGCCGTCCTCCTCCTCCGACAACGACGAAAGCTACGACTCGTCGGAGGGATATCGCGACAGCTGGGAGCTGGAGGATGACCTAGACTGAGCCAGCTCGAGCGAGGACCCGAATGGCCGCAGCGAGGACTCCACCAACTCCGACGACCCTCCGGCCTGATCCTCCTCCTCCGACGACGAGTAGCTAGTCTTTTGTAGTTAAAGTATTTTTGTAATGCTTCTTATAATGCAATCTATAAAGCATTATAATGCTTCTTATAATACTTTTATAATTATCTTCTTATATATATATATAATGCAATCTACTACTTCTCATGCAATCCAGTAGTCTTTTTTGTATGGTGCGATTTGTTGATTTCAATTGATCATCACAGATTTGTTCGCTTTTCAAACCGTCATGCTAATCGACATCGTGATCACTACGGTTGGAGACACCAATCGGGATCGATGACTCACATCACCCTAGTTGAAGACACCAACCGATCGATGTGAAGAGTTGCTAAAACTCAAAACAATTTTGGTGCCCTTCATCGTTAATAATAAATCTTCCTCCCCTTGGCTAGCGGGCGCTTGAGTGCTGAGCTTGCCTCTCGCCAGTGAGGTCTCGGTTCGATCCCACTCGCGCCCCTAGCCTTTCTTTTTCTTTATTTCTTTTTTTTATTTATTGTTTAACGACTTCTTTTTTTTATTTGCTGTTTAACGATTGTTTCATTAAATAATTTGTAAAAATATTTTTACCACTTTAGATCCATTTAGCCTTTCTTTTTTTAAGATTTCTTTTTTATGTACTGTTTAACGATTGTTTTATTAAATAATTTGTAAAAATGCTTTTACCACTTTAGATTCATTTAGCCTTTTTTAAAAGATTTCTTTTTGTTTATTTACTGTTTAACTATTGTTTCATTAAATAATTTTTACAAATGCTTTTACCACTTTAGATTCATTTAGCAATCTAATATAAATTAAAAATATTTTCCAAAGAATCTAATATAAAAAGTAATTTTTGCACTCTTATAATTCCATTGCAATTGTCACCTTGTTATATAAATTCACCTTTTATAGTTTCTATGATCCAAAGAATCTAATATTAGTACAGAGGGACTTTGAACAATATTGTTAGTCAAATATTAGTACAGTTTGAACAAAAATACGAGCAACAGGAGAACCACTAGAGGAATGAGAAACTAGTATGTTAGTAGTCTATTACAACAAAAGAAAGCAAAGCAATCCTTATTTGCTAACACACTTTGTTTTTACAAGTGATCCTTCATTATGATCGCGGCGTGACGAGGGAGATTCCTCAGATCATTCAGGACACTAATGTCTACGTCCACCGTGAAAGGAGGCAGCTCGTCAAACTGATTATACTCTTCTTCGTCCGTGAAGCCCTCAACTCCGACAATCCTTCTTTTACATGGAAGAACCACGTGGCGCCTTGGCTGATCGCTACTGCTAGTCTTCTCCTTCTGCTTTTTTGGTTTGCTGTCCTTGTCCATCACATAGAATACCTGTGTCACATCATTAGCGAGCACGAACGGTTCGTCCCTATAGGCCACTTGCTTGAGGTCCACAGTTGTCATACCGCATTTATCGATATCCACTACCGCCGGCTTGACCCATTGGCACCAAACAGAGGGACTTTTAATGGCCCGTACTCGAGCTCCCAGATCTCCTCTATGAAACCATAGTAGGTGTCCATCTTTCCATTTTGTCCAAGGCATCTATACTGACGCCATCGCTTTTGGTTTTTGCTCTTGCTATCCTCGGGTCGTGTAAAATGTGTACCCATTTATATCATACTCTTGGAATGATACGATTGTTGTGGACGGTCCCCGAGCCAAGAGTTTCAACTGCTCATCGCTCTGTCGGTTTCCCAACAGCTTGCTTTTGTAACCAACTCGTTTAAATGATCCATTTGCTCGATCGCGATCCACTTATCTGACTTCTCTGGGTATTAGGCGCGTAGACTCATCTCGTGATCATAGATATACGGAGCCACTACAGTTGTTTGTTTCAATACCGTGAAATGTGCTTGTTTAAATGAAAGTAGATCGTTGCTATAGAATTCTTTTCTCCCTAAAGTCCCTTTTGCCCGTAGCCTCCCCTCATGGCGTGATACAGGGACGCCAATCGGATTCAGATCATCAATGTAACCAACACAAAACTCGATCACCTCCTCTGGTGGCGGCACCTGCATAATGCAATCAGGGGCGAGACCGTTACTTAACATACTTTTTAGGATACCCATGTACCTCTCGAAATGGAACATATTGTGGAGGAATACATGTCCGAGAATTTCTATCTCTTTAACAATGTGGACCATGAGATGGACCATAATATTAAAGAAGGATGGAGGGAAGATCATCTTAAGGCTAACTAGACTATTGACCATGTCATCATGCAGATTAGATACCTTATTCGCTCGATGACCTTCTCGCGACACCGCTGAAGAACGAACATAGCTTTATGATTGTCCTCGTACCCAATCCGCGTAATACCTCGCACCGCCATTGGGAGCAACTGTGTCATCAACACGTGACAATCATGGGATTTTATGTGTATGATTTTATTCTCTTTCGTGTTTATGAGTCTCCTTATGTTTGAGGAGTATCCAGAAGGGACTTTCACACTGTTCAAGAACTTAATCATGTTTTTTTTCTCTTCCTTGCTCAGAGTGTAGCTCGCGGGGTGGAGGTAATGTTGTCCTTTCTCTCTCTTTTCCGGATGTAGGTCGTTCCTGATTCCCAGTAGCTCTAGGTCCTTTCGTGCTTGAAGTGTATCTTTTGATTTGCCGTACATGTCTAGGAAACCTAGTAGGTTCACGCAGACATTCTTCGTGATATGCATGAAGTCCAATGAGTGGCGGACCTCTAAGTCTTTCTAGTAAGGTAAGTCCCAAAATATTGACTTCTTCTTCCAAATGGCCTTCATGTGACCTTGTTCAACTGGGACAGGTTTGCTACCAGGACCTTTTCCAAATACTACTTTCAGATCCTTTACCAAAGAAAATACAAGCATCCCACTGCGATGCATGGGCTTCTTACGTTTCTCTTCTGTCCCATCAAAATTCTCACCCTTCCTCCGTAAGACCGTAACGGGTCCTTCATATGGAGGAACCTACGGTGGCCCATGTACACAACCTTTCGAGAGTTTTTTAGGTACTTGCTATCTGTATCCTCTAAGCAGTGGATGCAGGCTTTATATCCTTTGATAGATAGGCCCGATAGGTTACCAAGTGCAGGCCAGTCATTAATGGTTACGAATAGTAATGCACGTAGAGTGAAGTGCTCTTTTGTACTCATCCCATACACGCACACCATCGCTCCACAGTTGTTAGCAGATCTTCAACCAACAGTTTGAGGTACACATCGATGTCGCTTCTGTGTTGGTTCGGCCTTGGATAAGCAATGTCATCATAATGTACTTCCGCTTCATACACGACCAAGGAGGAAGGTTGTAGATACATAGAGTCACGGGCCAAGTGTCAGGATCGCCGCTCATATCATTGAACAGTTCATCCCATCCGTACTCAACCCAAACCTTATGTTCCTTGCATCCTCAAAGAAAGTCCGGGTATGTTCTATCGACTTTCCTCCACCGGGAGCCATCGCCAGGTGCCTTAGCCTTCCGTCAGTCCTTACGGTCTTTTTTGTGCCAACGCATCATCCGGCATGCACTTTGTTCGCAAATAAACGCTTCAACCGGGATTACAGGAAATACCACACCACCTTAGCAGAGGTCTCTTCTTCTTCGCCGCCTCTACCTCACCTAAGTCATCACGCTGGTCTTATACCGAAGTTTTGCACACCGGACAAGCTTCCAAATCCTCATACTCATTGCGATAAAGGATACAATCATTACGCCATGCATGTATCTTCAGACTTCCAACCCCAAAGGGCGCATAACTTGTTTGGTATCGTATGTAGTTTCGGTAGTGTGTTCCCTCTCGAAGTAACTTCTTTATGAGGCATAACAACTCATCGAATCCCTTATCGCACAATCCATTGGTCGCCCCATTGCATCGTTCTAGTGTGGTACGCAACTTTTATGGCCCTATCGACAGCTTTGGGTACAACAATGTTCCGTGGTCCTCCCATAGGCGCTGGAACTTTTCGTAATGTCTTTCATTGATGTATTCTCCCTCTCCATCACGCAGCATCTAGTCTAGGTCATCATCACTAAACTCCCCCAATGTATCTTCGAAAGAAATGTGTTGGCCAGCGTTTGGGATATTGTTGTCCGCCTCTTCTTCTTTACCGTCTTCCTGTATAATCTCTTCTTCACCGTGCTTGGTCCAACAGGTATAGTTTGACATGAAACCTCTTGTGAGCAAATGGAAATGGAGGTGGCTGGATTTTGGTCACTCCTTCTCATTCTTGCAGTCTATGCATGGACAGCATATGTAGCCTGACGTTGTGTATGCATCGGCCGCACGAAGAAAATCTTGCAAATCCTGCAAGAACTCCGGGGAGCGTCGCTCCATGTACATCCATCGCCGGTCCATCTACATTATGTTACATCAAGGTAACTGTTAGCTTATTTTTCGATAATGAATTGTTGAACTAAAACCTAAATATTAGTTAGATCCACACCTTCAATTCGAGCTAAATAATAATCCAAGCAAAATCTAAACTCACACAACAAGTTTTTGCAACCTACAAAAAGAATTGGTCGATCGGAGTCTGGATTTAAAATTCTGAATAAAATTCATGACAGCTTTGTTTGCAAATTATGTTGAAATTGTAACACCCTAAAAATTTCCAAGTTATTATTCAATCATTTATTTTTATTTATTTATTCTAAATCTCTAGCACTTAATTAATGATGTTTTCAAAAATAATTTGCTGATGAAAATTAAAACCAAAATTATACTAGAAATAATTTTTCTAAGTTTAAAATATTCCAAAGTATTTTTGAAAACTTTTCTCAAATTTTGAATTCATTTTATATTTTCTATAAAGCCATTCATATTTCTGATATTATTTTAATTCGCAAATGAATTTAAATTTCTTCTTTTCCACATAATTATTGCCGTTTGAAGATCCCAAACTCCATGATTTCCATGCACCATTCCCCCCCCCAACTACGTGCAACCAAACCTCATCCTTCATCGATCGATGGAACTAAAACCTAAATTTAAGCTAGATCCACACATTAAATGCGAGCTACATTATAATCCAAGCAAATTCTAAGCTTACACAACAAGTTTTTGTATCCTATTTGAAAAGATCAAGTTAGATCTCTACATTCATAATCTTTCATTAATCATGGGAAAAGATCAAAAAAAATTTCACAATTCAAGCAAAAAAGAGGCTCCATTTAACACCAAATGATGTGAGGAATGATGTTCCTAGCCTTAGTTATCTTGGTTGCGAGTAAAATGACCAAAATTTTGAAATTTGGGCAGCACCTTCCTCTACATTCATAATCTTTCATCAATCATGGGAAACGATCAAATTTTCTTCATAATTCAAGCAAAAAAGAGGCTCCATTTAACACCAAATAAAGTGAGGAATGATGTTACTAACCTTAGTTACCTTGGTTGCGAGTAAAATGACCAAAATTTTGAAATTTGGTAGCACCTCCTCCCTTGAAGCTCTTGGTCAAGCTCCACCGTTTTTTCACAAGACCGAAATGATCTTGGTCCGCAGAGAGCGGAGGAGGAAGAAGTTTAAATTGGAACCTAGTAGACATAGTAGCGTTGGAAACACGAACCGTCGATGATCTAACATCAAGATGCGTTAGTGTCACTTAACCGTACTAATGAGACTAACTAAATAGTACGGTTCAGAATACCTAACCGCATCGATGTTAGATCATCAAGACTGGTCGGTGCGTTGAATCGGCATCGACCCTCAAATTTCGCTTGCCGTTGAACCGGATCGTTGTAACTATCATCCCGGTTAGCCTAACCGCAGACCGATGGGCCGGTATTAAAGGTCGGTTCTGTAGTAGTGATATTTCCCTCGATAATTGACAGTGATAAGTAATTATCACTGCCACAATTCCCTTGGTAATCGGCAGTGATGACTCCTTATCACTACCCTATTTTCCTCTAAAACTACTATTGATGGGTTTTTTAAACCTTTTTATATTTTTTTGCAGTATATGTATTATGTAATGTTGTAGCATATATATTGTATAATAAATGTATTCTATACGGTATATGTTATACACAATATTAACGAAACATCGTTAAAGCGTAATTCAAATATATTGAAGCATCATAATATTTAATTATTACATTGTTCATTCACAATCGTTCACATCTCACTTAAGCTACACATGCTCGTAAAACTCGCCCTTCGGGTTGATAACTTCTCGAACGATGAACCCAGCCATCTGCTCTCAAAGGGCTTCAATTTCGTTGTTGAGTAGACTGCTGGTGCCTAGCTTCACGCGCTGTCATGGGAGAAATTGAAGCATTAATTAGTGCCATCATCTTTATAAAGAAAAGTAGGTGTCAACATGTAATGATATACCATCTCGCCGTTGTAGTCCGTACTGTCAGTGACAAATGCGTGCATTTGTGTCATTACATAGTATCCACATAAATTGTTCCCTTGGGGCTGTCGCAAGCATGAAAAATCGGTTTTTATTCTAAACTTCTTTGTGAATGGACGACACCGCTGGCTCTTCTTGCGGTATTTTGCGTACACCCTGTGCATGGTTTTGAGTAGTTATTAAACTTAATTAGGTGCAATGGAATGGAAGATTATTGGAGCAATAACGCAACGACCGAGTTTACCTGTCTAGCAACTCTATTACTTCTTTGTAATCATTTATTGGTTTCCTCATTGAGTCCAACTTAGTGATGTTGCTTTCGTCTAACATGATGATGAGGAGGATCCAGTGAAAGCTGCAAAAGCCAATTAGTCGTCACATAGTGTTGCGCATCGAATGTGCGAGACTAGTAGGCAAGGAAACACGTACTGAAAGTTGTGGGGTAAAAGTACGTAGGTCTTGTCTTGTAGTTTTAGCAGCGCCTTTAGTACGTACTCTTCAATCTTTTTTATCGTGTTTAGATCTAGAATAAGTTTGTGGTTGATAAGGCCCGGGTCGAGGAATCCTACCCTTTCATTTAAGTCCGCTATAAGTGTCATTGCCTCCATTCTACATAAAAAAGAAGTCAAACCCTCAGTTTAAGGGTACATAAATGTGCAGGATGAATTATACAAGTGACTTACAGAGTCCACATTCTTAATATAGACACGTCTAGGGCATCTCGTTGGTACAACTAGTATATTTCTTTGTGTTCTACCCAGAAAATGCCATCTTTTTTTGAAAATCCACATTTGTTGCCTCAGGTTGTTCTAGGTTGAGGAACCTTGTCGAGGTTTTCTCCGGGCTTTGGTTCAAGGGCTTAGCGCCATCCGGCACTTGTCTCTGGTTAGAGGCCATGTGCAGCAAGTTTATCTGTATTTTTAAATTAACAAAGTCATGAGATGAATCTTCACACAACTTGAATGACCATTTTGTCATGCGTTAGAGTTCCTAATATCCACGTTTTGCATATATAGAGCGTAATCGCCTAACTATGCAAAGGTAATCATGGATCATGCATGTAAGAAACGATAAATAAAGCAAGGCAGACGTGAAATATAAATTATATACATCGATGCCACCATTATACATCAAAGGCACCATTATACATCCATGGCACCATTAAACATATATACATACAAATTAATTACATACATACACCAGCAAACGTAAAATACATACATACATCACTAGATCATCCTTTCTGGTTCCTCCTTTATATTTTAGTTCTCCTACTTTTACATAATAATGGATGCTAAAACAAAACTAAAGCTTCATGGGTCTATTTCTCCAATGCCTGCACATGTGAGAATGATCTACACTCCACATACGGTAGCCAGCTCCCCCCCTAAACGCCACCGGTTTTGCAAGAAATCATATGAATTGCCAATTCAAGATTATAGACATAATTTAGCAAGTGATACTGGTAGTAAATTTTTAAGACTTCTCTAGTGTGTAATTGACTAACATAGTGATAAAATAGTTTCTATTTCAATAGCAACTATTGAACTCCTAAAACTAATGCCAACCACTTGCTATTCAATGGGATCCAAAGAGGATACCAATGTTTGAAGCAATATGAAAAATATGTAACGAAATAGCAAAACCATATATATATATATTTAGATTGAATTGATTGGTGATCTACTTGCACACAAAACTGTGAATCGAGCTTCATATTTTTTATGTAAGGCACATTTTCTGATAAAAGTGCCTTTGCCTCAATATAGCAAATAGTAAGTTTGGAGAATGCCATAATCATGTATATTGTAATTCGATATCAAGTGTATTAGCCAGTACGAAAACAATGAAAGGCCAAGATCCTAAACAGTTGGTGTATGGCCAATTTTTCCCTATCAAATAAACTGATAGTAAAATGATTATTATTTTGCCATTCCTGAATAATATCTTCCTCCTAAATCTCGACAAGAAGCCCTAAAAAATCCCATGAAATTGCTACAAAACACAAAAAGACAATAATAGCAACACACTGACACGGCTGCCATCCTTTCACAAGTTTCACAATAAGCAATCTACAAAATCAAACCCTAGGAAAAGAATTCCAAGCAGCGGCTATATGAATTTGCACACAGAAACATGAACTTAGCATTAACTGAACATTGTAGCAGCAATATGCACTGTAATTGTGAAGGAAAGAGTAGTTTGGTCATACTTTACAACAACTGCAATACTCATATTTTATAATACCAGTATGTAATCTGTGCAAATAGATCCTAACATCACGTGGGGTGGTTTTGGAGAGGGGGAGGTGCCGCGTGGGGGGAGATGCCGGGGGGAGGCGCCACAGGGGGAGACGCCGGCGCGGGGTGGGGTCGACATGGGGTGGTTGCGGTGGCTAGGGCACATAGATGAAATTGGCAGGAAGAAATGGGTAAATGGCTAAGTGCGGGAAGAGGACATGTTTATATAGAAAGGAGCATCACTGCCGGTTCACCCAAAAAACCGGCACTGATATATAATCTCTACTGGTTTATTTTCGAACCGGTAGTGATGTAACACTATCAGTGCCGATTGATTTATGAATCGGCACTAATATAACAACATCGGTGCTAGTTGAGGTACGAAACAGCACTGATGTCTCACTATCAGAGCTGGGTGAGGTACGAACCGGCACTGATGTGTTATATTAGTGCCGGTTGTCGTACCTTAAACGGCACTGATGTCTCATTATCAGTGCGGGTTGAGGTATGAACCGATACTGATGTCTCACCATCTGTGCCGCGTTACCAAGGAACCAGCAGTGATAGTCCCTGCCCCCTGCATACTATATTAACTAATGTTTCTTTATATTAATAATCAATAGTGCATACAGTACAAATTGAGGCATGTCCTTCGTACAAAATGTTTATATTAATATTGTTTGTTAAATATCTATAGTACAATAATAATCAACAGTCCATACAATACAAATTGAAGCATGTCCTTTGTACAAAATGTTTATATTACAAATTGAAACTTGACCTTCATACAAAATAAAGCATATCCTTAATTAATACAACTAAGTTACGATTCGACCTTCGTTATGATCGTGGAGTATGTATGTAGCTTCCTCTCTGTCTTCCATGAGACCTAGGTCGATGTTCTCACTGAAAGGAGAAAGCTCATCGAATTAGTTATAGTCTTCCTCGTCGACTACATTCTCAACTCCGACAATCCTTCTTTTTCCTTGAAGAACCACGTGGTGTTCCTTGTCAGCCGGATCCCTTATAAAGAAAATTTGTGTAACGGCATTAGCAAGTATGAATGGTTCTTCTCTGTATCCGACGTGTTTGAAGTCCACGGTAGTGATACCATGCTTGTTGATGTTCACGCCCCTAGGGAGCTTGACCCACTAGCACCAAAAGAGAGGGACCTTCAAAGGCCCATAATCAAGCTCCCAAATCTCTTCTATGAATATGTAGTAGGTCTGCATATTGCCATTGTTGTCGTAGGCATCTATACGGACACCGCTGTTCTGATTGGTGCTCTTGTTATCTTGTGCTCTTGTATAAAATGTATATCCATTGATGTCGTATCCTTCAAATGTCAAAATTGTATATGATTTATCCTTAGCCAACGCCTCAATCGAAAGCACACTTTGTCTGCGTATGCATCATGTGTCTAAGCAACCAATCTCCAAAGTTATCTCTATGCTCTCTCGCGATCCAAACCTCAGACTTAAATGGGTTTTTTCTTCTTAGCATGTTCTTGTGCATGTTGACATACGGGGCCGCTACAACTGATTGGAGCAGAACTGTAAAATGTGCTTGCATAAATGAAGCATGATCGTTAGTACGAATTGATTTCTAACCTAGTGTCCCTTTCCCTTGTAGCCTCCCCTCATGGCGAGATACGAGCACATCAATCGGTTTGAGATCCAGGTAATCGATGCAGAACTCAATGACCTTCTCGGTTCCCCAACCTTCGGCAATGTACCCTTCCGGTCGATGCCAATTACGAACTTATTTCTTCACAACCTCCATGAATCTCTCGAAAGGGTATATCTGATGTAGAAACACAGGGCCAAGAAACTGTATCTCTTTCACAATATGAACAATGAGATGGACTATAATATCGAAGAAGGATGGAGGGAAGAACATCTCAAGCCGGCATAGAGTGTGGATCACGTCTTGCTGCAGCTTATCCAGTTTCAACAGATCGATGACTTTCTGTAAAATCACGTTGAAGAATGAACATAACATTATAATCGGGTTTCGCATTTTCTCTGACAAAACACCCCTAATTGCAATAGGAAGCATCTGTGTTATCATCACGTGGAAATCATGAGGCTTCATGCCAAATAATTTCAAGTCTTTCATTGAGACTAGCCTCTTTATGTTAGCAGAATAACCGGACAGAACTTTGACTCCGTGCAAACACTCATACATGCTAATTTTCTCTTTCTTGCTAAAAGTGTAGCAAGCTACGGGGAAGTACTTTTTTCCTTTACCCAGGTCTTCGTGATGCAGCTCCTTCCTGAGTTTCATATCTTTCAGGTCCATCCGTGCGTTGAATGTATCTTTTGTTTTGTCAGGTATGTCTAGTAAAATACCAAGCAAACTGTCACACACGTTCTTCTCTATATGCATGACATCGATCGCATGTCGAACATCCAGGTGTGGCCAATAAGGTAGGTCCATAAATACTAATCTCTTTTTCCACTAAGGAGCTGTATCACCGGAACTCGGGACTGATGTAGTTCTAGCTCCCTTTTTATGGATAATTTTAACATCCTTTACGGCCGCAAATATCTCTTTACTATTGCGATGTTGCGGAGCAGAAGAAGTATCCTTTGTACCATCAAAAGCTCTCTTGTTGTTGCGATACAGGTGGTCCTTGCGAAGGAACCTACAATGCTGCATGTAACACATTTTTCGGCAATATTTCAGCCACCGGCTACCTGTATCACCTATGCAATGGACACATCCATTGAATCCTTTTATAGTCTGGCCCAAAAGATTACCAAGAGCAGGATAATCATTGATGGTTACAAACAACAACGCGTGTAGCATGAAGTTTTCTCTTTTATACTCATCCCATACTCGTACATCGTCGTTCCACAATACCAAAAGATCTTCAACCAGTGGTTCGAGGTACACATCGATATCGTTGCTAGGTTGCCTCGGCCCATGGATCAGTAGCGACATCATAATGTACTTCCGCTTCATACAAAGCTAAAGAGGAAGGTTGTAGATACATAAAATCACCGGCCAAGTGCTATGACGATTACTCATGTTGCCAAAAGGATTCATTCCATCTGTACTGAGCCCAAACCTTATATTTCTCATATCATATGCAAAGTGTTTCTTGTATTTTCTATCGATGTTCCTCCACTATGCGGAGTCAGCAGGGTGTCTAAACATTCCATCCTTCTTACGCTCTTCGGTGTGCTATCGCAGCAATTGAGCATGCCTTTTGTTCGCAAACAGACATTTCAGACTAGGGATTATAGGGAAATACCACATCACCTTGGCTGAGAGTCTTTTCTTCTTACGCTGCACCTCAATATCGTCATCACCGCGCTTATACTGAGATGCCTTGCAAGCGGGACATGCATCCAAATTTGCAACCTCATTGCGATACAATATGTAATCATTTAGACATGCGTGTATTTTCTGTACTTCCAGTCCCAATGGGCAAACAACCTGCTTAGCCTAGTACGTGGTTGTTGGCAGTACGTTACCCTCTGGAAGGACGTCCCTAAAGAAACCTAACAGCTCTGTGAAACTCTTATCAGACCAACCATTGCTTGCCTTCAACTGCAGCAGCGTAAACACAACATGCAGCTTTTTGAGCTCCTCCTTGCAGCCCGAGTACAAAGGTGTTGTAGAATCTTCTACCATACACTGGAACTTCTAAAAATCCCTTTCACTCATGAGGTTCTCCTCCCCATCATGCAACATCTGTTCTACATCATCTTCGTGGTTATCGATGAACGTGTCTTCATGGGTGTCGATGAATGTATCTTCGACCACAGTCGAGTCGTTGTCTTCATCATCATCAATCAGATGCCCTTCACGTACAATCTTATCTTCACCGTGCTCGGTCCAACAGGTATAGGCAGGCTTGAAACCCCTTCGAAGCAAGTGTGCACGGATCGTCTCAAGGTTAGAAAATTTCTTCTCATTCTTGCGATCGACGCATGAGTAACAAATATAGTCCATCGGCTTATTTGACTTGTACGCCGCAGCCGCGCTCAGAAAACTAGTCACACCGTTAAAGTACTCTCTATCATGACGGTCCGCTTCATACAACCATCTTAGGTCCATCTACAAATATTTATAACAAATAAAATCTTAGTAAATCAATAAGTGGTCATAAATTGTTTTATTCATTTAATTTGTTATGTAGCGCTAATTAATCTAGAAATTTTCATTAATTATAAATCTATATCCAAATCTCAATTTTAAAATCAATTAAATAATTGCTATTGGTTATAATGGTCCGTCCGACAAATTTGCATTACTTACAAAAGTATTAAATTAATATACAACAAATAAAGAAATAATTTTAAGTAATTAGATTAAACAATAGTTAATTATGAAGTGCTACCACATTTAAATTCAATCTACATATTAAATGCAATCACTAATTTAGTCCTCTAAATACTTAAATTCAACCTACATCTTAATCTCACCAATCACTATACATATAAAAGTTGGTAATTTGAAATCTAGTCTCTAGATTAGAGCTCTAATTGTGCTCACTATGCAATCAATAATTCTCACAACCTACAACAATATAGACGTAATATCCAACTAAATAAACTACCAATGAAATGTATATAAGATACACACCGTAGATCACGAATTAGAAACGAATTCCACCAAATTTAAGAGCAAAAATTCACGCCCTCTCTACCCTAACCGAGCAAGAACAGAGCTCCTCTTTGTTCTGGACAGGTTGGGGAAGGAAGCCGGGATATATATAAGGCTATATTATAACTGCCAGCTCTTGCTATGGAACCGACAGTAATATATCTGTCGGTGTACTTTGCACCGGGGTACCCTCTCCGCCGTAGAAGTAATAGGCCCAAGAAGTGGCCTGGCCCAGTTTGAAGCCCACGTGGCCCCCTAGCGAGTAGTTTGGCGATCACGCCCTACTCGCCGGGCGAAGCGTTCAGCGTGGTACCTCAAGGGCAGCTGGTGAGCACGCCGCTCACGGGCGAGAAGCCTATGTGGCCCTTTAGCGAGCAGGGTCTGGCGACACGCCACCGCTTTCGCCGGGTGAGCGTTCAAGCGTGGCACCCTAGCGGGTAGCTCGGTGAGCACGCCGCCCACCAGCGAGAAGCCTATGTGGCCTCGGCGAAAGCGCTCGCGATCACGCCTCGCTGCCAGCGAAGCGGCCAGGTGGTACCGCGGCGGCACTGGTGAGCACGCCGCCCACCGGCGAAAGCCCACGTGGCCCCATGGCGAGCAGTCTGGCGATCACGCCCTGCTCGTTGGGCGAGCGGCCCGTGTGGCGGCCTGATGAGCGGGCGGGTGCCCGGGCCCCCCTTGTTGTGCCACGAAGGCAACCAAAGGAATGAGGGGAAGGCTTCACATCGAAGTTTCCCTCCCCTGGCACCTCGTGTCAGGGTCACTAATTGTGAAGGATTCAGCTTTCAACACGACGACGGCTCATCCCTCTTACGCTTCTCACCAACCCGTCGTAGAAGCGTCCTGTCCCGGGCGGACCGGGCGAGGCCTCTCACCGACATTAAATGAGGTTCGAAGGACAAGGCCATGGAGGCGTGCTTAATACATGAGTCGTGGGTCGATGTGGAAGTAGAATGATGGGTGTAATTAATGTGTTGTAGATAAGCATAGCGCCACCTTCTCTCCTGCCCAGGGTGACCTGTCTATATAAGGGCGCCCTTGTGCACGAAGAAGGGGGGCGGTCGGCTAGAACAAGAAGTATAGAGAAACAGACACCAAAGAACACCCTTGTAAACGCTTCCCCATTCCCTCAACGGAGAACTAGCAGGACGTAGGGCTATTACCCACACCGGGGGCCTGAATCTGGGTAAATCACTGTGTCCACTGGCTTGCTGAGGCCCAGAATCCATCGTCGAGAGACATTAGGGTTTCCAGCCACAAGATGCCCTCTACCGTTAGCGGAATCTTGTCAGGTGAAATACGCTGACAGGGGCGCACCATGTTGGGGGCTAGTGGTTGGCTCATCCGGCCATCTCTCCGGTGGGTTTCAGTTCTCTGTCCAAAAGGACTTCGCACCTGGTGATGGTGGGTTCACACTCGCAACAACAAGATGTGGCGGAGGCTAGTAGCTCCCAGAACACGTCCTGGCGTTTTCGCCGGACGAGGGATCACCTCCCATCGCCACAGCAGGAGGGCGGTGGCGCCTCCGCGGCGGCTGCCGGACTTTCGGTTTGGCGCCGGCTGGCCATGGAGGCCGCTACTTGCTCGTAACTCTGATGCGATCTCTGTCTCCTCTGACCACCCTCCGTGGAACTTGCGGAGACACTCGGCCACTACGTGGCTGCGGGATATTGCGGGTCTCGTGGACACGGCTCAGCTTCGCGTAGGGATGCCCGACCAGTCTAAGGCTGTCAGTTTCCCTCGCCCTAAGGTGCCCATAGAGCGCACCCAAGCTTCCAGTCACCCTAGCAGGAAGCGCTCTGGCCAGACGGGCCAGAGTAAGGGTATGGGTGTGCAAGAAGAAGGTCCCAGCTCCACGAGGAGCCATGGGGACCTGAGGTCCCATCTGGAGTTTCAACATCGGCTGCGTGGTGGTGATCTACGTGATCGCCTGCAGCGTCGCCGCGCTCGCGACGGACGGATGGCCCCTGGGGGCGAGAGTTCCTCCCATAACTCTCACCTTCAGGCTGAGGAGGAGGTCCATTCCTCCGACTCTTTGGGGAGTCGCGCTCCACCCGCCCCCGCACGGTTTCCAGGCTGGGGTCAGGGTGGACGGCAGGATCCCCCCTATGGTGTCGGATGCCAGGCGTTTTCTCGACGGCTGCGCCGCGTGGTGTGGCCCGAGAGGTTTCGTCCGGCCTCCATCGAGAAATAAGACGACACCACCAACCCAGAGGAGTTCTTGCAGGTCTACACAACTATGGTGCGTGCCGCTGGCGGGTCTGGAAAGGCCATGGCCAATTACTTCCTAACGGCCTTGACGGGGTCCGCCCGGTCCGGGCTGTTGAACCTCCCGCGAGGATCGATGCACTCGTGGGAGGAGTTGTGTGACCTCTTTGTCACCAACTTCCAAGGCACATTCGCGCAGCCGGGTGTGGAGGATGATCTCCATGCCCTCGAGCAGGAAAGAAGGGAGTTGTTGCGTGACTTTATTCGGCGATTCTGCCACTGTCGCAATACGATTCCCCGGATTTTCGAGTAGTCGATCGTCATCGCCTTTCGAAGAGGCGTGCGTGACCGCAAGATGCGAGAAAAGATGGCGACCCGCGACATCGCCACCACCTCCGAGCTCTTCTCCCTGGCGCACAAGTGCGCGCGAGCGGCAGAGGCTCGGGGGCCGACATCCAGCGTCGTACGAGGACGCGGCGGGGACGAAGCCGGGACTTCAAGGGGCCCCGGTCACGCGAGCAGGAGGATGCGGAAGCGCGAGGCGGCTGAGACCAGGCGGGTCCTGGCCGCCGAGAGCGAGCCTGAAGATGCCCGGCCGCCAAAGCACGACAGTCGTGACCGGCGGGACGACCGTCGCGAGCGATGGGATGACCGCCAAGGCCGACGTGGCGACCGCCGCGAGGAAAAGGAGGGCAAGCCCTTCTGCCCGATCCACCAGACCAACTCTCATGGCCTAGAGGATTGCCGGGTTATGAATAAGGTGGTCGAGCGGCGGCTCAAGGAGAGCCGCCCCAGTGATGACGACCAGGACGAAGACCCCGCCTCGCTGGCTTTCCAGTAGGCGGACCACACTGTGGCGTAAAGTTATTTACTTTAAGATCTTTTGCTTTATTTCCTGTATTTCTCCCCTAGCGGGAAAGCTTGCGCGGAAATGTCATGTGCCCTGATGGCTCGGCCGTTCTTTGCTGATCCGTAGTGACACCCGGCCTTCGCGTCGAGCCCGGACGGGCGACCAGGAGTGTGAACCTGGAACGGTGGCTAAAATGCGCCCCACACACCTCGGTTCAGCTCAACGAAGCATCGACGGTTGTCTCCGCAAGCACCGAATAAGCCCAATATCCCTCCTGCGAACCTGCTTCCATATCACGCAGGGCCGTGGGCTAATTCCGAATCACAGGAGCCTAAGTTTCCACGCAAGGGACCATGACATACTCGCGCAGGGCCTTATGTCCCCTAATATATTTTCTACATATTTTGTACAATGCCTACTTGTGCTTTCAGTGGCTATGCGCGATTGCAGATGAAATGCTAAGTGCGCCTGTAGCTCAAACAGTCGAGGTAACCCCGTGGCGGCTGGGTGAGCAGGTGGGCGACCACGCCCTGCCCGCTTGGTGAGCGGCCCGCGCGGCCCCTAGGCAAACGGGCAAACGATCAAGCCCTGCTCGCCCAGCGATAAGCCCACGCGAAGGTTTAGCAGGCGGTCCGGCGATCACGCTCATGCTCGGCGAAGCAGATGGGCGATCGCTACCGCCGCCAAAGTATTGGCCTTCGTGACGGTCGTGGAGCTGTCGCCTAATGGTTTATGGCAAAGATAAGTTGTTTGCTTTGGCGCACCAACTTATTTCTTACACTTGTGCCTTAATGGGTTGAAGTATGTGTGTTATCATCGCTCTTATAACCTCGATGGCTCGCCGATAAACGGAAATACTCAACGTTTGTATCGCAAGGACACGTGACTAGGAGTGCGGGTATGGCATGGTGGCTCAAACGCGGCCCGTACACCCAGGTTAACTCCATGTACTCCCGCTGGTTGTCTCCGCGAGCACCGCAAGCCCAGTACCGCTCCTGTAAGCTCACTTCCTTGTTGCGCAATGTTGCGGTAATATTCAAAGAGATCACGGGAATATAAGTTCCAAAAGGACAGGAGAAAGTGATACCCTTGCACAGCAATTTAAAGCAGTCTGGCGATCACGCCCTGCTCGCTGGGCGAGCGGCCCGCATGGCACCCTGGCGGGCAGCCTAGTGAGCACGCCTTGCCCGCCGGGTGAGAAGCCCACGTGGCCCCCTGGCGAGCAGTCTGGCGATCACGCCCTGCTCGCCGGGTGAGCAGCCCGCGTGGCACCCTAGCGGGCAGCCTGGTGAGCACGCCGCCACGGGCGAAAGCCCACGTGGCTCCGGGAGCGACCGGGCGATCACACCGCTGCCGGGCGAGCGGCAGCGTGGCGGCTCGATGAGCGGCTGGTGCTCGGGGCCTTTGTCGGGCCACGAAGGCAACCAAAGGAATGAGGGAAGGCTTCGCCTCGAAAGTTTCTCCCCGCACCTCGTGTCGGGGTCATTAATGTGAAGGATTCAGCCGACACGACGACGGCTCATCCTCCGACGCTTCTCACCAACCTGTCAGAGAAGTGTCTCTGTCCCGGGCGGACGGGCAGGCCTCTCACCGACATTAAATGAGGTTCAAGGACAAGGCCACGGAGGCGTGCTTAATAAATGAGTCGTGGGTCGACGTGGAAGCTGAATGATGGGTGTAATTAATGTGTTGTAGATAAGCATAGCGCCACCTTCTCTCCTGCCCAGGGTGGCCCGTCTATATAAGGGCGCCCTGGTGCACGAAGAAGGGGGGCGGTCGGCTAGAATAAGAAGTATAGAGAAACAGACACCGAAAAACACCCTTGTAAACACTTCCCCATTTCCTCAACGAAGAACTAGCAGGACGTAGGGCTATTACCCACACCGGGGGCCTGAATCTGGGTAAATCACTGTGTCCACTAGCTTGCTGAGGCCCAGAATCCATCGTCAAGAGACATTAGGGTTTCCAGCCAAGAAGATGCCCTCTACCGAACCATAATTTCCGTCTAGGGAGTAGACACCCCGTTAGCAGAATCTTGTCAGGCGAAATATGCCGACAATATCACTGCCGGTTCTATCTCTAAATCCGATAGTGATATTGCTGTCGTTCGCCTGGGAAATCGCAAGGGATATATATTATCCCTGCCGCTTATGGTTTCAAACTGGCAGTAATATATCGCTGTCGGTTCTATCTCTTAATGCGGCAATGATATCGCTGTCGTTCGCGCGGGAAAAATATACTGTGTCTTATCACTGCCGGGTGAACTTGGAACTGGTAGTGATAAGATTATCACTGCTGGCTCGGGCCCCCCGACAGTGATGGGGGGTCGCGGATGAACAAGTCTGTAGTGGTTCTTGGTCAGCTTGTCTACTGGATTTTCTTCAATATGTATCCTTCCTATAACAACATGACCTTCAGCGACAACATTACGAATAAAGTGGTACTTAATATCAATGTGCTTGGTCATAGCATGATACATATCATTATTGATCAAACAAATAGCACTCTGGCTATCATAATAAACAGTAAGAGTATCCTATTTAATGCCAAGTTTAGAAACTAGAACTTGCAACCAAATAACTTCCTTAACGCCTTCAGTAGTTGAAACATACTCCACTTCAGTAGTAGAAAGAGTAGCAATAAGCTGTAAGGATGTCTTCCAACTGACTGCAAAACCATGTAAAGAGAAGATATATTTAGAAATTGACCTTCTTTTACCAAGATTACTAGTATAATCAGAATCAACAAACCCAAGAACATCATTTGTCTTTACTTTATTCTTATCAAACATCAAGCCAAAATTAGAAGTGCCTTTCAAATAACGAAGAATCCACTTAACTGCATTCCAATGCTCCTTGCCAAGATTATGCATAAATCTGCTAACAACATTAACAGAATATGCTAAATCTAGTTTGGTGCAAATCATAGTATACATGAGATTACCAATTGCACTAGAGTAAGGAACACGAGACATATCTTTGTCTTCTTCATTAAAAGAACACTGACATAAAGATAACTTAAAGTGTGAGGCAAAAGGTGTAGAAACAAGTTTACAATCACTGAGATTAAATCTGTCAAGTACCTTCTCAATGTAATTTTTTGAGATAGAAATAACTTACCAGTTTTGCGATCACATTGAATTTCTATCCCAAGAATTTTCTTGGTTAGACCAAGATCTTTCATCTCAAATTCATGACTAATTGAGCTTTCAACTGTTTAATCAGTGACTTATCATGAGAAGGAATAAGCATATCATCAACATAAAGCAACAAATAAACAAATGAACCATTTAGAAACTATTTGAAGTAAAAAAAATTATCATAATTATTGTGAAAATACTGTTGTACAATCATAAAGGAATCAAATCTTTTATACCACTACCTAGGAGCTTGTTTAAGACCATGGAGAGACTTTTTCAAATGACAACTAGATCCTCTTTTTTAGGAGTACCAAAATCTTTAGATTGTATCATAAAAATCTCTTCTTCTAAATCTCCATGTTAGAAAGCAGTTTTAACATCAAGTTGCTCTAATTCCAAGTCAAATAAAGCAACAAAAACAAAATAACCCGAATAAAAGAGTGGCATACAACAAGAGAAAAAACTTCATTGAAGTCAATACCTTCTCTTTGGTCAAAACCTTTTACCACTAAACAGGCTTTCCATCTTGTAAGTTCAATTCCAGAAATACCATTCTTCTTCTTATAAATCTATTTGCACTTTAAAGGTTTATTACCTCTTTCTAAGCATAACCAAATCCCATATACAATTTTTTATAAAGGCTCACAATATCTTTATTCATAGCTGTCAACCACTTAAAAGAATTTTCACGTGAGATAGCTTCAGAATAAGAAGAAGGTTCAAAAGTATCACAAATAACTTGTGCAACAAGAAGAGCATAACAGGCTATATTATCAGTGTCACGATATCTAGTAGGTAATTAAGGATTTCTCTTTGATCTATCTCGAGCAATGTAATGATCATTAGTACTAGAAGATGCAAAAACTTGTTGTGACGAAGAACCACTAGGTGCTGAAATTGATTGTGAAGTAGAACCACTAGAAAAATCATTATCAATGGTAGGTAAAACTACCTCAAATTCTACATTTCTTTCAGTAGCTTCAGAAGTTTCAGATTTACTTGTGGATGTAGAAAAACAACCATCACTGTCACTACTAGATGAGAGTTAAGCATCTTCATAAAAAGTAACATCACGAGTAATGATTAATTTACGAGAATCAGAACACCATAAACAATATCCTTTGACACCAGACCCATATCCAACAAATATGCATTTTCTTACTCTAGACTCCAATTTTCCATCGTTAATATGAGCATAAGTAGGACAACTAAAAATTCTCAAATTAGAATAATCAACTGGTTTACTTGACCAAACCTCATCTAGAATCTTAAAGTCAATTGCTGAATTTGGAGAGCGATTAATCAAATAAGAGGCTGTAGAAACAGTCTGAGGCCACAAAGTACGCTTATTCCATAAACCTGCATTTGAAGTATGCAACGGGCTCTTTTCAAAAGAGTGTGATTCATACGCTCTACCACATCATTAAGCTAAGGTTTACATGGAATAGTCAAATGTCTTGCAATACTGTGATTAGCACAAAAATGATCAAACTCATTACTACAAACTTCCAATCTATTATCAGTTCTAAGTTTCTTGATTTTTCTGCCAGTTTGATTTTCAATCAAAAATTTTAACTTCTTGAATACTAAAAAAGATTCATGCTTATGTTTCAACAAATAAACCCAAACTTTACGAGAAAAATCATCAATAATGGTAATCATGTACTCACAATCTCCAATAGAAGGAAATCTAAAATAACCCCAAAGATCATAACGAATATAATGAAGAATTACTTTAGTATGATGAATTGAAATAGAAAAACTGACTCTCTTTTGTTTGCCAAATACATAGTGTTCACAGAAATCAAGTTTGTCAATATCATGTAAAAGTCCTTTCTTGCATAAAAAATGCATACCTTTCTCACTCATATGACCCAAGCGCATATGCCAAACCTTAGTGATGTGAGGATTTGATACAATTGTAGAAACAACTACAGAACCTGTAACTGTAGAACCTTGCAAGTAATAAAGACTGTTGATTCTATTGGCTTTCATAACAACAAGGTTGGCTTTAGAAATCTTAAGAACACCATTTTCACCAATATATTTATAACCCAAAGATTCTATAGTGCCCAAAAAAATAAGATTTCTTTTCATTCTGTAAACATGGTGAACATTTGTAAGAGTCCTATCAATGCCATCATGGGTTTTGGATTTAAATAGAACTAATGGGAACAATTTTAATTGGAGACTCATCAGCAATCAGAACTTCACCACTACCAATAGAATCATATGTAAAGAACCACTCTTTAAATAGAAAAATATAAAAAGTGCAAGGTGAATCAATAATCCATGCAGTTTGATTTTTCAAGTTGGAAGTGATAATTAGAGTCTTACCATCATATTCATTTTCAACAAAACTAGCCTCAGCAAGTTTATTAGATTGTGTCTTTTTGTCTTTATTTACCCTATTTTTCAACTTGTAACAATGAGCAATAATATGACCAGATGTCTTGCAATAACAGCAAAAATTGTTAGATTTATGTCCTCTTGACTTAGATCTTGATAGCACTTTGGTGTCCCGATCTTTCGATGAGAAACACACGATCGATTTGTGGAGGCGACGTTGACGATCTGACTACACCATACGACGACGATGCGCCTTAGCAATCGCTACACCAACTCCGGAGGGTTATTGATCTTGCCGTGGGCATGATCAACCTGAACGCGAGGTTCAATTCCTGCATGCAACCGAAGAACAAGCAAGAACAAAGGTAAAGGCAATATGAAATTGCAAATAAAGATGAAGGATTGATAATGTGGGGTTCTGAAACAAGGAGCTTCTTAGGCGGCTGTTGAGCAAGTCTGGAAGACTCAAAATAGTAGCAATGGCTAAACTATCAAATAAACAAAACCGAAAACTAAAGTACGGCGGTAGCAAACAATATATAGATGTAAGTGGTGGCTAGGGAGCAGCTAGGGGCGTGCAGTAGCCATGGGGGGGCGGCCAAGGGGGTGCCCTAGCGTTACATGGGCTTTGGGCCCAAAAGAAAAGGTAGCGCAGCACCCAGAGTTTCTGGCCCGCGACATTCTTCTACTATTTCCTGTTGCTTCAGGACGAATTTGGCATTGGGGCTAGATCCATTGGAAAGAGGACGACGAAAGCTTTCAGGAAAGTCCTCATGGGCTCCAAACAACCTTCTGGATCAAAAGTTATGGTCGTTTGAAGTTGATGCTGTCGCGGAGGCAGAACCAGCGAATTTGTTGATTCCAAGTCCAACTTGCGCATATGATGATCGTGCTTTATGCTTGGCATTTGGAGGTTCTTCTCCTTGGTTCCTAAGGACAATAAGATCATCACAAGAATTAAATAGCATTCCATTCTGTGAATCATTTGTATAAAAACTTAGGAACAAATTCACCTGATAATTGAGTAGACGTGCTCGAGCACGAGTAGTAGGTCCTTGTAAAACTTGTTGTGTATTAGAAGAATCACTCGGCGTGGTTGTGTCAATACGGAAGATGTCCTCATCATCCTCCCCTTCTTGCATTTCAGTCGTCCTCGACTCATGCTCTTCCTCTTCTCCCACGTATGGTTTCAAATCTGCAATGTTAAAGGTGGGACTAACCCCAAAATCTGCAGGCAATTCAAGCTTATATGCATTATCATTAATCTTTTCTAAAACTTTGAAAGGACCATCAGCTCGAGGCATCAATTTTGATTTTCTTAATTCAGAAACCTATATTTTCTCGATGTAACCAAACTAACTCTCCGGTTCGAAGTAACATGCTTCCTTCCTTACTACCAAATAAGGTTTATATTTAGCATTCATGCGCCTATATTTTCTTTAGTTGTCTCATGCATTTTCATAATCAAGTCAGCACGTTGTTTATCATCAAAATTCAACTTCTCTAAAGATGGAAGAGGAAATAAATCAATAGGAGCACGAGGAACAAATCCATATACAATCTCAAAAGGGCACATCTTACTAGTAGAATGCAATGAACGATTATAAGCAAACTCAATATGAGGCAAGCATTCTTCCCACAACCTTATGTTCTTTTTCAAAACAGCCCTAAGCATGGTAGATAATGATCTGTTAACAACTTCAGTTTGTCCATCTGTTTGGGGATGACAAGTAGTAGAAAATAACAGCTTAGTCCCTAATTTAGCCCACAAAGTTCTTCAAAAGTGGCTAAGAAATTTAGTATCACGATCTGAAACTATTGTATTTGGCATACCATGTAAGCAAACAATTTCACGAAAGAATAAATCAGCAATATGTGTAGCATCATCACTTTTGTGACATGGTATGAAGTGTGCCATCTTAGAGAATCTATCCACGACAACAAATATGATATCCCTCCCCTTCTTTGTTCTAAGAAGTCCTAAAACAAAGTCCATAGAAATATCTTCCCAAGGAACACTAGGAATAGGCAAAGGCATATACAAACCATAGGGATTATGTCGTGATTTAGCTTTTTGACATGTAGTGCAACGAGCAACAAATCTTTCAACATCCCTTCTCATCTTTGGCCAATAGAAATGGCTAGTAAGTATATCTTCCGTCTTCTTCACCCCAAAATGTCCCATCAAACCACCTCCATGCGCTTCCTGCAATAGCAACAAACGGACGGAACTAGCCGGAACACACAACTTATTAGCTCTAAACACAAACCCATTATTGAGGATAAATTTGTTCTAAGTTTTTCCTTCTTTGCAATTCAACAACACATCTTTGAATTCATCATCACGCTCATATTAATGTTTAATCGTCTCTAAGCCAAAGATTTTGAAATCAAGTTGTGAAAGCATGGTGTATCGTCTAGACAAAGCATCAGCAATAACATTTTCCTTTCCTTGCTTGTGTTTTATGACATAGGGAAAAGATTCAATGAATTCAACCCGCTTAGCATGTCTACGATTCAATTTAGCTTGACTACTTAATATGCTTTTAAAGATTCATGATCGAGTGTATGACAAATTCCTTGGGCCATAAGTAATGTTGCCATGTTTCCAAAGTTCTAACTAGAGCATATAATTCCTTGTCATAAGTAGAATAGTTCAAACTAGGCCCACTCAATTTCTCACCAAATATGCAATGTGTTTTCCCCTTGTAACAACACACCACCCAACCCGATCCCACTAGCATCACATTCTAGTTCAAACGCCTTAGAAAAGTCTGGGAATTGGAGCAGAGGTGCATGTGTTAACTTATCTTTCAATGTGTTGAAGGCGTTCTCTGTGCATCGCTTCCAAACAAATGGCACACCCTTCTTGGTGAGCTTGTTCAGAGGTGCAAAGAATGGTGCCAAAGTCCTTCACGGTTTACTGTAGAATCCAAAGAAGTCCTAGAAAACTTCGCACTTGTGTGACCATGTTAGGAGTTGGCCAACTCTGTATTGCCTCAACCTTAGCCTGATCAACTTCGATGCCCTAGGGAGTAAAAACATAGCCAAGAAAAGAGACTCGATCCATGCAAAAGGTGTACTTCTCAAGGTTACCAAATAAACATGCATCTCAGAAAGCATTAAAAACAAAGACGAAATGGTCAAGATGTTCCTCCAATGATTTGCTAAATATCAAAATGTCATCGAAATATACCACCACAAATTTGCCAATGAAATCACGCAAAACTTCGTTCATCAATCTCATGAAAATGCTAGGTGCATTAGTTAACCCAAAAGGCATTACTAACCACTCATATAGACCGAACTTAGTTTAAAAAGTCGTTTTCCATTCATCTCCTAGCTTCATGCGAATATGGTGGTACCCACTACGCAAATCAACTTTAGAGAACACTGTAGAGCCACTTAATTCATCAAGCATATCATCTAGCCTAGGAATAGGGTGACGATACCTAATGGTGATATTATTGATTGCTCTACAATCCACACACATGCGCCATGATCCATCATTCTTAGGCAAGAAATGACCGAACAAAGACAAGGACTAAGAGACTCACGACATACCCTTTATCAAGCAATTCTTGAACTTGGCATTGTATCTCCTTAGCTTCTTCCGGATTGGTTCTCAGAGGAAAGCGCGATTAGGCAAAGATGCCCCGAATGAGGTCGATTTGGTGCTCAATGCCTCACATTAGGGGCAGCCCGTGGCACATCCTTTGAAAAACATCATTGTACTCCCGCAAAAGGTTAGTGATAGTAGGAGACAAAGAAGAAGATACATCCTCAAATGAAAACAAAACTTCTTTGCAAACGAAAGCATAACAAAAAGAATTTAGATCATTTAGCTCTTTCAAATCAGATTTGGTAGCAAGAAAACAAGCACCCTTCAACTTAATCTCATTTGTTTTGTCATGAACAGGCTTAGATTCTTTCTTATTGAGTTGCTCAAGCTCCTTAGCTACAATATGATTTTCACTCTTAGCATGCTCCTGATTTTTCTCTCTATTAGCTCTAGCAATCTCATCTTTTAAAATAGCATCAGGAGACATTGGATGTAAAACAATTTTCTTCTCTTTATGCACAAAAGAGTATTCATTTGTTCTACCATGATGTAAACAATCTTTATCATATTGCCACGGTCTCTACCTAATCGACGAGGATGGGCGCCCTTGACCGGCCGGCAAGACGGTCAACGGATCCCCAAGCTCGGAGGCCCCGACCACGACTGGTGCGTGCCGAGGCGCCGACCTAGAGCACGCTGACCCGAAACGGCCCCGCCGACCGAGCTCAAGTGCTCCTTGTTCGGGCCGAGTCCACCCATGGATTTCGGATCAAGCATTTTGACCGCGCTGCTCAAGGCGCTGGTCGGGGTAGGCGCAGCTATGCGCAACAAGTTCGAGCGGTTATCGCCAGCCTCAACGCATGAAGGCCACTTCCGAATCTCTCCGTCTGCTATGCAAGAGGAGGTATAAAGACCAAGGACGCGCAATTTTTGAAAACACACGAAGACAACACACAACACGCCATAGCTCGAGCTTAGATATAGCCATTGTTAAACTTTAGTCAGAATACACCCTTGTACTCGAAATAGCCAAGAAAACCACCGAAGGCGATCGAGTAGAGCTATTACCTCCACGGGCTCGAACCAAGATAAATCTTTTGCCTCACGCTTCTTGTCGCCTTGCTCGACCATCACCACGCTACTACTTTTCCTCCGTCCGAGCGAAGCCCACTGGTCCCGTGATCATATCGACCCCCATCTCATTTCTTGCGGTTGGCGATCCCGATCGCCGACAATGGGCGCCCACCGGGGGGCCCGATTGCTTCGGCTTTTCAGAGGAACGACATCAAGGTCCCAAGAGCATGTCGCACTTCATTGACGGACTTTCCTCGTTGCGGTTCGCACGGACTCCGATTCCGTGTCCTCGCTTTCGCCACCGCCACTCGAGTATCACGCTCGATGGCGACGGTCAAGGCACGGAGGGAAATGCGATGGCCGTGATCCGAGACCTCAAGATGCTCGCCGGATGGTGCATGTCGCCATTAACTGCTTATAACCGCCTCCGGCGGAGGCCCAGAGAAGGCCAAGACGCTTTCCGGGCCGCCCAGTTCCTCTTCTGGGGAGCGCTCGCGCTTATCGCCGGGTCATGGTCGACCCCGATAGGGCGAGGTCGAGTTTTGGCCGAGCCCCGCCGAAGAGCTCGATCGGGTCGCGACCGAGGTCGCCCCTCCGCAAAGACCGGTCAAGACTGGGACCCGCCCCGTAAAAGCGATGACAACACGCTGCGCCGCCGCTCGGCGCCCATCGGACGCCTCGCGCAGAGCTAGCCTCGAGCAATGGGCTCGACGAGGCTTTGACGCAGGTTACCGCAGGCCCACGGCACTGCACAAGGGGCTGTGCCCGAGCCAAGCCTCACAAACTCCGAAGTCAACCAAGCAGCAGTTCATGGACCTCTCCCAGACGCTCCGCCAGCGCCGCAGGTCCAGACCGCTATGCACTACCAGTGATTCCGCGTTCGCACCGTGGTCGTTCCCACTGAAGGTCGGGCCTCCGAGGCAGCCTCAACTCCAAATCCGGCAGCAGCAGGGACCTTGTCGGTGATGACCACACCCGCCAAGACCGTCCCCGCTTATGGCTACATGGCGACTCGACGGCTCATACAAGGCAGGCGGGGCCGGCCGATTCAAGCCCGCGGCCGATCGAAGGCTTTTGACGGAACCAAGAACCCCGATGAATTCTTGTCTATCTACTCGACGCTATCTTGGCGGCCGGGTGACGAGCTTGTCATGGCTAATTACCTCCCGACCGCCCCGACGGTGCCGCATTTAACTTGGCTTTTCAACCGTAAACCCGGTTCCTTCAGTCGTGGCGCCAAATCAGAACGCCTTCGCTTCCAACTTTCGAGTTGTTACGAAGCGCCGGAGGGAGAAGGACTCGATCGGTCATCCAGTGGCAAGAACGAGTCATTGTGGTGATTTCGCGCGGCGATTCATCCGCACAAGGAACCTAATTCCAAGCATCTCCGACGGCCGTAATTAAAGCCTTCAAGTTCGGCGTCCGCGATCGGCGCGCTTTATCAAGACTTGAGATCACCTCGAGGCTCAGCCACAATAAGCTTTTTCCGCATGGCGGAGCGTGACGCTGACGCGACGACGCTGCCCTCCGAAGCGACCACTACCAAGGTAAGCTTGGTCTAAACCAAACAGAGGCAGCCCGCCCAACTCTGTGGTCGCCACCACGGCACCACCACCAAGAAGCGGAAGCATGATCGCAGGGCGGCGGAGGTCTCGTCGCGGTGATCATTTCTATGATGGCCATGAGGTCCTTGAGGTCCCGAGATCGCCTGGAGGGCTCCAAACCTCGCCAAGGACGACCTCGACCGCCAGCGCAGAACCAGCCCAAAGAAGAGTGCCGACGACCTAGGCCCCGGTACGATGTTCTACCGCAGGGGCCGAGGGCGCCGGTTATGACGGCAAAGTTCTCGCTTGTTTATAGGGCGGCCGATCACGATCCGCGGACCGCAGGCTTGGCAAAGCAAGCCGGAGGCCTTCACGATGGGCGAGGTGAAATGCCCGTGTTCTCCTGGGATGACGACCACCCGACAGGTAAAACGCCGGCGCGAGCAAGACGACCTCGATTTGGAGTTCTAGTAAGGCGAAGCCGATCGATATCATCTTCGTGGCTCGCTTACTTACCACCAGCGAGGTCAAGGTCGCCGCGGACTATCTACTGTGTCGCCGCTGAAGCCCGCCGAGCACTCCGCAAGTGGGCCGAGCCACCATCACCTTCTCTCCAGAGGACGCTTCTCCTGTGTATGGCCCGACTCAAGACCGCTTGGTCGTGACTCGACCATCGCAATACCGCTGCCATGCCGCTATGGTCGACTACGGCAGCCTTCTTAACTTGCCGCAGTGTAAGCGCTTAACCGGATGCAAATTCTGGCCGAAGGTCAAGAGCATCGCCATACCCTTCTTGGGATCGCATCTTAAGCTCGACCATCCCCGGGTAGGTGGTCTTGTCCGCTACCTTCGGCGACCAACAACTTCCGCGACCGAATCGTCACCTTCGAGGTGGTCGAGGGTGACCTCCGCATAACGCCATCCCGCAGCCCGCCTCGTCAAGTTTATGGCGCCAACCATTATGTCCATCGATGTATGAAGCCCGCCCCAATGGCATCATCACCGCGAGGCAATCCGCAGCGGGCGATGGATGTGAGACTAAGGCGTTATTTCGCAGTATGCCGCCTCAGCCATGCCCGGAGGCGACGACGAAGAACGCCCACCGTAAGGCGGCAATCCAGCCAAAGGCGACGAAGACCGCGGCCCGATGAGAGCGACCACCAAGCGCGCCCATCGCCCTCGCCGAGCTGAAGTTCCAATAGGAACTCGAGCTCGCCACCTTCCTTCGCGCCAACAAAGGTATATTCGCTGGGAACCCGCGACATGCCCGGCTCCGAGGGAGGTGATCGAGCACAAGTTGCGGTGAAACTGCCTCGACTGGGCGCAGAAGAAGGCGCCGCTTCCCCGTGAGAAGGTCGCGTTATCAAGGAGAATCTTGACAAGCTCTTGAAGGCTGGTTTCATCCGTGAGATTGACTACTCCGAGTGGCTGGCCAACCCGGTCATCGTGCAGAAGAAAGGAGGAAAATGGAGAATGTGCGTCCACCATACGGGGTTGAACTCGACTTGCTCGAAGGACAACTTCCCGCTTCAAGGCTCGACCAGATCGCCGACCCACCGCTAATGCCAAGATGTTGAGCTTCTGGATGCTTACTCGATACCACCAGATCAAGTCGGGCGGTCGATTTATGAGAGCAAGACATCCTTCATCACGCCGCTTGAACCTATTGCTATAATGCACCATGTCGCTTGGTCCGCGAACGCGGGGCCACATTTCATTCGATGACCAAGACTTTAACCCCGTGATCAGCGTAAACCTTGAGGTCTACGTGGATGACATCATCGCCAAGAGCCCTCCGAGGGCAACCACGTCATGACCTTGAGGAAACCTTTGCCAACCTGAACAGCACAAGATCAAGCTCAATCCCGAGAAGTGCGGTTCGGGCGCGGGCCGGAAGGTGCTCACTACATGATTGGGGGCTCGGGTCGGCCTGAACCCGAGAAGATCGAGGCGATCGAGAAGATGGCGCCTCGACCTTGGCCAAGCAGTGCAGAGCCTTATCGGCCGCATGGCCGCCTCAGAGATTCATCTCGAGGCTCATGAGCGGGCTTCCATTCTTCCAAACTCGCGAAGCACGGGCTTCGAGTGGACTCCAGAGGCGCAATGTCCTTCGACGACCAAGGTATACCTGCTGCCCCACCCTCCCACAACGCCACAACCCGGTGAGAGGTTGTCGCTTACTCGCTGCCACCGCCCACGCCGCCGAGTCGTTTCCGTGGCGAACGGGGTCTCAAAGAAGACTCCAATTTATTACGCCGAGGTCTTGCACGTCTCAAGGAGCGCCACCCGCAGTATGATGTTGTTGTATGCTCTCTCATGGCTTCACAAGAAGCTCCCAAGACTACTTCCTGTGTGCACACCGTGGTCGCCCCGAGCAACTTCCCACTGGGACATCCCGAGGAACCCAGAGGGTGGAGGACGAATCGCCAAATGGGCCATGGAGCCGGGTAGCTGCTCGACGCCTGTGTCGTGGGTCTTGGACGGCCATAAAGTCACAAGTGCTCACGACTTTAGTGGTCGAAAGCGACATCGCAGCCCGCCTCCCGAAGCCTCGGTCGAGGAGGAGAAGCCCTGGTCATGTTCTTCGATGGCTCAAGGTCCTTCAAGCGCCGGGGTCTGGATCCTTATCCTGGCACAAGGCCATGCACTAGCCTAAGGTACGTGGTTCGCTTTCGGTTTCCAGCGACCAACAATGTGGCGGAGTACGAGGCCTCCCCGAGGGCTTACGAGCTTGCAAGGCATTAGCGGCGCGGCCGGGTCGTGGAAGGGCGACTCCCACTTCATCACAACCGGGCTCAACAAGGACTACCAATGCTCTGGGACTCGATGGCAAAGTACCTCACGAGGTGCGAAGATGGAGAAGTGGTTCCAACTTGAACTCAAGCACATCCTCAGAGGGACAACTCCAAAGGCGGACTTCCTCTCCAAGCTCGGCCTCCGATGACGATATCCCCCGACGCTATCCTCGAGACGCTGGCGGCCCCATCGATCTCCGATCAAGAGGTCATGCTCACTGTGGTCGGTTGTATCCTCTCCCGGCCGAGCCCATCCACACTTTCCTTGTTAGGGGCGACCGCCCCGACCCTACCGAGAGGAGCAGGATTGCGACGCGCAGCTTGTACACACTCGTGCGCATGCTCTACGGGCGGAACGCTTCGCGCCCCGACTTTGTATTTCTCGCGAGGAGGGTAAGTACCTATTAAACGACATTCACTCAGCCTCTGTGGAGCACACTCTTCATACAGATTTATGGTCGGCAAGGCCTTCCGCATGGGGTACCATCGCCAACGCACTTCAGATGCTCGTGATATCGTCCGCACTTGCCGAAAGCATGCCGCTTCCACGCCAGAAGTCGCACCACCGCTTACGCCTCGCACCATCCCGCCGCCGCCTTTCTCGACCGGGGCCGATATCCTTGGCCCTTTTCCACAAAGCGGTCGGGGAAGAAGTTCCTGTCGGGCCATCGACACCTTCACCAAGTGGATCGGTCAACCACCTCACCATCACCGCCGAGCGGCCGCTCATTTTTTCCGCTTGCTCGTGGTCACCGTGTACGGGTTCCGCGGTAAGATTATCACCGATAACGCACTTTAGTTTACCAAAGGAGTTGTTCCAGAGTTTTGCGAGGAACTCGCATCAAAATATGCTTCCTTCGTGGCTCACCCCGCAGCAATGGAGCAATGAACGCGCCAACCCGCAAATCGCCCAGTATGCCAAGAAGTGAGTTACGATGAGCTCTAACGCTACGGCAAGACCTGGTGGACGAACTTCCCATCGCCCTATGGTCTATTCGCATTCACGACAAGCCGAGCCACGTGGTCCACACCTTCCAAACCGTGTTCGCAGATCAAGCCGCCCCGCCACCCGAGGTTACTACTGGCTCGCCAGTCGGTCTTTTTTCGACTAAGTCGATTTCGAGCACTAACGTCCTCGACCTTACCTCGCAAAGAAGTAAGATGCCGCGGCATCGCTACGATCAACGACAACCCGCAAGCTCTTCAGAGACATGCGCCTCTGCTTGCACGACCTAGAAGCTCCTTGTTGGGACCTAGCCTCAGACGGATTCAGGCTCGCCCAACACCAACAAGTTATCCCCACTGGAGAGCCCCTACAGAGTCATTTCAACAGATCGCGACGGGCTTACTGCTAGCGATGCCCGGCGGCGTAGAGCTCTCTAGCCCGCTGAACATAGATCACCAAAGTTTTATGTGTAACCTCTATACCTTAAATTTCAATAAAGTCATTTGTTTATTCTCGCTTATGTTCCCGCCGCCGCTTGTGTTTCGCAGACGGTTTTTTTGTCCGAGACTCTTCTTTCATTTACCTTCGTATACCGCAGACATTTCTCTTGGTCTAAGCGTCGCGAGCTCGACGCCCCCCTGTGGACGAGCTAAAACGTAGTTTAACCTCTTCGCAATCTAGCTTTCCGCGTTCGCCTGCACTCAAGAGCTCGCCACTTTGATCAGGAGCAAGACGACGGTCATGCCAGGATTTGAATGTTAGTCCGCAAAACCGCCTCTATCGATCTCGCTTGCACACGACTATGTCCCTCATGGATTTTTCTCCATTCTCAGCAGTCGTGTTCGGCAAGGCAAATATTATACCAAGGTCAAGTCGCCGACCTCGACCCAACGGGCCGGATAAAGGCATACTACCATCATCGACCCACGGAGCACGAGCAAAAGCGAGAAAGGCAGACTCTAAACGCCCCGATTTACTAATTTCAAAACGGACAAGACCTTTTTTCCCAAAAGTAACATAGCTTTATCATAATGTTTCCAAGCCGCTTTTACAGTGACAAAGATGAGGATAAAGTTACAGTCCGCCATCTCGCGGGCGAAGCTTTTTGCTCGAGCTCTAAGCAACCTTAGCCCGCAAGGTCGAGAGCTCACTTCGCATTAGAGGGCTTCCTTGGCGCGCCCACGGCTTGGCGATGCTCGCCTTTGGAGTTGAGCTGTATGCCATTTTCGCCTTGTCAAGCGTGTCTGAAGCTTTCTTCCACTCCGCGATTTTGGCCTCCAAATGGGGATGCCTTGGCCGAGGATGACGCTTGCTCAAGAAGCCGCCTTTCTCCAATGCCTCGACCTTGGCGCTGCTCGCTTCAAGAAGCGCTTTGGCCGAGGAAGTCACCCGCCAAAGAAATGCCTTCTTCAATGCCTCGACCTTGGCGCGCTCGTCTAAGCGCCTTTGGCCGAGGAAGTCGCCCGTCACGGTAGCCTTCGCCAATGCCTCGACCTTGGCGCTGCTGGCTGGGCGAAGCTGGGCCGAGGAGGAAGCTTGCTCACGCAGCCTTCTCTAGCACCTCGACCTTGATCCGCAGGCCTCGAGCGCTGAGTCCGAGGATCGGCTCATTCCACGGCGGCCTCTCCAATGACTCTACCTTGGCGCGGCGGTCTCAAGCACCTCGAGCGCTTTGGTCGCCTCGAGCCTGCTCCCACTCAGACGGCTTTGAAGCGGCTCGCGCCGAAGTCCCGGGTTTGCTCGAGCTCGGCTGCACAGGCCACCTCCTGCGTGCCACCATCGCTTGGCGGAGATCGCCGAGATCCTTGTTCGCCCGCCGAAGCTCGCTTGGTCGACTCGATGGTCGTGACAGAGCTTGACGCCGCCAACCTCCCGCGCTCCACTACGCTCAAGAGCCCCCGAGCACGCCAAGATGCTCGTGGAGACCTTGCAGCCTCTAAGACGCCGCCGACGCTTTAAGAGGACAGGAAAGTGGCCTGTAAGAAGTTGACGAGAAAATCCCGACCTAACGCTACAGGTGGCATGAGAGGATCCTCACCGCTCAAGATGATTCTCGATGCACGACGGGTGAACTCTTCGCTCAGCTCCTCGACGGAGATCGGTTGATCTCGCGGCCGCCGCGGCCCCGGGAGCCGCCAAGATTGCCGCCGTGGTCGGGCGGCGGTTTGAATCCCGCCGCCGCGACCGGGCGTCCGCTCTCGTCGCAAGAGGTGCAAGCAAAGGCTGCCCGGCCAGGGTCGGGCCCCTTCCGCTTCCGAAGAGTTGTTGCACAAAGAACATCGAGCCCAACCTCAATGGTTCGCCTTCACTCCCGGCCGGGCGGCCGCCAGTCCACCGCATGTCCCCACACTGTCTGCTCGCTGCTTGGGGCGCCGCAACCTTGAACCAGACGGGTCTTTCGCCGCCTGGCTTGAGGTGTCACGGGCGCTGCCAGTTTTGCCGGGTTTGCCGGGCCGGCTGGCCCTAAGCGCCGAGGCGGTCGAGGTCCGGTGAGCTGGGCGATTACAGGCGCAACTGCGGCACACCGTGCCGCCTCCACATCGACCTCGAGGATTAGCGGCCGCGGGCGGCCCCCACTCGCCGGCTGAAATCTTTGCTGGACGCGGGCTGGTTTTCTTCCTCGTCCGGGTCGTCGACCCCTTGGTAGAACTCACCAACCGAGGGCGGGCTTGGTGGCCCCGAGGGGGTCTACGTCGGGCGTGAAGGCCGGCGCGGGACCAACTCGAAGGTGTCCACCTCCTCGGACTCGGACTCGCCCTCGATAACAACCATCGCAAACGGGCAAGTTTCGAGCCTCGGTGCTCAAAGTCTCGCGATCAAAAACATACACTAAGCCGTAAAGATGCGGGAAGACAAGAAGATAAGAAGCCGAATTTACTCCGGTCGCCACCGCCTCGTTGAGGGTTGGCGAAGGTCTCATTGCCCCGAGGCTGATGGGGCACTGCGCTTGCGTGTCCGCACAACCGGGGGTCTCGGAGCCCATGCCGGCTCCACGCCATCCGCTGCGGCGGGGCCCCGAGCCCGAGGTCCCGGCCGGGTGGGCTCGAGGTCTCCGGCGGGCGGGTCAAGGCCTGGGCTACAAAGAGGAGCACGCCACAAACCAAAGAAGGTATATAAGCACGGGCTCTGGGCTCGATCTGGGATCCTTACTGTGGCGCTGTCCCCCACTCGACGTGGCGCTTTCGCCTCCCGTGGCTCTGCACTGCAGCAGGGAGGTCTCTTCCTCCTTTTGCCCTTGCTCCGCCGCAATGGAGCATCCTCCCGCCGCCTCCAACAACTCCCGGTGATCCCGCGAGCAAGCAAGCTCAAGAAGGCTCGTGGGCGATGACTCGAGTGCTTAGCCTGATGGCTTACCTCGGCCTTCGACGGAGCACGCTCTTCGACGGGTTGCTAATAGCGATCTTCGGCACCAAATTCCCAACATCTCAACCATCCCGAAGCGACTCCAGATTCTTCGCACCGCAGAAGAAGCAGCAGCCAGAAGGATCGAAGGTGGACTCGAGCAAGACCTTGGGGCAAGAAGGCTTACGGACGATCCTCGCTGGTCGGCCGCCGCGCTCGATCTCGTAGAAATGGGTGCATCCTCCTCCCAAGAGGGACACGCGATTCCGCAGAAGTCATTGGCAATCGCGTCTGCTGAGGCCGCAGATGGTATAGATGTATGAGGGCGATGGCTTCTTCATCGACTCGAGGTCGTCCGCCCGGGTCTCCTTCCGGAATGGGGGCCCCTCAGACACTAGCGTCGACCTCGCCTCTTCGTAGAACCACCGCCGGACCATGGGCCGAGGGAGTCCCGAGGTTGGAACTTGGGGAAGGACCACTTGAGCCCGCACCTGCTGTCGGAAGTAGAGGCATCCGACCACGGGTCCTTCCCTGAGCTAAGAGGTTGAAGTACCTAAGAAGAGCGAGGGTCGGAAGGATCCCTAGGAATCCCTTGCATAGATGGGAGAAGATGGTGAGAAGGAGAACAGAGTTCGCACTGTGTTGATGAGCTCGATGTCGCACTGGAGAGGACCTCGCGACGAACTCGCTTCTCCGGGTCCGCAGTCAAGAGGACATAGTGCTCGCGCAAACGATCTCGCTGTCCTGGGGTGCGGCTCGTCTCGTTGTTCGGCAGCCGCCATATTTAATGGATCGAAAGATCCCCTGTGGCCTCGAAGTTCCTTCATCCTTGCAGACGACAACGTGCTCCTCCCTAGCTTGGCCATGGCGACAAGGCCGATTTTGGTCGAAGGAGGGGGAGGAGATTTTCGCTGGGCAAGGAGGCTTGGAAGACGAAGGGCACTAGTCGGGAGTTTTTCAAACAGACGCAATGCGTTTCAGTTTAAAGGTCGCCACCATTGAAACCGGGTCCATGGCGCTCAAGGGCGTGATGCCATGATTTGACAGGCAATTAAGGCCTGGGCCGCATTTTGAGACACTGCAGTGTCACCAACCGCTTGCATCCGCATCGGGTTTCGAGATCAAGAGGCGCCAGTGTCGCTCGCTGCCCGGCATTACGCTTCCGCCTCGACTCGACCTCAAGAGAATTCCGGAATCGGTCTCGACTATAGAGACTCAAGGTCGGCCCATTTTCCCGCCACGACCTTAAGCCTCGGGATAGCCGACGAGGGTCAGGCGCCCTTGACCGCCACAGACGGTCAATCGGATCCCCCAAGCTCGAGGCCTCCCTACCACGACTGGTGCGTGCCGAGGCGCCGACCTAGAGCGCTGACCGATTCGAGCACGCCCCACTCGACTCGAGCTCGAGCGGGCCCTTGTTCGGGGCCATAGTCCACCCTGATTTCGGATCAAGCATTTGACCGGCATGTTGCCCAAGGCGCTGGTCGTGGGCGAAAGCGGCAACAAGTTCGAGCTTCATCGCCAATTTCAACGCATGAAGGCCACTTCCTGAATCTCTCCCGTCTGCTATGCAGAGGAGGTATAAAGACCAAGGACGCGCAGTCTTTTGGAAAACACACGAAGACAACACACAACACGCCATAGTTCGAGCTTAGATATAGCCATTGTTAAACTTGAGCTGTAACACACCCTTGTACTCAGAAATAGCCAAGAAAACCGCCGAAAGGCGACTGGAGTAGAGTTATTACCTCCACGGGGGCTCGAACCAGTATAAATCTCGGTTTCACGCCGTTGTCGCCTTGCTCCACCATCACCACGCCTACTTTTTTCCTCCGCTCCGAAGCGAAAGCCCACTGTCCCGTGATCATATCGAATTTCATCTCATTTCTTATGATTATGCATCCCGATCGCACGACACTAACAATATAGAACATGCTTGCATAGGTACGACATCGCAATCAACATAATCATGATAAGAACCTAAAGCAAAATTTACTCTACCACACGAAGTTACCTTGAGCTTGCCACCGTTGTTGAACCATTGAATGTAGTAGGGCCGAGGATGCGCCTAGTGGAGAGTGCAAACTTCTCCACCATGCCATGTCAAGCTAGATTATTGCAACTCCCACCATCAATGATTATTCAGATTGCTCGCCCTCCTGACGACACCTTGAATGTGAAACAAGTTGTGGCGCTGATTTTGCTGCGCAAACTCTGGGCACTAAGCACACGCTATAAACAATACTCAAATATTGGTCAAGATCACCAACGCCACGTGTTCTTCTTGAGGTTTAGAAATTGGCTCGCCGCCTTCATTTTCAGCAAGCAAATCATATGTTTTTCATCAATATCGCTTCTGAATCATACTCGCCGCCTTCGTGAATGATGAGCACGCGCTTGTTCGACACTCCTCATGATGTGGCTAAACCCCTTGCAGCGATGGCATCAATGTCTTTTTGTTCGCCCGTTGAGGCGCATTTAACCATTTATGAACTCTTTGTAGGAGCTTGTGTGGCACTTTTCGGGTGTGGGTACTGTGGTGCCGAGTTTGAAGGAGATGATGTCGCTTTTGTTGTTGGAAGGGCTTGGTGTAGTGGTACGACCGGACGGGGCAGCGGGGCGTGAGGCGCCCATGAAGTAGTACAACCTGCGTAAAATGTAGCTTTTGCCCTCGATTGTCGCCCCTCAAGACTTCACGCTCAGCTTTGCAAGCAAGATGGAATAAACGAAGTCATCGAATTGTAATCCTTATAATCAAGAATGTCCTGGATTTCGCGGTTTAAACCACCTAAGAAACGAGCCATAGACGCTTCCTCATTCTCATCTAAACCACAACGCAACATGCCAATTTGCAATTCTTGATAATATTCTTCATCAACTTTTACCTTGGCGAGGGCGCTGCAATTTATTTAGTAAATCTCTAGCATAGTAGGAGGAACAACTCTATGTCGCATGATCAATTGTAATGCTTCCCAAGTGGTGGGTATATTATGTGGATGAACACGCAATGCTCTCTCCACCAAATGTATAAAATCGTAAAATTCGCTATTAGCAACTCGAACTCTACTATCCTCGGGAAATCATGGCATGCAAATTTTTGATCAACTGGTAATTCCCAATTGAGGTAACCATCGATCATATTTACCTTCAAAAGGAGGCATATTAAATTTAACTTTAGAGAACACGCCAGCACGATCACGCACTCATGTCGCGGTGGATCACGCTGCATACCTTGTCGATTAAAGCGTAGTCAACGATGGTCACGGTGGTGGGTTTAAATTGATGGTATTGTCATCCCCAAATCAGCGGCGAGTGATCGAGTTCTCATCATCTTGTTCTTCCACCTCCGCCTCCCGGCTAGGGCCGGCGTGTTGGCGATGTGTCCGAACACCGAGGCAGCAGCTGGGCCATGTTGGGAAGGCGGGCAAGAATGGTAAACCACAGCGACGGGGAGACAAAATAGTGGCAAGGGTAGTGTTAGCAACTCTCTCGCGGTCTCAATGGAACGGAGACGGTCTTCTTGCAGCGACATTCGCTCATTAGTAAGTCGACATCCTCACTAAGCGCCTCGGGTGACCCTCACATCCTCTCAAAGTGAGCAACAATGCCCTTCAGGCGTGGCGAGTGATGCAATAACCCTCATCAATCGACATGGTTAGTAGAAGACAAGAAACAAAATCACGTATAATGTTCCTATCAACTACTAGGAAGTGGCTACAAGTCACTCAACAATAAGCTTTACGCAAAGCTCTACAAATTTTACCAAGCAAGAAGGTTGTCGCCGTTGGCGCTGTCAAAAGATCTCCAAGATTGGGTATAGCGATTGCAAGAGAACGAACAAACGTATTGAGGTAGAATATGTGGAGCTTGGTAGGCTATGTGAATTTCCTATGCAATCTGATAATTCTAGTTATTGTAATGATAAGTAATGATCCAAACTTGAATTCACAAGTCCTAGTTGCCGATCTCAAAGATATAAGTGAATTTCAAGGCAACACACACGAAAGATAATGAAACTTAATGCAACCAATGGAATGAGCTAAATAAGAATAATTTCAGCACCAAAACTCGTGGTTGCATAAGTTATGGAGAGACGCTAGCTAATTGCTTCGTAAAAGGTAAAAAGGGCATAAGATTGCTCACTACTTAATACAACTGCACAATCTGAAAATGACAAACACAAATTAGGTTTTGATCAATGTAGTGTCGCCGCCACTACTCTTTTTCTTTTTTCTTTTTTTTCTTTTTTTGGCCTTTTGGCTCTTTTCTTTCTTTTTTTCTTTTCGTGACTTTCGCCAACACTAGTATGAGCAAAGTTTTGAAATCCCTAACTTGATATCACAAGAGATATGATAGTGCAACGATCAAAAGGAGCAGCCCAAGCAATTTCAAATCGCTAGTCTCAATTGGGATCAAAGTATTCAGAAGGATGAATTGGTTCCCAAAGGTATGTGCACTGATATTTTGGAATTTTATGGTTGTAGATGCTACTGGACTCAACCAACTCAAAGGAACAAAGCTAGAACACAAATTGAAGAAACAAACCCAAATTCGGCCAGAACTATGCAGTAAGGTTGTGGCTGCAATTAAGGTATGAAAATGACCGAATCAAGCTTGCTCACAATGTAACAAAATGATGGTACTGTTCTAAGCTTTAAAACAAGTATTCAAACACACAATTTGGAGCTCATATGTAGAAGTTATGGCCAAAACACTAAGGTGCACAGATTTAACAAAATTCAGCCGATCTGACCAAATCCGAATCCGAGTCAAATTCGGTTTGAAGGTGTCCGAATCACAAAGGACACTCAAAAACGTTTTTGTAGAGGACTCTTCATGGATTCAGGAAAGTATAAAAACTTCTCAATCGGAGTTCGGATGTGAGAGTTATGATCAAAATACCGAACCGACCTGGATTGCAATTGCAACTTGCTTCCCGAATTTGATGTCAAGATTAAACAACCTTTTATATGGAATTAGATTTCGTGCCCAACTAGGTTTTTGTGGAGCTTGTCCCAAGGTTTCAGGAAAGTGCAAAAAAACTTGAATCGGAGCTCAGATGCAAAGTTATGAACAAAACAAAGAACTGGATAGATTGAAATAAAGCTACGCCAAGGAAAAACGATCGAAGAATTAAAACAAGGACTCTAGTGGATAAAACCTAACAAAACACACTAAAATACCAGATTGAATCTAAAGGTTGAATTTTTGTGGAGGATTTTTAATTTTGGACAGAAAACAAAAACTAATCTAAGGTACTAAATCTCTCACCGGGCAATTTGGCGCTCTGATACCACTTGATAGCACTTTGGTGTCCCGATCTTTCGATGAGAAATACACGATCGATTTGTGGAGGCGACATTGACGATCCGACTACACCGTACGACAACGATGCGCCTTAGTAATCGCTACAGCAACTCCGGAGGGTTATTGATATTGTCGTGGGCACAATCAACCTGAACGTGAGGTTCAATTCCTGCATGCAACCGAAGAACAAGTAAGAACAAAGGTAAAGGCAATCTAAAATTGCAAATAAAGATGAAGGATTGATAATGTGGGGTTCTGAAACAAGGAGCTTCTTAGGCGGCTATTGAGCACGTTTGGAAGATTCAAAACAGTAGCAATGGCTAAACTATCAAATAAACAAAACCCAAAACTAAAGTACGACGGTAGCAAACAATATATAGATGTAAGTGGCGGTTAGGGAGCAGCTAGGGGCGTGCAGAAGCCATGGGGGGCGGCCAAGGGGGTGCCCTAGCGTTACATGGGCTTTGGGCCCAAAAGAAAAGGTGGCGCAGCACACGGAGTTTCTGGCCCGTGACATTCTTCTGCTATTTCCTGTTGCTTTAGGACGAATTTGGCATTGGGGCTGGATCCATTGGAAAGAGGACGACGAAAACTTTCAGGAAAGTCCTCATGGGCCCCAAACAACCTTCTGGATCAAAAGTTATGGTCGATTGAAGTTGATATCGTCACAAGCAGAACCAGCGAATTTGTTGATTCCAAGTCCAACTTATGATATGATGATCGTGCTTTATGCTTTGCATTTGGAGGTTCTTCTCCTTGGTTCCTAAGGATAATAAGATCATCACAAGAATTAAATAGCATTCCATTCTCGTGAATCATTTGTATAAAAACTTAGAAACTAATTCACCGACATTGAGTAGACGTGTTTCGAGCACCCAGTACTAGGTCCTTGTAAAACTTGTTGTGTATGAGAAGAATCACTCGGCGTGGTTGTGTCAATACGGAAGATGTCCTCATCATCCTCCCCTTCTTGCATTTGAGTCGTCCTCGACTCAAGCTCTTCCTCTTCTCCCACATATGATTTCAAATCTGCAATGTTAAAGGTGTGACTAACCCCAAAATCTGTAGGCAATTCAAGCTTATATGCATTATCATTAATATTTTCTAAAACTTTGAAAGGACCATCAGCTCGAGGTATCAACTTTGATTTTCTTAATTCAGGAAACCTATCTTTTCTCAGATGTAACCAAACTAACTCTCCGGGTTCGAAAGTAACATGCTTCCTTCCCTTACTACCAGCGTGTTTATATTTTGCATTCATGCGCTCTATATTTTCTTTAGTTGTCTCATGCATTTTCATAATCAAGTCAGCACGTTGTTTAGCATCAAAATTCAACTTCTCTGAAGATGGAAGAGGTAATAAATCGATAGGAGCACGAGGAACAAATCCATATACAATCTCAAAAGGGCACATCTTACTAGTAGAATGCAATGAACGATTATAAGCAAACTCAATGTGAGGCAAGCATTCTTCCCACGACCTTATGTTCTTTTTCAAAACAGCCCTAAGCATGGTAGATAATGATCTATTAACAACTTCAGTTTGTCCATCTGTTTGGGGATGACAAGTAGTAGAAAATAACAGCTTAGTCCCCAATTTAGACCACAAAGTTCTCCAAAAGTGGCTAAGAAATTTAGTATCACGATCTGAAACTATTGTATTTGGCATACCATGTAAGCAAACAATTTCACGAAAGAATAAATCAGCAATGTGTGTAGCATCATCACTTTTATGACATGGTATGAAGTGTGCCATCTTAGAGAATCTATCCACGACAACAAATATGCTATCCCTCCTCTTCTTTGTTCTAGGAAGTCCTAAAACAAAGTCCATAGAAATATCTTCCCAAGGAACACTAGGAACAGGCAAAGGCATATACAAACCATAGGGATTATGTCGTGACTTAGCTTTTTGACATGTAGTGCAATGAGCAACAAATCTTTCAACATCCCTTCTCATCTTTGGCCAATAGAAATGGCTAGCAAGCATGTCTTCCGCCTTTTCACCCCAAAGTGTCCCATCAGCACTCTCCATGCGTGTCGACGATCGGGATCGCCAATCGCAAGAAGTGAGTTGGGGGTCGGTGTGATGCAGATCGAAATAGCTTTCGCCACCGAGGAGAAGTATAGACGAGGTTATGGCTCTGAGCGAGACGCTCATTGAGCCGGAGACCGAGATTTATATCGTTCGAGCCCCTATGGAGGTAACAAATTTACTCCACCACCTTGCGGCGCTTCTTTTAGCTAATTTCGAGTACAAGGGTGTTTTACACCAAGTTCAACAATGGCTAAGTCTAAGCTCGAGCTAGGCGCGCTGTGTGTTGTTCGTGTTCCCAAGGATCGTGTTCCTTGGTTTTTATACCTCCCGCGACGCGATAGCGGGGCTAGATTCCCTGAAGTGGCCTTCGTGCACGCTGAGGGCCGGCAGTAATCGCTTCCAACTTGTTGTACACATCCATTTCGCCCCACGACCCGCGCTTGAGCAACCGCTTGGTCAAATGCTTGATCCGAATCCAAGGGCGGATCGTGGCTTAACAAGGGCCCGCCTGAGCTCGAGGTCGAAGCGGGCTGCTCAGGTCTAGCGCTTAGGTCGAAGCGCCGCCCTGCGCCAGTCGAGACCGGGTTTCCAGGCTCGGGGTCCGCGGACCGTGGTGCTTGGTCGGTCAAAGGACGCCAACCCTCGCCGCCAGCCCTCGAGGCTTAAGGTCGTGGGTCGAACATGGGCCGACCTTGAGTCTCCATAACCGGATCGATTCCTTAACTTCTTGAGGTCAAGTCGTGCGGGAATGTAACGCCAGTCTTGAGGATACGACACTGCACCTCTTGATCTCCGCGGCCGCAGACGGATGCGAACGGTTACGACACTCGCCGGTTTCGAAACCGCCGCCCGCCTTAATTGCATTCACAAATCGTGGGCCATGAAGTCCTTCAAAGCGCCGTGGCTCGGATTTGGCGCTTCGTGCTCACAAACCCAAGAAAAAATCTGCAGTCTCTTGAGGAAGCCTCCCACCAAAGGTTTTCGCCTTCCAAGCCCTTCCGCCTAAGCAAAAACCTTCTCCCCGCCGACCGAAGCTCGCCGCGACCGCCATGGCTGCTTAGGAGGAGCACTTGTCAGCTTTCGAGGATGAAGGAACTCGAGACCGGGCTGCTCAACCCATTCTCATGGCGGCTTCCGTAACGAGACCGAAGCACCTCAGGACGACGAGATCGCTCGCGACCGAGCACTTCGCCTCTTCGCCGCGGACCCGGAGAGCGAAGTTCTCTCCGCGGGTCCTCACCACCGCGAGATCGAGCTCATTAACCCGGTGCCAAACACCATTCTTACTCGCCATCTTTTTCCCACCTGTCACGAGGGGTTCCTAGGAATCGCTCCTCACCCTCGCTTCTTTCTTTCGCAGATTTCACCTCTTCCGCCCTGAAGGACCCCTGGTCGGTGCCTCTATTTCCCAGCAATGACAGGCTCAAGTGGTCCTTCCCAAGATTCAATCTCGACTCCTCGCCATGGGCCGAAGCGCCGTTCTACTCAAGAAAGGGAGCTCGCACGCTATCATACAAGGGAAAGCCCGCCGACGGAAGAAGGAGACCCCAGAACTGGGCGACCTCGAGGACGACGAAGAGGCCATTGCCGCCATACACCTCTTCGCCGAAGCGGTCTCACCGGCAAAGCGATCGCCGCCGATTTCTTGCGAACCGAGTGTCTCTCTGCTGGCGCTTAACGCACCTGCTTCTTCGAGATCCAGGGCGACGACTCGACACGCGAGAGTACGTCCGTAAGCCTTTTCTCGCCAGGAGTCTTGCTCGAATCTGCAATTCGATGGTCCCTGAAGGGCGCTTCTTTTGCAGCTCCGAAGGAGTCTTAGGTCGCCGATAGGATGTACGAGATGTTTGGGAAACTGGTGCACAACTATTCCATGGACGACACCGTCCCAAGGAACGTGCTCCGCCGAAAATCCGAGGTAAACCAATCAGACCAAGGGCTTGATTTAGCGGCCCCGAGGACTTTCTTGACCCTCTCGTGCGTGCAGGACCACCAAGAGCTGTTCGACACAGCCAGACGGATGCTCCCGCTGCCCGGAGGGAGCAAGAGCAAAAAGGGGAAGGGCAGGACTTCCCAAGCCGGGACGGACCGCCGGAAGGCAAAGAAACCTCATGTCGAGTGGGGCGACCGTGCCATGGTAAGGACCCTCATGACCAAGCCCCCGAGCCCGCGCTCGTGCGCTTCGTGGCTTGACGCGTTCTTCTTCTTGCAGCAGCAGAGCGCGGCGGCTGCCGCCAGGCCTCGAAGCTCACCCGACCGGGCCTCAGTTTCGAGCTTCGCCAGCTGATGACGTGGAGCCAAGACGGGCTCCGAGGCTCTGTGTCGCCGACACGCAAGCGGGGGCCCTTCCTCCTCGTGGCAATAAGACCTTCGCCGTCCCCGACGAGGCGAGGTCGGGCACCCAGTAAACTCCTCGCTTCGGCTTTTACCGCTCTCCTTGTATCTTTTCGCTTAGTGTATGCTCTGATCACAGACCTGAGCACCAACTCAAACTTGCCTGCTTTGACGATGGTCATATCCGTATGAAGTCCGAGACCGAGGAGGAGGACGCCTTCGAATTGGTCCCGCGCCGCCCCTCGCGCCCGACGCGCACTCCGTCGGGGTCGCCGAGCCTGGCCCCGGCCGGCGGGTTCGACCAAGGGCTCGACGACACGGATGATGACGAGTCCCAGCCTGCGACCAGCGCGGATTTTGACACCGGCGAAGCCCACGACGCGGCTGCCGTCGTCGACTTTCCCGGCGCTGCCGCGAGGGAGGGCGCCCAGAGCTTCGCGGCTTCACCCGAGGCGGTACCCCGAGCCCCCCCGACCACGGCCGCTTCAGGCGCCGAGGCCGCAATCCCGCCTGCCACCGAAGGTGGCTGAAACAGCGGAGCTCCGCAGACCTGCCTGTGGCTGCGCTGGCATCGAGGTCGCGACATCCCCGCCACGGAGGTCGAGAATCCCGCGACGGATCCGGCCGCCCCTTGGCGCCGAGACGGTGGGGCCCACCAGGATGCCGACCAAGATCGCCACCACGCTTTTCCCCGGCTGCCGACGGGTCAACCCCGGAGGAGGCAACGGACGACCAGGCCGCCCCCGGGACAGGAACTCAAGGCCCTGGCCCGAGCGCGTCAGCGGTGGTCGAGGTCGACCTCGACACTGACGCGGCGGTCGGTGAGGAGGAGGAGATCCCTCGCAATCGTATTGACGACCGCGAGGAATTCACCCGCGAACGCCTGGAAGGCCATCTCCGCAAGGTAAGGGTCTTCCTGCACATTTCGCAGTTGGCAGTCTGAGCTTCTTGACCCCTCTCATTTTGGGCCTCCCTTTCCGTCGTGAAGGTGATCGACCATGCCTCTCAAGGTCTTCAAGGCTTTCGAGAGAACGCTGATGTGCTTAGGGGCCTCCTGAACGCGATCGAGGTGCGGGAGGTTGAGCGCTCCAAGCTCATCAGTACCATCGAGGTCGAGCAGGGGAGCTCGAGCAGAAGGCCCGGGAGCTCGACGATTTGCGCCGGACGATGAGGGCGCAAGAAATAGCCCATGCGGCAGAGCTCGAGTAGACCAGGGCCTCCGAACGCGACCACGGTTTCAAGGCCGTGGAGCAAGAGTGTGCGCGGTCTGCCAAGGCGCTCGAGGCCGAGCGGGCTAAAGTCGAAGCCCTGGAGAAGGCTGCTGCAGAGCGGGCGCCTCCCCCACCGGAGCCGTCCCCCGAGCTCGAGGCCAAGATCCTGGAACTCAAAGAAAAGCTTGGCCACGCCAACAAGGCGGTCGAGGATGAGCGGGCCAAGGTCGGGGCGCTGGAGAAAGCCGTCGCGGACCGGTCGTCTTCCTCGGCGAAGGCGTCCCCCGAGCTCGAGGGGAGACTTGAGCACGCCAAAAGGGCGGCGACGAGCGTGATGGCCCAACTCCAAGACGAACGGTGCCGAGCTGCGGATGCCTCCACGGTGGCCCTCCAGAACCAGAGTGAGCTATCGGCCCTGAGGGCCAAGGTCGCCGAGCTCGAGCAAGAGAAGCTTGCCCGCGAGATGGCCGAGCTGTAAAAGACGTTATAAAGCAAGTAATGTTCCAATAGAAAACAGATCGTTTTGTTTGGGGGAACGAGGAAACCTTGTCCCTGATTGAAACTCATAGTTGTGGATACTTGTCTCTCCGGCTTTGCTTTCGCTTGCCACGCCAAGGCCCTCTTGGTCGTGGCGCCGATAGATAGCCTTATCCAAATTTCTGGGCCCGAGGTCGAGCGACGGTGCCTTGGGCACAAGACGAGACACGACGAGCTGCCACGACCAGAGAGTGGAGGAAAAAGCCCGCAGGGGAGTGACACGGCGAGCCCGCTAAGCGGATGGCCACACTAAGGTTAATGCTCGAGCAACCATCACGACCATGCGCAGCTTGCTCAACGTACCAAAGTGGCAAGCCCTCGCCCTGCTCTGCACAGTGGGAGAGCTAGGTCAAGAGGTTCAACTACGCTTAGCTCTGCCCACTAGGGGTGAACGCCAAACCCGCGACACGAGACCAAGAGCAAACGTGCGCTGCAAAGGTCGTGGCTTGAACATAAAAAGGCTCGCATAAAGAATGGTAACAACACAAGTGGAAGCAATCATAAAGAGTGAAAAAGGAGCAATCGCCTTTATTGAAATGTAAGGTATAGAGTTTTACACATAAAACTTCCGGTCGATCTATGTTCCATTTAGCCAGAGAGTTCTTCGCCATCGGGCATCGCTAGCCTAGTAAGCCCGTCGCGATCTGCTGAAATGACTCTATAGGGGCCCTCCCATCGTGGGGACAACTTGTTGGCCGGACGAGCCCTCAATCCGCCTCGTGGCTAGGGTCCCCAACAAGGAGCTTCCTAGGTCGCATCGACCGAGACGCATGTCCGCGAAGAGCTTGTCGGTAGTGCTGATCGTGAAAGGCACGGCATCTTACTTCTTCCGCGAGGGTAAGGTCGAGAGACCGTTCATGCTCGAAGTCGACTTGGTCGACTGCCGACCGTGGCAGAGCCCAACAGAACCTCCGGAGGCAGTGATTTGCTTTGTAATCGAACACGAGCCGAAGGGTGTGGACCCTGTGGCTCGGCTTGTCGTGGGTAATGAATAGACCATAGGACGGTGGGAAGTTCGCCCACCTGTGTCTTGCCATAGCGCTCGAGCTCATCTGCAACTCGCTTGACGCCTCGACGATTTGTTCGCTGGCGCTGCTCCGCTGCTCTCGCTGTTCTAGGGTGAGCCACCGGTTAAGCATATTTTGATGCCGAAGTTCCTCGCGAAAACTCTTGGAACAACACACGTAAACCGGGTACCGCTTGTCGCGATAATTTTGCATGGAACTCCGTGCACCGTGACCACGAACAAGCGGAAAAACGAACCGCCGCCTCGAGCAAAGGATGGTCGAGATTGGTTCGCCGATCCACTTGGTGAAGGTGTCGGCGGCCACGTAACAGAACTTCTTTCCCCGACCGCCGAGGAAAAGGGTCGAGGATATCCAGCCCCATGTCGAAAGGCCAGCGAGCGGATGGTCTGGAGCGCGTAGGGCGGCTAGTGCGACTTTCGGCGTGGAATTGGCATGCGCGGCAAGCGACGATATCCCGGCGTTTTGAAGAGCCGCACAATAATACCCCATGCGGAAGGCCTTGCCGATCGTCGCTCAGACGAAGAATGTGCTCCACAGAGGTCTTAATGGATGTCGCTCAAGAGGGTACTTACCTCCTCCGCGGAGACGCGACCGCCAGATGCCGAAACATGCCGCGGTAGAGCTTCCTTCGACGAGCATGTATAGACTCGCCCGGCGTTTGATCCGGCTCCGCTCGGCAGGGTCGGGTGGTAGGTCGCCCCGTGCAAGGAAATCACAGATGGATTTGGCCCAGGAAGGTGTACATTCGACCGCCACGAGCAAAGCCTCCTGCTCGAGATCGAGGGAGCCGCCAACGTTTCTAGGATGACGTCGGGTGGGATCTCATCGTCGGAGGAGGCGAGCTTGGAGAGGAAATCAGCGCGAGATGTCCTTCCTGGGATGTGCTGAGCTCCAAGTTCAAACCACTTCTCCATTTTATGCGACCTCGCAAGATATTTCGCCATCGAATCTCCCGAGCATTGGTACTCCTTGTTGTATCAAGTTGACGATTTAGCCGGAGTCACCTTTACGACCAACCGGCAGAGACGCCCAAAGCCTTGCAAGCTCGGAGGCCCGCCAAGAGAGCTTCAGATTCGCCATATTATTGGTCGTTGTGAACCCAAAACTAACCACGACTTCGACTCGCCGCGGCGGTGTGAGAATAAGGATGCCACCGAAGCGCTTGAAGGACCTCGAGCCGCCAAAGAACATGACCCAAGGCTTTTTCGCCCTCGCCTTAGGCTCGGGCGCAGATTGCGACACTCGCCGACCACGGTCGGCGAGCACCGCGATTTGATGGTCGCTCGAGTGACGACCGACATCAAACGCCGCCAGCCCATAGCCCACTTGGCGACGCGCGCCCGCCGTCTGGTTCCGCAAGATGTCTCCAAGCGGGAAGTTGCTCGACGACCACGGAATGCGCTTGAAAATAGTGCCGAGCTTGCGCGACGCCATGAGGAGAGCATACACAGCTTCTCGACCCGCGGTAGCGCCCTTCGGCCGGTAAGACCGCCGACGAATAAATTGGTGCCGCTGAGACCCCTGCTTCGCCACCGTGACGGCATCGACAAATGGGAGGTGGCCGCGAGGTAGAGTAAGAACCGCCGCCAGTTTGGCGCTAGGCGAGGGGTGGGGATGACAGTATACCTTCAGCTCGTCGGCGACCGCTATGCGCCCGAGTCCACTCGGCCCCCGTGCTTATGAGAGTTTGGAAGAATGGGAGCCCGCGCCGAGCCTCGAGATGAACTCGCTGAGGCGCGCCATGCGCCGATGAGGCTCGCGACCGCTTGATCGAGGTCGGGCGCCATCTTCTCGATCGCCGATCTTCTCTCGGTTCGGCAACCCCGAGCCCCGATCATGTAGCCGAAGCACCTTGCCCGACGCGCCGAACACGCACTTTTCGGGATTGAGCTTGATCTTGTTCTGCCGAGGTTGGCGAAGGGTTCTCGAGGTCGCGAACGTGGTCGCCTCGGAGGGGCTCTTGACGATGATGTCGCCCACGAGACCTCAAGGTTTCGCCGATCCGGGTTCAATGTCTTGGTCATCAGCGCCGAAATGTGGCTCCCGATTATGCAGTACTAAACGACATGGTCGTGTAGCAATAGGTGCCGAACGGCGTGATGAAGGAAGTCTTGCTCTCATCATCGACCGCTAGCTTGATCTGGTGGTACCCCGAGTAGGCATCTAAGAAGCTCAACATCTTGGCATTCGCGGTGGAGTCGACGATCTGGTCGATGCGCGGAAGCGAGAAGTTATCCTTCGCAAGCCGAAGTTTAATCCCGTGATGATCGACGCATTCTCCACTTTCCTCCTTCTTCGCGACGATGACCGGTTGGCCACCACTGAGTAGTTGATTTTGATGAAGCCGGCCTTCAGAGCTTGTCGAGGTTCTCCTTGATGACCGCAACCTTTTCCGGGAGAAACGACGCAGCTTCCGGCGCACAAAGTCGAGAGTCGGATCTCACCGCAACTTGTGCTCGATCACCTCGAATGCGGGCATGTCCGGGTTCCTGCCAACATACCCTTGTTGGCGCTGAGGAAGGTGACGAGCTCGAGTTCCTATTTAGAACTCACCGTCCGAGACGGGATGCACTTGGTCGGGTCGCTTCTCGAGCGGCACGGCCTTCGCCGCCCCACTGGCCGGATCGCCGCTCGCGGGCGTTTTCGCCGCCGCCCGACCGCATGGGCAAGATGCCCGCAAGAGCCAAGGCCTTGGTCTCACACCCATGCGCCGCCGCAGTCGCCCAAGACGGTGATGATGCCGCTCGCCAGTGCAGCTCATACATCGATGGCTATAATGGTTGGCCGCCATAAACTTAATCAAGGCAGCCGCCCGAGAATGGCGCTAGGGGATATCACCCGACCACCTCGAAGGTGACTAGCTCGGGCGAAGTTGTCCGAGTCACCAAGGTCACGGCAAGACCACCGCCCTGGGGATGGTCGAGCCCCGAACGATCCCGGAGAAGGGTATGGCGACGCCTTGACCTTCGACCGGGAATCAGATCCGGCCGAGTGCTCCCACCGCAGCAAGTTTAGAGAGCCGCCGCCGACCATGACGCGCCTCGGATCATGGGTATTGCCGATGGTCGGGTCACGACCAAGGCGGTTTTAGGTCTCGTGCCATACCGGAGGGCGCCTCCCGGAGAGAAGGTGATGGTGGCCCCGCCCACTTGCGGTCTGCTCGATGGGCCTTCCAACATGCGACCGTAGATGGTCTGCGCGGTGGCTTTGACTCGCGCCGATCGTAAGCCGACGAGCCGCCAAAGATGACATCGATCCGGCCGCTCGCCGAACTCCAAATCAAGGTCGCCGTGTTCGCGGCGCGCTCACCCCGCCGGTCCGGTCGCCATCCTCGAGCACGGCATCTCGCCCGCCCATCATAGAAGGCGCCCAGCTTGTTTCGCTAAGCCCGGCAGTTCGCAGTCGTCGCGGCCGCCCTATGGAACAGCAAAACTTTGTCTTCATTATATCCCGAAGCGCCTCGCCCCTGCGTTCGGCATCGGCCATTGGGCCTGTGTCGCTGGCCCTCTTGTCCGGGCCGGTTTCACTTAGCGAGGTCGAGGCCGACCTTGGCGGGTTTGAGCCCTCACGAGCTTGGCCTCGACCTCGAGACCTCGCGGTGGCCGCCCGCCGACACGATCACCCGTGGCGCATCGCCGCCGCCTGCCGGTCGGCTTCAAATGATCACTGCTGTCCCGCCTCGATACCGCCCGCCATGCGGAAAGTTTGTTGACGCCGAGCCTCGAGGTAATCTCTGTGTCTTCGAGGCGCCGGTCGCGACGCCGAACTTGAATGCCTTGATGACGGCTTCACGGAGATGCTCGATCGTTCCTTGTGCGGATAAACCGCCAGATTTAAATCGCAAGCAGCAGCTTCGTTTGCCCTCGATGACATGGTCCAGTCCTTCTCCCGCCGCCATAACAACTCGAAAGTTGGAGCGAGGGTGTTCGATTTGGCGCCACGACCGGGAACCAGTTTCGCTGAAAAGCCAGTCCGCGCCCCGGCCCATCACGGCCGGAAGTAGTTTGCCATCACCACCGTTCCCCACCGCCGCCAGATTGCGGTCGAGTAGATGGACAAGAACTCGCCGGGTTCTTAGTCCTGGCCGGCCCGATCGAGCGGGCTTAAACCGAGCCGGCCACCGCACGCGGCGCAGACCGTCGGAATACGCCATGCAGCCATAGGCCGGGACAGGTGCGCGCCGGGTGTGGTCATCACCGACAAGGTCCCTGCTGCTACCGGATTCGAGTCAGGCTCACGCCACGCGCCCGACCTTCTGTGGGAACGACCACGGTGCCGGGCGGAATCACCGGGAGGTAACGCAGCGTCCCGACCTTACGGCGCCGGGCGAACGTCCGGAGAGGTCCGCAGACCGCCGCCGGCCGACTCAGAGTTCGTGGTGGCGCTCGGCTGGCCTCGCTGGTGCGGTGCCGCAGGACGCCGCGCGCTCGCGCGGATCTCATCCGCCGCCGGAGCCGCCCGCGCAGGGCGTCTGGCGGGTGCGCGGTGACGGCGCGACGCGTTGTCATCACTCTTCCGAGCGGTCTCGAGTGTTGACTTCGGTGCGGCGGCGCGACTTCGGCCGCAGCCCGATCGAGTTTCGCCGTGGCTCGCCAAAGAGCTCGACCGCCCTATCGGGTCAGCCATGACCCGAGCGATAAGGTGGAGGCGCCTCCCGTGAGAGGGAGTTCGGGGTTAGTGGACGACGGGGCTCGCCTTCACGAGGGCGGTTATGGCTTGGTTGATGGCGATGTGCACCATCCGCGGGCGCTCTTCGGGTCTGCGGATCACGGTCGTCCGTGATTTCTCCGGCTTCGCCGCCCGCCATCGTAACATGCCGCCGAGGGGCGCGGCGAAGGCGTAAACAGGACACGGAGTCGAGTCCGTGCTCAATCCACGCTGAGGAAAACCCGCCGATGAAGTGCGCCATGCTCCCGGTTCTTGGTGTTGTTCTCGCTAAAAGCGGCAATCGGGCCCCACGGCGCCACTGCCGACGATCGGGATCGCCGACCGCAAGAAGTGAGTTGGGGTCGGTGTGATGCAGATCTTAGCAGCGCTTCGCCACCGAAGGAGAAGTATAGACGAGGTTATGGTCGAGCGAGACGTCCGAAGCGGAGATCGAGATTTATATCGTTCGAGCCCCTATGGAGGTAACAAATTACTCAGCTTGCCTTGCGGCGCTTCTTTTAGCTAATTTCGAGTACAAGGGTGTTTTATACCAAGTTCAACAATGGCTAAGTCTAAGCTCGAGCTAGGGCGCGTTGTGTGTTGTTCGTGTCTCCCAAGGACCTGTTCCTTGGTTTTATACCTCCCCAGACGCAACGGCCGGCTAGATTCCTTGAAAGTGGCCTTCAGGCACGTTGAGGGCAGGCAGTAATCGCTCAACTTGTTGTACGATCCACTCGCCTCGCCCCACGCACCCGCTTTGAGCAACCGCTTGGTCAAATGCTTGATCCAAATCCAAGGGCGATCGTGGTCAACAAGGGCCCGCCCGAGCTCGAGGTCGAGTGGGCCTGCAGCTGGTCTAGCGCTTAGGTCGAGCGCCCGCCTCGCGCCTGTGTCGAGACCGGGCCTCCTGAGCTCGGGGTCCGCTGACTGTGTGTCTTGCCGGCCAAAGGACGCCAAATTTTTGTCAATGCGCTCGCAATAGCAACAAACGGACGGAACTAGCCGAACACACAAATTATTAGCTCTAAACACAAACCCATTATTGAGGACAAATTTGTTCCAAGTTTTTCCTTCTTTGCAATTCATCAACACATCTTTGAATTCATCATCATGCTCATATTGTTGTTTAATCGCTCTAAGCCAAAGATTTTGAAATCAAATTATGAAAGCATGGTGTATCGCCTAGACAAAGCATCAAGAATAACATTTTCCTTTCCTTACTTGTGTTTTATGATATAGGAAAAGATTCAATGAATTCAACCCACTTAGCATGTCTACGATTCAATTTAGCTTGACTACTTAATATGCTTTAAAGATTCATGATCGAGTGTATGACAAATTCCTTGGGCTATAAATAATGTTGCCATGTTTCCAAAGTTCTAACTAGAGCATATAATTTCTTGTCATAAGTAGAATAGTTCAAACTAGGCCCACTCAATTTCTCACCAAATATGCAAATGTGTTTTCCCTTGTAACAACACACCACCCAACCCGATCCCACTAGCATCACATTCTAGTTCAAACGCCTTAGAAAAGTCCGGGAATTGGAGCAGAGGTGCATGTGTTAACTTATCTTTCAATGTGTTGAAGGCGCTCTTGTGCATCGCCCAAACAAATGGCACACCCTTCTTGGTGAGCTCGCTCAGAGGTGCAAAGAATGGTGCCAAGTCCTTCACGGCAATGGTAGAATCCAGCAAGTCCTAGAAAACTTCGCACTTGTGTGACCATGTTAGGAGTTGGCCCATTCTATATTGCCTCAACCATAGCCTAATCAACTTCAATGCCCTCGGGAGTAACAACATAGCCAAGAAAAGAGACTCGATCCGTGCAAAAGGTGCACTTCTCAAGGTTACCAAATAAACGGCATCTCAGAAAGCATTAAAAACAGACGAAATGGTCAAGATGTTCCTCCAATGATTTGCTAAATACCAAAATGTCATCGAAATATACCACCACAAATTTGCCAATGAAAGCACGCAAAACTTCGTTCATCAATCTCATGAAAGTGCTAGGTGTATTAGTTAACCCAAAAGGCATTACTAACCACTCATATAGACCGAACTTAGTTTTAAAAGCCGCTTTCCATTCATCTCCTAGCTTCATGTGAATCGGTGGTACCCACTACGAAATCAACTTTAGAGAACATCGAGAGCCACTTAATTCATCAAGCATATCATCTAGCCTAGGAATAAGGTGACGATACCTATTGGTGATATTATTGATTGTTCTACAATCCACACACATGCGCCATGATCCATCTTTCTTAGGCACTAAAATGACCGAATAAAGACAAGGACTAAGAGACTCACGACATACCCTTTATTAAGCAATTCTTGAACTTGGCGTTGTATCTCCTTAGTTTCTTCCGGATTGATTCTCAGATGGTGCGCGATTCGCAAAGATGCCCCGGAATGAGGTCGATTTGGTGCTCAATGCCTCGCATTAGGGGCAGCCCCGTGGCACATCCTTTGAAAAACATCATTGTACTCTCGCAAAAGGTTAGTGATAGCAGGAGGCAAAGAAGAAGACATATCCTCAAATGAAAACAAAACTTTTTGCAAACGAAAGCATAGCAAAAAGAATTTAGATCATTTAGTTCTTTCAAATCAGATTTGGTAGCAAGAAAACAAGCACCCTTCAACTTAATCTCATTTCTTTTGTCATGAACAAAGCTTAGATTCTTTCTTATTGTGTTGCTCAAGCCCTTTGCTACAATCTGATTTTCACTCTTAGCATGCTCCTGATTTTCTCTCTATTAGCTCTAGCAATCTCATCTTTTAAAATAGCATCAGAGACATTGATGTAAAATAATTTTCTTCTCTTTATGCACAAAAGAGTATTCATTTGTTCTACCATGATGTAAACAATCTTTATCATATTGCCACGGTCTACCTAACAATATAGAACATGCTTGCATAGGTACGACATCGCAATCAACATAATCATGATAAGAACCTAAAGCAAAATTTACTCTTACCGCATTTGAGTTACCTTGAGCTTGCCGTTGTTGTTGAACCATTGAATGTAGTAGGGCCGAGGATGCGCCTAGTGGAGAGTGCAAGCTTCCACCATGTCCATATCGGCTAGATTATTGCAACTCCCACCATCAATGATTATTCAGATTGCTCGCCCTTGACGACACCTTTAATGTAAAACAAGTTGTGGCGCTTGATTTTGCTCAAGATTGCCATCCGGGCACTAAGCACACGCTATGTAAACAATACTCAAATATTGGTCAAGATCGGCAGCCGCACGCGTTCTTCTTGAGGTTTAGAAATTGGCTCGCCGCCTTCATTTTCAACAAGCAAATCATATGTTTCTTCATCAATATCGCTTTGAATCGTACTCTGCCTTCGCGAATGATGAGCACGCGCTTGTTCGACACTCCTCATGATGTGGCCAAACCCCTTGCAGCGATGGCATCAATATCTTTTGTTCGCCCGCTGAGGCGATGAACCACTTACTTAACTCTTTGTAGGAGCTTGTGGCACTTTTCGCTTGGCGTGGGTACTGTGGTGCCGAGTTTGAAGGAGATGATGTCGCTTTTGTTGTTGGAAGGGCTTGGTGTAGTGGTACGACCGGACGGGCAGCGGGGTGTGAGGCGCCCACAAAGTAGTACGACCTGTAGAAATGTAGCTTTTGCCCTCGATTGTCGCCCCTGACTTCACGCTCAAATTTGCAAGCAAGATGGAATAAACGAGTCATCGAATTGTAATCCTTATAATCAAGAATGTCCTGGATTTCGTGGTTTAAACCACCTATGAAACGAGCCATAGTCGCTTCTCATTCTCAACTAAACCACAACGCAACATGCCAATTTGCAATTCTTGATAATATTCTTCATCGAACTTTTACCTTGGCGAGGGCGCCGCAATTTATTTAGTAAATCTCTAGCATAGTAGGAGGAATAAATCATGTTGCATGATCAATTTTAATGCTTCCCAAGTGGTGGGTATATTATGTGGATGAACACGGCAATGCTCTCTCCACCAAAATGTATAAAATGAGAAAATTCGCTAGTAGCAAATCGAACTCTACTATCCTCGTGGAAATCATGGCATGCAAATTTTAAATCAACAAGTAATTCCCAATTGAGGTAACCATCGTGATCATATTTACCTTCAAAAGGAGGCATATTAAATTTAACTTTAGAGAACACGCCAAGACGATCACGCACTCATGTCGCGGTGGATCACGCTGCATACCTTGTCGATTAAAGCGTAGTCAACGATGGTCACGGTCGTGGTCGAAATTGACGGTATTGTCATCCCCAAATCGCATGAGTGATCGTAGTTCTCATCATCTTGTTCTTCCACCTCCGCCTCCCGGCTAGGGCCAAAGTGTTGGCGATGTGTGTCCAAACAGCCGAGGCAATGGGGCCATGTTGGGAAGGCGGGCGTAAATGGGAACCTGCAGCGCGGTGGGAGATGAGGCGGAGGACTGCAAGTTCCAGGCAGCAGCTGCAAGCATATCAAGTCTAGACAAAATAGTGGCAAGGGTAGTGTTAGCAACTCCCTGAGCGGTCTCAATGGAACGGAGACGGTCTTCTTGCAGCGACATTCGCCATTAGTAAGTCATACATCCTCACTAAGCGCCTCGGTGGTGACCTCGCATCCTCTCAAAGTGAGCAACAATGCCCTTCGTGGCGTGGCGAGTGATGCAAATAACCTCATCACCGACATGGTTAGTAGAAGACAAGAAACAAAATCACAGGTATAATGTTCCTATCAACTACTAGGAAGTGGCTACAAGTCACTCAACAATCAAGCTTTACGCAAAGCTCTTACAAATTCTTACCAAGCAGAAGTGTTGTCGGCCACATGCTTGTCAAAAGATCTCCAAGATTGGGTATAGCGATTGCCAAGAGAACGAACAAACGTGACGAGGTAGAATATGTGGAGCTTGGTAGGCTATGTGAATTTCCTATGCAATCTGATAATTCTAGTTATTGTAATGATAAGTAATGATCCAAACTTGAATTCACAAGTCCTAGTTGCCGATCTCAAAGATATAAGTGAATTTCAAGGCAACACACACGAAGAAAGATAATGAAACTTAATGCAACCAATGGAATGAGCTAAATAAGAATAATTTCAGCACCAAAACTCGTGTTGCATAAGTTATGGAGAGACGCTAGCTAATTGCTTCGAAAAGGTAAAGGGCACAAGATTGCTCACTACTTAATACAATTGCACAATCTGAAAATGACAAACACAAATTAGGGTTTTGTTCAATGTAGTGCTGCCGCCACTACTCTCTTTTCTTTTCTTTTTTTTTTTTTTTTTTGGCCTTTGGCTCTTTCTTTCTCTTTTTTTTCTTTTCGTGACTTTCGCCAACACTAGTATGAGCAAAGTTTTGGAATTCCTAACTTGATATCACAAGAGATATGATAGTGCAACGATCAAAAGGAGCAATTTCAAGCAATTTCAAATCGCTAGTCTCAATTGGGATCAAAGTATTCAAAAGGATGAATTGGTTCCCAAAGGTATGTGCATTGATATTTTGGAATTTTATGGTTGTAGATGCTACTGACTCAACCAACTCAAAGGAACAAAGCTAGAACACAAATTGAAGAAACAAACCCAAATTCGGCCAGAACTATGCAGTAAGGTTGTGGCTGCAATTAAGGTATGAAAATGACCGAATCAAGCTTGCTCACAATGTAACAAAATGATGGTACTGTTCTAAGCTTTAAAACAAGTATTCAAACACACAATTTGGAGCTCATATGTAGAAGTTATGGCCAAAACACTAAGGTGCACAGATTTAACAAAATTCGGCCGATCTGACCAAATCCGAATCCGAGTCAAATTCGGTTTGAAGGATTCCGAATCACAAAGGACACTCAAAAACGTTTTTGTAGAGGACTCTTCATGGATTCAGGAAAGTATAAATACTTCTCAATCGGAGTTCGTATGTGAGAGTTATGATCAAAATACCGAACCGACCTGGATTGCAATTGCAACTTGCTTCCCGAATTTGATGTCAAGATTAAACAACCTTTTATATGGAATTAGATTTCGTGCCCAACTAGGTTTTTGTGGAGCTTGTCCCAAGGTTTCAGGAAAGTGCAAAAAAACTTGAATCGGAGCTCGTATGCGAAAGTTATGAACAAAACAAAGAACATGACAGATTGAAATAAAAGCTACGCGAAGGAAAAACGATCAACAACTAAAACAAGGACTCTAATGGATAAAAACCTAACAAAACACACTAAAATACCAGATTGAATCTAAAGGTTGAATTTTTGTGGAGGATTTTCAATTTTGCACAGAAAACAAAACTAATCTAAGGTACCAAATCTCTCACCGAGCAACTTGGCGCTCTGATACCACTTGATAGCACTTTGGTGTCCCGATCTTTCGATGAGAAACACACGATCGATTTGTGGAGGCGACGTTGACGATCCGACTACACCGTACGACGACGATGCGCCTTAGCAATCGCTACACCAACTCCGGAGGGTTATTGATCTTGCCGTGAGCACAATCAACCTGAACGCGAGGTTCAATTCCTGCATGCAACCGAAGAACAAGCAAGAACAAAGGTAAAGGCAATCTAAAATTGCAAATAAAGATGAAGGATTGATATTGTGGGGTTCTGAAACAAAGAGCTTCTTAGGCAGCTGCTGAGCATGTTTGGAAGACTCAAAATAGTAGCAATGGCTAAACTATCAAATAAACAAAACCCAAAACTAAAGTACGGCGGTAGCAAACAATACATAGATGTAAGTGGCGGCTAGGGAGCAGCTAGGGGTGTGCGACAGCCATGGGGGGCGGCCAAGGGGGTGCCCTAGCGTTACATGGGCTTTGGGCCCAAAAGAAAAGGTGGTGCAGCACCCGGAGTTTCTGGCCCGCGACATTCTTCTGCTATTTCCTGTTGCTTCCTGACGAATTTGGTGTTGGGGCTGGATCCATTGGAAAGAGGACGACGAAAGCTTTCAGGAAAGTCCTCATGGGCCCCAAACAACCTTCTGGATCAAAAGTTATGGTCGTTTGAAGTTGATGCTGTCGCGGAGGCAGAACCAGCGAATTTGTTGATTCTAAGTCCAACTTGCGTATATAATGATCATGCTTTATGCTTGGCATTTGGAGGTTCTTCTCCTTGGTTCCTAAGGACAATAAGATCATCACAAGAATTAAATAGCATTCTATTCTGTGAATCATTTGTATAAAAACTTAGGAACGAATTCACCTGATAATTGAGTAGACGTGTTTGCACCGAGTAGTAGGTCCTTGTAAAACTTGTTGTGTATGAGAAGAATCACTCGGCGTGGTTGTGTCAATACGGAAGATGTCCTCATCATATCTAGATTTTGATATATGATAATTGCCTTTATGTAGGGATCTACCTCTAACAATTAACCCCTCAGCCTTAACTTCAGAACGAGAATCAATAGCAAATTTCTCCTTAGATAATAAATTTGATTTAACATTCTTAAAACTAAGGGTATCTTGATTGCCAAAAAGCATAATTTCCTAAAAATGCTTAAAGGTAGCAGGTAAAAAAACAACCAATATATTAGCTTTATTTTCATTATGAATTTTCACCTCTAATTTCTTAAGATCAGTGATGAGTGAATTAAACACATTAAGATGAGACTGAATAGAGGTACCTTTGCGAATTGTGTATAGACGTTCTTTGAGGCACAATTTTGACAAGACATTTCTTTTTGTATAAGTCTTCTAATTTCTACCACAGTTTGGCGGCGGTACTCAAGAATAACTTTATGCAAAATATTTGTAGACAAACTGAGTTGTATGGAGAGGGCTTTTTGCTTAAGTTCTTCCCATTGTTCATCTATCATTGTCGCTGGTTTAGCTGACAGTGCTTTTCTGACGCTCACCTGTGTGAGAACGGTTTTCATTTGAACCTGCCATATTGAAAAACTAATCTTACCATCAAACTTCTTTTCTGACGCTCACCTGTGTGAGAATGGCTTTCATTTGAACCTGCCATATCGAAAAACTGATCTTACCATCAAACTTCTCAATGTTAAATTTAGTGAATGATATAGTGAAGAATAAAATTGCAGATCAAAAATATGGTAGATTCTGAAAAAGAAACTTTTTGGTGCGTTCTGGGTGCACAAAAAAAATTTCTGCACGTTCTGATACACTTGGGTGCGCGTAGCAATTTTCTCCTGAAACAAAAGCCGGAACCGAGCTGATCTAGGTTGTGTTTGTTTAGGCTGGTGCTGGAGGAGAAGCTGCTAGAGCTGGAAGAAGCTATTTGGTCTGCTGGAGCTGGATGAGGATGACAATTATTCGTAAATAATAGTTAAGTTGTAAGGGTACCAGGGAAGTGGGATTTTCAGAAGTTCCAGCTAGCCCGAAAAGCATCGTTTTCCTTGCTTCTCTCGTATAGTGCAAATTGGGTTGGAGCTTCTTCTCTCTGTCTGGCTGAAAAAATACTGTTTATTTTGGCTTATAACTTATAGAGGTCTAGAATCCAAATAAACTCAAATTCAAGCCTAAACAATTAAAACAAACATACCCCTAGAGCTGAAGCCGAGAAGCATTGAAAAGCTAGAGCTGCAGTTCTTTTGAGCCAAATTTAACTGGAACTGACAGACTCAATAAACAGAATTAAATCCGGTTATCAGATATGTTTCAAATCCAAGCACGGAAACCGATGACTGCCTCTCGGTTGGTACTTGCGCATGCAAAAAGCAAGATGCTTCAAGTTCAGCACTTGTTAGCTTCTAGAGAGCTTCTTCATGGGTGGTCTTCATGAGCAAAAAATGCGGCTTCTTCACACGCGGCCATGGTGCGCTGCTCGGTGCGGCTGGTGAGGAGGGTGTGAAGGGAAGCTGAAGGCCGAAGTGCTGGACTGGGACCGACTGGATGCTGGAACTCGAAGGCTGGACCAGTGCGGCTCGCAAGAGGCTCGGAGGCGATCGAGGAAAACGGCGTAGGGACCGAAGCGGCTGCTAAAGGCCGGTGGCGTGAAGATGACGCCGGATGGTCGGCGCGGAAGACTGATACTACTAGAGAAACGACTTTTTATACCGATCAATCAATCCCGATTAGTCATGAACCGGGACTAATAGTAGCAATAGTCCCGGTTCATGGCTACTAGGCTAAAAGCATGATTTTTCGCTCACATTAGTCCCAGCCGGTTACGAACCGACAGTAAGAGTGCTTTTGGCGCATACCGCACGAAGCACATTAGTCCCGGTTCGTGTTACGAACCGAGACTAAAAATAAGGCTTTAGTCCCGATTCGTGTTACGAACCCAGACTAAAGTATTTTAGTCCCGGTTCGGTTACTTAACCGTACTAAATGCTCGCTCCAAAGATACTTTAAAAAGAATGCATGTCCTAGTCTATTCAATACGCGTGGGTGAGTGGGTTGGGAGTATCCTGTGGTGGCATGCAGGAGGTTCCAGGTTCGAGTCTTGAGTTCGTCATAATTTTCTACATCGCGAGAGGGTTTTAGTTCCGGTTATGGGAACCGGGACTAAAGGTCACGGGATGGGCTGTCCCGGTGCCAAACCGGAACTAAAGCCAGTTACCAACCGGGACTAAAGATCATTTGTGTAGTAGTGTGAGTAGACATGCGGGGACGGTCAGCGGCACCGACGAGCAAATGAGCCGGCGGTGGTTACGGGCCTGGATGGAGGACGACGCTTGGCGGTCGAGGGATTGGTGGCTGCGCGGAAGCCGAGGCGAGAACTGAAGGCAGACAGGAGCCAAGGCCGCGGACACAGGCAGATCCAGCGGGAGGCGCGGTTGGCTTTGACGGAGCCGAAGGACGGCACGTGGAAGCCGAGACGACCGATGGTCTCGACGAACGGCGGCGGTGATAGATCGGAACCCTAGGTGCGTTGCTCTGGTACTATTTGTTAGGATTTTAGATGCAAACACATGCACCAAAGGGAGTAAAATTTTACGTGGAAAACTCTCGTGGGAAAAAAATAGGGAGACAAATAGAATCCGTAATTTGGAAAGATAAGGTTTGTTGAATATATGGATGTTGAGGAATCCAGAAATATTTCTAACAGAATGCAATGTCAATCGATTTAAAATTTCTGATTGTAGTGATGAACGTTTAGCGATCCGTATTTTAGCACCGCAGACTAACGTGATGTTCATTATAATTTGCCGAGTTCTGATGAAATTTTTAGCACCGCAGACTAACGTTAATTGTTGGAGATTTTTCTCTAGAAAACTAGAGATGTGACATATAATAGTGCATCATACAGGCGGACGAGGGATAGCTCGTTTAGTTAGGGAGAGCCGCGCTTAGCCAGCCCGTCTGTGTTCGAGTGTAGCTTGATGTGAGTTTGCGTAAAGGCGAGTACATGCGCAGGTGTATGTACATGTGTGCGTGTATGGGATGTGTGTGTGCATATATAGCTTATCTATTGTTCTTTTTTCTGTAATGAATGCTAGAGTTCCTGGCCAATTTTCACAAAAAGTAGTGCATGATACAGATCATGATTTTGTTGGAAATATGCGCAATATTTTTATTCTAGATTTTATTTTGAGGTAAATATAACAAAAGACTAGAGATGCATAAAAATCATGCAACATATTGTACTTTGGAATATGCTCAAATATTGTTAATTAACAGAGTCAATCGATTATACGAACGACTTACAATTAAGCGTGATGAAGAATAGAAAGTAGCATAGTACAGACGCGGTCATGGAAATAGTCAACGCTGAGGAAGAAGTAGAGCGCTTGCGCTGATGCGCTGCTCAGAAACCATATTACTGCCTCGTGCAGGTCATCTCTGTGACAATGGTTCAGAGCTTACCCTCCGTCACAGTGCATGCCGAGGAGGAAGGCCAGTGATATTCAACCGCTCAACACAATAGTACAGCAATCTAAAGAGGAGGAAGAATGGAAGAGAAATTTGGTGTCTAGCCTAGACATCTCCAGGGTTTATATACACGCGCGTCAGTAACTGACAATATTATTTCAGTTCAATACTATAGTTACTCACTAGTAACTAACTGCATTATGTCAATTATCTCACTGGAAACTAACGACATTATAATATTTAAACCGAATTAAAATAAATGTTTAAATCACATTTAAATAAAATTAATAGAGAGATAATTGCAAGATTCAGCAAAACAAAAGGTAAATTCAATGTGCTAGAAGACATCCTACGATGTTGTGTGGTCGCTAGCGGTGAAAATGGGTCGGATACGGGCGGATATTGCTCTTTCCGTATCCTAACCCATATTTTTCCCCGGATACGGGCTAGCCGGATCCGGATACGAATCTGGATAATTCAGGATATGGATACGGGTCGGATATATGACGGATTCGAATCGGGAATTGATAATGTATGTATATAAAGTAATATTTGTTGAATCAAACCACACGAATACATAACAATAATAGTACAAGAACAACATGGAAACAAGATGGGACCAAAGACTGCTTCTAAGGTGAGGTGATCTAGGTTATCCCAATTCTGATTCCAGGCAAGAATAATTTTCATATCCAAAACTAAAGGTGAAGAGAAAATTCTAATTTGAATTATAGGACAGAACATTTCTCACAAACTGTAGTCAAGGGGAATGAATACCCTAATTTGGAAGGCATGTGGAATAGATGTGTCTTAGAACTTAGCAAAAACCTAAACCTGCTTGCTGTTTAGCATTCATATCAACAATGGGTGCTCAGCCCTCATACTCTTCATTGTCTTCAACCCAATGAAATATCAACAATAGATGAAAACTTAGCCAACTTCATGTGCTCAAACTCAAACATGACTAAGTTCTGGAGCCTAATTTAAGAAATGGTTTAAATGCCTAATTTATTGTAAGCTAGCATGAGGAAGAGTTGGGATTAGAGCATGCACCAAGGGAGATGCCGAGACACCGCCGGGGGGAGTCGGAGTGTTGGCCGGGAGCAGCCGGGAGACACTGCTGGGGACCGGAGCGCAGATCGGAGTGGGGGCAAGGGGAGTCGAGCTTGGCGGGGAAGACGCTGCCTGGAGGATCGGGGAGCGCTAGCCTGGGGAGCGCTGCCTGGGATCGGGGAGCGTCGCCTAGGGACTGGGATTGTGGCCGGGGAGATCTGGGGAAGCGCTGGCTTGGAGGACTAGGGGAGCGCTAGCCTGGGGGGACTGGGTGAGAGCCAGGGAGAGGCGAAGGGGATTTCAATTTTCAGATCTGGGCACGGAAGAAACCAAGCCGAGAGGACTAGAGGAAACGAGACGCTATGGACTGTGGTGACTAGTCGGTGGGCACGAGAGAAACCAATCTGGATATCCGAATATCTGAATATCCGATATCCGATTCCTGACCCATATTTTCGTATAGTACACGTTCTGAATCCGATCCGAATCTATTTTCAACTATCCTGATCTGAATCTGACCCGATTCCATTGCCAAATCATCTACTTGTGTCGGTTCTACGTAAGAACCAATTGCATTGATAAGTCACTATTAGTGTCGGTTCTCCTTATTAAGAACCGATTGCATTGATGATCTCTGTCTAGATAGAAAGCACGGACAATGTCTAAAGCATGGACAATGTCTTTGTAAGCAGCAAAAAAATATCACTTGATCGATAATCATGCAACACGGTTTTTACTTAGTAACCATCCATTATTCAACAATATTTACAAGAATGGACGCTAAACAATGCAAACATTTGAAACATATAGCAATATTATTTATATTGACGTAGTCCCTTTATTGACAATACAACCCTTCTTGATGATCTACACACATGTTATTTGTTCTATGTGTGTCATCTACGATATTTTTAACTCCAACTATCCACGCGTCTTGCCATGAAGGACTACGTGCAACCTTGGATGGGCGGATCACGCATGTCGAAGACTTGAGTTGCTTGCTGGAGGTAGTGCACCGGGGGTGGAGGGGGCAGGGGGTAGGGGGAGGGGTGGCATGGGGGGAGCACAAGATTGGGCAAGGAGGCATAGGGCTTGGGAAAAAAGAAGGCCAGCGGGGAAGAAATGGGGAAGAGGGGACCCGGCAGGGAAGAAATGGGGGGAAAGAAGGGCACTTAACATTATATGTGACTGCTGGTTGCTTTATGTAGTTAATACTAGATACTCTTTTTCTTAAATTTCTATGTCTTAAGTAAAATGATGTGCATTAAAATAAGTACAAAAATAGATAAACATTGCAATAATGAAGTTAAAAGATGATAGTACAAATGAAAACGTTATGTTATACTATGTGCAATGTTTTGCTCGACTAGTATTTGGGAAAGTAAGTTTGGGTCACATGTGACAACTACAACGAAACATAGTGAGCACACTCCCTCCTATAATATACAATATTAAAATACCAAAAATAGAGTTATGCAACGATCTAGTTTATATATATATATGGTAATTTTTTGAGAATTTTTTAAAACTTTTACGGGTGGTTTTCATGGAGTTTTCACCGTAAGGGTGGTTTGCACCACATATGCAGCCATATATATAGGGGGCATATTTGGTGTAAATTATTTACGGTGAAAATCCATCAAATTCATTTAAAAGTTTTGAAAATTCTAACAAATACCGTATGTAGGTGAGTCTACAATCCTGAAAATTTAAAGATGAAACTCAATCGCGTTGAAAGATATGAAAAGACAAGTTCAGCATAAATAGTAATTTTTCACTGTTTAGCACTATTTATTTTGGTGTTTGTCTTTTTCATATCCTTCAAATGCGATTGAGTTTCATCTTTAAATTTTGCAAGATTGTAGAGGCTCACCTCCCCTACATATGGTGATTTTTTGAGAATTTTTCAAAACTTTTACGGGTGGTTTTCACGAAGTTTTCACCGTAAGGATGGTTTTTCACATCTTTCAAATGCGATTGAGTTTCATCTTTAAATTTTGCAGCTTTATAGAGGCTCACCTCCCCTACATATGGTAATTTTTTGAGAATTTTTCGAAACTTTTACGGGTGGTTTTAACTGAATTTTCATGGTAAGAGTGGTTTGCACCACATATACAGCCTATATATAGGGGGCATATTTGGTGCAAACCACCCTTACGGTGAAAACTCCGTGAAAATCACCTGTAAAAGTTTGAAAAATTCTCAAAATACCATATGAGAGGTGAGCTCTAATCTAAAATTTATAGATGAATTAATCGCATTTGAAAGATATGAAAAAGACAAATTCAGTATAAATAGTAATTTTTCACTGTTTAGCACTATTTATTTTGCTGTTTGTCTTTTTTATATCTTTCAAATGCGATTGAGTTTAATCTTCAAATTTTGCATCTTTATAGAGGCTCACCTCCCCTACATATGGTAATTTTTTGAGAATTTTTCGAAACTTTTACGGGTGGTTTTTACGGAGTTTTCATGGTAAGAGTGGTTTGCACCACATATGCAGCCTATATATAGGGGGCATATTTGGTGCAAACCACCCTTACGGTGAAAACTCCGTGAAAATCACCTGTAAGTTTTGAATTTCAAAATTATAGAGGTGAGCCTCAATCCAGTAAATTTGAAGATGAAACTTAATCGCATTTGAAAGATGTGAAAAAGACAAATTCAGTATGAATAGTAATTATTCACTGTTTAGCACTATTTATTTTGATATTTTTTTTTATATCTTTCGAATGCGATTGAGTTTCATGTTCAAATTTTGCAGGATTGTATAGGCTCACCTCCCCTACATATGGTAATTTTTTAAGAATTTTTTGAAACTTTTATGGGTTGTTTTCATGGAGTTTTTATGGTAAGAGTGGTTTGCACCACATATGCAGCCTATATATATAGGGAGCATATTTGGTGCAAACCACCCTTACGGTGAAAACTCCGTAAAAACCACCTGTAAAAGTTTTGAAAAATTCTCAAAAAATTAACATATGTAGGGGAGATGAGTCTCTACAATCCTGCAAAATTTAAAGATTAAAACTCAATCGCATTTGAAAAATATAAAAAAGATAAATTCAGTATGAATAGTAATTTTTCACTGTTTAGCACTATTCATTTTGCTGCTTGTCTTTTTTATATCTTTCAAATGCGATTGAGTTTCATCTTCAAATTTTGTAGCTTTATAGAGGCTCACCTCCTCTTCATATGGTAATTTTTTGAGAATTTTTTGAAACTTTTACTGGTGGTTTTCACGGAGTTTCATGGTAAGAGTGGTTTGCACCACATATGTAGCCTAGGGGGTATATTTGGTGCAAACCACCCTTAAGGTGAAAACTCCGTGAAAACTAACTGTAAAAGTTTTGAAAAATTCTCAAAAAATTACCATCTATAGGGGAGGTGAGCCTCTACAATCCTGCAAAATTTGAAGATGAAACTCAATCGCATTTGAAAGATATGAAAAAAACAAACAGCAAAATAAATAGTGTTAAACAGTGAAAAATTACTATTTATACTGAATTTGTCTTTTTCATATCTTTCAAATGCGATTGAGTTTAATCTTCAAATTTTGCAGCTTTATAGAGGCTCACCTCCCCTATATATGGTAATTTTTTAAGAATTTTTTGAAACTTTTACATGTAGTTTTCATGGAGTTTTCATGGTAAGAGTGGTTTGCACCACATATGCAGCCTATATATAGGGGGCATATTTGGTGCAAACCACCCTTACGGTGAAAACTCCGTGAAAACCACCTGTAAAAGTTTTGAAAAATTCTCAAAAAATTACCATATATAGGGGAGGTGAGTCTCTACAATCCTGCAAAATTTAAAGATGAAACTTAATCGCATTTGAAAGATATGAAAAAGACAAATTCAGTATGAATAGTAATTATTCATTGTTTAGCACTATTTATTTTGCTGTTTGTTTTTTATATCTTTCAAATGCGATTGAGTTTCATATTCAAATTTTGCAGGATTGTATTTGCTCACCTCCCGTACATATGGTAATTTTTTGAGAATTTTTCGAAACTTTTATGGGTGGTTTTCAGGGAGTTTTTATGGTAAAAGTGGTTTACACCACATATGCAGCCTATATATATTACCAGATTAAATATGCTTGAAGAAGGACGCACACATGCAATGCGTTGACCATCTTGCTCATTCGGCTAACAATAAACTGGTTTCTTACTCTGCGGGATTCTCTGTACCAGAGTGGCAAAGTTTCAGTAAAACAATAGCAAGGTCCATAGTCTCTGTACTTTGATGTCTCAAGCGAAACACTGAACACAATGACTGCCTGCTCTAGTCGGGACTCGGGACCGCCGGCTCGTCTATGAACTATACATACCCCGCTTGATCACTAAAGAAAAAAGGGCATGGAGCGCGTGCGACGAGATCCGACTCGGGAGAGGAGATGGAGTCGATGGAGATCTCCGTGCCTTGCATGCGCGGCTTCACCGGGTCCGACACGGAGGCGCTCATATGTAACGAATGGCTGAGAGCATGTCCCGGTAGTATTCTGCGTTGGTGCTGATATTGGATGGTGAATAGTAATTAGTGACAATACTAAGCGGTAATTACTTTTGAGGGTAAAGTGGAGTGGGTCGGTTGTGTGGGACCCGTGCGTGGGTAAAAACCGTGAGGAAACTTGTCTATAAAAGGGTTGTTATGATGTGTCTGAAGAGTTGTTGAAGATATGGAATGAAAATCTGGTTATTAGCCTTTTGTCTGTTCTTTCTCTGTTCTTGCGTTCTTTCCCATTTCTTCTCTGTTGTTTGAGCTTTGCTGCTGAGATTTGTTGATTCTCACGTCTCGGATCATCCGATGGCCAAGGGGATATAACAATCTTGGTATCAGAGCTGCGTTCCGATCATCCGGCTGAGTGGTAAAATTTTTTTTCCAGACGCGGGTTGGAGGCATTCGGGATTGAGCAATCGATCTTGAACATCTCCGCAAAAACTTCGGTTACTACGTCTGGTTAACTCGGCCTGTTGGACTTGAAGGGCGATCGTTCGGGGAGAGGAGATTTTGGTTGGAATTTTTCAGTCGATCACTACGGCTCCGCCCAAACCATCCGTCCAGACCCAGATCGTCTTGACGGCGATGGGAGAGACAGCAAAACGTTCGGATGAACAGCAGGCCAGCATTAAGGAGAGTCTCGATCTCATATTCGCGCGTATGGAGATTATGGATTCAACACAGCAGCAGTTGTTGAAGCGATCGGAGATCACGGCGAAGGATCAGCAAATTTTCGACAACAATCGGAAGCAATCAGACAGTCAGAAGCGCATCTTACCTTGGGGAGAACGATGGAGCCGCCAGCTATGAATGAAGGGAATTCTTCTGTAGCAGGGAAAGCCTTATTTACTCCAGCTCCACCGCCGCCTCCATGGGGACGCGGGAAGAAGAGCCATCTGCTTCCACCTGCACCTTTGCACAACAGAGGTACCATGGGTCCTATGCATGATGTATCTCGACATTTAATATTGGAGGAGCTGTAAGGGTCCTTACCCAAGTTATCTTTTCCTACTTTTAATGGAGATAACCCAAGACTATGGAAGGATAAATGTCTCGGACTATTTTAAGCTCTTCAATATTCCTCAAGTTCTTTGGGTGACGGCCGCTACACTTCATATGGAAGGTAATGCTGCTCGGTGGTTGCAAATGTTCAAATCCAGATAGGAGTTAGGCAATTGGGAGCAGTTTGTAGCAATTGTGGAGGCCAAGTTTGGTGCATTTGATCGTCAAGATTACCGAAGAGTTGGTGGACATTAAACAGCTTGGTTCGGTCAGCGAGTATAAAGAAAAATTTGAGGAGTTGATGTTTGAGATCTGCATGTACAATCCATATTATGGAGAGGATTTTTTGTGTCTCAGCTTATTAAAGGGCTTAAGTTTGAGTTGAGGGAATGGTGCAAAGGCCACATTCCCGAGACTGCCGATCGTCGTGCCATGCTAGCTCAGTTCAACAAGATGTTCTCCAAATACGTAAAGCATGGAAATGAAGAAGGGCACATCCAAAGAATATGGGAGTCCTATTGCATTTGACAACAAGAAAGTAACTCACGGGTTGGGCAGGAGAGCTCGAAAGCTCGTCACCGCGTGAATATCGCCAGACTAATGGGCTTTGTTATCGGTGTGGTGAGAAATATGAACCTAACCACTTCTTACATCGCAAGAACAAACAATCGCCGCAGCCTTCAAGCCCCGATCAGAGAAGAACAAGAGGAAGTCTTGTCGATGCAGATTGGATTTGTTGGAGACTACCGAGCTGAAACCGAAGAAGGATGTAATTTGTCTCTCAATGCCTTGTTCTGGGTGGATGAACCGAAACACCGAATGTGTTGGCGCTGGTTCGAATCGTGTGATGTTAATACTTATTGATTCTCGCAACTCTCATAACTTCATCAATGTTGCCTTCTTAAACAAGATTGGCTATGTGCCTTGCCCATCTACACCGTTCTGCTGTCAAAGTGGCCAATGGAGAAACACTTCAGTGTAATAGTTTAGCACTGCGTTGGAATGGTGGGCCCAAGGACAAACATTCAACACAGATTTTCGGTTTTGGAGTTAGGGCTTATGACGCCATTTTGGGGATGGATTGGTTGAAGTTGCATAGTCCCATGACTTGTCATTGGCGTGAGAAAGTAATTGAGTTTAATTACAAAGGCACACCGCTGAAACTCTTAGGGGTTAAACGCAGTCAACCCATCGACATTCAGGTTTTAACGGTGGAGCAATTGGACAAATGGAGTAAAGGAAATGATATTTGGGCCATGGCTATTGTCGAAACTACTCACTCAAGATGCAGATCCCATTCCCGCCTCTGCTCAAACAAGATCGACAATCATGCGAGATGTTTTTCAGAACCACAAGGTGTACCACCAAGGAGGAATATGATCACGCCATTACATCGATTCCGTGAGCTTCCCGCTTAATTCCCGACCTTATCGCTATTCTCCAATGCATAAGAATGAAATTGAACGTCAGTAACCGATATGCTTCGCTGAATTATTGTTCCTAGCATCATCCTTTTGCATCACCAAGATATTAGTACAAAAGAAAGATGGCTCTTGGCGATTTTGTATTGATTATCGCCGATTGAATGATCTCGACCGCTAAAAATAAGTTTCCGATGCCACCATTGATGAGTTATTAGATGAGCTCTCGTGCACTCAATATTTCTCTAAGTTGATCTTCGTGCTTGTTATCACCAAATCAGATGAAGGAAGAGGATGAACCCAAAACGCCTTCAAGACTCACCATGGTCACTACCAATTTAAAGTCATGCCATTTGGTCTTACCAACGCCCGAACGCTTCAATGTGTTATGAATTCCATTTTGGCGCCTTTTCTTAGAAAATTTGTGCTTGTATTCATGGATGATATATTGGTTTATAGCCCAACCTTGGTGACTCATGTTGATCATTTGATCGCTGTCTTTCAAATTCTCAAGAAACATCGCTTTTTTGTTAAAAGATCCAAATGCATGTTTGCTCAAAAGAAATTGGAATACCTGGACATATTATTTCGCTCAAGGAGTACAGTGATCCTAAAAAGACGCAAGTTATGTTGGATCGCCACAACCCAGAATGTCACCAATTGAGGGGCTTTTTGGGGTTGATCGCTATTACGTAAAGTTTGTCCAAGGTTATGGCATATTGGCAAAACCATTGATGACCTTTTGAGAAAAAAGCCTTTTCCGGGATCAATCGCAACAGATGCTTTTCTTCGCCTTAAGCGTGCAATGGCCACTACACCTGTCCCGGTTACCCGATTTTGAACAAGGATTTGAAGTCAAAATGATGCTTGTGATGTTGGTGTGGGGTGTTTTGTTGCAGCAGGACATCCAATTGCGTTTTCAAGAAGGCTCTTGGCCCATTTCACAAGACTTTGTCTATATATGAGAAGGAGTTCTTGGCATTGATTTTGGTGTTGGCAAATGGCGATCTTATCTGCAACAACATGAATTTGTGATTAAAACAGCACCATCGCAGCTCTTTGTTTTCTGGATGAGCAACACTTACAATCGGACATGCAAAGGAAAGCCATGACAAGATTGATGGGCTTATGCTGCGATTCAAGACAAGAAAGGTCGTGATAATATTGTTGCGATGCATTGTCCAGGGTTGGTCACCTCATGGCATTGCAAACTACTTCATCCTTGCGGCCAAGGTGGATACAGGAGGTAGTGAATTCAGATGTTACCGATGATCACGCACAAAAGAAGCTCCTGCAGCTTGTCCTGCTCAAAGTCCCGATGAGAATGGATATGAATTGCAAAATGGGTTGATCGATACCGTGGCGTGGATTTGGGTGGAGCTAACTCGCCTTAAGAACTAAATTAATTGCCGCTTCATGCAAGCCCGATTGGGGTCATTCTCGATGCACCAACTTACCACCGCTCAAGAAGCTTTTCTATTGGATCGGTATCAAAAGTGATGTAGAAGACTTTGTGAATCAATGTACTGTGTGTCACGGCCAAAAGTGAACGCACAAAACAATCTGGTTTGCTCCAACCATTACCAATCTGCAAAGGTGTGGCAAGATCTTACTATGGATTTTATTGAAGGATTACCTCGTCTCAAGGATATAATGTCATTATGGTGGTTGTCGATCGCTTAAGTATGCATTTTGTGCCTCTTAAGCATCCATTTTCGCTTCTCACAGAGCTAAAGTCTTCTTGGATCATGTGGTGAAGTTGCATGGTGTTCCTCTTTCGATCACTTCTGATCGTGATCGTATATTTACCAGTTTGTTTTGGCGTGAATTATTCAAACTCTTAGATACAAAGCTTCAGTATAGCACCGCCTACCATCCACAAACTGATGGACAGAGCGAGCGCGTGAATCAGTGTTTGGAAATGTATTTGAGATGTGCTGTTCATGAACTACCGAAGAAGTGGAAAGCATGGCTTCCGTTGGCGGAGTTTTGGTACAATACCAATTTTCACTCATCATTGGGGTGTTCTCCTTCCGTATTGTATGGAGTGGAGCCAAACTTTGGTGTATTGCCGCACTCAATAGCGCTCAAGAAGTCAATGATCTGCTGCGTAATCGCCAATTGTATATCAAGTGGTTAAACAACATCCGCAAGAGCACAAAATCGTATGAAGCTTCAGCCGATAAACATCGTAAAGATCGCCAGCTTATGGTAGGTGAACCAAGCTTCTCAAGATGCACCAGATGCTCGTACATCTTTGTTGAATGCATCTTCCCAAAGTTAGCTTATAAATTTTATGGCCCTTTCATGTGGTGAAGAAAATTGGTCAAGCAATTATCGCTTGATTTGCTCGCAGATTGTCGTTCATCCTGCTTTTTCATGTTTCCCAACTTAAACCTTTCAATCTTAATTACTCGCTTTGTTTATGCTGAATTGCCCAAGACAAACCGACGGATATTCATCGACCGAACCTCAAGCTATTCTCGAAAGGCGCTGGTGAAGAAAGGAAGTTCATTGTTGCGTGGGTTGGTGAAATGGAAGGATTATCTCACGAGGTTGCAACTTGGGAGGATCTCACAGCTTTGCGCAAAGAAGTTTTTCTCGCCATTGCTTGGGGTCAAGCAACGATTCAAGGGGGAGCAAGTAACTAATGGTGAGAGCATGTCCCGTAGTATTCTCGTTGGTCCGATATTGACGGTGAATAGTAATTAGTGACAATACTAAGCTGTAATTACTTTTGAGGGTAAAGTGGAGTGGGTCGGTTGTGTGGGACCCGTATGCGGGTAAAAACCGTGAGGAAACTTGTCTATAAAAGGGTTGTTATGATGTGTCCAAGAGTTGTTGAAGATATGGAATGAAAATCTGGTTATTAGCCTTTTGTCCGTTTCTTTCTCTCGTTTCATGCGTTCTTTCCCATTTCTTCTCTGTTGTTTGAGCTTTGCTGCTTTGAGATTTGTTGATTCTCACGTCTCGGATCATCCGATGGCCAAGGGGATATAACATCATATCGTCGCCTCGTCGGCGTCCAACTCGAACGGATTTGAGCAGCATTCTCACGATATGGATGTGTGCTACGTGACCGTTTGCTTGTTTCACGACACTTGAGGTGCAAATGCACCAGATCCATTATTGAGAGGATGAATGTGAGCACAAACGAAAGTTGTGTTGAACAGTCGACAGTCCAACTACAAGTCTACAAAGGACATGATAGAGCGAGAGTTGACTTTGTTGCAGCAGATTGCTTGCTGCATCGAGATCTCCTTTTGGTTCAGCGTGCTTCGGTTCTTCAGAACTCCAACGCCACCGAGTCCCTAAAACGCCAAACACAGAAAGAAGAACAGAGCACCCTGAAAGGCACACAGAACGCCGGGGCGATCGCAATGCAGAGAGGAACACAATGTTTTCTTTTTGAGATGTGTCAACTGCCCACATCCTTTTCTGATTTTCTTCATACTTATAAAGATTACACATCTATGTTAGTTACAATTCTAATGGACTCTTGATTGCAATCAAACTCTTATCTCTAACTAACTCGGTTGGTATTTTACCTGAACTCAACTGAAAAACCTCAGCATCTTACTGTTACTTATCTGGCACTTTGCCAATTGCTTTGCAAAGCACCCAGATACTTCATTACTGACTCAAAACGATCCTAACACAAAACAACCTGACACTTCATACCTGACTGGAAACAGGAAAACAAGATTATCTCAACATATCTCCTCCCTAATCTTGTTAGTCTCAACTTACAGGCATTATTCCCAGTTTCTTCCGCATTTCAGCAAACTTCAATCTTCCCAGAGCTTTTGTCAGTGCGTCTGCTACTTGCTCTTGCGATGAGATGTAATCAACTTCAACATCTCCTTTTTCAACACAGTCACGTATGAAGTGGTATCTCAGATCTATGTGCTTGCTTCTATCATGGTGAACCGGATTCTTGCTCAAGGAAATAGTAGACTTGTTATCTATCTTCAACACTGCCTTCAATTTGGGTTTATTCAACAACTCGCCCATCAATCTGCCCAGCCACAAACCTTGACAAGCTCCTGAGGTTGCAGCCATGTATTCCACCTCACATGAGGACAGAGCTACCACCTTTTTCTTTTGAGAAGTCCAACTCACCAGATTATCTCCCAGGAAGAAAACCACACCTGAGGTGCTTTTCCGATCGTCCAAATCTCCGGCCAAATCACTATCAGTGTACCCTGTTAACACAAGTTCACTTGTCTTCTTCTTTGTATGTTCACAACCGAAGTTGAGTGTTCCTTTTATATACCGGAGTATTTGCTTTACAACCGCCATGTGCAATGTATTTGGTGCCTCCATAAACTGACTTACCTCCCCAACTGCATACGCTGTCAGGTCTGGTGTTCACTAGATATCTTAAGCTTCCAACAGTACTTCTATAGCTTGTTGGATCAACAGGAGGATTTGAACTTTTCTTACTCAACTTCTGTCTTTCCTCCATCAGCGTTGCTGTGGGATTGCAGTTGGCTATGCCGCATCCTTCCAGTAGTTTCTGAGCATAGGCTGATTGGCATAAGGTGATACTTCCTGGTTTTTGCTTCACCTCAATACCAAAATAGTATGTCAACAGTCCTAAGTCACTCATCTTGCAGACTTTCTTCATCTCAGCTTTGAACTTCTCAATTTCTTGGATGCTTGGCCCGGTTATTATCAAATCGTCGATAATATACTCCAACTATCAAACTTTTCTCTCCTTGATCTCTCTTGTATACGGTGTGTTCTAGTGAGCATTTGACAAAATTATGTGAAACAAGAACGCTATCCAGTTTTGCATTCCACGCCGCGGAGCTTGCTTCAATCCATAAAGTGCTTTCTTAAGTTTTAGCACTTTATTCTCTTTTCCAACTTCTTCAAAACCAGGCGGCTGAAGAACAAACACATCTTCTAGCAATTCTCCATTCAAAAAAGCTGATTTAACATCCATATGATGCACTTGCCAAGATTCATGTGCTGCTAGAGCAATTAATAGTCTTACTCTATCAATTCTTGCCACCGGTGCAAAGACTTCATCATAATCTATTCCAGATTTTTGCACGTAATATAACCTTTGGCCACGAGGCGAGCTTTATGCTTGACTATTTCACACTGTGGATTCTTCTTCACCTTGAAAATCCACTTCAAGCCTATAGCTTGATGCCCACTCGGCAGGTCAGTCAGTACCCAAGTGTCGTTCTCCTGGATCGAATTGATCTCCTGCATTGCTCTCCTCCATGAGACGTGTTCTGATGCTTCTTCAAAGTTGCTTGGTTCTTCGGCACTTAGCAGACAATAATTAATATCTTCTGATAACTCAATGGGGCTAGTTACATTATAAATATCCTGTATCGAACACATCTTTTGGCGTTGAACCGAAGTAGTTGAAGCAGAACCGAACTCTACTGATTCTTCTGTTGGACCGGGAGTGCTCACAACTTGATCTTCTCCCTGCGGTGAGCTCACATTTGCTTGCTCTGGAAGATCTGCATCTATTTCAGATGATGCCTCTTGCTGGTTTTGATGCATTGCCGAATATGGAGAATACTCCCACTCAAACTTGCTTCTTCTTTTACTTTCGGATACATCCCATTGCCAGCTTCGATTTTCTTCAAACAAAACATCCCGTGTTACATGAACTTGGTTACTTCTTGTTTCATAGACACGGTATGCTTTCGATCCTTCAGCATAGCCAATGAATACCATTGGTGCACTCTGATCATCAAGTTTTCTCACCACAGGTTTGATGTTCTTCACATGAGCAACACAACCAAATGTGCGAAAATGATGTACACTTGGTTTTCGTTGATACCATACCTCATATGGTGTCATTCCTTCCAAACTCCGGGTTGGAGCTCTATTTAGCACATATACAGTTGTCTTCACTGCTTCACCCTAAAACTTTCATGGCATTGATTTACTCTTCAACATGCTTCTCGCCATTTCAACGACGGTTTGATTTCGCCGCTCTACTACTTCATTTTGCTGTGGAGAATACAAGAATACAGAGTCATGGTGAATCTCTTAATGCCAGTAGTGTCGCAATGCTCTCCAAACTCAATGGATATAAATTCCCCTCCTTGATCTGTTCGAAGTGCCTTGATCTTCACCCCTTTCTCATTATCTACTGCAATCTGAAATTTCTTGAAGTAATGCAGTGCCTCTGACTTCCTTTTGAGCAGCTCCACCCACATGAATCTGCTTTGGTCATCAACAAAGAGCAAAAAATACTGATTTCTAGCAGGGGTTGCAGGTGTAATCGGTCCACACAAGTCACCATGAACCAATTCCAATAGGTGTTCTGCTCTGTAACTTGCAGTTTGAGGAAATGGTTTATGGTGTTGTTTGCCCAATGAACAGCCCTCACAGAATTGATCTAAATGGTTCAACCATTGCTTGAGTACCTAACCTCCTTAGTGCTCGAAAGTTCAGGTGCCCAAAACGGCCACGCCACAGCCAAGCTAATTCACTGGATTTTGTCAACAAGCATACTGGTTCTGACACTTCTAGGTCCATCACATACAAGCGATTTGAAGATCTCTTGACATGAGCTAACAACCTCCTGTTGCTGTCATAGAGATTCATGAAACCATTTTCAATAACAATTTTGCTTCCGTGCTGATCCAGTTGACCAAGGCTGATGATATTACTTTTGAGACGTGGGATGTAATATTTTTTTTGGAAAATGGAAGTTTTTATTAATTTCAAGAAAATTACATCGAGAAGATACAATCCCCTGAAATTACTTTCGGCCTCTGCTTAACAAAAAGCACACAACCAAACTAGGAAAAAAAGATAAACGCACACATTAGTAGCTAGCAATCCGAAGACTAAACCGCCACCCATGCGCCCGGGAGTAGAAGTCCATGACCACCCGTACCAAACGCTGAGTAGCCTCCACCAAAGTACTCCGCACCTCCTCCTTCTGCAATACAGCCCACGTACGTAGCCAGTGGGTAATAGCAAAAATAACCTGCAAAGGAGAAGGGTTGGTTTTCTTTTGAAAAACACAATCATTCCTGAAAGCTTTAGGAAGCGTTATCACCTCTTGCAGAGGCCGCACGAATCTATTTATATGAGCCTAGAACAGCCCCAGGCGTGGCTTACAAAAGATAGAGATTGAGATCAATACGGCAGGGAAAGACTAGGATTGATACAACCGACAATATCTCCAACTACCAAATATAGATGCCGTATCAATAGCAATCTTCATATCAGAGACAGAGATACAATCCTATTTCTAACACTCCCCTTCAATCACAACTTTGTTAAGTTGAGATTGCATATAAACTCTTGAAGATTGCGAGCAGTAAGAGGCTTGGTAAATCCATCAGCGATTTGATCTGCAGAAGAAATCGGTCTAACCTTCAGCATTTTGTTTGCTACTCTTTCTCTAACAAAATGATAATCAATCTCAATGTGCTTTGTTCGAGCATGAAAACCGGATTTGATGATAAGTAAGTAGTTCCCAAATTATCACACCACAAGGTTGGTGTTTACATAATGTGATTCCAAGTTCTTTTATCATTGATTGAAGCCAAATGATTTCAGTCAGAGCATTTGCCATGGCTTTATATTCAGCTTCGTGCTTGATCTTGAAATCTTTGTTTGCTTTTCTAGCGCCCAGATATCGTTCGGTCCAAGAAATATTGCAAAGTCGCTGTTGACTTTCGATCATCTAAGCACACCTAATCGGCCACAAGAAAAGCACTAATTAATGTAGAAACCGATCTTTTAAATCAGTAATCCCATATTTGCGCTTCCTTTATATATCTCGAATTCTCTTCACGACCAATGTAATCGTAGTAGGCGATGGAGATATTGACATACCTTGTTTATTGAAAAGGATATATCAGATCGGGTTAAAGTTAAGTATTGTAATCCACCTACAATGCTCCTCAGATCTTGTGCCGTCTTCAGACCTAAAGGGGTGCCTTCTGTCGCAGATAACTTCTCTGAAGTTGAGAGGGGTGTAGGAGCAGCCTTGCAGCTCATCATGCCAACCTTAGATAGTAAATCCATTACATACTTTCCTTGACTCAAGGAAATTCCCTCTTTCTGTCTTGTTATTTCAATACCTAGGAAGTAATGTAAATCACCAAGATCTTTGAGAGCAAACTCTGAGTGAAGATCTTTGAGAAGAGCTGTGATTGCTTCATTTGAAGAACTCGTAACAATAATATCATCAACATATATGAGGACATAGATCATTATGCTGTTCTTGTTAAAAATAAACAAATGATGTATCCGATTTAGATGAAACAAAACCAAGGTGTCAGAACTTGTTACTTAAACGAGAGTACCATGTCCGAGGAGCTTGTTTAAGCCCATATATTGCCTTGTCCAATTTGCACACAAGACGTGGATCTTTATTGTTTTCATATCCAGGTGGTTGTTTCATGTAGACTTCCTCTTCCGTAATGCCATGCAAAACGCGTTCGCACATCCAATTGTCTAAGAGACCTACCTTTAGAGACAAAGAATAGCAAGCACAAGACTAATAGTAGCAATCTTAACTACAGGACTAAACGTCTCCTCATAATCTATACCATACCGCTGTTTAAAGCCTTTTGCCACTAACCTTGCCTTATATCTGTCAATTGATCCATCAGCTTTTCTTTTTATTTTGTAAACCCATTTGCAATCTATTATATTTTTACCTGTAGGTGCATGAACAAGATGCCAGGTCTTATTTTTGATCAATGCATCATATTCTTCATCCATGGCTTTCTTCCACTTTCTGTCTCCCATAGCCTCTTGAACACATGATGGTTCTCCTGTTGAACAAAAGTATCCATACCTAATGGTGCCATCGGTAGGAATTCTGGGTTTAACAATTCCGCTTTGTGAGCGAGTCCGTGGTCTTGCCTGAGCTTGTTCTTCAACTACCAGTGTTTGGTCCAAACTCGCAGATGAGGATGCAGAGACTCCATCGCCTGATATACTCAAATCGCCTCGTAACTTGATGTGCCCGAACTTGCTGGAGAGACTGAGTCATCCTGAGCACCAATACCCTGCGTCTCCATACCAGGTGACTCACGTTCACTAACCTCATATAAAGTTGAGTCAAGAGCAGTACCATTTTGCTTGGAATGATTAGAAGTAGCGCTGTTTTGTACTGGATGACTGAAAATAGCGCCGCTTGACACTTCAGTTTGCCGGTCCTCAGATTTCATCAATTTGTCGATCCCGCCGATCCTCACTTCATCGGTTTGCCAAACTCGCACTTCCGCACTTGATGGCTAGAAGCATTAGAAGCATTAGTCATATGGTCATTAGTATTTTCTCCCTTTGATCGCATTTACGGAAGCAAACGAGTGGGTAATGTAAGAATTTGTTGACGGTTTAGCACCGCATTAGGATGAAGGAATTCAAAGGAAAAATTGATTCATCGAATACCACATCACGAGAGATATAAATCCGACCAGATGATATATCAAGACATTTGTAACCTTTGTGAAGTTTAACTATATCCAAGGAAAGCACAACGCTTTGAACGAAAAGATAGTTTCTCAGTTGTATGGTCTTAAATTTGGCCAAGAGTACATCCAAATATTTTAAGACCTTGATAATTAGGTTTTGAAGGTGGAGACGCCAAAAGGAGTCAGTGGTGAATAACTTTGCTTGGGAGTCTATTTATCAAGTAAGTAGCGGGAGAAAGGCTTCATCCTGAATTTCAAAGGCATAGAAGCTTGAGATAGAAGGGCTAGCCCTTTTTCAACAATATCACGATGTTTCCTTTCACGAACCATTTTGTTGATGAGCATGAGGGCATGACACATGATGAGCTATGCCGATGGTTTGGAAGAAGGAATTTAATTTTTCATATTCGCCTCCCCAATCGGTTTGTATAGTCAAGATTTTCTTATTGAATTGTCGCTCAACAAATTGTCGAAATTTTTGAAAACTTGGAAAACGCCGATTTTTTCTTGAGAAGATAGATCCAAGTGTATTTGCTATAATCATCAATGAAACTCACATAATAATTATGTTTTCCAACGGAAGTGGGTGCTGGTCCCCATACATCGGAGGACACAAGCTCAAAAGGAACAGTAGACATGCTAATGGATTTAGGATAAGGTAGCTGATGGCTTTTGGCCCTTTGGCATGAATCACAAATAGTTTCAGCACTAGACTCTATTGAACAAGGCAACTGATAAGCTTGAATAACTTGAGTAACAACAGATAATGACGGATGGTTTAACGCATTTATGCCATCTAGTAACCGATGGCATGACGAAGCAAAAGCTTGTTTATTTTTCATGGACTCTATTGCTCTTGACTCAACAGAGTGTGACGCCAAAGGGTAGAGACCTCCCTCACATCTGCCTTGATGCAGGATTTTCTTCGTTTCCTGGTCCTTGATCAAGAAATAATGAGGGTGAAATTCAAGGAAAGCTTTGTTATCAGATACAAGTTTATGAACAGAGACTAAATTCTTGTATGTCAAGGAACATGAAGGATATTCCTAAGATGAAGTCTCGCTATTTGGGGTAGAAATAATCAATGACCAATATGATTAATCTTCATACCGATCCATTAGCGCTTGAACTTGATCTTGGCCACCATATTTCTCACGATGGATAGCCCGTCAAGATCACCAAGAATGTGGTCTGTGGCGCTCAATCAATATACCGCTTGGTGTCAATCCCAGGGATGGAGTGATGGCCGATCCTCGCTATCTTCTCTTCTGGCTGAAAGCTAGAATCAAACCTGTACCAACATTTTATAACTGTGTGACCTTCTTTTCCACAGAGTTGACAGGAGGGTTTTGCAGCTTGATTATATTGATGTCGTGGATGTCCTCGCCCACTGCTAGTCCGATAATTACGGCCATGACCTCCATTGCCACGATCAAGGCTGCCCTTCCTCGTCATGAAAGCGTTGTGCGCCACGCCAAGCAATGTTTGTCAAGATTGAAATTGTCCTCCGTAGTTGTATCCTCCACCTTGAAGGAGCTCCACCGCTATCATAATCGAAAGCACTGCAAGATATAAATCACTCACCAAATTGGTTCGAACGAGTGACAATCGAAGACACCAGAGGGTTGTAATCAATGTCAAGCCCACCGTGATATAGGAAACAAGTTCTTCATCATCGAGGGGTTTTCCAGCGGCAGCAAGATCGTCCAAGGCCTTCATCTTCTGGAAGTATGCGGCGGTAGACATTGATCCCTTCTGAGTGTTTGCAAGGGAGATGCGCAGATTCGTCACCCTTGCACGAGACTGGGAGCCAAACATGTTGAGGATGGCATCCTGCATTTGAGCCGACGTCTCTAGTGTTGCAACCTGAGTCAAGATCTCTTTTGATAAGGAGTTTAGCAAATATGCAAGAACCTGTTGGTCTTGAGCAATCCACTTAATATAATCTGGATTGTCGGCATCAACTTCTTTCTTGTCGACGTTGAGCATCTTGACAAATCGCGCTGGAGGCTTGCATGAACCATCGATGTATCCCAGCAGCAGTGAACCACGCAGAGCCGGAAGAACTTGAGCACGCCATAACACGGTTGTCGCGGTCAATTTCACCACCGGCGGTCCAAGCGTGGGTGGCGCAGCAGTTGTCAATGAGGAAGACGCCATAAGCAAGAACAAATCAATCTAGAGTTGATTGAGGATGTGGATGGAAGAGGATGGCTCGATACCATGAAAGCTTTAGGAAGCGCATCACTTCTTGCAGAGGCCGCACTAATCTATTTATATGAGCTCGAACAATTTCAGCGTGGCTTACAAAAGATAGAGATTGAGATCAATACGGCAGGGAAAGACTAGGATTGATACAACCGACAATATCTCCAACTACCAAATATAGATGCCGTATCAATAGCAATCTTCATATCAGAGACAGAGATACAATCCTATTTCTAACAATTCCTGCATAACCATATAGACCAGCACGTAGCGGCAGCACCAAGAAGAGCGAGGTTTCTAACGTTCGTACCAAAACCCCCTAACCAGCTTCCAAACATATTATCAATGCTTACAGGACTAGATATTCCATAAACCAAATATATTAAGGTCCAAACTGTGTGTGCAAAACGGCAATCAAAAAACAGATGCCTAATTGTGTCAGGTTCTTGACAAAAGCAACATGTCCTGCAACCTTGCCAATTTCGCTTTGCTAAATTGTCTTTAGTCAGAATCACACCTCTCCTAAGGTACCACATAAACACTTTGATTTTTAGTGGAGCTTCAAGTTTCCATAGCCGTTTATATAAATTTGGGACAGCACTTTTAATCAATGCTAGGTAAAAAGATTTCATAGAGTATTGACCATTGTGACACAAATTCCAATAAAACTCATCATCAGACTGTGTTAAATTAATGTTAACGATACGTGAAAATAAATCATTCCACGCCACTAACTTTGGTCCAATCAATGCCCTTCTCCATGAAATGTTTGGTTGTGGTGTTGATTTAGCAACTTGTGTTCTTGTTTTTTACATTGGAGGAGCACTGATCCATGTCCACGGATCTCCACATGAGAACCATCCCCAAACTTCACCAAGCCCTGTATTGTTTCATCTAGCTCGGCAAATAACTTCTTCGACCCAACCATATGATTACTGGTGCCGGTGTCTAAATACCAGCCCTTTCTCTAATGATCAACATCTTCTTCATTCATCTCAGCCTTTTCCAGTTTGTCTTCATTCAACATCACTATCTCTCCCCCTGTATGAGCAATGTGGGCTTCTTCGACGATCTTAGCCAGGAACAATGCCGGTTCTGTATCTTCTTGTTTTTCGATGTAATGTGCCATTTCACACTTCGGCCGATGACATTCACTTCGAAAATGACCAAACTAATCACAATTAAAGTATTTCACTTTTGATTTATCAAATTTTCTGAAGTTCCGCTCATCCCCTTCAGGTCTTCAATCTTCTTCTTGATCGCGTCCTCGACCTTTGCCGCAACTGCATCCACGTCTGCGACCACGACCATTGAAAAACCTGTTGCTGGTGCCAGAACCGGAGGTTTCTCCTTTCTTCTTTTCTTTCACAGCCAGACCTTCCCACTGCTCATGGGTGAGGAGAAGCTGTTCTCCTTCTTTGCGGCTATGCCCGAGACGTCTCCCTCGAGTGCTTTCTTCGTATGTCCGCAGTCGTCCTAGAGCCTCTTGCAAGGTCATGAATTCAATATTCCCGAACTGCTCAATAACATTGATGATAAGCGAGAAGTGATCTGGGACTGTAGTGAACAATTTTTCAACAACCACATTCTCTTGCAAGTCTGCACCGAGCAATCGAAGCTCACCAACAACAGCAGTAAGCTTGTTTGAGAACTTGACGATGTTCTCATTCTCCTCCATGATCAGTCGATCAAACTACCTCTTCAAGACTTGTACCCGAGCTTTCTTGACTCGATCTTCACTAATTCGCATCTCTCGTATAGCTTTCCACGCCTCTCTTGCAGTATTCTTTTCAGCAATGGCCATCATCACGTGATCAGGAATTGCCTGAGAGATTGCTACAAAAGCACCTTGATCTAGCTCCTCGCTGATCAATTCTTAACCTTCAATTGCTTGCCAAACTCCCAGCGAACAGAGAATAATCTTCATCTTTACAGCCCAAAGGCCGTAATTTGAGTCATTCAACATCGGATACTGCACCGGAACTCCCTTTGCCAGTACTTTGCTTCCTGACATTGGCTGATTCATAGTAGATTGATCACCAGTCGCAGATCCTCCACGACCCGACATGGCTGATCAATCGGCTCAATACTTTCAACCTGGATCAGTGCAGATTTGCAATGATCAAGGCTCTGATACCAATTGTTGCAGCAGATTGCTTGCTGCACCGAGATCTCCTTCTGGTTCAGTGTGCTTCGGCTCTTCAGAACTCCAACGCCACCGAATCCCTGAAACACCAAACACAGAAAGAAGAACAGAGCACCCTGATGGGCACACAGAACGCCGGTGCAATCGCAATGCAGAGAGGAACACAATGTTTTCTTTTTGCGATGTGTCAACTGCCCACATCCTTTCTGATTTTCTTCATACTTATAAAGATTACACATCTATATTAGTTACAATTCTAATGGACTCTTGATTGCAAGCAAACTCTTATCTCAACTGAAAAACCTCAGCATCTTACTGTTACTTATCCGGCACTTTGCCGATTGCTTTGCAAAGCGCCCAGATACTTCATTACTGACTCAAAACGATCCTGACGCAAAACAACCTGACACTTCATACCTGACTCAAACTAATCTGACTGGAAACAGGAAAACACGATTATCTCAACAGACTTCGGGCACTCCCCATGAAGATTACAAGAGCAAGAACTTGACTAAATTAACGACCCAATTACCATCGATCGACGACAACAATCAAAAGCATACGAGATCATATTCATCTCAATTATCCTTGATGTTTCCCATGGGATTGCATGCCCTCGAACCGCTAATCCCGGCGTCGAGCTCCACACCGCCTCCGCCGCCGTCCTTGCCTCATTGCCGACGGCCACCTTAGCCAAGATCCTCCCCACGGCCGCCCCATCTTGAACCCGTGTCGGAGAAACCGCCCCGACCACCACGCCCCGCCAACTCCCCGCCGAGGAAGTCGATCACAAAGTCCTCGTCCGGCCATGGAGTACATGCACGATCGGCAGACGACAGTTCGCCGGTGGTCTCCACGCGTTCGCATGAAATCCTCGATCCACCAGCGACGCCACGCCACGCCGCCGCCGCCGCGGTGACCTCCGCCTCGCCGTCCGGTCGTCGACGGCTGCCCACCGTCAGAAGTTGATCTTGAATCTTGATCGCCCGGAGCTCCAATGACGGCGGTCAGACACGCAGCGGTCGCCAGAGTCGAGAACGCCGAAGCCGGACTTCGCGGTGAGCTCGTGTTTGCGTCGGGCTTGATCTTCCAAAGACAGACGACGGCGTGTCGGGCGTGTGCAGCGGCGGATGGGGAGCTCCACGCCGGCGACGGACTTGACCAATTTTGTCGGTCCAGCGCCGATCAAATCCACGATGCACTTGGCGCCAGGAACTCCTCGCCGTTGCTCGCCTTCACCAGACCCCGCTTTCCTTCCTTCCCGACGATGTCGATGACCTCCGTGTTGTCCCGACGACGGCGCTTCTTCTTGACGGGCGAAAGTGCTCGAACATGGCCACCCCTTGGTCGTGATTCAAGACACCACCGCCGAGCTCGCCACCGCCGCTACCCACCCGTCCCGACGCTGAACGCGCTCCCCACCTCCGCCACGCCCACCTCTCCTGCCGGGCGTTTCGATGGCGGCGAGGAGCGAAGCGTTGCTGCTGGGCCCATGGAGAAGTGCGGCGCAGGGTGAGCACTGCTGGACTTGCCAAGGATCACCGCCACGGAGAAAACAAGTTGCTGCCAAGACTTCACACACACACGAATCGGACAAGGACACGAGGATTTAGCCATAATGAAGCCACAAATTTTTCGTTTCTATTCTCTTCCTTTATATAACAACCGAATAACAAACATGGAAAGAAAGCGAGCGCCGGAGCACTCTCACGCCGTGGCTCGAACGTGTTCATCCCCACGCCCGCACGACGTATTCACGCCCGCAAGCTCAAAATGCGAAAAGTGCGAGCTAATCTCGCCACGCCTCTATGCGGCGCACGCGCCCACAAAATTGAGCTCATGCGCATGCATGAAACAAACAAATGCATGCAGCGAACTAACTCAACTAAATTATGTACAAGGCTTAACTAACAATTCTCCCTAAGCCTTGGACACCGCTGATGTCGACGAGGCCGAGCTTGGACCGCAGCTGCACAAACTGATCACGCCCAAGGGCCTTCGTCAGATGTCTGCCACCGAAGTTTGGTGTCAATTTGCTCGACCTCCACCGCCTTCTTCGATGCACTCTAATGTAGTGATATTTGACGCCGATGTGTTTGCCGCGATCGTGAAAGATAGGGTTCTTACTTAGCTGGATCGCGATCGGGTTGTCGATCTTCGCAGACGGCGCTTGCCTCCTCTCCCCGAAGCTCGCAAGGAGGCGCGCTAACCAAACCCCCGACAGAAGTCGCGCAGCCGGCAATGTACTCACTTCACAACCCAGACAGAGCCACCACCTTCTGCTTCTGGGACTGCCAGGTGACGATGTTGTTGCCGAGAAAGAACAGAACTCCAGTGGTGCTCTTGCGGCCATCGACGTCCCCGCCATGGTCGCTGTCGCTGTAGCCGACAAGAGCAGCGCCTCCATCCTTTCTCCGGTAGTGGCAGCCGTAGTTCACCGTCCCTGCGACATACCGCAAGAGATCGCTGACGGCCACTGTGTGTTCGGCAGGGCTTTCCATGAACCGGGAGACATAGCCCACCGCGTACGCTAGGTCCGGTCTTGTGTTCACCAGATAGCGTAGCGCGCCCACTATCCGCCTGTACTCAGTAGCATCCACAGCAGGATCGGAGCTCAACTTACTGAGTTTGAGGCGTGACTCCATGGGCGTGATGCTGGCGTTGTAGCCTGCTAGCCCTGCTGCCTCTAGGATCTTCACAGCGTAGGCGCCTTGACTGATGGTAATTCCGGCGTCGATCTGCTTGACCTCCAATCCGAGGTAGTAGTGGAGGAGTCCCAGATCGCTCATCTGGAACGTGCTCTTCATCTCCTCCTTGAACTGCTTGAGCTCGGTGGAGTCCCCGCCGGTAATGATGAGATCGTCGACGTAGATGCCTACAATCAGCCGATGCGTGCTCGCCCCGCGTACATACACGGCATGTTCGGAGGCGCTGCGCTAGACCCGAGCGACGCCAAGGAAGCGTCCAGCTCGTGGGGCTTGGCGCAAGCCGTAGAGCGCCTTGATCAGACGCAGCACCTTATGCTCCTTGCCGGCGACCACGAACCCCGGTGGCTGGGCGACGTAGACTTCCTCCTGCAGCTCCCCGTTGAGGAAGGCCGATTTAACGTCCATGTGATGGATAGGCCAGCCCTCGCTCGCCGCAAGCGCCAGCAGAAGCCGGACCGACTCGAGCGTCGCCACTGGCGCGAAGACCTCGTCGTAGTCGATCCCTTGACGCTGCACGTACCCCTTCGCTACGAGCCGGGCTTTGTGCTTGGTGATGATCCCCGTGGCGTCCTTCTTCGTCTTGAAGACCCACTTGAGCCCAATTGGGCGCTGGCGTGGTGGTGGGTCGACGAGCTCCCAGGTGCCATTTGACTCGATCGATGTCATTTCGTCGAGCATGGCCATCCTCCAGCACTCATGCACCTGCGCTTGCTCGAACGTGGTCGGCTCGTCGGTGCTTGCTAGGAGCAGGTCCTCGTTCAGGTCTCGGCGCACCAGGCCAGGTACTGTCGATGGACCCAGGATATTGTCAATGGTGCGGAATCGGAGAGGGGCATCATCATGATCGGCATCTAAAAATTCCTCTGCATCTGCGGGGGGCGAGACAAACTCAATCGCTGGTTGCTCTAGCTTGACGAGGATGAGCTCGAGCTTGGTGAATATGAGCTCATCCCCCCCGCAGGTGCGCTTGCCGGCGTACTTGGTGTGAGCGGCGTCGAGTCACGTTCTGGTGCATGCGGCTGGAGTGAAGTCACCACCTCCGGCTGGACCACAGTGGAGTATTCGATGACGAAATCGCTGTCAGTGCCCACTGCTTGATCGCCACTCCACTCCCATTGTCGCTCCTCTTCAAAAATCACATCAGCACTGATGTGCACACGCTTGGTTGCCGGATCATAGACACGATATGCCTTGGAGCCCGGTTCGTAGCCGACGAAGATCATGGCCGGCTGCGATCATCAAGTTTCTTGAGGTTCGGCGTGGTATTCTTCACATGTGCCACACATCCGAACGTGCGTAAGTGATGCACGGCCGGAGTGCGCCCATTCCACAGCTCGTATGGAGTCTTGCCGCCGGTGCCCATTGTCGTCGACCGATTCAAGATGTACACCGCAGTCAGGATTGCCTCCCCCCAGAACTTGCCGGGGAGCCCTTTTTCCTTGAGCATACTTCTGGCGGTGCCAACCACCGTCTGATTCTGCCTCTCGACGACGCCATTCTGCTGCGGAGAATAGGGCGCCGTGAGCTCACGCCGGACACCGAGCTCAGCGCAATACTCACTGAGACTCGTTGCCATGAACTCTCCCCCGCGATCCGTCCGCAGTGCTCGCAGCTTCTTCCCGCTCTTGTGTTCTGCCGCGGCTTGGATGCGCTTGATGGTTGCCGAGGCAGTGTCCTTGGTGGGCAGCAGTGCCGCCCACATGTATCTGCTATGGTCGTCGACGAGGAGCAGAAAGTAGCGGTTGCCGCTCGGGGTTGCTGGCGAGATTGGTCCACAAAGGTCGCCATGTACGAGCTCGAGCGGGTCGGCGGATCGGTGGTGAGCCTGCTAGGGAAAGGACGTGCGACGGTGCTTGCCTGCAAGACAAGCCTCGCAGACTTGTTCAACTTGAGAAAGCACCGGCAAGCCGCGCACTAGTCCTTCCCGCCCCATCTTGCGCAGCAATGGGTTGATGTGGCCAAACGGCATGCTAACGCCACACATCTCGCCGCGCGCAGCTAGGGCGCACCGCCGCAATGTCGATGTTGAGCACGAGAGCCGGCTGGCTTCGTGAATTTTAGCAAGCAAGCGGCGCTGCTCGTCGCGAATCCGCATCACGCCGTCCTCGATCAGAACTTGGTACCCGCATTCATCCAATTGACCAACACTGATGATGTTGGCGGTGAGGCGCGGGATGAAGTACGCGTTGGCGAGGGTGTGGTGTTCCCCGTTCTTGCACGCGAACAAGATGGTGCCGCATCCCTCGATCCGAACAACGGACCCATCGCCGAACCGCACTGTGCCGGTGATGCCCGTGTCGAGGTCGGAGAACGCCACCCGGGACCCCGTCATGTGGGTTGAGGCCCCGGTGTCGAGGATCCAGCGGTGGGAATCCCTTTCCCCTTCGTCTTCTAGCGCGGCGAAGACCTCCTCCTCCACCAGCTCGATGGCCCCGCACGGCGGACATGTCGCCTTAGTTGCGGATGATGTGTGCCCAGCCGGCACGGGGAGTAGATCCGAGGCGGGGGCAGGCGCAAGCAGTGGATCCGAGGCGGGGGCGATGGCTTCGCCACAACGCACACCAGAGGATGGCGGCGACGTTGTAGGGTTGGGGAAGATGCTGTCCTCCAGCAGCAGCAGTGTGGGTTCATCATCCTGGGCCGCATGGGCCTGGTCCTCTCTCTTGGGCTTGCTCCTGCAGTCCTTGGCCCAATGGCCGCTTACCTGCAGCTGGCATTTGTCGCCATTAAGGCCCCGGCAGGAGCCGAGCCTTCACGCGACGCCTCGGGTTCGCGCCGCCACCACGCCTCGCCCTTTCTCCGCGACGCCGCCATTGCTTGTTTGCACCGCCGCCACGCGAGTTCTCTTGGTTCCTCTTCTTGTAGCGCTCGAGCCATTCTTCCTCCGTGAGGAAGAGCTGTCCACCGCCTCAAGCGACGAGAGCTCAGTTCATCTCACCGCCTTTGAGACGGCCAGTGACCTCCTCTACGGACAAGGTAGATATATCTAGCAGTGTTTCAATGGAAAGGACGAGTTGTTTGAACCTTGGACGAGCGATGCGCAGGTACTTCTCCACGACCTTGTGGTCGGGCTCGGGGTCGCCTAGTGTGGCCAGTTGAGTGACGATTCCGGTGAGTCGCATGGAGAAGTCCTCCACGGCCTCCCGTCATGAACGCGAGTAGCTCAGACCACGCCGAGTCTCTGGCGCTTGTCTTTCGGATGCGGTGCGCCGCCGGCGCGCATCGCCCTATCGCATTCCCACGCCGCTTCGCCGATCGCTTGGTCGCGAGTGTGGAAATCATCTCGGCGGCATCATACGCAGATGGCGCCAAGCGCCATCCGGTCCTCGTGGAGTTCAACACCGGATCAATGGCACCCTGCATAGGTTCAAAACCGACGAAACCGCCGAAAACCGCGGTTTCGACCTTACCGCCACGGTTCAAACTCAAAACCGCTCGTAAACCGCTCTAATTAAAAAGAAAATTTAAAATTTAAAAATTTTGAAAAATTTATGTGGCGTTTTTCGCGAAAAACCGCGGCCGCTAAAACCGCGTTTCGCCAAAACCGCCAAAACCGCTTCAAGAACATTCAATAGCCGGTCGGTTTTCTCAAAACCGAAGCGTTTTTCGAGAAACCGAGCGGTTTTTCGTGAAAACCGAAGCTGCTGAAAACCTAACGGTTTCGATTTTTTCAAAAAATTTCAAATTTTTTATTTTTAAACCTTTCGGTTTTTGACGGTTTTCGAGCGGTTTTTCGCGCGGTTTTTGCGAAAACCGCATCGCTAATTTCGACGCGAATTTTGAAAAACGGTTTTGTAATCCTCGACCCTAGAGACACCTCGCCGAGCTTGATCTTCATCAAGAATGACCATCGTTGTAGTTCGCCTTGCTAAGCAATGGGTAGTTCACGGACCGCCTCCCTCCTTGACCACGCGTGTATAACCAGCCATGGTCGTTCTCCATTGCCGAGCGCGCGCCATTGAACCTCTAGGAGGAGTGCGCATAGGCAAGGATGATCGTCCTCGTGGCATGAGTACACCCTCAAGCACACGATCTCGCGTCCAACACCGGAACCGCGCTCTGATACCACTTGTTGGACTTGCCAGTGATCACCAGCGCCGGAGAAAACAAGTTGCTGCTCAAGACTTCACACACACACGAACTGGACAAGGACACAGAGGATTTGTGCTGCGAATGAAGCCACAGCTTTTCTGTTCTATTCTCTTCCTTTATATAACAACCGAATAACAAACATGGAAAGAAAGCGAAGCGCCGGAGCACTCTCACGCCGTGGCTCGAACGTGTTCATCCCCACGCCCGCACGACGTATTCACGCCCGCAAGCTCAAAATGCGAGTGTGCGAGCTAATCTCGCCACGCTTCTATGCGGCGCACGCGGCGCCCACAAAATCTGAGCTCATGCGCATGCATGAAACAAACAAATGCATGCAAAGTAAACTAACTCAACTAAATTATGTACAAGGCTTAACTAACAAGCACGCGGTAGCCAGACTCGTCCTCGGCGTCGTGTTACATGTGCCGACGGCTATCGTGGTCTCGACGCGAAGGTGAAGCGCTGGTGTGGCGTGAGTCGGTGTTTGGGGTTGGGCCATGCGTATTGTTTGCATATGGGCCTGGTAAGGGTTGTGAGGGGGGAGTATAAATACTATCGGCATGCTCTGTAGTTTACTTTACAATTGAGAAATCGCTAATCCAATTCCCCCAACTATCTTGCCTATCCCTTTCTTGCTCTCTACTCCTATCCCTTTTCTTGGCACGAACGTAGCATCTGGTATCAGAGCAGGGCTCGATTCCTTCAGTCGGAGTTGTAAATGTTCCAGACTAGGGATGGAGCATTCGGGGATCTAGCGATCGACCTGAATCTTTCCGCGAAAACCTCTGGTTACCTAGTCTGGTCGATTCTGCTGTGGAATTCGAGGTTTGGGGCACGCTGAGTTGGGAAAAAGCGCTTGAACCGTAAAATCCCAGCACATGCACAAGGTTTGGGGGTGCTATCAGCAATCGATCCTGCCCAGGCTGGTTGGTTCAAGCGAGGAGTTCCGCTCTGGCGCCGAAGAAGAGACAAACGCAGTGGGAGGTGAAGATGGAAGCAACCATGTCTACGGTGGAAAATCAATTTGAAGGTATCAACACTTTGCTGAAACAAATTTTAGATGATGTTCATGGCGTTAAATCTGAAGTTGGGGAGGTTCGGTCTGTTGTTGAGGCGGTGAAAGGACGAGTGGAGGTTTTGGAATCGCAGCCATTGGCGGGAGGATTGACGATCAATCCAGGACCCCCTTCAGCGCCTGCTGTGAACCATCCGGTGGCGGCGGGAACAGTTCCAGTGGTCGGAGGGGAGTTCGTTGTAGGAAGTGGTTCGGGTAATCTTGAACAAATGAGGGGGCCGATGAAGAGTATTCTCGGGTGCCCACCGGCAAAAGGGCGGGTGGAATGGACGCCTGTAACCCCGGTGATAGACCTGAAGAATGGGAGTGGATTGTTGAGTAACACAAATGCGTTGCCGCGGCAACCTGTTCCTAAACTGGAATTTCCGAAGTTTGATGGCGACAATCCACGGTTATGGCGAGAAAAATGTGAAACTTATTTTTAAGTGCTTGGCGTCCATCCGGGTTTACATACTCGATTGGCATCGTTACATTTTACAGGGATAGCGGCACTGTGGTTACAACACACTGAAACTAAGGGACGATTTGAAGATTGGGAAACGTTATGTGAAGCAGTTGATAAACGATTTGGAAAAAACTTGTACCGGCGTCACATGAATCAACTGATCAATCTTCAACAGACTAGTTCTATGGCAGACTATGCTGAAAAATTTGAGCAATTACAGCAATACATTCTGTTGTACAATCCAGCTCAAGATGATACTTTCTTTGTCACTCATTTTCTGGGAGGCTTAAAAGAAGAGATCAGGGCCGCTATCGTTTTACATAATCCTGCTGATTTAGATACTGCCATTTCTTTGGCCTTACTTCAAGAGGAAGAACTGGACCATCATCGGCGGAAACCGTACCATAAAGGAGACTACCATAAATCACAGGGCAAATATGCTGACAAAGTGAAGGCTCTAACTAAGTGGGAGGACAGTAAACGCATGGAGGAGCCAAAGAAACCGTTGGCTGCGAAGTGGGAGGATAAACTCGATGCTTTCAAAGCCCATCGCAGGAGTCATGGCTTGTGTTTTACCTGTGGTGAGAAGTGGGGTAAGGGGCATAAGTGCCCAGATCAGGTGCCCATTCATGTTATTGAAGAGCTTCTTGAGGCCTTTCAAATATCTGCACTTTCTGCAAGTGATTCTAGTGAGGTCAGTAACCCTGAGGAGGAAGAGTTGTTGTCGGTTACTGAACAGTCTGTTCTTGATCGCCCTAATCGCAAAACCTTGAGAATGCAAGGTTTGATTGGCAGACAAGAGATACTCATTTTGGTTGATTCAGGCAGTACGTATTCCTTCCTTAATGCTCGACTTTTGCAACCTTTGCACCTGGACGCTGTCAGTATTGCCCTTGTGAAATTGACGATTGCTGATGGAGGAGTTATGCTCTGTAATCAGATGGTCCCTTCGTTAGCCTGGTGGATACAAGGCCATTCTTTTCAGCAGGATATGCGCATCTTGTCCTTGGGCTGTTATGACATGATTTTGGGGGCAGATTGGTTGGAAACTCACAGTCCAATGTGGGTTCATTGGGGGCGCAAATGTATTAAATTCACCCACCATGGTCGCCGTGTTCTGTTACAGGGCATACAAGATCAGCATGAGAGGGGTAAAAGCATTGCTGCCAAGGAGTTTAAAGGCTTGTTACGTCGGGGGGCTGTCTCACATGTGGTGCAATTATATGTTACCACCGAACAGCCTCATTGTTGCCACCACCAACTGAAGGAAGAGAGCATTCCTTCTGTGATACAGGAAGTGGTGGACAAGTTCGCCCATGTTTTTCAAGAACCAATGCACTTGCCTCCACGCCGAGTGTATGATCATCAGATTCCATTGGTGCCGAGTGCACAACCAGTGAACATTCGGGCTTACCGCTATTCTCCTCAACAAAAAGATGAAATCGAACGACAAGTGGAAGACATGTTGGCTAAGGGATTAATCCAACAAAGTGTTAGCCCCTTTGCTTCTCCGGTGCTTTTGGTGAAGAAAAAAGATGGATCCTGGCGTTTTTGTGTCGATTTCCGCAGTTTGAATAACATCACAGTGAAAACAAACATCCCCTGCCAGTGATTGATGAACTGTTGGATGAACTCTCTGGCGCTTGTTGGTTCACCAAATTGGACTTACGCTCTGGATATCATCAAATCCGTGTGGCAACCAATGAGGAACACAAAACGGCCTTTCGGACTCATCATGGGCATTACGAGTTTTTGGTGATGCCATTCGGCCTCACCAATGCTCCCGCGACTTTCCAAAGCATTATGAATCAGATTTTTCGCTCCCTACTTCGGTGTTGTGTATTGGTGTTTGTTGATGATATTTTGGTGTATAGTGTTTCCCTTGCAGATCATGTTCAGCACCTTCATGTTGTTTTCACTATTCTCACAGAGCATCACTTTTTTGTGAAGCAAGAGAAGTGCTCCTTTGCACAGCAACGTCTGGAGTATTTGGGTCATGTTATCACACCTGAGGGCGTCGCCACAGATCAAGCAAAAATACAAGCTGTCTTGGATTGGCCGGTTCCTCGCAATTTGAAAGAATTACGTGGGTTTTTGGGCCTCACTGGGTACTATCGTAAGTTTATCCGTCATTATGGCCTCATTTGCAAACCATTGACTACATTGTTGAAAAAGGGAGTTCAGTTTACTTGGACACCGGTTACAGACACAGCATTTCGCACACTGCAGCAAGCATTGGTTCACGCCCCTACTTTGGCATTGCCGGATTTTTCCAAGCCTTTTGTCTTAGAAACTGATGCTTGCAACACTGGAATAGGTGCGGTCCTTATGCAAGATGCTCATCCCATTGCATTTTTGAGTAAGTCTTTGAGCCCTCAGAATCAAGTTTTGTCCACTTATGAAAAGGAATGTCTGGCAATTTTGATGGCTGTTTCTCACTGGCGATCGTATCTCCAACATAAAGAGTTTATCATTCGTACTGACCAGAAGGCACTTCTTCATCTCACGGATCAAAGACTTACTACTGGTATTCAGCAAAAAGCATTCCATAAACTGTTGGGCTTACAATTTCAGATTCATTACAAGAAGGGCATCAATAACAATGCTGCTGATGCTTTGTCACGGAGGCCACATGCTCTTGAATTTCATTCTGTCTCGGTGGTTGTGCCGGCTTGGATAGAGAATTTGATACTGGGTTATAAACAGGATGAAGAAGCGCAGAAATTGTTAACTGAATTGAGCCTTTCTGGTTCGAATGACAAGGGGTTCACTTTGGCTGATGGGGTGATTCGCTTCAAGGGCCGTATTTGGATTGGCAATAATCTCCTCGCTCAACAACATGTTTTGCAGTCTTTGCACAGTAGTGGTCTGTCGGGACCCGAATTTGCAAATCCGACCTCTATGTATTCAAAGACTAGTCCAGATCACGCTTAGTGCACACAGCCTCAACATTGGTACATATCACACCATAACCAACGAAATAATAAGTACTTTGATTAAATACTCAAACTAGTTGATCGACCTTATGGTCAAGTTACAAAGATACGATTAGCAGGCTTAAGACTTATTAAAATATTCAAATGCAATGAAATAAAATAAACTCGTGGCGCCAACCAATTTGCCACAGTAATCGATGGGCTCGCTCCCTAGTTTGTCGGCCTCCTCGATACTCCTCCTCCCGAAAGGTGGTTTGCTTCTTCTTCAACTGAAGTTGTGTTGTTGTGGGTGAGTACTTTGAGCACTCAAAGAAGTCATGCATGTAATGCAATTCTAATATTCTACATGCATGGCTTAGTACAAAGGATAGGCTATGGTTCATGAGCAAGACAAAGATTTAAGAATAACAAGAATAATTTGCAAAGCAAAGAAAACAAGAATAAGAATAGTAGCTTTCACAAACATTTTAATCACAATCATATTTCCATCCTATGTCAAGTTCCTCATTACCAACCCAAGCATTTTTCCATAAACAATACATTTTCATAAAAATCTAACCCTTGACCGTAATCACCGAGCGATGCTCAATACCGTGAGCACGGCTATTCAATAGGTTGTACACTCGCAGAGGTTATACACTTTACCCACAAGATACACCAAATACCACCAAGGCAAATAACCATAACGGCCTTTCCAAAGTTCCATCTAAACCCAAGACGCCTCGCTAAGGTTTCAACACTAGAGGGACTGGTTACCACACCTGTGGCCCCCTCTTGCGCCATGTGAGTTCTCATTCCGCTTCTCCTGCCTCACACCACCACGACAAGACCAAAGAATAGATTTCCCGCTTTACTCACCTAAGCCCGCCCCATTACGAGCTTGTGGTCAGATGAGAGACTCAGCCTCAAATGCTCGCAAGGTTAAGTCCTTAGTTGACCGAGGCAAGACTAACCAAGTGTGATCTCAATTATCCAAAACCAATAAAACCAACACGACCGCCAGATTGCCACTCTTGGCCCACTGTAAACAATCTTGCCATTTGCCCCAGCCTAAATCATTTTCCCACCCCAGCTTTTACCATTGCACCACGTGCATCATCAACTTAATAACACATGTCTCATTCACAAAGCATGTTCAATATCTCATTAAGTCAAGATTCACTTTGGTATTCCAAAATCATGAAACGCCCACGCAAGGGCTAAGCATACTACTTGGTCTACTCAACCCATGTTGGCAAATTATAAAAGTCCAACTATTAATCCATATCCTAGGGTGACAAAAGATTCATGGCCTACAATTATATATGACAAGGTGGCATACAACAACTTAGGCATTTAACTAATCCCAAAACTTATTCAAAATCATTTCTATCAAATTAGCATGCAATAGTTTAAATCAAAATAATTTGCTCTAGTAGGTTCAACATGATCAAACACAACTTGCCTTCAAAAAGTAATCGATTCGCCCCGAGCTTGCTCTCGGTCGAACCTCTCCTCGAAACCTTCGCACTTCAACGCTCACGCAAGAACGTAAACACAAACAATAAAATAAATAAACAGTGGGCAAACAGTGCTCAAAAATTCAATTAAAATTCATAAACAGAAAGATCACAATTTTACAAATTTATAGAAATTGGAATCACTCAAATCGGAGTTAAAACGCAAAAGTTATAAGCATTTGAAGTTTCAAAATATATTTAAAATCAATATACCGAATTAAATAAATATTTTCTTTTTCGGAAAATCAATTATTGCGTCATCTGTGACACGTGTCGCCACCAGAGAGTGACACGTGGCCTTGCCGACGCCACCGACCGCTATTTCTCCGACAAGTGGGTCCCACTGCGACGCCAAGATGACGTCACGGTGACGCCACGCGCGACAAAGGCGCGGCGGCCGACCAAGGGCCCGTCTGTCACCGACTCATGCGCGCATCAGGCGTTTCGCAGCCACGCGTCGCGGCGTGATTGGTTGCGCGGCGGCGACGGACGTGTGGGTCCGCTTTGTCGCCACGCACAAGGAACGGCGACGTGCACGACGGTTCCCTCGGATTTGCATCTAACGGCGGAGGTTAGAAGATGAGGTTTATCGTTTTACGGCGACGTGGACTCACCCGCGCGTGGATCCGGATCGCGGCGGCCGTGAAGGTCTGCTCGGTGGAGACGGTGCAAGGCGGCGCTGCTTCACCGGAGCTGAAGACGACGATGCGCGCGCGCGCCCGACGTTCCTCCGGCGTGAAGTAGTGTGCTCCGACGCCGCGTGACGAGGTGAGTTCGAGGGTGGCACGGCGACGGCGGAGAATCACCGGCGGCATTTAAACGGCGCAAAGAAGTGCGGCGGAGGGCTTCGGACTTCGCGAGCTCGGCGGCGAGGCGGCGCTCCTCAAGCGGCAAGATGAGTACGGACGTGTCGGCGGAGGTGAGGATCCCAAGACGGTGGCGGCACAATAAATAGTGCCTCGGCCCGTGAAAGTCACGGAAACCGAGGCCCACACGGCGGCAAGCGCATGAATCCGACGAGGATTCGGGTTGGTCGACGTGGCGCGATGAGAGCCGCTTGATCAAAATCGACGCCACAGAGCTAGGGTTTTCCGAACGGGCCGCATAAAGATTTCGCCCAAGATCGTTTCATCCGGATTTTATTTCTTTTTCAAATAAAATTAATTCCTAAAATCAAATAATTTATTTGGGGCATTAAAAATACCGTAAAAATTCGAAAAATTCTCATAAATATTTTAGGACATTTGTGACTCAAATAAAATATTTTCAACAAAATTTTATTTTAACTTTTCTATTATTTAATTGATTTGATAAATGGTTTAATTCAAAATAAATTCAAATAATTCCAAATAAATCCAAATAAATCCAAATAAATTCCAAAAATTCTCAAAAATTCAAAATACCATTTAAAAGCAAGAAAAGCAAAAAATTGGGGTGTTACAAACCTCCCCCCTTAACGGAATCTCGACCCCGAGATTCAGGGCCGACTAAGGAATAGGTTAGGGAATTCCTTCTTCAGATCTTCTTCACGCCCCAAAGTTGCTTCGCTCTCGGAATGGTTACTCCAATCGAACTCGCAGAAGCGGTCGATTTATTTCGCTTTCGTCCATCGATCCAAGATCTTTACCGGCACTTTTATAAGTCAAATCCTCCCGCAATCGATCGACTCTAACAAGATTCGCTTCCCGCATTCGGAGACATTTCTTTAATTGTGACACATGGAACACATCGCACTCCGCTAATGATCATGCAGTAACTCCAACCGACACGCTTACTTCACCTCTACGACTTAGGATCTTGAACGGACCAACATATCTTGGTGCTAACTTCCCTTTAGTGTGGAACCTCTTAACTCCTCTCGAGTGGTGTAACCTCGAGATACACAAAATCTTCGTTCAAAGCTTAAATCCTCGCGCGATTATCGGATAACTCTTCCGTCTTTGATTGTGCTATTTTCAACCTTTCTCGATCATGGCTATCCGCTCTTCCGCTTCTCGAGAACGTCCGCCCAACATATGACGCCTCCGCCTCATTCCAATTCAACGGCGTCGACTGGGTCTTCCATATAGCGCTCAAATGGCGACATCTCGCAAACCGCCTCGATAACTATTATTGTAGCTGAACTCGACGATGGCGTACATTTATCCCACGGTTGTATAAGCCAATGCACATGCCCTCAACATGTCCTCTAGTATCCGATTAACTCTTTCCGCTTGCCCATCTGTCTGGGTGATATGCGATCAAGTTCAAAGGGTTCCTAGGGCCTCATGCAACTTATCCCAAAATCTTGAGGTAAACCGGTACCTCGGTCCGACACAATCTTCTTCGAACTCCATGTAGACATACAATTTTGACATATATAAATCGCTAAACGGTCCCCGAATAGGTAGTCTTCACCGATGAAATGGGCAACCTTTGTCAAACGGTCCACTATAACCCATATGGAGTCATACCGTTCGGGTCCTCAGAACCGTAATGAAATCCATTCCGATTTCTCCCATTTCCACTCGTATCTTCGGGTCAGAGTAACCCCGCCGCCTCGATGCATTGCTTTGACTTTTGGCATATGTCGCTGACAACGCAACATGCTCGCAACTTCACGCTTCATGCTTGGCCACCAAAATCTTTCCTTCAGATCTTGGTACATCTTAGCGCTTCCCGGATGAATCGAGTACTTGGAGTCATGAGCTTCTTCCAAAATCACCGCTTTAGCCTTCTTGTGCAGACGCAAATGCGATTTTTGATCCACAATGTACCTTGCTCATCCAAATTTTGAAATCCTTCGCTTTGCCTTCCTCCATTTTGGACTTAATTCTCTCAATCTTGACATCGCTCTTCTGTTCTTCCCGGATCTGATCTTCCAGTAGGCTTCACTTCTAAAGCGGCTATAAATCCTTTAGGCACAACTTCCAGCTTCAGCTTCTGAAATTCCTTGCATAACTCAACCTGACTTGCTTCCACCAACATGTTCACCGAATGGCTTTTTCGGCTTAAAGCATCGGCCACTACATTGGCTTTCCCTGGGTGATAATGAATTCCCAGATTATAATCCTTAATTAATTCCAACCACCTTCTCTGCCTCATGTTCAGATCCGATTGTGTAAATATATATTTAAGACTCTTATGGTCGGTGTACACTTCACATCTGCTTCAATCGATAGTGCCGCCATAACTTTAAGGCGTGTACCACTACCGCTAATTCCAGATCATGCGTCGGATAGTTCTTTCATGCGGCCTCAATCGCTTTGATGCATACGCAACGACCTTCGCTTTCGTGATTAACACGCATCCTAGTCCTTGGCGCGATGCATCACAAGATATATCAAAGCTCGCTTAAATCCGTAGTACTAACACCGGCGCCGTTGTCAAACGCTTCTTCAACTCCGAAACTCCGCCACATTCCGGCCCATGCGAACTTTTTTCCTTTTTCAACAATTGCGTAAGAGGTCTCGCAATCGCTGAAAATCCTTCAATAAATCGGCGGTAATAACCGCCATTCCAAGGAAACTACGGATTTGAGTCACCGCTTTGGGTGGCTCCCAATGCAACACCGCTTCCACCTTACTTGGGTCAATCATGACTCTTCGGCGGTCACCACATGTCCAAGAAATTCCACCTTGTTCTTCCGTAAGTCACACTTGCTAAACTTAGCTAAAAGTTGTCGCTTTCTTAACTTCTCCGTAACTAGCTTCAGATGCTCGCATGCTCTTCCCCGTCTTGGAGTAAACTAGAATGTCATCTATGAACACAACAACGAACTTATCCAGTATTCCATGAAAACCTTGTTCATCATGTTCATGAAATATGCAGTGCATTTGTCAAACCGAAAGACATAATCGTGAACTCGTAATGTCCATATCTTGACGAAAATGTCGTTTTCGACATCCTCCGATCGAATCTTCACCGGTGATAACCTCGATCGAGGTCAATTTTAGAGAAAACTCCGCCCTCTCAACTCGATCAAATAGGTCATCGATCCCGGTAGCGGATACTTATTCTTTATAGTGACTTCATTCAAAGCTCAGAATCCACACACATCCCAGAACTTCCGTCCTTCTTCTTGACAAACAGAACCGTGCTCCCTATGGCGGCGAACTAGGTCTAATAAATCCCTTATCTAATAACTCCTCAATCGCTTCTTCATTTCGACCACTCATCTGCTGACATCCGATAGGGTCTCTTAGCTATCGAGGTCGTTCCCATACTAACTCGACATAAACTCTATGTCCTCGTCGTGGCATCCTGTAAATCCTCCGAAATACATCCGGTATTCTCGACAACCGGTACGCCTTCTATGCCGACGGCCTTCACACTATTGACCATCAACTGCCCATTCCGAACGGCAGGGGCTTGAAACTCTACTTTTCTCCCCAAGGACTCTCGATCGATATGACTCTTTGTCCACAGCCTAACACAACCTTGTGCTTAGACAACCACCATTCCCAAAATAACATCTAGGTCCGGGTATCTAACACCACTAAGTTTGCTAGGAACTCTGCTCCATCTATAAGCAACTTTACCCCGAACATCCTACATCGATCGAGTTCGATCCCGGATTGTACTAGCAATACATGCCTAAGGTTCACCATTTTCAACCCATTGTTCACAGCAAAAATCCGAGATATAAACGAATGCGAAGCTCCGTAATCAAATAAAATCTGCAGTGTAATCGAGTTGACAAGTAACTTACCCAAAGACGACGTCCGATGTATTCTCAGACCGACGGTGACATGATTAACTCGCCTCTTACCACACCGTGTGGCGCTCCAGATTGTGTAACTCCACGACTTGCTCTCGACGCTGGTGCCTTCGTTGGAGTGGTTCCAAGATTGAAGCGAACCGTGTCACTCCTCCTCCTCCCTTCTAGGACAAGAATTGGCAAATGCCTTGGCTCGTGATGATAAAACAACGCTTAACTATCGATCGCTGGCTCCTCGCACTGCATTCCCAACCGTGTTGGTGTTCAAAATTTTGTCCGGCAGGTCTTGGTATCGTGGTGGCGCTGCATCACATTCCTGGCTGAAATCAAGAACTGATTTGGTGTAACCTCAAACGCCGCGCCTCGGGCGTGTTCCTCGCTTTGGCCATCCTCGCTCGGTTGTCCTCCAGCTCCTTGCGCTTGTCCTCCAATATCACGCTTTGTTCACTAGCTCCTGAAAATCGTGAAAAGTGTGGGTTATGAGTCCCACCGCAGCCTCAATTCATCCTTTCATGAATCGAGACCGCCTGCCTTATCCGCTGCTACATCCTCAAAAGTGAAGCGTGCACCGAGTGAACTTATTCAGATATTCGGACATCGATTGATTGCCCCGCTTCAGCTGTTCTAAACTCCTCCTTTTTCAGCTCCATTATGCCTTCGGGCACATGGTATCGCCGAAAGCGATCGTGAACTCCTCCCACCGATGTCTGCATGGGTGCTCATGAGCAACGCAGAGTTTTCCCACCATTCACCAAGGTTCTTCAAGTCGATGAGAGGCATAGAGTACCCTCTCATTTCCTTCACACTGGTAATGTGCAACTTTCTCTCTATCGTCCTCAGCCAATCATCTGCCTCCAATGGATTGGCATTTCCAGAAAATGTAGGCGGTCGTGTCCTCATGAATTCGACAGCCTCGAGTGTGGCCTCTCAGACCGGGTTAACTCGTTAACTTGGGCGGCGGCGTTTGGGCAAGAATCTTTGATCTGCTGCATCATGGCATGCATTAACTGGGTCTGTGCAGCAATAAAAGCTCCAAGGTTCTGCATATCAACTGGCGGTGCTGGTTGAGGTCCTTGTCCTTCACCATCGTTGTTTCCAGCTGAGCGTGAACCATTCCCATTTCCTCCTTGGTTTCCACGAGTGTTCACCATCTGCCGATTGCGCCATAGTTTAGAGACGAGAGGGAAATAAGAATAGACAAGTAATAGAGTACTTATGCGGGGACGAAGGTGTAACACAAAATCTAACTTTATTACTTTATTAATATCTGGGTATGGTTGCTCACAATGCCTAAAGGCCTTGCAACACATACCGATCACTCACAAGCATGAAAGAAGCAAACCGAGCTAACACTCAGGAGTCAAACACCTCTAAGGGTGACTCTTATTCCAAGACGCGACTCAACGCAGAGTCTCAACTGCTAATCCTAACGCCACTCGAGCCAACCCCACCGAACTTCTGGTGGATACACCGCGGTGTGTCTTTGTGCGGTACAAACCTATCCCAACGATCCTCGCCTAGGGCGCCTCGCCTCCTCTGCGCTGCCTCAACCTCCTCTCGTTCTCGCTGACCTCCACAGTTCGGGCTTCACTTCCACTTGCTCGACTTCACTTCCATCGCTCGACTTCACTTCCATCGCTCGCCGCGGCTCTGCCAGTGGCTCCTCCGGTCTGGTCGTAGCTCCAAAGATCGCTCCGCTCGTCCGTCCAGCTACCGTTTCCAGTTCCCCAATCCTCTCGATAGAGTGGGCCAAGTACTCACAAGTCCGCAATGATGAGCCCTAAGTCAGTGTGAACTCGCCACGAGACCTCTGCAGCCTCGAACTGCCTCGCCGATAACATCCTCTTGAGCGATGACATATCCGCCGTGGGTGATCGTGGCATCCTCCTCCTCGATGGGCTCTCGCCAGTAGCGAGTGTCTCTGCGTGGTGGTGACGAAACATCGTGCCATCCAACTCCTCGGGTAGGTACGAGCACCGCTTCATCGCCAGACGCGATGTCTCTCGAATCCCAGCGTCAAATGACAACCTCTGGCGGTGATGCGGATGCGACGACTCGCCGCCTATCCCTTAGCGAGACCGTGATGGTGACATCCTGCAATATCCAGCCCTGCCGATCCACAATAGTCCCCAGAGATCGGCTGTCATATCCTCCAAGCAACAGATCATCGCCAAAGCTCATGGCATCTCCAAAGGCGCCACCAAAAGAGTGGATCATCCTCATCGCCAAAGGACACTCACGTGAAACTCAGATATTTTAATCAAAACGAATATGTGTTGAATTCAGCAAGGGTATGAAAGAAGAGAAGGGTAAGTCGAGATTGCATTATCATCTTGGCACATTTTAGCTTTTAGAAAATAGTTTTATCCTCACTACGACCATTCTAACTAAGGGCTACCCTACAATCAAGATGGCTCGATACCACCTCTGTCGGGACCCGAATTTGCAAATCCGACCTTCAGGTATTCAGCACTAGTCCAGATCACGCTTAGTGCACACAGCCTCAACATTGGAACATATCACACCATAACCAACTAAATAATAAGTACTTTGATTAAATACTCAAACTAGTTGATCGACCTTATGGTCAAGTTACAAAGATACCTCATGCAGGCTTAAGACTTATTAAAATATTCAAATGCAATGAAATAAAATAAACTCGTGGCGCCAACCAATTTGCCACAGTAACCGATCGGGCTCGCTTCCTAGTTTGTCGGCTCCTCCCGATACTCCTCCTCCTAAGCGGTTTGCTTCTTCTTCAACCGAAGTTGTGTTGTTGTGGGTGAGTACTTTGAGCACTCAAAGAAGTCATGCATGTAATGCAATTCTAATATTCTACATGCATGGCTTAGTACAAAGGATAGGCTATGGTTCATGAGCAAGACAAAGATTTAAGAATAATAAGAATAATTTGCAAAGCAAAAAACAAGAATAAGAATAGTAGCTTTCACAAACATTTTAATCACAATCATATTTCCATCCTATGTCAAGTTCCTCATTACCAACCCAAGCATTTTTCCATAAACAATACATTTTCATAAAATCTAACCCTTGATCAGAATCACCGAAGCGATGCTCAATACCGTGAGCACGGCTATTCAATAGGTTGTACACTCGCAGAGGTTATACACTTTACCCACAAGATACACCAAATACCACCAAGGCAAATAACCATAACGGCCTTTCCAAAGTTCCATCTAAACCCAAGATCGCTCGCTAAGGTTTCAACACTGGAGGGACTGTTACCACACCTGTGGCCCCTCTTGCGCCATGTGAGTTCTCATTCCGCTTCTCCGGCCTCACACCACCACGACAAGACCAAAGAATAGATTTCCCGGCTTTACTCAGCTAAGCCCGTCCCATTACGGAGCTTGTGGTCAGATGAGAGACTCAGTTCAAATGCTCGCAAGGTTAAGTCCTTAGTTGACCGAGGCAAGACTAACCAAGTGTGATCTCAATTATCCAAAACCAATAAAACCAAATACGACCGCCTTGCCATTGCCACTCTTGGCCCACGTAAACAATCTTGCCATTTGCCCTAGTCTAAATCATTTTCCCACCCCAGTTCTTTACCATTGCACCACGTACATCATCAACTTAATAACACATGTCTCATTCACAAAGCATGTTCAATATCTCATTAAGTCAAGATTCACTTTGGTATTCCAAAATCATGAACGTCCACGTGGCGGGGCTAAGCATACTACTTTGGCCTACTCAACCCATGTTGGCAAATTATAAAAGTCCAACTATTAATCCATATCCTAGGGTGACAAAAGATTCATGGCCTACAATTATATATGACAAGGTGGCATACAGAACTTAGGCATTTAACTAATCCCAAAACTTATTCAAAATCATTTCTATCAAATTAGCATGCAATAGTTTAAATCAAAATAATTTGCTCTAGTAGGTTCAACATGATCAAACACAACTTGCCTTCAAAAAGTACTCGATTCTCGCTCTGAGCTTGCTCTCGGTCGAACCTCTCCTCGAAACCTTCGGCACTTCAACGCTCTCACGCTAACGTAAACACAAACAATAAAATAAATAAACAGTGGGCAAACAGTGCTCAAAAATTCAATTAAAATTCATAAACAGAAAGATCACAATTTTACAAATTTATAGAAATTGGAATCACTCAAATCGGAGTTAAAACGCAAAAGTTATAAGCATTTGAAGTTTCAAAATATATTTAAAATCAATATACCGAATTAAATAAATATTTTCTTTTTCGAAAATCAATTATTGCGTCATCTGTGACACGGTCGCCACCAGAGAGTGACACGTGGCCTTTGCCGACGCCACCGACCGCTATTTCTCGACAAGTGGGTCCCACTGCGTCGCCAAGATGACGCACGGTGACGCCACGCCGCGACAAAGGCGTGCGGGTGACCCGATGGGCCCGTCTTTGTCGGCGACTCATGCGCGCGCAGCGGCGGCTCGGTGTGCCACGCGTCGCGGGCGTGATTGGTTGCGCGCGGCGACCGACGTGTGGGTCCGCTTTGTCGGCGTCACGTACAAGGAACGGCGACGGCGGCACGACGGTGCCCTCGGATTCGCATCTAACGGCGGAGGTTAGAAGATGGGGTTCACTGTTTACGGGGCGACGTGGACTCACCCGAAGCGTTGGATCTGGATCGTGCGGCTGGTGAAGGTCGGGCTCGGTGGAGACGGTGCGGCGGCGCTGCTTCACCGGAGCTGGGGAAGACGACGATGCCCGCGGCGCTCCGACGTTCCTTCGGCGTGAAGAAGTAGTGCTCCCGACGCGGCGTGACGAGGTGAGTTCGAGGGTGGCACGGGCGACGGCGGAGAATCACCGGCGGCGACGAAACGGCGCAAAGAAGTGCGGCGGAGGGCTTCGGGACTTCGGCGAGCTCGTGCGGCGAGGCGGCGGCGTCTCGGGCGGCGTGATGAGTACGGACGTGTGCGGCGTGAGGTGAGGATCCCAGCACGGGTGGCGGCGCAATAAATAGTGCCCTCGGCCTCGTGAAAGTCGCGAAACCGAGGCCCACACGGCGACGGCGGAATCCGACGAGGATTCGGGTTGTCGACGTGGCGCGATGAGAGTCGGATCAAAATCGGACGCCACAGAGCTAGGGTTTTCGAACGGGCCGCCACAAGATTTCGCCCAAGATCGCTCATCCGGATTTTATTTCTTTTCAAATAACATTAATTCCTAAAATCAAATAATTTATTTGGGGCATTAAAAATACCGAAAAAATTCGGAAAAATTCTCATAAATATTTTAGGACATTTGTGACTCAAATAAAATATTTTCAACAAAATTTTATTTTAACTTTTCTATTATTTAATTGATTTGATAAATGGTTTAATTCAAAATAAATTCAAATAATTCCAAATAAATCCAAATAAATCCAAATAAATTCCAAAAATTCTCAAAAATTCAAAATACCATTTAAAAGCAAGAAAAGCAAAAAATTGGGGTGTTACATGGTCTGGGCGAACACTCAGGAATTCAGGCAACCTATCATAGAGTCCGAGCATTATTCGCCTGGCCTCGCATGAGAGCAACGGTGGAACAATTTGTTAAGGCCTGTGAGGTGTGTCAGCAAGCAAAGTATGAACATGTGAAATTGCCGGGTCTCCTTCAGCCTTTACCAGTCCCTACTCAGGCGTGGATGATCATTAGCATGGATTTTATAGAAGGTTTGCCCTTATCTCACAAGTATTCTACCATTTTTGTGATCATTGACAAATTTTCCAAGTATGCCCATTTTGTTCCTTTGGCGCACCCATTTACCGCATCACACGTTGCTCAGCTCTTCTTCACTCATGTCTATAAGCTTCATGGGTTGCCGCAAGTGATTATCTCAGACAGGGACAAAGTCTTTACCAGTCACTTTTGGCAGGAGTTATTTCGTTTCTCTGACACAAAATTGAACATGAGCTCCGCCTGCCATCCGCAAACGGATGGGCAAACCGAGCGCCTCAATCAGTGTCTTGAAACATATTTGCGTTGCTTTGTTCACGCTTGTCCCAAGAAATGGTCTGATTGGTTGGCTTTAGCGGAATATTGGTACAACACTTCATATCACACTGCTCTTGGCAAGACTCCCTTTGAGGTGTTGTATGGGCATTCCCCACGTCATTTCGGCATCTCCAACCTTAATGTGGCAGCTCCAGCAACGTGCCAAGATGACTCAATTGCTGAAGCACCATTTGGATCGCGCTTGTGTACGCATGAAGCATCAGGCGGATAAGCAGCGTTCTGAGCGTGTTTTTCAGGTTGGTGACCAAGTGTACCTCAAACTACAACCGTATGTTCAGACAACCGTTGCTACTCGCAGTAATCACAAGCTGTCTTTCCGTTTTTATGGGCCTTATCGGATACTGGAGAGAATTGGCATGGTCGCTTATCGGTTGGAGCTTCCTTCCGACAGTAAGATACATCCTGTTGTTCATGTGTCTCAGCTTAAGCGTCATATTCCTCCAGCTGTTGTTGTTCAGATAGATTTATCCCTGTTGGACGCTTCCATGGATTTTCTGCTGCTACCAGAGGAAATTCTTCAAAGCCGACTGATACAACAGGGCAACCATGTGGTTTCTTCCATTCAAGTCAAGTGGTCTGGTTTGCCGCTCTCCTTCGCCACATGGGAACATGCGGAAGCTCTGAAGGTGCAGTTTCCTTCGGCGCCGGCTTGGGGTCAAGCCGCTTCTCAAGGAGGAGGGATTGTTACATGTGCCGGATGGGCTACTGTGTCTGACGCGGAAGCAGGAAGCGCTGGTGTGGCGTGAGTCGGTGTTTGGGGTTGGGCCGTGCGTATTGTTTGCATATGGGCCTGGTAAGGGTTGTGAGGGGGGAGTATAAATACTATCGGCATGCTCTGTAAGCGACGACAATTGAGAAATCGCTAATCCAATTCCCCCAACTATCTTGCCTATCCCTTTCTTGCTCTCTACTCCTATCCCTTTTCTTGGCACGAACGTAGCACGTCGCTCCATAGGCGGCGGGCAAAGCGGACCATTGGCGGATAGTGCGCCTTCGGGTAGGCGTCGCGGATGGTGCGTGACTCGCCGTGCGAGGAGCCGAGGTGGTGGAGCAGGTCGAAGCGCTCCAGGAGCAGGACGCGCGCGCCACGGGACGCAGCCGCGTGCGCCGCGCAGCTGCCCATGATCCCCGCGCCCACCACGATCACGTCGAAGTCGAACCGGCGATCGACGCCGGCGGCGGCTTCTGCTGCCATGGCGCGAACACTAGGTTTGCTGTGAGCTGTTGCTTTTTGATGCACTAGGAAGTGAGCAGATGAGTTCTGCTGTTAAAAGAGTGGCATGGTAAGCTCACAAATGGGTTGGTGTGAAACCTGCAAGAGCGATGTTGGCAAATGAATTCGTGACTATTTTTTTTCATAGGAGCTACAACTCCACCACCTACCATCCACTAACCCACCATGATATGTTTAACTTAATCTCTACTATATAAAACAAGAGTTTCTTTTCACGTCACTCGCTCCATCAAAATTACCTATCTTTACCACTGTTTTTTAATTACCCACCTTTATCACTGCTCTTTAATTAACCACCTTTGTCATTGTTAATGCTCTTTGCAAATAAACTTTTTATCGCAAATTAAGTTTCCATTACAACGCACAGACACATAGCTAGTCAGTTGTTATGTAAGATTGTTTAACGAAAGACACATCTTCTTTCTTTCTTAAACATGTACCACTCCACCACCAGTGGCGAATCTAGAATGAAATTAGAGGTGGGGCTTCTATATCGAAGTTCTAACTTAACATAAGTATACTAATGTTACATTTATCGATCTATTACCAACCAAATTCTAAATTTTCATACATATTAAATCCGAGAGACAAAAATATCAATCAGTCAATAGAATATAAACTTAAGACATTATAATACAAAAATCAGACATTAGTTATTACAACAAAAGGCATTTAGGCATGAGGCATTGCATTGGGGATTGGGGTAATTTTTTTATACCGAGCAAAGTAATCAGTGGCGCTAGCGAATTAGTCTGGCTTTGGTGTCATTGTCCTAGCAATCAATATGAAGCTGAGAGGCTCCTTGTCCTCAATCGCTCCTTCTTGCCGATTGCCTCGGTTCCTACCTGGGCTCTGGCGATGCGCGTTCGGCCGCCGACTGGACGGAGCGAGTCTCAGTTCCTCTTTGGGCTCTGGAGATGCGTGTTCGGCCCCCGGCTAGATGGCGCTTCGAGCAGCCGATTCCTCTCCTCTAATGTTGCGCGTCCTCCCAGCTCCTAACAATGCGTGTTCCGCCCGGCGCTCCTTTGGCGATGCGCATTCTGCCCCGCGCTCTGAGTGACCGATAACTCTTCTCAGGCGTCTGCCGCCTATCGGCTACTCTCCTGCCCTACCCTTGGTGCACGTATGGTGGCCTCGATTCCGGATCTCCGGCGCCCGTCGATGCCAGTGTGTCGTGGCGAGTTCTCGCGAATCGGATACTCGCCGTGTGGTCACGCCCTCCCATGTGCCTGCTGCCCGCAATTGCCCGTGCGTTGGTCTGACGCCTGCAAGACGACACCGACATTGTTCGTCTTTTGGACTCCTAGTGCTGCGCTACAGTAAAGGATGCCAAGTACTATACCAGGTGAAAGCCCATGAGAGTAAGGGAGTCTATGACTAATTTTGATGGCCTACTTGCCTGGCAGTATTGTTTTTTACTTTTCTTCTTACATCTCACTCCAGTTGCCAGTTCCGAAACCTGTCGATTTGCCACTATGGCGTCATGTCTCTGCTTCTTTCTAGCATTGAGGATACTGAGAGGAGAAAGGGTTCGGCCAACCGGAAGTGGGGCTGGCGCTCCAGCCAGCCCCAACATCGGATCCGCCCATGTCCACCACCTACCACTAACCCATCCACTAACGAAAGACACATCTTCTTTCTTTCTTAAACATGTGCCACTGATTGTGAAATCATAAAAAAGGGGGGTAAATATTGACAACGTAAAGATTAGGTTGATGCAACATTCTACGAAACTTCAAAACTCGAGAAAACAAATAGAGCCGACTTAATCCTTTTACCGGGCGCCGGCTGCTAAGAAGTTTTTTCGATTAGTTATTACCTTAAAAAAAGATGGAGATATTATTAAGGTCCCAATCATGCTATATCAAGTATCAAATTAAGTTGATGAGTCTTACCTGAGCATCCTGCTATATTAATACTCCCTCCTTCTGTCACAAATAGTTATCGTTTTGGACATCGATATGGTCTTCAAAACATAGCTTTAATCACTAATTTTTATTGTAATATATTTATAAAACTCAATAAAATTATAATATTATGAAATTACTTTTCAAGACTAATCCACACATATAATTTTCATGTATCCAATTTAAATATTTCAAATAACATTGTAAATCAAAGTTTTAAAAGTCTGATCACACTTATGTCTAAAATGACAACTATTTGTGATTGGAGTAAGTACTATAGAGGAGTACTATGTTTGTTAGTTTTTGCACTGTGCTTGCAAGTTACTGCCGACGTTAGTACTCTTAGCATGCTTAGGTCATTGCTTACGGAAAGATCGATCAATGGAAACAACCTCATTTTTTCCTAGAAGGTTCGTAGTAGCACTACTACTATATTACAGTAGTATATATTTGTATCTTCATATGGCTGTTCTTTCTTGCTGTTTTCCTGTGTTCTTTACCCATTTTGTGACAAGCTTCCAAATATTCACTGCATCTTTTAGTTAGTGAATCTTCAGGCCTGCTTCCCTAAAATGCGGGAAAAGTCAGTCGACGTTTTACTCACCACAGCGGCTTAGCAACTTCGATCCGTGTGGCCGATTGTGTAACGATGACCTTTCATAGTCATCCAAATATCATTCTGCTTTCTTTAATGTGGCACCTCAGTACTTACACTAATAACCATAAAATACTACCAAATTACAAAAAAAATTAGAATGACCTCTACGCAATTAGAGAAAACAACACAACAACAACATAATAACAATTAATTACGACATAACCATTCGAGCATAAATAACAAGGAAGAGCAAATACAACATATAGCAACCATGATATCATACTTAGTGAGTTGAGAAAAACGAAACGATAACCACATAGTGTAATCACAACATAATCATAATTACATGAACAATTTAAGATATATAAGAACCAAACATATCACTATGCAACCATAAACTCCTTATAAAAGCTAATTAGACAAGAGCAAGTACTTCAAACCTAGTACCAACCACAAGAGAAATATATTACAACGACTCTAACTACACGGATGGTCAGTATGAGTGAAGACTAGTGGTAGAAGTACTAGAGCCATTTTCCAAAGGCCAAACTGGATGTACCTAAAATAAAAAATAACACATTACAAACAAGCGTGAGTTTGAAACTCAACAAAGTGTATCAAAAAAAATCAATTAACTTATAACAACGGATCATGGCAACTTGTAACATAATATGACTATCGTATATGAGAGCAAACCTATCGTCCTCTGCTAGAAGTTATGTCCAGTACCACTAGCATATGTGGCCTCATAATTTGTTGAGATCTTTGTTTTGTAAGCACTTGAGGCCCGAGGGGGATATCGATCTTCTGCAAAATAGAAATGAGTACACTAATTTAAGTTGTAAAATATGTATGTAAAAGGCTAAGTGTATTATGCATTTACATATACCTTAGGGAAACTGTGTGAGCCACTGACCAAGATCAGCATGTGATGCATGACGTAAAAGCCACACAGGTCGTCACTCCCCTATGGATGACCTGTGAACAAAGAAAATCAAATTAAGAGATGAAGAATAGATTTCAGAAAAAAAAACCTATGCTAGGCACTTGTATCTTGAAGCGCTTCCATTTCAGCTTGTTGTGTCGTTTGTTATCGTGTCGTCCTTCTTCAACAACGTAAGATAAGAAAACTCTACATACATTGGAGAGATGCCATTAAGGTAAAAAAAAATAAACATAGTTAAATACATAAAGTGTTAGGTTAGAGGAATATATTTACTTCTGCAAAACAGGCTTGATCACATTGGATATCGGTCTACTCTTGATCGAGTTAAAAGTGCAGACTTTGTTTTCACTTGGAGAGACCATGAGTAGAACCTAATTGTTGCTAATTAAATGGTATGTAGTGCAAGAAAATAAGTTTATATATGGTTTAAGTATGTACAAGCAATTGAAGGGTAAACTAGTGCTTCTCGTGGTACGAGAATAGAATGAAGTCCTTTTTCGACTAAGCCTATAATGCATGCTCAATGAACTCAACTAGGCATTGACCCATCATGGCTCGCTACCTCATTATCCTGTAACTCATGTCAATTGTTAAAAAATATAATACAAAATCCTATAATAGCCAGTCTCATTCTGTATGGTGCGATATTCACAGCGTTCAGGATCGTACATAGAAATATCAATGACTTTCAAGCTATACAAACGAAAGAGATCCTCAAAACTCACTAGAAATGTCCTATGGTCTTCGCGGTGGAAATGCCCCGTCGATAACTCACATTGAAATCGATGTGACGCTCAGCCTCATTCGCCTTGTCAATGTACCATTCATAGAGCAACCAAGTGCAGATGCCTAGAGCGTTCAATTCATTGCTAAGGACAAGGAGCTTTCCATATACGTACTTATTATAATCTCGACAGGGCTCTGTGGTCTCTGTCAACTTTGTTTTTTGGATAGAAGAAATCTCCTAGGTTGGGACAAGGGGCTTTCCATGTATTTGAGGGGGGTGTTGTGGCCTCTATCAACTTTGCCTTCTTGATAGGAGTTTCTGAGGTCTCCTGTGGTTCTTTGGCTATCATGCTAGTGCTTTTGTGCACTAGCTCTGCATTATATGTAGGAGTAGACTTGGATAGAAGACTCGTCATGGTGGTGGGAGTACGAGCAGGAGTAGGTGCAAATATGATAAGAACCTACAAAGTATATTCATATGTAATGCATTGCAGTATTAGAATGATCGAGAAGACGAGGGGAATTTTTACCTTGAGTAGTACGACACCCCTCGTAGGCCACTTGATAAACGACATCCGTGCTTACCTGAGAGTGGTAATATCTTTAAACGGAGGGAACTCCAACACATGAGATAGGAAGTTTTCTTAGACATAGTCCACCTACACACTCATATAGCCCTTTCCCAAAGGGTTACCATGCACCGTGTCAATCTCCCTGCATTGAAACGCAACCCCGCATCTAGCCTCAATAGGAAATTTGTCTTCCAGCACGATGAGCTGGTACTTGGCAGGAGCTTGCAATAAGTGCGCAACTTGATTGAAAACATTGTTTAGCTTACTCTCGTACCTTTAAGTTAGAAACAATTATTAGCTTCAACTAAGGATTGACCTAATCATTTTTTAAAACGCAGCTGCTAGGGCGGGGAACAGACCTTTTTATGAGAGGTGAGGCCATTTGACTCTGTCTCTGTGAGATCATCGCCATCATCTCAGTCCTTAAGCGCTCCTCATGTGCCATCATCTCCTCTCCCAACGTGTCCTCAAAGCGCTTCGTATGTATCTCTCACGATCTTGATCTGGCACTGGTAGTAACCTCTTGAAAGAAGAAACTCTTTGTATGCTCCGCACCTGTGGTAAGCACCCGACCCTTTTGATCGGGCTTCCCAATTGCAAAAGACAGGATGTCCTTCGATCCTTAGCTTTGAAAGGTCTCCTACTCTTTCTGCTGGTTTACATCCTCCTACAAGAAGCAAATATAAATTAGTGCTAAAATATAATGGAAAGGGTTAACTGCAATGTATTAAGTTAGATGTTTTATGATGGTGGAGATGGTCCGTGTGGTCGCAGGGTTTGGAACCACAAGCCATCCGTCAGAGGTTTTCTTCAGCCTCGCTAATACCTAGTCATGTGCCCACTCCTCACATATGTGGGAGTAAGGAATCACCGTCCTAGAATTTGCACACTCCTCGGCTAGTCGAGCCCACTCTGCCTTTTTTCCTTTATATCCAACGGAACCGAGGTGGTGCGTGTGTGTGTTCTAACTCTAGATAGCGATGTTCTTCTCTCTCAACTCTTTAAGCGTACTCTTCATCCTTGTGAACTCATTCCAAATATTGGGAGTCACAAACAGATACCTCTTGAAGGGAGTATAGCCTTTCAACATGTACTCATTATGCATGATAACCATGAAGTGCCTCAAAGACACATCCATTCTCTTCGAGGCTTACCGTCTCACATTGTTTTCATCTTCCTCTGGTATAATCTGTTTCCCCTTAACTTCATCCTAAAGTGATTCTTCTGCTCGACGTTGAATTTTTTCCTCTAGTCTTTAACCATGAACAGCATTCTCTCCCTCGCCAATTGCCAAGAAAAGATCGGTAGTACCCTTTATACTTTGGAGGACCCATGCAAACCCTCATGGCATCAAAGTGGAGAACTTGCGGTGTTCTCCCTGTGGCCCATTTATTGGTCCTCAGACCTTTCTCACCTTAATCAGCCCCTCAGCATCACCTTCTATTATGTCTAATGATGAGCTAGTACTCTCTTTGCGGTATTTCAAATATATATATCAAACCTAAACTTAATGAGAGAAAATAATTCATATATTTGACATAGTCGTATGTTTCATAGGAGAGAAAAAAATTCATAGCTATTATGTCGACTTGATAATGAATCATGTCGATTAACATATTAATGGATAATTCGTATCATATTATTGTACTAGCATATTGTAGTAAATTAACAGATTAATGGATGATCTTAAAGAAACGTCTATGTCAACTTGACCAACTAAGTACGTACCAACGATGACTCTAAATCTTTAATTAGGTTAGGTCCTAATCCCATTCGAGGATATGTGGTTTAGGCAAGTTCCTAAGCTGTTGTACAACTTTAGAGAAAATTTTGGTAATATCTCCCTACTGTTATCCAAATACACATCTCGACAACAAGTCAAGAGGGTGTATATCTACAGAACACCAGCGAGGTGCTGCTGAAACTTTCTCTGGAGTTACACAATAGCTTAGAAACTTACTCGAACCATATAACCTCAACTGTCCAAAAAATTTTTGGGCAATTCAAGACTACTTGCTTATAAATATGCTATTTCAGTATATTTATAAACAAGCACCCTCAAACGGGAGACGTATGTTGCACAACCTAAACTCTAACATTGACAATTTTAGCATATTTTTGGATTGCTGAATAAAGTGTGATAATAAGAGCAAGTATATAATACTAATCCCAATTAACAATATGCATAATTCGAAGATAGCAAAACTGACATAATCAAAGAGATAAAGCATATAATAAAATTTATGTCAACTACACAATTAATCATGTCCGCTAAAGTAAATTAATATATAATTAATTGATAGTGCTCTCAGGTGTCGGGCTACTAAAGATTAATCTTTAGCCTCCTCGCCACTAAGTGTAGGATTGTTAGAGACTAATCTCTTACCGCTTCTACACTTGGGGTTAAGTTATCACAATTAAACTAAACAATTAACTAAGCAAATCAGGCCTTGAACCCTTACTTTCCTAATTATGTGCAATAAAGTATTTAAAGAATCGGTTTCACTGTTCATTGACAAGAATTCAAATTAAGATCAATTTGGCCAGCCGATTCTAATGTCAAGCAAATCAACAGAGCTGTGAATAGATTAACTGACAAGTATTCAGCAATGGTTAGAAAGAGCATTAATGCGACATGCACAGTAACATTTGAGGATAACAAAAGGTACTGAATCGGTCACAAGCTCTCCAAAAAGTGAATAACTAGCAATACTTTGTAGTAATAACAGGAAACACAACTAACAATGCAAGGCTAGATTTACAACTTCAATTGTTTAATTCATCAATTGACCCAATTGCATCATAGAACATCAAAATAGGCAGCAAAATGTGCGAATATTTCAGCGAATACTCACAAAGGAACGAGCACTCAAATCCTTAAATCAGCCCCTTCTGCACACGTGACACACCGAGTGCGAAGTCGAGCCTCAAACCAGCTACACAAGATCAATCCTCACACCAATTTTCCTCCCAAAGGCTAAGCACACGAGACCAAGGTTTTGGCACAACAAGCACTTGAAAACCTTACATCACAGTAGGAGCAAAGCTCCACTAATTCGGCGCACAAGCCACTCGAATAAGCACAAAATCAAGGCTCCAGAGCACAACCTCGCAGTGTGGAGGCAGCATGGAGGCAAGCTCGGGGAGGAGGCGGCGTCGGGGAGGCTTGGAGGTAGCATGGGGCCAGCGTGGAGGCAGGACCAAGCTCAAGGAGGAGGTAGCATGGGGGTGGCGTGGAGGCGGAGTGGGGGTGGGAAGTGGAGCAGGCAGGCGGTGGCTTGATAATCATGCAACACGGTTTTTACTTAGTAACCATCCATGATTCAATAATATTTACTAGAATGGATGCTAAACAATGCAAACATTTGAAACACATAGCAATATTATTTACATTGACATAGTCTCTTTATTTACAATACAACCATTCTTGATGATCTACACACATGTTATTTGCTCTATGTGTGCCGTCGTCACTGGTAAGACATGTCCCATCTGCAAACGGATGTATTTCATTAAATTGATTGTATTCTTCTTCATCTACGATATTTTCAACTCCAACTATCCACGTCTTGCCATGAAGGACTATGTGCAACCTCGGATGGGTGGATCACGCATGTCGAAGACTTGAGTTGCTTGCTGGAGGTAATGCACCGGGGGTGGAGGGGCGCATAATTGGGGTGGAGGGGGGTAGGGGTTCGGTCAAAGGGGGTAGTGCAGGGGGAGGGGCGGCATGGGGGGAGCACAAGATTGGGCAAGGCAGCATAGGGGACTCGAGAAAAAAGAAGGCCGGCCGGGAAGAAATGGGGAAGAGGGGACCTGGCAGGGAAGAAATGGGGGAAAGGAGGGCATCACAATCGGTTGGCTCGGCTAGCCATCACAATCAGTTCTCAGTGAGAACTGATTGTGATGCCCTTAACATTATATGTGACTTGTGGTTGCTTTATGTAGTTAATACTAAGATACTCTTTTTTTTAATTTTCTATGTCTTAAGTAAAATGATGTGCATTAAAATAAGTACTAAACAAAAGATAAGCATTGCAATAATGAAGTTAAAAGATGATAGTACAAATGAAAACGTTATGTTATACTATGTGCACTATTTTGCTCGACAAGTATTTGGAAAAGAAAGTTTGGGTCACATGTGACAACTACAAGGAAACATAGTGAGCACACTCCCTCCTATAATATACAATATTAAAATAGCAAAAATAGAGTTATGGAACGATCTAGTTTACAAGAAGAAAAATAATAATATATACATATATATATACATACATATATATATAGGAAAATGGTTTCATACACCTGGGAGTACGTACTCCCACCTCTAGTATACCGTTTAAATGATGTTGTTATACCTCTTTATCCTTTTGAGTATACTCAAATACTGATTATAAGATACTCTAAAGTGAGTTCCACGAAAAATTTCATCAAAGTCCACCCTTTATAGCATAATTTGTTTATATATTCTTTTTACATATGGAAAAGAGTATATAGCAAAAAAAAATAAAGGGCTCCGATGATTTTTTTAACCATGTAGCAGTAGAGTATCTTAGAATTATTATTGGAGTACACCGAAAGCGATAAAGGAGTATAAAAAGTTTGTTTAAATGGTATATTAGAGGTGGGAGTATGTATCCCACCTCCAATATACCACTTAAACGAAAGTGTTATATTTTTTATCGCTTTCGGTGTACTCCAATTATAATTCTAAGATACTCCAATGCGACATGGTTGAAAAAATTCATCGAAACCCTTTTATTTTTGCTATATGCACTTTTACATATGTGAAAGGAATATCTAAACAAATTATACTATAAAGGGTGGACTTTGGTAAAATTTTTCATTGAACTCACTTTGGAGTATCTTATAATTAGTATTAGAGTATACTCAAAATGATAAAGAGATATAATAATATCATTTAAGCGGTATACTAGAGGTGTGAGTAAGTACTCCTAGAGTATAGAACCATTTTCATATATATATATATATATATATATATATATATATATATATATAGGAAGCCTTTTCTATACTCTCGGGAGTACATACTCCCACCTTTAATATACCACTTAAACAAAAGTGTTATACTTCTTTATCACTTTCAGTATACTCTAATGATAATTCTAAGATACTCCAATATGATATAGTTGAAAAAAAATCATTGGAACCCTTTATTTTTTACTATATACCCTTTTACATATGTAAAAGGAATATATAAAAAAATTATGCTACAAAGGGTGGACTTTGATGAAAATTTTCATGGAACTCACTTTAGAGTATCTTATAATCAGTATTAGAGTATACTCAAAAGGATAAAGATGTATAATAATATCGTTTAAGTGGTATACTAGAGGTGGGAGTACATACTCCCAGGAGTATGAAACCATTTTCCTATATATATATATATATATATATATATATATATATATATATATATATATATATATATATATATATATATATATATATATATATATATATATATATATATATATATATATATATGGCGGATTTAGTGCAAACCTCTCCGGTGCAAACTCAAACTAACAACTGGTCTTTGGATCTTCTCTGGATGGTCCAGATGATCAAAGGTGGGATTTCACTCATCCACTTATGTTAATATGCACAAAACCCCCCATCTAATCCCGTCCCTAGCAGGTAGCCCGTGCTAATCGTTCGTGCTAATCCTCCTCACGCCTCTGATGCAAACCTAAAAGCCGTGCTCATCCTCGTCCCTCTCGCGCTCTACCGCCTCCATCACGCACTAGGTCAGGTTCCTCCGACCGCTACCGCTGCTCGCAGCGGCAGTTCTATGCTTGCGCACCATGTTATGACGCAATCCTTGTGGAACATGTGGGTGCATCACGGCAGACGGCGCACCTCTCGCCGAGGTGGTAGGTCGCCATGCATATCGCGCGACGAAGCTCGTGATCACGACGCCGCCCGACGACCTTTCACTTCCGACCGCAGAACCGTCTTGATCGGTAATCGCCGCTAATACGGGGCGCCGGGTATGCTCTGCAGCTAGCCGCCGATGGATAACATTGAGGCTTGCTTCGCGCCGTCGCAGGTACGACGACGCCGATGATGACCGTGACAAGCAGCAGAGCGGCTATGGCCCATTTGAACCAAGCCGTAAAATCGTCAAGTCCATGGCATGCAGATGGAAGGAAGGATGGATCGATCGATTTTCGATCGAAGCGCGGAGCTAGATTGCAATTGATCGCTTTTTCCGACGGGAGATCGACCAGAAGGATTGGCCGACTTCCAATGTGAGTAGCAGTTGCTATTGTTCTTCTCCGGAATGGCGGCGCCACCTCGTTTCGTTGATCTGCAGGCTTGTTTAATTCTAGCTTGTTATGTGCATGCCAGAGAAGTAATCCACTCGTCGTAGCTTAATCGGACGGGACTCTGATGCCGATTCCAATCAAAGTTGGTTTCCGTATTAATCGGTATATCTGTAGACTGTATGGTAGAACCTGGTGCAGAAAATATGGTAGAACTTGGCGCTCGGCGTCGTAGGCCTGGCGGCGACGGCGGAGGGGCTGCGCGGCGCGGTCGGAGGGAGCACAGCCTGGTGCGTGATGAAGGCAGCAGAGCCGCAGAGGGACGGGATGAGCACGGCTTTTAGGTTTGCATCAGAGGCGTGAGGAGGATTAGCACGAACGATTAGCACGGGCTGCCTGCTAGGGACGGGATTAGATGGGGGGTTTTGTGCATATTACCATAATTGGATGAGTGGAATCCCACCTTTGCACCAGAGAGAGGGTTTGCACCAAATATATATATATGGGCAAATATTTGGTGCAAACCACCCATTCTATGAAAACTCTGTGAAAACCACCTGTAAAAGTTTTCAAAAATTCTCAAATTCTCAAAACATTACCATATGTAGGGGAGGTGAATTTCTACAATTCTGCAAAATTTGAAGATGAAACTCAATCGCATTTAAAAGATATGAAAAAGACAAATTCAGTATGAATAGTAATTATTCACTATTTAGCACTATTTATTTTGCTGTTTGTCTTTTTCATATCTTTCAAATGCGATTGAGTTTCATCTTCAAATTTTGTAGGATTATAGAAGTTCACCTCCTCTACATATGGTAATTTTTAAGAATTTTTCAAAACTTTTACTGGTGGTTTTCACGGAGTTTTCACGGAATGAGTGGTTTGCACCAAATATTTGACACACACACACACACACACATATATATATATATGGCGATGTATTTGGTGCAAACCTTCTCTCTGAGGCAAACTTAAAAACTAACAACCTGGGCCACTAGATCTTCCCTGGATGGTTCAAATGTATAAAGTTGGGATTCCACTCATCCACTTATGCTAATATGCACTAAACCCCCTGTATAAACTCCAAAATCAACGCTGGAACAAAATCAACGCTAAAACAAAACTCCAAAGCACGTCGATTTGATCCCAGAACCCGTCCCTGCCTCTCCCTCACGCGCCAGGCCGGGCTCCCTCCGATGCGGCCGCCGCCAAGCCGGGCTCCCTCACGCCGCAGCCACCAAGCCCTCCCACGCGCTTGCTTTCCGCCGCCCGCCGCCAGCCTCCGACGCCGCCACTCCTCGCCACGCCAGTTCCTCCCACGCCGCCGCCTCCTCCCACGCCGCCACCAAGCCCTCCCACCGTGCCGCCAGCCAGTCTCCCGCCGCCAGCCCTAATCCCACGGCCGACGACGGCGCGCGCGCCGCCGCCCTCCCACGGCGAAGCGCCTCCCCAGACACCCCGACGATCGAGCGCCGCCAAGCCTTCGACGGGCCACGCCGTGGTCAGTGCAAGCTTGTCGACAAGGCGGTCACCTGCATCTCTTCCCATATGAAGCATCCACGCTTGTCGCTCATCACCCTCGGACTTCCATCATGGAGTGACCACGGTTTGTATTGGGTTTTGTCGCATTGTCGGACAAGCACGTGAACTTGTCTCTACCGAAGTTTAGAAGGTTGAATTAGAGTCCAGCTAAGTTTTTTCACCGATTGATATCTATAATTGGTTTCAGATTATGTTTTGAACATTGAATCGAAATAATATGTGGTTGATTTGGTGTTAGTTCATTTTGCTCCGTTGTTGGGAGTGAATTCGTGTTAGTTCATTTTGCTAAAAGTGTGAACCATCTCAAGCTCTTGCATCGCGAGGGTCGCTACTATCGGCAAGTCAGCTCGTTGACTCATTTTGTCGACATCGATGAATCCTTGCTTTGTCAGCTTGGTGAAGAGCTCTTAAGAAATTTGTGATTACTCACAAACATGAACTCGATTTGTGAAATGGCAATTGAAATGGGCAGCGGTTCTCAAAAGTCAAAACAATTACAGATCTTTCAATCTTGCAGTAATCGCCGCTGATGTAGGGTCGAGGATGCGCTTAGAGGGGGGTGAATAGGCGATTTACAAAATTCGATCGCCACTAATCAATTCGCTCTAATCAACCCCTATGTCAAAACCTACACAATTATAATGCAGGCGTTTATAAACTCGGTTTTGACAATTAAGGCCTAAATCAACTAGGCTCACTATGTGCACTATCTAAATTATGTCTCTACACAAGAATTGCTAAATTGATCAACTAAATAATACTAAGCAATTCTAATTCAAGCAATCAATAATATATCAAGAATGTAAATGCTTGAATGTAAAGGACAAGAGACAACCGATATTTTTCCGTGGTGTTCGGAGACATGCGGTCTCCCTAGTCCACGCTTGAGGCTAGCCCACACTTGGACCGCTCCGCCGAGCACCCGCCTCTTTCCACTAGTCGTGGTTTTTCACGCTATGCCGTAGGCTCAACCCGAACCTTCACAAACTTGCGGGCTTCTCACACCTCGAGAGCTCCACAAGACGACGCCACGCTGCCTAGGAGTCGGCAACCTCCAAGAGTAACAAGCCGCCCTTCGCTTGAACTTCACCGGCACAACAAATGCGCCCTTGGTGATCACCAAGTGCAACACATGCACAAGGACCTCACTCAAGTGCAACACATGCACAAGAGCCTCTCAAACCCACTCCTAATTGCAACACATGCAATTAGTGCTCACACTTAAGCTCAAGAAGCAAATAGAGGAGAGCAACACATGCACACACCTCCCACACAAAGAACAACAATCGCCCCAAGCCCCCAAAGGGGTATTTATAGCCCCTCATTAAGAAAACTAGCCGCTTGGGGGCTAAACGGGCAAAATCAAGAAAAGCGCGGTCGATGGGCTCTCGGCGGACCAGCCCTTCTCGCATCAACTGCCTGATTCGATCGCATGGCGGTTGGACCGCTCTCGGCCGTCACACTGATCGGTCGGTCACACCGACCATAGCCTTGCCGCACCGCCATGCAAACGCGAGAACGCAACGAAAAATCGACGCTGGAGAAAACGCGACCGCGAGGCGTCCGGTTGACCGCGGTCCGGCTGCCGACCGACTGACCCGGCCAGACCTCTCGGCAGCAACTGAACCTCCTCCTCTCGAAAAATCACACGGCACGAGGGCGGTCAGACCGCCTGCCGGTCCGTCGGACAGGCGGTCCGACCGCCTCACACCGGCCCGACACCAAGGCTTGGCCACACCGCCTTTATCGGCTGAATTCAGTTCCTTTGAAAACTTTCTCCGAAACCCAAACAACATTCTTGAGCCATTAAATGATCAACACATGATCACACACACGCAAAACACATTTGCACCAATTCAAACCCTGCTCAAAGAATTCAACCCAAATTATAAAACACATTTAGCAATGACTCAAGAACTATTCGCAAATCGATTAAGCTTAATCAAACTCGAGTTTATGAGATTAATCCCCCTAGCCATGTGAAGGTCAACACAAGACCCGGTCAACTTGCCAACACCCATTGCAAGCCCCACTCACATGCTCTCGGGATTCCAGACTCATTAACCTCAGTTTATTCGCACAACGAACTTGCCAATAACACAATAAAACCATTTCATACTTGAGCACTACTCTTTGCAACACATGCAAAAGTCTAGCTCCAAGCAACATCAAATCAAGATGCATGAACTCTCTAATTGCAACACATGCAATTCTCTAGTTTCATGCAACACCAAAACCAAACTTCACACTAAAACCAAATCACATGTATGAGCTCTCTACTTGCAACACATGCAAGCCTCTAGCTCCATACAACCACTTAAACACCAAATCAAACATATGTGCTTTCCACTCACAACACATGCGAGCCTCTAGCACATTCACAACCACAAACACTTAAATCATGCTTGAGCTCTCTCCTTTTGCAACACATGCAAAACTTAGCTCCAAGCAAACTCACGATTTTAGAAAGATGGTTTTGCGAACCAAAACGTGAAGCTTCAACTAATGCAACACATGCAAAAGTGAACTCCACGCAAAAGCCAACGCATTAGCTTATCCTATTTGCAACACATGCAAATCAAAGCATAATGCGAAAACCAAATGCATATACTCTTTCATCTTTGCAACACATGCAAATCAGAGCATAATGCAAAACAACCAAGCACAGACTTAACGCATTTGCAACACATGCCAAATGGTTAACTTATATGCAAAAACCAAATCAAATAAGATTTGAGCTTGAGTGAACGCGGATTGAGATCACCAACACATGATGAAGCTCAAACTATGGAACGACCCCTCTTAATAGCACGACGATAAAAACCTTAGACTCAAAGACTATAAAGTCCTTAGCCTATCTAATTATACCTTCGCCGCCGCGCGCAAGCAATCCCCTTTGGGGTCTTTATGATTATCACTTTGATACTCCCCCGTGATATCCACTCGACTCCACTTCGGGATCCACTCTTGACGCCCATCAACTCATGATGCCGTCCTTGTCCCGTTCTCATCATCTCATTCATCTTTGGACCTAACTCAAACATAACTCAAGAAACTTGTTAGTCCAAGATGCATGGTTGTCTCAATTATCTCTTGCACTCCATTAACACATAATGGATGCCTTTAGATCAATTGAGCACAACCTAAATCAATTGAAATGATTTAGTTGTGTCTTAAGTACAATAATGCAACTCATGCTTTATTATACTTAAGAACTATTCATTTGTCCTAATTAATCACAAAACACCATCAACACATGATGAAGTGTTCTTTAATGATTAATGAGACAAATGAACTCAATTTAAATTATCATTTAAATTGATATGAGTATATATCAACTACACAAGTTTTCATATACTCATGTTGATGAAAAGTAATGATCCATTATATGTAAATTGTATGGAAATGATCATTACTCTAAATCATCAACTATAGAATAAACTCCACATGTATATGTGCATAAATATGATTGACTTGGATATAATGTGCACATATTTACTTTGATCATATTGGAGTATATCCTATATTACCATGAGTATACTTATAACTAGGCAATTCAAATATATACTCAATGATTTAGTTTCTTTGTCTTGATCCTTATGTGTATCAATAAAGAATCGATCAATACAAAGAACTATCAAGTTAAACCACGAACTCCCCCTAAGTGTGTGCATCCATGTAGTATATGGATTGGGAAACATGATGCACATTTTGTGGTTAATATGACGGGGACATTCATATTTTAACTTGACTCCAAAGTATGCAACTAATACTAGAATGAATATGCAAACATACCTTGGTTTTCCATTTTTCAATGCGATGAGACTAATCAAAGATATTCTAAATAAACAAGTTAGTCTCAATATAAGATTGTCATTAATAACAATATCGCATTAGGGGATTAACTTAATATTGGATTTGTCATTAACACAAGATTAGATTTGTCATTAACACCAAAACCATAACTAATGAAGGTTGAACTTACAAGTGATGAGTTGTGTAAGAAGCTTTTAGCCTTTCATGCCCTGACACCTCCTTGAAAATTTACTTATATCTCGATAGGGATTGGGTGGTCGCTGCGGGTATTGAATGTGCAGTTTAAAATCTTGTCTCCGAGTATGACTGAAAGTCTGTAACTATGGCACATTGGTACTGGATGGTGATTGTGAGTAACAAACTGTAAATGCATAACACTGTTAATCCCATAGCGCAGACTGTCATTTATTTTTATCTTTTTCATATGGTGCTATACTTGTTTATTTGGCCTGAAGTGCCTAATCTTGATGTAACTCTGAACTTTGTTCGAAAACCCATTCAATATCATCAACTTTGAAACCGGGTATCATTCGTTTAATCCCTAAGATGGAATTATGCATAGATTTGTATTTGTCAGTTGTATTATAGTTTATAGAACTATGCACATTTTTTTCATGTCGATCTCCGAAAGAAAAAGAGGCAAGCATGATAACTCTGCTCGCTTAGCATCCATTTACCCCCTTTTGGAGAAATATTTAACGTCAATCATCACAAACACACACACACAGAGCATGGTTACTTGATTACAAAGACAAATAGAGCCATGTTCAGGTTCTAGTTTCCTATTTTGATGGCAGCGAAAAACCGCATCCACAATTACATCAAATGCTCACATAGCATTGTCATATGATATTGCACCAAATGCTCAGATAGCATTGTCATATAAAGCACTGAAAAAGCTAAAAAAAATTGCGAACGATAGAGAAAAAAAGAGACAGGTCCAGAGAAAATAGCATCTCATTATAGTGCTCTTATCTGTTTAGGAAAGAACAGTGTACTATATTATATTTTCAGCTACATACATAATAAATCATTTGAACTTTAAATCCAGAAATGTTCCACAGTTGAGCAAATGTATTGACTATTGACAACCTGGTCCTCTTAGGTAATCCTTAATACTCTGTAAGCATGTCTTCACTATTTTCGTGATATTTCTTCTGAGGATCACATAATTAAGCTTGTACAATTAAGCAGAGCACTTGTGATCTTTAATGTCGGCCTAATCATGTAATGCGAACAATATCTAATATTAGTTCTTGCACCGGACAAAAGCAATGCGTAGGCCACCTAAAGCCAGCAAGCGACAATAGAAAAGGTAAACATCGCAGCAACTCAAGAACTGAAGATATGCAGATTACCAAGTACAGTACTGTGTTTTGCTATCATCTTAAGGACACAGCTCCAATGTGGAAAGTTAAGTGTAACAATTAAGGATAGGTATGAAGTTCAGAATTCAGAGTACGTAAGTTGAGCAAACTCCATTCGACCTTAACATTTTTCCCTACAAGTTTCTTAGGAATTTTTAGAAAAAAAAGCTTCTAGTTTCTGGTTCATCACATATACAAAACTTAAAGAGCTTTGGCTGAACAGATATGGAGAAAGAAACATATGGAGATCTCAAAATACATAATATAAGAATATGCTTCTAAAAGCACATGAATACTCCATCTGGACCATCCAGTCACAAATAAATGAAAACCATAAATTGATAAGTACCTGTACCATGTGGACTTTTTAGGACAATTGCAACTATCATGAAAACCTAGCTCATTGCATAATTTGCACAAGCGTGCAGCCCTCTGATTTTTCTTTTTCTTCTCATATTGTTTTTGTTTCTTTCCTTCCTTATCGAAGTGCCCATGTATTCTCTTAGCTCTACCTTTTGTGTAGATATCGATTCGCGCAGTATGTCAATCTGGGTAGGAAGTCGGGTACCAATGAACCCTCCACCTCTTCAAGATCCGCTTTGTTGGTTATCGTAGCTCTTGCCTTACTTCACTAAAAAACTCGAATTTATTTCTAACAATTTGCACAGCTTCCACCGAATGCCCAAATTTTTGGAAGATATCTTCTATGTCCTTGCGATCCGAGAAAACATTTTTCTCGATCTCTACCTCTAAAGATGAATTTTCTTTCTCCTCCAACACGTGTCCTCTCGAGTCAAATACGATCTCCTCTTGTAATTTTTGTCCACCTATCCAAGATGTAGTGAGCGGTAACTCATTTAGCTTTGCACCTCGTAACACATTTATAATGTGGCTGCAAGGAATTCCATACATTTGAATAACATGCAAGAGCAATTGGCAATCATGGTGCTAGTATCAAACGGACTTCTCTTACCTTGGGACTATCATCGCTTATGCATATTATTTTTAAATTGCCTTCTTTACTAATGCTGTCAACAACACAATGGTCCCTACAAGTAAGAACTTGATTCTGGAATTCTAAGAATTTGGAATGTGTGAAAACCTCACTTGCATGCTTCTCTAACAACCATCCTGTCTTTAGTATAGGTGACGTGTTGAGGCTATCATTACCATGTGTCAGTTCCATCTCTCTTTGTTCTTCCACTGCTGTGTCGAACCGAACCCAAAACTCAACCAATGTATGCTTATATCCAATGAAATGGTTGAAAAAAGAGTTTGTACTCTCTGAGCTTGAGGTTGCCCTCAGAATCCCTCCCAAGAATATGTCTCTGAAGTAAGCTGGTATCCAAGATTCACGAATGCGGTACCGGTTAGCCAACCACTCATTACTTTCCAAGCTAAAATCAGCAATCATTAATGACCACTCTAACTCAAACTCCGCACATGTTTCTGAGGAATATACACATGAGTTCATACGTTTGTAAAATACAGGATTTTCCCTCACTTGTGGACCTACCTTCTCTGGAAGCTTCTTCAATATGTGCCACATGCATAATCTGTGCTTGCTTTCTAGGAAAACAATGGAAATTGCTGCCTTTATACTGGGATCTTCATCAGTAATGATAAGCCTAGGTGCAGTTCCTCCCATTGCTTTCAAAAATGTACCGAACAACCATATGTAAGAATCAATTTTTTCATTAGAGATCAATGCAGCCCCAAACAGTACACACCCACCATGATGATTTACTCCCGTGAATGGTGTGAAGATTATGTTGTATTTATTAGTGCTATATGTAGAATCAAAAGAGACTAAATCTCCAAAATGGACATAGTTCTTTCTGCAAGTAGTGTCTGCCCAAAAGACGTGCACCACCTACCCTTGTCATCAACAACATAGTCAAAATAAAACGTTGGATTGCAAGAATTCTTTCTAGCAAGATTATCAACAAAAAGTTGTGCATCTGAACATGTTATACTACTTCTCAAGCTAGCATGGTAATTTTGCAAGTCTCTTTTTGTGCATCCCACATTCTGAAAACCACCATCACTAACACGAAGATATCTATATGCCAAGGAGGTGCCAATGCTAGCTTTATGGCAATCAAACAATGTTGTCTTGGCCTTCTCACTTACTTCTCTATTTGACCATATATAATGTTTCTTGGATGGCGTGTGCATGCATAGGTTGGAACTTAAATATTGTGTATTTATTTTCCTTAGTAAGTTTGATAGCAATCATGGCCCCACATCCACACCTAGTGAGTTTTTTTATCGCGTTTTCTCTTACTTTTGGAATGCAACTTCCCTTCACTCTATTCATCACGATAACCTTCCCTTGAGCAATAAAACCTTTTCCATAACACCACATCATTCACCTTTTTCTATTGTCCAACACGAACTGGAAATCCAGCTAAATGGGCATAATCTTTGTAAAACGTCTCAACGGACTTCACATCAGGAAACTCCATCCCGACGGCCGGCACCATCTCAATAGGCAATTCCGGTGTGCATGTTATCCCCTACAAAAGAATAGATTCATTTTCATCATATAATTCTTACAATCATTTTTGTAAAACAGAATATAGATTATAGCTGCCCTTACACAGAATGGAGGAGCGCATTTTTTCGATGTACTAAACCCATTATCACTGCATGAGGGTGCCTTACAAACATCATTGTCGGCCACCAATGCTGAAGGCGTATGCACCAATATAGGAGTATCATTACACGTTCTTGCCATTATAGGATTGTGCACCTCAGAGGCTGGCGATGCAATCTGGTCGACAATTCCCTGTAAACTGTGTCCGTTGCATGAGGGAGACACTGGTGTCATCATCCGTAAGGACAAAAACAAGTCGTGAAGGGTACAAGCCGGTGATCGACGTGTTGCTTCGTGTCGCCGGGCGGCGACAAGACTGGGAAGCGCTGGCGTGCAACTTGCTCGAACCAAAGACACGCCCGCCTGGCTGGCGCGCGCCACCGGACGTTGGGGCGTCTTGTGATCGACGTGTTCCTTCGAGGGAGGAGGCAGGGCGGCGTGGGAGGGCGCAGCGCGGGAGGGCTTGGCGGCGGCAGCGTGGGAGGAGGCAGGGCGGCGTGGGAGGGCCTGGCGCGTGAGGCAAGGGAGCCCCGTGGCATGGGAGGGCTGGCGCGTGAGGCGAGGGAGCCCAACAAGCGCCGGAGGAACTGGGCGCGGGAGGGCTTGGCGGCGCGCGTCGGGAGGGCGTGTCGGCGTGGGAGGGCTTGGCGGCTACGACGTCGGAGGGAGCCCGGCTTGGCGGCGGCCGCGTCGAAGGGAGCCCGGCTTGGCGTGTGAGGGAGAGGCAGGGACGGGTTCTGGGTTCAGATCGACGTGCTTTGGAGTTTTGTTTCAACGTTGATTTTGTTCCAGCGTTGATTTTGGAGTTTATACAGGGGGTTTAGTGCATATTAGCATAAGTGGATGAGTGGAATCCCACCTTTATACATCTGAACCATCCAAAAAAGATCCAGTGGCCCAGGTTGTTAGTTTTCAAGTTTGCATCAGAGAGAAGGTTTGCACCAAATACGCCGCCTATATATATGTATGTATGTATATATATATATATGTATGTATGTATATATATATGTATGTATATGGGGGCATATTTGGTGCAAACCACCCTTACGGTGAAAACTCCGTAAAAACCACCTGTAAAAGTTTTGAAAAATTCTCAAAAAATTACCATATGTAGGAGAGCTGAGCCTCTACAATCTTGCAAAATTTGAAGATGAAACTCAATAGCATTTGAAAGATATGAAAAGACAAATTCAGTATAAATAGAAAATTTTCACTGTTTAGCACTATTTATTTTGCTATTTGTCTTTTTCATATCTTTCAAATGCGATTGAGTTTCATCTTCAAATTTTGCAGGATTGTAGAAGCTCACCACCCTTACATATGGTAATTTTTTGAGAATTTTGCAAAACTTTTACAGATGGTTTTCATGGAGTTTTTATGGTAAAGGTGGTTTGCACCACATATGCCGCCATATAATATAAGACAAATTCAGTATAAATAGAAAATTTTCACTGTTTAGCACTATTTATTTTGCTATTTGTCTTTTTCATATCTTTCAAACACGATTGAGTTTCATCGTCAAATTTTGCAGGATTGTAGAGGCTCACCTCCTCTACATATGGTAATTTTTTGAGAATTTTTCAAAACTTTTACGGGTGGTTTTCACGGTAAGAGTTGTTTGCACCATCCTATATACACCCGGGAGTAAAAGATATTTTTCATATATATATATATATATATATATATATATATATATATATATATATATAGAGAACACACTACCAAATCACATTTAAATATGCTTGAATAAGGACGCACATGCAATGGGTTGACCATCTTGCTCGTTCGGCTAACAATAAACTGGTTTCTTACTCTGCGGGATTCTCTGTACCAGAGTGGCAAAGTTGCTCAGTAAAACACTAGCAAGGTCCATGGTCTCTGTACTTTGATAGTTTGATGTCTCAAGCTTAACACTGAACACAATGACTGCCTGCTCTAGTCGGGAGTCGGGACCGCCGGCTCGTCTATGAACTATATATACATACCCCGCTTGATCTCTAAAGAAAAAAGGGCATGGAGCGCGTGCGACGAGATCCGACTCGGGAGAGGAGATGGAGTCGATGGACATCTCCGTGCCTTGCATGCGCGGCTTCACCGGGTCCGACACGGAGGCGCTCATATCGTCGCCTCGTCGGCGTCCAACTCGAACGGATTTGAGCAGCATTCTCGCGATATGGATGTGTGCTACGTGACCGTTTGCTTGTTTCACGACACTTGAGGTGCAAATGCACCAGATCCATTATTGTGAGGATGAATGTGCTAACAAACGAAAGTTGTGTTGAACAGTCGACAGTCCAACTACAAGTCTACAAAGGACATGATAGAGCGAGAGTTGACTTTGGGCACTCCCCATGAAGATTACAAGAGCAAGAACTTGACTAATTAACGACCCAATTACCATCGATCGACAACAACAATTGTTGAAGCAAATCACCTTCATTGTTGAATCTTCAGGCCTCAAAGTATTCCAAGGTACTCTGAACTCCACCGGCAACAGACCCTGAAACGGCAACAACAGAGCACCTACAAAGAAAAACACCAGCCAGGCAGGGGAGGAATAATCTGCGCAGAGCACAGAGCATTCAGAAAAGAGAGCAACTACCCAACGGTATACCGTTGCAACGGTATAGCATGTTTCATTAGTTTCACGGGTAAGTTTCATTGCTAGGTTTCACGGGTAAGTTTCATGATGTTTCACGGGTAAGTTTCATCAGGTTTTCGAGTTTCACAGATAAGTTTCAACCAAAGTTTCATGTTTCACGGGTAAGTTTCATCCTATACCGTTGCAACGGTATACCGTTGGTTAGTTTTTCTGTTCAGAAAAATGCAAATACTTTTGCGATGCATCTACTGCCTGCATCTTTTCTGTATTTCTCCTTGCTTATATAATGGAAAGAAGTCTAACTTAGTTACAATTGACTCGGTTAACAGATTGCAATCTAAACAAACTCCACTTCTGGCTAGATAAGTTTTACTCAACAAAAAAAGACTCCGTATTCCAGACGCAACACTATAGCTATTCCGGCACATTGCCGATACTTCAACTTACAAATACTCCAGGACGCAGACTCCGAATATAATCAAAACAAGCACTCCTGAAGCAAAACGAAAATAGAAAATAGACTAGAACAAGAATATCTCAACATATCTTCCCCTTAATCTTGTTCCTTTCCACTTACTTGTATTACTCCCAGTTTCTTCCGCATATCGGTGAACTTCAATCTTCCAAGCTGTTTTGTTAAAATATGTGCCACCTGGTCTTGTGTTGAGATGTATTCAACTTCAATTTCTCCCTTTTCAACATAGTCTCGTATAAAATGGTACCTCATATCTATGTGCTTGCTCCTGTCATGGTAAACTGGATTTTTACTCAATGAGATGGCCGATTTGTTATCAATCTTCAATACAGTTTTCAACTTCGATTGTTCCAGTAAATCACCCAGCAACCTTCAGAGCCACATGCCTTGACAGGCTCCAGATGTTGCAACTATATATTCTACTTCGCAAGAAGACAATGCCACTAGCTTTTGCTTTTGAGATGTCCAGCTTACCAAGCTATCACCAAGAAAGAATGCTATCCCCAAAGTGCTTTTCCGATCATCAAGATCTACGGCTAAGTCACTATCGGTGTAGCTCGTTATAACAGCTTCTCCCCTATTCTTCCTTATGTATTCACACCCAAACTTGATAGTTCCTTTTACATACTGAAGTATTTTCTTCACTGCTGCCATATGCAATGTGGTTGGTGCCTCCATGAACCGACTTACAACTCCAACCGCATATGCTATATCAGGACTAGTATTGATCAAATACCTCAAGCTTCCAACTATGCTCCTATACACAGTCGGATCAACTGGAGGATTTGGGTTTTCCTTGCTCATTTTGAGCCATTCTTCCATCGGGGTTGCTGTGGGGTTGCAAGTCCCCATGCCACAACTTTCCAATACTTTCTGTGCGTATGATGATTGAAACAACGTGATGCTTTCTGGTTATTGATGAACCTCAATGCCAAGATAATATGACAACAGCCCCAGATCACTCATTTTGAAACACTTCTTCATTTGGACTTTGAACTTTTCAATCTCTTGAGTGTTTGGACCTGTTATAATCAAATCATCAACGTATATGCCAGCAATCAAGCTCTTCTCTCTGCTACTCCTTTTGTAGATAGCATGTTCCAGAGAGCATCTCACAAACTGAAGAGAGACTAATTTGCTGTCCAATTTTGCATTCCACGCTCTTGGAGCTTGTTTCAAGTCGTAAAGTGCCTTCTTGAGCTTTAGCACTTTTCCTTCTTCTCCTTTTTTCTCAAATCCGGGTGGTTGGGCCACATAAACCTCCTCTGTCAGCTCCCCATTTAGAAAAGCCGACTTCACATCCATATGATGTATTTCCCATGACTCTTGGACAGCTAGAGCAATTAGCAATCTTATCGTTTCGATTCTTGCCACCAGAGCAAACACTTCTTCATAATCTATTCCAGATTTCTGCACATAGCCTTTAGCAACAAGGTGAGCTTTGTGCTTGATGATTTCTCCCTGCGGATTCTTTTTCACCTTGAAAATCCACTTCAATCCTATAGCCTAATCGGTAGCTCAGTCAAGGACCACGTATCATTCTCTCAAATTGATCTGATCTCCTCTTCCATGACACATGTTTTGAGGCTTCTTCGTAGTTTCTTGGTTCTTCCACACTGAGCAAACACAGGTTGAGATCCTCAGCTAGTTCAATAGGACTTGTCTCGGCATATATTTCTTGCAGAGATCGCATTTTGTGTGGGGTGTGGAGGCAGCACTGCTTGGTTTGGGTGAAGGAGACTCCAGAGACATCTCGACCTGTGCAGATGAGGACATTCCACCTATTGCTTCATCATGACTCACCGGCAGAGGAGATTTATCAGCTTCGAGATGATCTGCACTTATCTCAGGTGATTCTTGTGTATGGTTCTGTGTCTCATCTGAAACAGGAGGGTATTCCCATAAAAACGTGCTGTCATTTGAATCACCTGTGGCTTCCCAGTTCCACATCTTTTCTTCCTCAAACAATACATCTCGGGTTATATGAACGCAATTACTCTTTGGCTCATAAACATGATATGCCTTTGATCCCTCGGCATATCTGATGAAAACCATGGGTATGCTGCAATCATCAAATTTCCGCAGTCCTGGCCTAACCACTTTCACATGAGCAAGACAACCAAAAGTTCACAAAAGATGTACCTTCGGTTTCCTGTGATGCCATGCCTCAAAAGGTGTTTTCCCATCCAGACTTCTAGTCGATGATCTATTCAAAATATATACTATTGTTTTCACAGCTTCTCCCCAGAAATTTCCTACCACCGACTTACTCTTCAACATGCTTCTCGCCATTTCCACAACGGTTTGGTTTCTCCGCTCCACCACGCCATTTTGTTGCGGTGAATACGGTGCTGTTGTGAGCCTTCTTATTCTGGCTGCATCATAGTGCTCTCCAAATTCAACAGAGATGAATTCTCCCCCTCGGCCTATACGAAGAGCTTTGATCTTCAACCCCTTTTCGTTTTGAACTGCAGCTTGAAATTTCATGAAGCACCTTAGCGCCTCTGAATTGTTTTTGAGGAACTCCACCCACATGTATCTGCTGGAATCATCTACCAGAAGCATGAAGTATTAATATCCAGCAGGTGTCGCCGGCACAATTGGACCGCACAGATCGCTGTGTACAAGTTCTAGCAAGTGCTCAGCTCGATATTTTGTTGGTTATGGGAATGGCCTTCGGTGATACTTGTCTAGAGAGCATCCAACGCATACTTGATCTGGGTGATCAATCACCGGTATCCCTTCTGCCATCTTGTTTGCACCAAGCTTTCTTAAAGCCCGAAAATTCAAGTGGCTGTAACGACCGTGCCATAGCCATGCCAAATTACTCGCCTTCATCATCAAGTAGATTGGATCGGTTACCTCTACATCCAGAACATACAACTGGTTCATTGATCTTTTTACATGATCTACCAGGGTTCTGTTGCTATCATATATGCTCATGTAGCCATTCTCTATAAGCACCTTGCTACCATACTGATCTAGCTGACCGAGACTGAGTATATTGCTCTTCAATTATGGTATATAATACACCTCTGTCAGCAGTCTGTGCTCTTGATTTTTGCATTTCAAAATCACTGAGCCACATCCTTGAATGTCAACATATGAGCCATCTCTGAATTTTACTGAACCTTTCACGGATTCATCTAGTTCAGCAAACATGCTTTTTAAACCCACCATGTGATTACTTGCACCAGTATCAAGGAACCATCTTCTTTTTGGGCAATCAAGCCCTTCTTCATCCTTCGCTGATTGATCTTCTTTGCTCTCATTAAGCAATACGGTTGCACAACCAGCCTGTGCAACAATCTTGCGTTCTGCTACTTCAGCCAGCATCAAAGCGGGTTCCAAATCTTCTTTCTTCTCTGCATAATGGGCTCATTTTCGTCTTGGTCTGCGACACTCACTCCGAAAGTGTCCAAACATGTCACAATTAAAACATTTGATCTTTGTTTTATCAAACTTCTTGAGCTTCCTCTCATCACCTTCATCTCTTTGGCCCTCATCATGGTCACGTCCTCGTCGACCATCTTCTTGATCACGCCGCGACCTCGACTATGACCTCGTCCACGGCCACGGCCACGCTTTCGACCATTGAAGGTCCTTGAGGCACCTGAGCCGGATGCTTCATGTCGGTGTACTTTGCACCGGGGTACCCTCTCCGCCGCAGAAGCAATAGGCCCAAGGAGTGGCCTGGCTTAGTTTGGCGAGAAGCCCACGCGGCCCCCGAAAGCGATCTAGCGGTCACGCCGCCTTTCGAAGCGGCCCACGTGGTACCTGGCGGCAGCCAGCGATTATGCCTCGCTCATTGGCGAAAGCCTATGCGTTTCGGCGAAGCGGCCACGTGGCACCTGGCGGTAGCCGGGCGATCATGTCCCGCCGTAGGCGAGAAGCCCACGCGCCACTGGCGAGCAATCTGGCGGTCACGCCGCCGGGCGAGTGGCTCCACGTGGCACCTCGGCGCAGCCGGGCGATTATGCCTCGCTCATGGGCGAGAAGCCCACGCGCCTCGGCGGCGATCTGGCGGTCATGCCACGCCACGGCGAAGCGCCCACGTGGCTGTGAAGTGACTCGATGAGTGGTGGGCGTCTGGGCCCCCTTGTCGAACCACGAAGGCAACGAAGGAATGGGGAAGGCTTGTCTCAAGTCTCCTCCCTAGCACCCCATGTCAGGGTCATTAATTGTAAAGGATTCAGCTTTCGACACGACGACGGCTCATCCCTCTGACACCTCTTACCAAGCCCGTCGCAGGAGCATCGTGTCCCGGGTAAACCGGGCGAGGCCTCTCACCAACATTAAATGTAGTTCAAAGGATAAGGCCACGGAGGCGTATGTAATAAATGAGTCGTGGGTCGACGTGGAAACTGGAATGATGGGTGTAATTAATGTGTTGTAGATAAGCATAGCGTCCCCTTCTCCCTTGCCCGGGTCGGCTCGCCTATATAAGGGCGCCCTGGTGCATGGAGAAGGGGGGCTGGGCAGACCAACTGCGTAGAGAAAGGAGTAGAACACACAGAGTAGAAAGCCGTTGTAAACACCCTCACACTTCACTAACAAAGATCAAGCAGGACGTAGGGCTATTACCCACTCTGGGGGCCCGAACCTGGGTAAATCCATCGTTGAGAGACATTAGGGTTTCCAGCCATGAAGATGCCCTCTACCGAACCATAATTTCTGTCCAAGGGGTAGCCTACTCTGTTCATTGACGGGATCTTGTCAGGCGAAATACGCCGACACTTCAGAACTCTTCTTCTCGCTTGAGTTCAACACCTCCCATTGCGCACGGGCTAGAAGGAGTTGCTCACCCTCTTTTCCACGCCGCCTTCCTCGGGTGCTCTCCTCAAACGCTCTCAGGCGTCCAAAAGCTTCCTGTAGAGTCATTGATTCGATGTTGCCAAATTACTCAATGACTCCAATGATTTGTGAGAACCGATCTGGAACAGCACTGAAGAGTTTCTCCACAACCACACTTTCTTTCAAGTCATTGTCGAGGGATCTTAATTCCCCAATAAGAGCATTCAGCCTGTGTGAGAATTCAACAATATTCTCATTCTCTTCCATGATCAATCGATCATATTGCCTCTTCAAAATCTGTATCCAAGCCTTCTTAACTCGTTCTTCTCCAATGCATGTCTCCCTTATGGCTTCCCATGCCTCTCTTGCTGAGTTCTTTCCAACAATGGACATCATTACTTGATCTAGAATTGCCTGGGATATTGCAGCGAAGGCGCCCTGGTCAATCTCCTCTTCCACTAGTTTATCGCCCTCAATCGCTCTCCAAACTCCAAGCGATCGGAGAATGATTTTCATCTTTATGGCCCTCAAGCCGTAGTTGGTATCATTAAGCATCGAATACTGAATCGGAATCCCCTTCGACATGACCTTGCTGTTGGATGCCAACAACTCGCCGCCAGCAGGTCTTCCTGACATTGCTTCTTGTTCTTCTGTTCTTGCTCAAGGTTGACATCCTTTATTTGATTTGAGACAGATTGAGCAAGGCTCTGATACCAATTATTGAAGCAAATCACCTTCGTTGTTGAATCTTCAGGCTTCAAAGTATTCCAAGGTACTCTGAACTCCACCGGCAACAGACACTGAAACGACAACAACAGAGTACCTATAAAGAAAAACACCATCCAGGCAGGGGAGGAATAATCTGCGCAGAGCACAGAGCATTCAGAAAAACGCAAATACTTTTGTGATGCATCAACTGCCTGCATCTTTTCTGTATTTCTCCTTGCTTATATAATGGAAAGAAGTCTAACTTAGTTACAATTGACTCGGTTAACATATTGCAATCTAAACAAACTCCACTTCTGGCCAGATAAGTTTTACTCGACAAAAAAAGACTCCAGACGCAGCACTATAGCTATTGGGCACATTGCCGATACTTCAACTTACAAATACTCCAGGACGCAGACTCTGAAGATAATCGAAACAAGCACTCCTGACGCAAAACGAAAACAGAAAATAGACTACAACAAGATTATCTCAACAACAATCAAAAGCATACGAGATCATATTCATCTGAATTATCCTTGATGTTTCCCATGGGATTGCATGCCCTCGAACCGGCTGATCCTGAAGTGCCGGAGCTCCACACCGGCCTCCGCCGCGTCCTTGCCTCGCCGTCGACGGCCAGCTCAGCCAAGATCCTCCCCACGGCCGGCCCCATCTTGAACCCGTGCCCGGAGAAACCGGCCCCGACCACCACGTCCTCGCCGAACTCCCCGCCGAGGAAGTCGATCACGAAGTCCTTGTCCGGCGTCATGGAGTACATGCACGACTGGCGGACGACAGGTCCGCCGGTGGTCTCCACGTGCTCCGGCATGAAATCCTCAATCCACCGGGCGACGCGCGCCGCCACGTCCCCGCCGCCGGTGACCCAGTCCCTGCTGTCCGGGTCGCACGGCGGCCCACTGTCGTCGTTGATCTTGATCAGGCCCGGGAGCTCCAGCGACGGCGTGCTGTACACGTGCGGGTCGCCGTAGCTGGAGAACGTCGGGAAGCCGGACTTCGCTGTGAGCTCGTGTTCGCGGCCGGGCTTGATCTTCCAGTACAGGGTGAGCATGTGCAGCGGTTGGATGGGGAGCTCCACTTCGGCGACGGACTTGACAAGCTTGCTGGTCCAGGCGCCGACCGTCACGATGCACTTGGCGCCGTGGAACTCCTCGCCGTTGCTCGTCTTCACCAGGACCCCGGCTTCTCCTTCCTTCCTGACGATGTCGATGACCTCCGTGTTGTCCCTGACGACGGCGCCCTTCTTGACGGCGAGCGCCTGGAACATGGCCACCCCCTTGGTCGCATTCAGCACACCGCCGCCGAGCTCGCTCACCGCCGTCACCCACCCGTCCGGGACGTGGAACGCGCCTCCCCACCTCCGGGCCACGTCCACCTCTCCCGCGCCGGCGTTCCTGACGGCGGCGAGGAGCGAGGCGTTGCCGCGCGGGCCCATGGAGAAGTGCGGCGTAGGGGTGAGCACGCGGTAGCCAGACTCGTCCTCGGCGTCGCTCCATAGTTGGCGGGCAAATCGGACCATGGGCGGATAGTGCGCCTTCGGGTAGGCGTCGCGGATGGTGCGTGACTGGCCGTGCGAGGAGCCGAGGTGGTGGAGCAGGTCGAAGCGCTCCAGGAGCAGGACGCGCGCGCCACGGGACGCCGCCGCGTGCGCCGCGCAGCTGCCCATGATCCCCGCGCCCACCACGATCACGTCGAAGTCGAACCGGCGATCGACGCCGGCGGCGGCTTCTGCGGCCATGGCGCGAACACTAGGTTTGCTGTGAGCTGTTGCTTTTTGATGCACTAGGAAGTGAGCAGATGAGTTCTCCAGTTAAAAGAGTGGCATGGTGAGCTCACAAATGGGTTGGTGTGAAACTTGCGAGACAGCGAGAGCGATGTTGGCAAATGAATTCGTAACTATTTTTTCATTACCAGGGAGACTTAGATACACTACCACGAGCTCTAATACAAACACGGGTGCATCTCTTAGCGCAGCTTAGAACGACGGAGCCGAAACCGAGACACTGAGGTTCTCCTAGGCACCCCCTTTAATTTTATAGGTGCTACCAACTCCACCACCTACCATCCACTAACCCACCTAATCAGTTATTATATAAGATTGTTGAACGAAAGACGTCTTCTTTCTTTCTCATATAATCTGGATTTTTTCTATTCGAATATCGGATCGGATATTCGGATATCAGCATGGCTTAGGCCATTTTCACTATATTTTTTCTATGTCAACCCATTTATATTATTAACATTTAGTTGGTTCTATTGATTCTTAAATAGTATATTCTTTCTACGATATTTGTTGAGTTTGATTGATATATAATTTATTACTATAGTCATGTACTCATATGGTTTTAATTCAATATATATTACTCTATATATGCGTGTATTATCTGTATATCTTTATTCGTTTCCGACCCGAATCCGTCACACATCTGTCCTATATCCGTATCCCGAATAACCCGAATCCATATCTGTATCCGCTAGCCCGTATCCGATTCTGAATCCGAGAAAAAAATATGGATTAGCATACGGGAAGAGCAATATCCACCCGTATCCGACCCGTTTTCACCCCTATGTGCCACTGATTGTCAAATCATCAAAAAAAAAAAAGGTAAATATTGACAACGTAAGGATTAGGTTGATGCAACATTCTACGAAACTTCAAAACTCGAGAAAACAAATAGAGCCGTTTATACTTTTACCGGCCGCCGGCTGCTAAGAAGGATTTTACCGTAAAAAAAGATGGAGATATTATTAAGGTCCCAATCATGCTATATCAAGTATCAAATTAAGTTGATGAGTCTTACCTGAGCATCCTGCTATATTAATACTCCCTCCTCCGGACACAAATAATTATCGTTTTCGACATCGATATGGTCTTCAAAACATAATTTTAATTACTACTTTTTATTATAATATATTTATAAAACTCAATAAAATTATAATATTATAAAATTACTTTTCGAGACTAATCCACACATATAATTTTCATTTATCTAATTTAAATATTTCAAATAACATTATAAATATCAATGTTTTAAAAGTCTGATTGTACCTATATTTAAAATAACAACTATTTGTAATTGGAGTGAGTGCTATGGAGTACTATGTTTATTAGTTTTCGCACTGTGCTTGCATGTTACTGCCGACGCTAGTACTCTTAGCATGCTTAGGTCATTGCTTACGGAAAGATCGATCAATGGAAACAACCTCATTTTTTTCCTAAAAGGTTCGTAGTAGCACTACTACTATATTACAGTAGTATATATTCGTATCTTCATATGACTCTTCTTTCTTGCTGTTTTCCTGTGTTCTTTACCCATTTTGTGACAAGCTTCCAAATATTCACGGCATATTTTAGTCAGTGAATCTTCAGGCCTGCTTCCCTAAGGGCAAGGCTAATAATAAAGCCAACTGCGGGCTTTATGTTGCTGACATATCATCTATAGCCAATCTAATAGCCCACCCATATAATAATTGGTTATATATACACACTGAGCATTAATACCTGGCCCATCTTCATCCTCTTATTCTCTCACCAACATTCTTAGAGCCCGTGCTGCAACCGGCTACTAGTCTGCACACTACTACGGAAAGGGCCTTTAGTACCGGTTCAAAACAGCCTTTAGTACCGGTTTTTGAACCGATACAGGCTATTCGGGACTGATGCTCAAAGGTATCAGTCCCGGTTCCCTCACCGCATCGATAGAGTATCGATGACGGTTCAAGTCACACGTGGCAGCGTCGGGACCCCGAGGATTGTCATCGATGCGGTTGGTGTCTCCAACCGGTACTGCTGAGACCCTCATCAGTACTGGTTGGTTTCTCCAACCGGTACTAATGTTTTGTGTGTGTGTATATATATATATGTATGTCTATTTCTCTAGTAGCTATTATATATGTGTGTGTTAAATCACAACTAATTAAAAGCACAGATAATCAATCATGCACTTTGCCTGATAATTAAATCACTGAACATCCATTAACAAAGTTAATTACATCTAATGTATTAAAATATGTACACATATTTGTTCTTCTGCTCATCGTCTAATGTATTACAATATATATGTACACAACTTTAATTACAACTTTAGTATTTCTTTTCCTTCTGTTCATCGGGATCTTTTACGCGCATCGCTCTTGCTAGCCGTAGATGTCGACCCCAACAGTTCACCGGTCCTTATCGAAGGGCCCCACTTGTTTAAATTTAGTTCGTGAAACTCGCCTTTTGGATTTACGACCTCATCGTAAATAAAGCCGACGAGTTGTTCTTGGATTGCTCTCACTCGTGCCGGCGAGAGTTCCGAACCTTGTTCCGCCAAATATTGAGGCACCTGTTGTTAAGTCATTAACTAATCAATACTTGAATTTGTACAAGATATAAGGAGTACCTATACATCATTAAAGTTAGTAATTATATTTACTCACCCCCTTGTTGCCTTTTAGCATGCGGTCGGCGGCTCCGGTTTGGGTGTACATAAACTCACATACATAGTAGCCGCATAAATTGTTACCCGGCGGCTGACTCAAGATCTGCGGTGGAAAAAATTGAAAGCGTGAAATGGATGCAAGGAAATTAAGTTAACTAACTAAAAAGCTAGCATCATGATATACGTACATGAGAGGCAATTGTAATGTCAAATTTCTCCTTGAATACGCCCACGTTTTTTGCACGGAACCGTGTGAATGCACTACATATGTGATTACGAATTGTACATGATTAGAATTTGTTTCAAATTGAAGGAAATAGAACTAGTACGATAATGAAAGGAACAAGAATTAATACCGGTTGAGCATGTCGATAAAGTTTTGATACTTTTTAACTGGTCTCCTTTGCGAGTCCATAATTGTGATCGAGCTACGATCTAGCTCGATCATAAGAAGAATCCAGTGAAAACTATACATAGATATGTCAACGTAGATAACTAATTAGTTCTAACATCGTGTTATGAAAAAGGAGTAGAACGAGGTGGTACGAAAACACGTACTCAAATGCATAGGCTAGATATATCTTTGACTTATTTTTTGACCCATTAACGCATTGAATATGTTAGTCTCTGTATCGCTTGGGTGGTCATTAACGGTTGTCCCGTTGATAACTACTGGGTCCATGAAACCTATGTCGAAAATACGTTCCTTTCGGCATCTTTGTATCTCCATGCTACATAAGAAATTAGTTAGGCTTGCAAGTTGGTATAGTACAAGGAAGTGCACGATAGTTTTTTGTAAATAATTAAGACACTTACAGAGTCCAGCAACCCATCAAGGACGTGCTGAGGGCATTTGTCTGGTATAGATCATATATGTAGTCCCATTCGACAAAAAATTCACCTTGCGAAAAAAATCTTGTTGCTTGTACTTGACAAATAACAATCAGAGACCATGCTTGGTCGCATCCAAGTACCATTCATGAAATTGCGCATCTTTGTCGTTAGTCAAGCTCCTCACGCGACCAATGATCCGCCCACTTTAAATAGCCATCTTACTTGGGCAAACTCAATCTTTGCCGTGCCTAATATTTGATTTGCGTCAAGGCCAGTTTCATCGAAGAATTGTTGCATCTCCTTACTCTTCCCCTCAGCTGACATCTTCTTCTTGGGGGCATTCCTTACTCAATGTGCGCTCGTAGTTTGATTGGCGAGGCATTTCTTTTTGATCCTTCAATTTTTTAATAGCCATCAAGCCTTTGTGAAATTCTTCTGTGCCAGGTTGAACCTTCTTCTCTAGTGACTTGGGTCTAAGAAATTTAGTTACCTCGCCTTTTACTATCTTCTTAGTCTCCTCATCGGTCATATCATATGGCATCTTCGGAACTGGACCCAGCTTCTTGGATTGGGTGGAGAACCCCGTCTTCTTGGGAGCTGTTGGCCGAGCTGGCTTGTTTCTCTTGGTCGGCGCCTTCTTGGGAGGAGACGGGCTTTTTGTGGCGCTTAGATGCGCGGGAGGTGGTGTAGGAGTCGGCGCCTTCTTGGGAGGAGACGGGCTTCTTCTGGGGCTTATATGCGCACGAGATGGTGTAGGAGATGGGCTTCTTGTTGGGCTTATATGCGCAGGAGGTGGTGTAGGAGTCGACGCCTTCTTGGGAGGAGACGGGTTTCTTCTCGGGCTTCTTCGCGGAGAGGACACGTCCATGTTATCTCGAAAAATTATGTACCGTTTGCGCCATAGGATGAAATTGTGTACTGCCTCTCCTAGCTTCATAGTCCCGACACCTCCAGGAATTTCGAGGTCAAGGTCCTCGTACCCTGGGCAGACCACCTCCACCGAGACCTCGGAGTATTATGACGGTATCTGTTGGCCATGGATAAGCTGCTCCGGCTCCAATGGGTGAGCCATGCCGTCGGCCGCCTTGAAGGTAAGATTCCGCGCTTGGACATGCAGCTCACAAGGTGTCCACTGCCTGATGTCGTCTACGGGATACTTGTCCAAGTCCGCTTCTAGCACCAACGGAAGCGCGCAGTGCTTCACGCCCGCCGGGGCCGATGATGTTAGGATTACTTGGAGGTTCTTGGCCCGCCTCGCTGTTGTTGGCTCAAGGCTAATTGCACCTCTCTTCGGATCTCTTCTTGCATTCTCTCCTGCTTTTGATTCAGCGTTCTTCAAGAGCACTAAGTCTGTTGTGTCTGCCGAGCCTTACTCCTCGCCCGACTCCTATAGGTCTCGGCGTCTGGCGAAACCAACCTTCCACGGGGCACGCCAACACCTCGTGTGCGCCTAGGGTGCTCGGATTTTGCAAGGCCCTTGTTAGCTCGCTCGTTCTCCTGCTTTGGCACGGTTACCCCGGAAGACTCTCGATGGATCTGTACAAGCCTTCCGCCACATCTCTTAGCACCTCCCAAACACAAAGACATTACGTTATCATCAAAGGCGCCGCCGTGAACATAGAACCAATGCTTTGCTCTGTCGGGCCAATCCATTGTTGCGAGTGCGACACCCTTCGCTAGCAGGTCCTGTTCCCTCTTCTCCCATTTGGGTATTGCATGGCGGTAACCACCAGGGCCAAGTCGATCGTGATAATTCTTCTTCTGTGCATTCAGTTTATTCTTCTCACTCAAATTTTGACCTTCGTCCGAAGTTTTGTAGTGCACGAACGCATCCCAGTGATCTTGCAACTTTGGGTGCTTGTTGAATTCGGGCGTTAGATTCTTCTTGATATACTCCGTGTTCAACTTCTTTTTATAAGTCTGGAATGCGATAGCCATCTTCTTGAGAGCGTAACTCTTCACCTTCTCTTCAGTCCCTTGGGGGAAGGTGAATGTCTCCTTCAAATCGTTCCAAAGCATGTTCTTCGTATCTTCAGGGACCTGATCCCATTTTGCTATGCTAATTGGCACATGGTCCCTAACGTGGACGCCGCATGCCGAATTGAACGGCCCAAGCGCCCCTGCGGGTGCAAGAGGTTGGTCGTTCTCGCCGATTTCGGTGACAACATGTCTTGCCTTCAACTTCTTGCTTGGACCTCGCTGACGTGATTGCCTGCTTGGTTGACTGATCTGAAAACATGGTATAATCCTGAACGGGTCAGAATGTTGGCTTAGCATGATAGTGGAACCGACTATCATGAACATGACTGATTGTTACCTCACCGGCCTCATCGTGCTCTGTAGCCTCATCGGCCTCGGTGGCCTCGATGGCCATGAGGGCGGGTTCAGGCTCCGCCGCCTCATGACCACCACATCCCGAAATCAAATTTCTCATAAATTCTTCTTGATCAAATCCTTCACCGTCCATCGTCGTTTCTTAGGCTAGAAGAAGCACTGAAAATTAACGAAAATAGATCACGTTTCATGTAAAGCTGATGGTACTACTCTAAAACGGCGTGGAAGACGGTGGGGAAGAGACGGTAGAAACTTCACATATACATAGAAATTTCACATATATCGACAAGTATACTTGTACATATACATACAAATCTCACATATACGTAGAAACTTCACATATACATAGAAATTTCAAAATTCGCCAGAAATTAGAATAATTCACATGATACATATACATTTGACATGATACATATACATTTCAAACTTCACATATACATACAAATCTCACATATACATAGAAACTTCACATATACATAGAAATTTCAAAATTCACCAGAAATTAGAATAATTCACATGATGCATATACATTTGACATGATACATATACATTTCAAACTTCACATATACATACAAATCTCACATATACATAGAAACTTCACATATACATAGAAATTTCAAAATTCACGAAATTAGAATAATTCACATGATACATATACATTTGACATGATACATATATTCTTTAGAATATTATTGCATTGCTCAATAAAAATAATGAATCATTTTTATTCCACACTAATATGATTTTCAAAAAATAAAATAAGGTTATAAATCACAACTAGAATGTTAGTAGTCTATTACACCAAAAAGAAAAGCAAGCGATCATTCCATGTCAACCAAGCACGTCACCTCATGGCTCCACCTCTCGATTATGGGACGCTCTCTTGAACTTGAACTTGCAGGGGCTGATCAAGAGACCCAGGACCTTCTCCAACGGCCGGCACCTGATGTCGCCGTTGGAGAAGGTCCTGGGCAGCTTGACCAGCTCCTGCAAGTTCAAAAACACTGCCGGAGAGCGTCCCCAGACACTAAGAGGCGGAGCCATGAGGTGACGTGCTTGGTTGATATGGAATGATCGCTGGTTTTCTTTTTGATGTAATAGACTATTAACATTCTAGTTGTGGATTTATAACCTTATTTTATTTTTTGAAAATCATATTAGTGTGAATAAAAATGATTCATTATTTTTATTGAGCAAATAAGCAATAATAATTTTTCTCAAGTTATTAGTCGCTGTTTCTTGGGCGCCGCCTCGCTAATTATTAATCGCTGTTCGACATATACTTGTTATTATCGATTGTTGAACTCATTTCTTCACTAATGGTCATTGTGAGTAGGTATATCAGAAGAGAACAACATACAAGTGCAAGTGCTAAAATTCTACATGGTAAGAGAAGCAAAGTAGTCACCATAATCATGCAAACACAACAATTCGACAAGCAATGTGAGAAAAAAGACAACTTAGTGATTGCCTCTACCACAGACTAGATAATATCAGTGAACAAAAGACTAGTAATTGAATCAACACCCAGTATGGATAGAAAACACAAGTGATGACACAGAAGTAGGTAGATGGACATATATGCAAGGGCAGAGCTCATCTCCCTGCCACTAGTCATCCAAAATGTCATACCAGCATCCTAAGTTCCTAACCCATACCTGATATCATTGCATCTAGAACACATTGCCAACACATCAGAGAGGGCTTAGAATCTTTACATACAATGTATTGTTATGAATTATCTTAAATCCTCCAATCTTCTGACCTCCATGCCTTTTAGATATGGCTCTAGAATTTGGCATTTCTTAACACTTTATAGCATTTATATATCCACTAAACAATAAGAATCTCAATGGATGAATGGTAAATGTTAAGGCAGTATAGCTAGGCACGTTAAACCTAGAAATGGAACAACACGTTCTAGGAAACTAGTACTTGATTCATAGGCTAATACAATTGCTATGTGAGATTTCCTGTAACCTAGTTTAGGATTAGTTAACCCTCGTGTGGCATTCATTTCCATATCCCAGTGAGGATGGCAAAACCGAATCAATCCGCAAGGTGAACATACATTGTACCGTCGGACGCGAGGAGGACGGCAGCAAGGTCGTCGGCGGTGAGGATGGCTGGAGACGACGGCGGCACGCGGTGGGGTGGTCAGAGGCGAGGACGACAGTGGCTCGCGCGCGGAGGCGAGGACGACGGCGGTGGGGTCGTCGGAGGCAAGGAGGATGGCGACGGTGGGGTCGTTGGAGGCGAGGAGGTCGTCGGAGGTCTTTGCAAACGAGCGGGAGGAGGAGGAGATTGGGGAACAATGGCGGGAGTAGAAAAAATTGGGGAAGAGGAGGCGGCGGGAGGGATTTATAGGTGCACCATCAGTCTCGGTTGGTGTATTCAATCGGGACTGATGTCTCATATCAGTACTGGTTGGATACACCAACCGGGACTGATGACTCACATCAGTCCCGGTTGAATACACCAACTGGTACTGATGGCTCAGCTTTTGGGAGCCCTAGGCACTATCAATCCCGGTTCGTGTGTTCAACCGGGACTAATGTCTCACAGTGCTTAATCGTTTCGTCTTCCTAGTGCTTGATCGTTTCGTCTTCCCAGTGCATCATTAGCAGAACAGAGAGGCATTTCGTTTCCTAATACAAATTCGCGCCTATAAGAACAGAGAGGCTTTTCGACGCCATCATCAGCAGAAAAACACTCCGACGCCATGAGCTCCACCCCACCGACAGTTCCTTCTCCAATGGCTCCTCCAAACAGCTCCTCCGATAGCTCCACCCCACCGACACCGCCACCTCCGCCCAAACCCGCCAGCATGCCCTTGCGCCAATGGCTGCGGCGCTACGTCGGCGCCATCTCCACGGCTGCTCTGCTTCCTTCGACCGGCGCCTCCGCCTCCACCCGCGCCCCTCCGATCGACTCCGCCTCCACCCCTGCCCCTCCGGCCGCCTCCGCCTCCACCCTCGCCGGGAAGAAGCGCCCCGCGCCGTCCTCCTCCTCCTCTGACGACGAAAGCTACGACTCGTCGGAGGGATATCGCGACGGCTGGGAGCTGGAGGATGACCCAGACCGAGCTGGCTCGAGCGAGGACCCGGATGGTCGCAACGAGGACTCCGCCGACTCCGACGACCCTCCGGCCTCCTTCGACGAGTAGCTAGTCTTTTGTAGTTAAAGTATTTTTGTAATGCTTCTTTTAATGTAATCTATAAAGCATTATAATGCTTCTTATAATACTTTTGTAATTATCTTCTTATAAATATAATGCAATCTACTACTTCTCATGCAATCCAGTAGTCTTTTTTGTATGGCGCGCATTTGTTGATTTCAATTGATCATCATAGACGGTTCTGTGTTCGTGCTAATCAGACATCGCATCACTACCGGTTGGATACACCAACCGGGACTGATGACTCACATCAGTCCCAGTTGAAGACACCAACCGGTAATGATGTGAAGAGTTACTAAAACTCAAAATAATTTTGGTGCCCTTACTGGTTGATAATAAATCTTCCTCCCCCTTGGCTAGCGCCGGGCGCTTGAGTTGCGGGGTCGCCCTGCCGTTGAGGTCTCGGGTTCGAGCCCCGCTCACGCCCCCTAGCCTTTCTTTTTCTTTATTTCTTCTTTTTTTATTTCTTTTTTATTTGCTGTTTAACGATTGTTTCATTAAATAATTTGTAAAAATGCTTTTACCACTTTAGATTCATTTAGCCTTTCTTTTGTTTTTTTTAAGATTTCTTTTTTTATGTACTATTTAACGATTGTTTCAATAAATAATTTGTAAAAATGCTTTTACCACTTTAGATTCATTTAGCCTTTTTTAAGATTTCTTTTTGTTTATTTACTGTTTAACTATTGTTTCATTAAATAATTTTTAAAAATGCTTTTACCACTTTAGATTCATTTAGCAATCTAATATAAATTAAAAAAATTCTAGCAATCTAATATAAATTAAAATTCAGATAGTCTTTTCAATATTATTTTCCAACCATCTAATATAAATTAAAATTATAGAAAATTGTAAGAAATAAAGTAATTTTGCACTCTTATAATTCCATTGCAAATTGTCACCTTGTTATATAAATTCACCTTTTATAGTTTCTACGATCCAAAGAATCTAATATTAGTACAGAGGACTTTGAACAATATTGTTAGTCAAATATTAGTACAATTTGAAATGAAAATACGAGCAACAAGAGAACCACTAGAGGAATGAGAAACTAGTATGTTAGTACTCTATTACAACAAAAGAAAGCAAAGCAATCCTTATTTGCTAACACACTTTGCTTTTACAAGTGATCCTTCATTATGATCGCGGCGTACGTAGGGAGATTCCTCTGTATCATTCAGGACACTAATGTCTACGTCCATCGTGAAAGGAGGCAGCTCGTCGAACTGATTATACTCTTCTTCGTCCGTGATGCCCTCAACTCCGACAATCTTTCTTTTACTTGGAAGAACCACGTGGCGCCTTGGCTGATCGCTACTGCTAGTCTTCTCCTTTTGCTTTTTTGGTTTGTTGTCCATGTCCATCACATAGAATACCTGTGTCACATCATTAGCGAGCACGAACGGTTCGTCCCTATAGGCCACTTGCTTGAGGTCCACAATTGTCATATCAGACTTATCGATATCCACTACCGTCGGTTTGACCCATTGGCACCAAACAGAGGGACTTTAATGGCCCGTACTCGAGCTCCCAGATTTCCTCTATGAAACCATAGTAGGTGTCCATCTTTCCATTTTTGTCCAAGGCATCTATACTGAGACGCCCTTTGTTTTGGTTGGTGCTCTTGCTATCTGGGTCATCGTGTAAAATGTGTACCCATTTATATCATACCCTTGGAATGATATGATTGTTGTGAACGGTCCCCGAGCCAAGAGTTTCAACTGTTCATCGTCTGTCTGGTTTCCCAACAGTTGCTTTTGTAACCAACTGCCGAAATAATCCATTTGCTCGACTACGATCCACTTATCTGACTTCTTTGGGTATTGGGCGTGTAGACTCATCTCGTGATTATAGATATACAGAGCCACTACAATTGCTTGTTTCAATACCGTAAAATGTGCTTGTTTAAATGAAAGTAGATCGTCGCTATAGGATTCTTTTCTCCCTAACGTCCCTTTTCCCCGTAGCCTCCCCTCATGGGGTGATACAGGGACGCCAATCGGATTCAGATCATCAATGTAACTAACACAAAACTCGATCACCTCCTCAGATCGATACCTGCGCAATGCAATATACAAGCGAGACCGTTACTGAACATACTTCTTTAGGATACCCATGTGCCTCTCGAAGGGAACATATTGTGGAGGAACACAGTCCGAGAATTTCTATCTCTTTAACAATGTGGACCATGAGATGGACCATAATATCAAAGAAGGATAGAGGAAGATCATCTCAAGGCTAACTGGACTATTGACCATGTCATCATGCAGATTAGATACCTTATTCGCTCGATGACCTTCTGCGACACCGAGTTGAAGAACGAACACGCCTTTATGATTGTCCTCGTACCCAATCTGGCGTAATACCTCGCACCGCCATCGGGAGCAAGCTGTGTCATCAACACGTGACAATCATGGGATTTTATGTATGCGATTTTATTCTCTTCGTGTTTATGAGTCTCCTTATGTTTGAGGAGTATCCGAAGGACCTTCACCTTGTTCAAGAACTTAATCATGTTTTTTTTCTTCCTTGCTCGAGTGTATCTTGCGGGGTGGAGGTAATGTTGTCCTTTCTCTCATTTCCGGATGTAGGTCGCTCTGATTCCCAAGAGCTCTAGGTCCTTTCGTGCTTGAAGTGTATCTTTTGATTTGCCGTACATATCTAGGAAACCTAGCAGGTTCACACAGACATTCTTCGTGATATGCATGAAGTCCAATGAGTGGCGGACCTCTAAGTCCTTCCAGTAAGGTAAGTCCCAAAATATTGACTTCTTCCAAATGGCCTTCGTGTGACCTTGTTCAGTAGGGACAGTTTGCTACGGGACCTTTTCCAAATACTACTTTCAGATCCTTTACCAAAGAAAATACAAGCGCCCCATCGCGATGCATGGGCTTGTTACGTTTTCTTCTGTCCCATCAAAATTCTCACCTTTCCTCCGTGAACGGGTCCTTCATATGGAGGAACCTACGGTGGCCCATGTACACAACCTTTCGAGAGTTTTTAGGTACTTGCTCCCGTATCCTCTAAGCAATGGATCTTGCCTTTATATCCTTTGATAGATAGGCCCGATAGGTTACCAAGTGTAGGCTACCATTGATGGTTACGAATAGCAATGCACGAGAGTGAAGTGCTCTCTTTGTACTCATCCCATACACGTACACCATCGCTCCACAAAGTTAGCAGATCTTCAACCAACGGTTTGAGGTACACATCGACGTCGTTTCCAGGTTGCTTCGGGCCTTGGATAAGCAATGGCATCATAATGTACTTCCGCTTCATACATAGCCAAGGAGGAAGGTTGTACATACATAGAGTCACGGGCCAAGTGCTGTGACTGCTGCTCATATCGCCGAACGGGTTCATCCCATCCATACTCAACCCAAACCTTATGTTCCTTGCATCCTCAGCAAAGTCCGGGTATGTTCTATCGACTTTCCTCCACTGGGAGCCATCAGCAGGGTGCCTTAGCATTCCGTCGTCCCTACGGTCTTCTTTGTGACAACGCATCATCTGGGCATGCGCTTTGTTCGCAAATAAACGCTTCAACCAGGGGATTACTGGGAAATACCACACCACCTTAGCAGAGGTCTCTTCTTCTTCGCTGCCCTCTACCTCACCGGGTCATCACGCTGGTCTTATACCGCAAGTTTTGCACACCGGACAAGCTTCCAAATCCTCATACTCATTGCGATAAAGGATACAATCATTACGACATGCATGTATCTTCAGACCTCCAACCCCAAAGGGCGGATAACTTGTTTGGCATCGCACGTAGTTTCGGCAAGGTGTTCCCCTTTGGAAGTAACTTCTTTATGAGGCATAACAACTCGTCGAATCCCTTATCGGACAATCCATTGGTCGCCTTCCATTGCATCGCCTAGTGTGGTACGTAACTTTTATGGCCTGTCGACGGTTTGGGTACAACAGTGTTCCGTAGTCCTCCCATAAGCACTGGAACTTTTCGTAATGTCTTTCATCGATGTATTCTCCCTCTCCATCACACAACATCTGGTCTAGGTCATCATCACCAAACTCCCCTAATGTATCTTCGAAAGAACCGTGTTGGCCAGCGTCCGAGATATTGTTGTCCGCTTCTTCTTCTTCACCGTCTTCCTGTATAATCTCTTCTTCATCGTGCTTGGTCCAACAGGTATAGTTTGACATGAAACCTCTTGTGAGCAAATGGAAGTGGAGGTGGCTGGATTTTGGCCACTCCTTCTCATTCTTGCAGTCTATGCATGGACAGCATATGTAGCCTGACGTCGTGTATGCATCGGCCGCACGAAGAAAATCTTGCAAACTCTGCAAGAACTCCGGGGAGCGTCGGTCCATGTATATCCATCGCCGGTCCATCTACATTATGTTACATCAAGGTAACTGTTAGCTTATTTTCCGATAATGAATTGTTGAACCAAAACCTAAATATTAGTTAGATCCACACCTTCAATTCGAGCTAAATAATAATCCAAGCAAAATCTAAACTCACACAACAAGTTTTTGCAACCTACAAAAAGAATTGGTCGATCAGAGTCTGGATTCAAAATTCTGAATAAAATTCACGACAGCTTTGTTTGCAAATTATGTTGAAATTGTAACACCCTAAAAATTATAACAACTGCTACAATCATGTTGAAATTGTAACACCCTAAAAATTTCTAAATTATTTTTAATCATTTATTTTTATTTATTTATTCTAAATCTCTATCACTTAATTAATGATGTTTTCAAAAATAATTTGCTGATGGAAATTAAAACCAAAATTATACTAGAAATAATTTTTCTAAGTTTAAAATATTCCAAAGTATTTTTGAAAACTTTTCTCAAATTTTGAACTCATTTTATATTTTCTATAAAGCCATTCATATTTCTGATATTATTTTAATTTGCAAATGAATTTAAATTTCTTATTTTCCACATAACTATTGCCATTTGAAGATCCCAAACTCCATGATTTGCATGCACCATTCTCCCCCCAACTACATGCAACCAAACCTCATCCTTCATCGATCGATGGAACTAAAACCTAAATTTAAGCTAGATCCACACATTAAATGCAAGCTACATTATAATCCAAGCAAATTCTAAGCTTACACAACAAGTTTTTGTATCCTATTTGAACAGATCAAGCTAGATCTCTACATTCATAATCTTTCATCAATCATGGGAAAAGATCAAAAAAATTTTCATAATTCAAGCAAAAAAGAGGCTCCATTTAACACCAAATGATGTGAGGAATGATGTTACTAACCTTAGTTACCTTCGTTGCGAGTAAAATGACCAAAATTTTGAAATTTGGGCAGCACCTCCCTCAACATTCATAATCTTTCATCAATCATGGGAAAAGATCAAATTTTCTTCATAATTCAAGCAAAAAAGAGGCTCCATTTAACACCAAATGAAGTGAGGAATGATGTTACTAACCTTAGTTACCTTGGTTGCGAGTAAAATGACCAAAATTTTGAAATTTGGGTAGCACCTCCCCTCCCTTGAAGCTCTTGGGCGAAGCTCCACTTTTCTTTTCGCGCACTGAAATGATCTTGGTCCGGCAGAGAGCGGGAGGAGGAAGAAGTTTAAATTGGAACCTAGTAGACATAGTGTAACGTCCCCAAAATTTGCCCGATTTTAATTTTTGGAGTTTCCGAATTTTTGTGAATTAATTAAATTTATTTGCATTTAATTGAATTTATCTGAATTTTTGGATTTAATTGAATTTTTGTGGATTTTTGGGAATTTATTGGATTTAAATAAAATTAAATTGGATTATCCTTCTCCTGATTAATTAATATCAGAAAATTTTTTATCAAAAATAAATGAAAATATTTTATTTAGGCTCAAAATGCTCTGAAATATTTTCTGGAATTTTTCCGGAATTTTTCGAGTATTTTTAGTGCCCTACATAAATACTTTGAATTTCTGCAAATATTTTTTATTGGAAAATCCGGAAAATCCCGTAGCTACAGTGTCGGGCCGAGCCAAACACTGTGCTCGCACGGACGAAACCCTAGCCGCATCGCTCCGCGCCGTCGGATGGAGATCGAACGATCGACGTGGCCGAAACGATCTCGGATCGTGCACGATCGCCGCATCGCGGCCATCTTGTTGGCGTGAAGATTGTGTCGATTTGCGCGTGCCTCGAGGCATGTCCGAGGGTGAAATATACCTCCGTGCTCGACTCCATTCCGCCACTTTGCCTCATCTCTCGCCGACCATCCTCCGTAGCGTCGTTAGAGCTCGCCGTAGTAGCCACTCTCCTCGCCTCGGTTTTCTTCGTGTCTCGCCGCCGTCCACCGCTCTCCGCCGTCGCCAAGACCCTCTCCCAGTTCCTCGTGTCAAGGCGCATCCGCTGGGTTACTTCTTCTGACCGGAGAGGCTCGGAAACGCCATCGACCGCGTCGTCTTCTCCAAGTCCGGCGACCAGCGCCACCGCTTCTTCTTCGTCGCCTCGCGAGCAACCACAACCGTTGGATCTCCATCCAACGCTTGAGGTGAGGCCACGTAGGCTTGTGAATAGTGTATCGCTCGGGTAGTCTTTGCGCCGTCAGATTCGAATCCAACGGTCAGAAAAATCGTGTGTGCGTGGCTTGATGCTTCCTCGCCGCGTGTCAACTGCTGGTTGGTCCCAGCACTGTTCACCGGGCCCACTTGTCAGTGGGTGGACCGCCAGTCGTGCTGACGTCAGCATGATGTCATCCGGGCCCGCATGTCAGTGTCCGTACCGACGTGGAAGTTCCTGGTGCTGACACGTGTCGCTGAGTGGGAATTAATCGGATTTTCAGTAGGAAAATAAATAGAGTAATTCGGTTATATATTTATTTGAATTTCAGCAAACTTGAAAATGCTATAACTTTCAATTTTAACTCGGATTTGGGTGATTCCAAAGCCCAAAAATTTGTAAAATGTAAACTATTTAATGATGATTTTTATTTTATTTTTAGTGATAATATTTCTGTCTATTTTAGTGTATTTATTGTGTGCACGTTGTTTCGATTAGACTCGAGTTGCCTAATTCGCGGGAGAATTCAAGACCCGTCATGCAGACCTCGCACTGTAACCAACCATTGTTTGAAGGCAAGTCATGCTTTGACCATGTTGCCCTAGATTTTCAAATATATTTTGATTCAATTATTGCATACTATGTTAAGTAAAAATGATGTTGCTTATGAGGGAATGGTAGCTAAAATACCTATCTTGTTATGCCACCTTGTTAATACTCATTGTATGCCCCGAATCCTTGTTAACCTAAGAAGTTAAATGAAGTTGGATGCTATTACAAGCCAACACGGAGGCTAGACCGTGATTAGTCGCTAGCACCGCTTATATGCGTTGAATGTCTTTCAAATTGCAAACAAATGTTGACTAAACAATTATGGAACGCATTTTGAAATAATGCGATGATGTCATGAGATGGAATTGAGGGTAGCGACCTGTGTGGTTCTACTCGTGCAATGACGTGGGCATTGGCATGTGTTGCATAAATGCAAACCCTAGGTGGGTAATGATTTGGACCGGGGCAAGTGGCAAGAAGGCTTCTGCCGCTGTGGGCCTGTGGCAATGGGAGGTATTGTGATGGTTAAGGCTGTGTGCCGAGATGTATAAAATGGATGTCTTGCCCGGGACAGTTAAGGACTTCACCTTGCAAGCCTTTGATCTGAGTTTCTCGTACAACCACTTGTCCGGAATGGGGCGGACCTAGTTGAGTAGGTCTCTAATATCTTTCCTTTGATACCTCGGGGTGACAGTTACACCACAATGTAACCGTAAGGGGGAGTGCACTGCTTTGCGGCTTGGTACCCATCTAATAGTATTCGCCTGTTCTAAACTTTGGCTCTGTGTGAGGGAAGTGTTAGAAAGGCAATACTGGAGAGGTTCACTGGCTAAGTGTTAGTCTCTGAAAGACTTTGTTGCAATCAATCACCTGTGTGGTGAGCGACTGTATCCTGTGGGTAAAGTGTACAGCCTCTGCAGAGTGTGTGTGTAAATCTATTGAATAGCGCGTCATGATCGACAATGCTCGGTGATTACAAAGAAGGGTTAGATTTTAAAAATAAAAGATGTGGATTGGGTGGTCAGTGTGCCAAAAGTCGATGAATGAAACTAGGATGTGTGCCAAACTCGAAAAAGAATTGAGAAATTAATCATTAATAATATTGGTTTTATCGCTTTTAATCTAATAGGATTACTGCTTAAAAGGAATGCTACTTTAAGCAAAATAACCAATTAAGCCTTTCCTTTGGACTAAGCCATGCATGTAGTAATAGAACGCATTGTGCATGACTTGTTGAGTATGTTGTATACTCACCCTTGCATCGACAAAAACCTCGGAGAAGAAGTGTGCGGCTTGGGAGGAGGAGTTTATCGAAGGCCAAGAGGACTAAGGGGTTGAGCCGCACTCAAGAGCTTTGTGGTTATGAAGGGTTCATTGTTTTACTTTTGTTTCGGTGATAAACTTGTGCTACTTTATTATTAATCGCTGCTGTGCTGAATTGATGTAAGGCGACCATAAGGTCACGTAACTCGTTATTATTTATGCTTGAAGTACTTTATTATTAATTCCGCTGTATGATTGTGGTACTTCAACCTGCTTTATCCTGTGTGTACTAGCGTGATCCTGGACTAGTCTGAATATACAGAGTGTCCGACCAGAATTTGGGGCACAACAGGGTTGGTATCAGAGCCATACTGACTGTAGGACTTAACCCTAGTTAGACTGGCCGTCTTAGAGGAGTACAAATTAATTTCTAAAGAATAAAATTTGGGCAAGAATAATCAAAGAGATCTTGACTTATCCCTTCTTCCTTACTTCATACCTCTGCTGTATTGTGCTTTTACTTTTGTGATCTTTCAAAATTTTAGTACTGACGCGTTGCTTTCGCAGATGCGGATGGTCCACTCCTTTGGAGAGCGTCACGGTGGCTACGCTGCAGAGCTTTGGAGGATGCTTCAGGTGTTGGGAGGCTTCGACCGCCCTCTCTACCGATCCCACACCTAGACGGTCAACGAGATCAATCGTGGATGGGAGACGACTCTCACTTTGTACGCACGGGTGCATGCGCGTGCCAGTCGTCCGCTTCACCTCGCGGTGAAGCGAGCCAGCTACGAGGCGGGCATACAGGAGTGTGCCCGGGTAGCGCTTCGCCGGGTTAGCAGGTACTACGGCTTCGAGCTGTGGGATACCGCTTTCCGTGTGCACCCGCACGCGGGAGGACCTCTCCAGGCGCGCTTGGAGCTAGAGGACGACGCCGCCGTCGTGCACCTGGGCTAGTTTGCTGCGGCACAGGAGGAGGTCATGGACGCTACGACTTCGGAGCTGCAGGCAGTGTACCGCGTCCTGGAGGAGACCGAGATGGCTCTACGAGAGACCCGGATGCACGTAGTGCAGAGGATCGCCGAGCTGGAGGAGGCTCTCTATGGTCATGAGGAGCCGGACGCCGTCATGGAGCTCGACGACGAGGACGAGGAGGAGCCGAGGCCGGAGCCGAGGTCAGCGAGGGGCAGCCAAGAATGGTGGTGCCCCCAGCTGCACCAGTGGGAGGGCATGGGGATCGGTTTGCCCCGATGCCAGCTCACCCGCCGGTTTACGTGATCGGCGAGCCGCAGTCGGGTTGGCTCGAGGAGTGAGCTGTTTCAGAGTTGCCGTGATCAGCTTTTGCGTTGAGACTCACCTGTGTTGAGTCGCGTCTTTAATTGCAAACTTAGCTATGCGATGTGATGTAATGAACAAATTGATGTGATGTTGTGACTGCTGTGTGGTTGCATAGTCTTTAGACTATGTAATAAACCATACCTAATTATTATTTATGCTTGAATGTTTGTTGTTTTTTTAAGTTACACCTGTTTCCCCCATAAGTTCTTCTACATATCTATTCTTTTCCCCCTTATCTCTAAACCACCGAAGCAATCAGCAGATGGTGAACACTCGCAACAACGGAGCAGGAGGCAGTGGTTCGCGCCCAGGAGGTAGCCAGAGCAGTACACCACCACCGCAGGCAGCACCGCCGGTTGATATGCAGAATCTAGGAGCATTTCTCGCAGCACAGACCCAGTTAATGCAGACTATGATGGCAACTGTGCAACAAATCAACACTCAAGCTGTCGCAAACAATCAAGCTATGAACAATGGGCCACGCCCATATTCAAGATTGTCCGAGTTTATGAGGACGCGCCCGCCGACATTCTCAGGCAATGCCAGTCCACTGGAGGCAGACGACTGGTTGAGAACCATCGAAAGGAAATTGCATATAACGCAGTGTGAAGGAAACGAGAGAGTGCTTTATGCCTCTCACCAGCTAGAGGGAACAGCCGCAGAATGGTGGGAAAACTACTGCGCATCGCAGGAGAACCCGCAGGAGATTACCTGGGATGAATTCACCTTAGCCTTTCGTCAATACCATGTGCCGGAGGGTATCATGGAGTTGAAAAAGGAGGAATTCAGAGCGCTTAAGCAAGGAGGCCAGTCAGTGGCTGATTATTTGAATAAGTTCACGCAATTAGCACGCTACGCTCCAGAAGACGTAGCGACAGACAAGGCAAGGCAGTCTCGCTTTATGAAGGGGCTCAACACTGGCCTACAGGTGGGATTGATCACCCATACATTTCTGGATTTTCAAGAGTTAGTAAACAAGGCGCTCATATTGGAAGACAAGCGCAAGGAATTGGACGACAATCGCAAACGCCGCATGGCTCAGCAAGGAGGACGCCATGGTCATCAGAAAACAAGAATGATACCCCAGCAGTTCACCAGATTTCAGCCAGGGAGCAGTGTCAGGACACCGCCGCCAATGCCAAGACCAGCCGGACAAACCCCTCAGACCCCAGTCAGGATTGCCAATCAGAACGGAGGGAATCAACAGATGTCAGGAAGACGCTGCTACAACTGTAACGAGACTGGACATTTCGCCAACATGTGCCCAAAGAAAGGAGGAGTGACCCCAGTGCGCTTCAACCTAGGGAGTACGCCAACTAAAACTCCTGCTCAGGGAGGAAGCCGAGGACCTGCCCAAGCTGGAGCCTCACCGCCAGCATTCACGCGAGGAAGGATTAATCATATCTCCGCAGACGAAGTCCAGAATGCTACGGACGTCGTGCTCGGTAAGTTCCTTGTCAACTCAGTGCCAGCTAAAGTACTATTTGACTCAGGAGCTTCACATTCGTTCGTTTCTCGAGATTTTGCCATGAAAAATGACCTGGATGTGGTTAATCTTAAAAGTACACTTTTAGTCCAATCCCCTAGATCAGAACTCCGTTCTAAGGTCGGATGTTCTGGAGTTAAGCTACTAATAAAAGGAGTAGAGTTCCTAGCGAACCTTATTATCTTAGATACCCAAACCCTAGATGTTATCCTGGGAATGGATTGGTTGACTAAGCATAAGGCTATATTAGACTGCGGACGAAGAGTAGTGTCTATCGAGAGCCCTGATGGGAGGAAAGTGGAATTTCAAGCTGAGGCAGTTCGAGAAGGGCAGATGTTAGTAAACAATTTGGAGACTGTCAGTATAAGAGATGTATTAGTGGTCAATGAGTACTCAGATGTTTTTCCCGAGGAATTACCAGGAATGCCACCGAATAGGGACATAGAGTTCGTAATTGACCTAGTGCCTGGAACAGCACCGATAGCAAAGAGACCATATCGGATGTCCACCGAAGAGTTGGTAGAAATGAAAAAGCAGATTGAGGAGTTATTGGAGAAAGGATTTATCACACCAAGCTCGTCACCCTGGGGAGCACCGGTTCTATTTGTTAAGAAAAAGGATGGGAGCTTTCGGATGTGTGTAGATTATCGTGCACTTAACGAAGTGACAATAAAGAATAAATACCCGTTACCACGGATAGATGATCTCTTCGATCAACTAAGAGGAGCTGGAGTATTCTCAAAGATCGACCTTAGGTCGGGTTATCACCAGTTGAAAATCAAGACAGAGGACATACCCAAGACTGCATTTTCTTCGAGATATGGACACTATGAGTTCACTATTATGTCATTTGGATTGACAAATGCGCCTGCTTACTTTATGAACCTAATGAATAAGGTATTCATGGAATACTTAGATAAATTTGTGGTCGTATTCATAGATGATATTCTGGTTTATTCAAGGACGGATGAAAAGCACGCCCAACATTTGAGATTAGTGCTGGAGAAACTAAGAGAGCAACAGTTGTATGCGAAGTTCAGTAAGTGCGATTTCTGGAAGAGTAAGGTAGATTTCCTAGGGCATGTAATGACCGCGGAGGGAATTGCAGTAGACCCAAGCAAGGTTGAGACAATGCTGCATTGGGAATCGCCAAAGACGGTTACGCAGGTTCGGAGTTTTCTTGGAATGGCTGGTTATTACCGCCGATTTATAGAAGGGTTTTCGACAATTGCTAGGCCAATTACACAATTGCTAAAGAAGGAAAAGAAGTTTGTTTGGACACCGGAATGTGAGAAGAGTTTTCAAGAATTGAAGAAACGGCTGACATCAGCGCCCGTATTGGTTCAACCAGATGTACACCAGAGTTTCGATATCTACTGCGATGCATCACGCCAAGGTCTTAGATGCGTGTTAATGCAGAATGGAAAGGTAGTAGCCTATGCATCAAGGCAATTAAGGCCACATGAAGGGAATTACCCAACGCACGATCTAGAATTAGCAGCTGTAGTGCATGCCTTGAAGATATGGCGTCACTATCTTATCGGCAATAGATGTGAGGTGTATACGGACCATAAGAGCCTTAAATACATTTTCACCCAATCCGACCTAAACATGAGACAAAGGAGATGGTTGGAGCTGATCAAGGATTACAACACGGGAATCCATTATCATCCCGGCAAGGCCAACATAGTGGCCGATGCCCTGAGTCGGAAAAGTCATAATCTGAATATGATAGAAGGAGAAAGCCAGGAAGAATTGTGCAAGGACCTTCAGAGATTGAAATTGGAAGTTGTTCCGGAAGGATTTGTAGCCACTTTAGAGGTAAAGCCTGATCTAGAAGACCAGATTAGAGAAGGCCAGAAGGACGATGAGAAGATCAAGCGAATCAAGGCTAAGATGGAGGAAGGACAAGCAAAGGAATTTAAGCTAGATGAACAAGGCACCTTGTGGATGAAGGAGCGTATTTGTGTACCAAACAAAAAGGAGTTAAAGCAGTTAATACTGGAGGAAGCTCACGACTCTAAGTATTCGATTCACCCAGGAAGTGCAAAAATGTATCAAGATTTAAAAGAAAGGTTCTAGTGGCCGAATATGAAGAGAGAGGTTGCTGAACACGTAGCCTTATGTGATGTGTGTCAGCGAGTCAAAGCTAAGCACCAGAGACCGGCAGGATTGTTGCAACCATTGAAAATACCAGAGTGGAAATGGGAAGAAATCGGAATGGATTTTATCACCGGATTGCCAAGGACACAAGGAGGTTATGACTCTGCATGGGTCATAGTAGATCGCTTAACCAAGGTCGCGCATTTCATACCGGTAAAGACAACCTATTCAGGAGATAAGTTAGCAGAGTTATACATGGCAAGGATCGTTTGCTTGCATGGAGTGCCAAAGAAAATAGTATCGGACAGAGGTACCCAATTTACTTCAAGATTTTGGGACAAATTGCATACAGCACTGGCACCCGCTTGAATTTCAGTACAGCTTACCACCCGCAAACAGATGGACAGACAGAAAGAGTCAACCAGGTATTAGAAGATATGTTGAGAGCTTGTGCGTTGGCATATACATCAACTTGGGATAAATGTTTGCCGTATGCGGAGTTTAGTTGCAACAACAGCTATCAGGCTAGTCTTCAGATGTCACCTTTCGAAGCATTGTATGGTCGACCTTGTAGGACGCCGTTAAATTGGAATGAGACTGGTGAGCACCGTGTCTTCGGACCAGACATACTCCAAAAAGCCAAGAGCAGATAGCATTAATAAGGAAAGGTTAAAATCGCGATCAAGGCAGAAGAGTTATCACGGACAATCGCCGCAGAGATTTGAGCTTTGAACACGAAGATTATGTGTATCTCGATTACGCCTCTTAAAGGAGTCCAGAGGTTTCACAAAAAGGGAAAACTTGCACCGAGATATGTAGGACCGTTTAAGATCATAAGCCGTAAGGGCGAAGTCGCGTATCAACTAGAGTTACCGCAGTCATTAGCAGGGGTACACGATGTCTTTCATGTATCGCAACTCAAGAGGTGTCTCCGAGTACCTAAAGAGCAAACATCACTAGAAGAAGTCGAACTACAGGAAGATTTGACTTATAAAGAATAGCCGATAAAAATTTTGGATACAATGGATCGGAAAACAAGAAACAAGACAACCCGTTTCTGCAGAGTTCAGTGGAGCAATCACACAGAAAGCGAAGCCACATGGGAATGAGAGAAAGATCTGAAAAAGGAGTTCCCAAACCTATTCTATAGTTAAGCTTCGAATCTCGGGGACGAGATTCTGTTAAGGAGGGTAGGTTTGTAACGTCCCGAAATTTGCCCGATTTTAATTTTTGGAGTTTCCGAATTTTTGTGAATTAATTAAATTTATTTGCATTTAATTGAATTTATCTGAATTTTTGGATTTAATTGAATTTTTGTGGATTTTTGGGAATTTATTGGATTTAAATAAAATTAAATTGGATTATCCTTCTCCTGATTAATTAATATCAGAAAATTTTTATCAAAAATAAATGAAAATATTTTATTTAGGCTCAAAATGCTCTGAAATATTTTCTGGAATTTTTCCAAAATTTTTCGAGTATTTTTAGTGCCCTAAATAAATACTTTGAATTTCTGCAAATATTTTTTATTGGAAAATCCGGAAAATCCCGTAGCTACAGTGTCGGGCCGAGCCCAACACTGTGCTCGCGCGGACGAAACCCTAGCCGCATCGCTCCGCGCCGTCGGATGGAGATCGGACGGTGGCGTGGCCGTGAACGATCTCGGGGCTGTCTCGCGGCGCGATCGCCGCATCACGGCCATTGTTAGGCGCCAAGATTGTGTCAGGATTTGCGCGTGCCTCGAGGCATGTCCGAGCGGGTGAAGTATACCTCCGTGCTCAGCACTCCATTCCGCTCACTTTGCCTCATCTCTCTCGCCGGCCATCCTCCGTAAGCGTCGCGTTAGAGCTCGCCGTAGTAGCCACTCTCCTCGCCTCGGTTTTCTTCGTGTCTCCGCCGCCCACCGCTCTCCGCCGCCGCCAAGACCCTCTCCCGCCTCGTGTCAAGGCCCATCCGCTGGGTTACTTCTTCCGACCGAGAGGCTCGGAACGCCGTCGATCGCGTCGTCTTCTCCAAGTCCAATGACCGCCACCGCTTCTTCTTCGTCGCCTCGCGAGCAACCACAACCGTTGGATCTCCATCCAACGCTTGAGGTGAGGCCACGTAGGCTTGTGAATAGTGTATCGCTCGGGTAGTCTTTGCGCCGTCAGATTCGAATCCAACGGTCAGGAAAATCGTGCGTGCGTGGCTTGATGCTTCCTCGCCGCGGTCAGCTGCTGGTTGGTCCAAGCACTGTTCACCGGGCCCACTTGTCAGTGGGTGGACCGCCAGTCGTGCTGACGTCAGCATGATGTCATCTGGGCCCGCATGTCAGTGTCCGTACCGACGTGGAAGTCCCTGGTGCTGACACGTGTCACTGAGTGGGAATTAATCGGATTTTCAGTAGGAAAATAAATAGAGTAATTCGGTTATATATTTATTTGAATTTCAGCAAACTTGAAAATGCTATAACTTTCGCATTTTAACTCGGATTTGGGTGATTCCAGTGCCCAAAAATTTGTAAAAATGTAAACTATTTAATGATGATTTTTATTTTATTTTTAGTGATGATATTGCTGTCTATTTTAGTGTATTTATTGTGTGCACGTTGTTTCGATTAGACTCCGAGTTGCCGGAATTCGCCAGGGGAGAATTCGAAGACCCGTCATGAGACCTCGCACTGAACCAACCGCTGTTTGAAGGCAAGTCATGCTTTGACCATGTTGCCCCTAGATTTTCAAATATATTTTGATTCAATTATTGCATGCTATGTTAAGTAAAAATGATGTTGCTTATGAGGGAATGGTAGCTAAAATACCTATCTTGTTATGCCACCTTGTTAATACTCATTGTATGCCCTGGAATCCTTGTTAACCTAAGAAGTTAAATGAAGTTGGATGCTATTACAAGCCAACACGGAGGCTAGACCGTGATTAGTCGCTAGCCTCGCTTATATCGTTGAATGTCTTTCAAATTGCAAACAAATGTTGACTAAACAATTATGGAACGATTTTGAAATAGTGCGATGATGTCATGAGATGGAATTGAGGGTAGCGACCTGTGTGGTTCTACTCGTGGAATGACGTGGGCATTGGCATGTGTTGCATAAATGCAAACCCCGGTGGGTAATGATTTGGACCGGGGCAAGTGGCAAGAAGGCTTCGTGCGGTGGGCTGTGGAAATGGGAGGTATTGTGATGGTTAAGGCTGTGTGCCGAGATGTATAAAATGGATGTCTTGCCCGGGACAGTTAAGGACTTCACCTTGCGAGCCTTTGATCTGAGTTTCTCGTACAACCACTTGTCCGGAATGGGACGGACCTAGTTGAGTAGGTCTCTAATATCTTTCCTTTGATACCTCGGGGTGACAGTTACACCACAATGTAACCGTAAGGGGGAGCGTACCTGTGCTGCGGCTTGGTACCCATCTAACGGTATTCGTCTGTTCTAAACTTTGGCTCTGTGTGAGGGAAGTGTTAGAAAGGCAATACTGGAGAGGTTCACTGGCTAAGTGTTAGTCTCTGAAAGACTTTGTTGCAATCAATCACCTGTGTGGTGAGCGATCGATCTGTGGGTAAAGTGTCTGACCTCTGCAGAGTGTGTGTGTAAATCTATTGAATAGCAGCGTCATGATCTTGGACAATGCTCGGTGATTACAGTGAAGGGTTAGATTTTAAAAATAAAAGATGTGGATTGGGTGGCTGTGTGCCAAAAGCTGATGAATGAAACTAGGGATGTGTGCCAAACTCTGGAAAAAGAATTGAGAAATTAATCATTAATAATATTGGTTTTACTGCTTTTAATCTAATAGGATTACCTGTTTAAAAGGAATGCTACTTTAAGCAAAATAACCAATTAAGCCTTTCCTTTGGACTAAGCCATGCATGTAGTAATAGAACTGCATTGTGCATGACTTGTTGAGTATGTTGTATACTCACCCTTGCATCGACAAAAACCTCAGAAGAAGAAGCTGTGCCAACTTGGGAGGAGGAGTTTATCGAAGGCCAAGAGGACTAAGGGGTTGAGCCGCACTCAAGAGCCTTGTGGTTATGAAGGGTTCATTGTTTTACTTTTGCTTCCGCTGATAAACTTGTGCTACTTTATTATTAATCGCCCTGCGCGGCGAATTGATGTAAGGCGACCATAAGGTCACGTAACTCGTTATTATTTATGCTTGAAGTACTTTATTATTAATTCCGCTGTGTATGATTGTGGTACTTCAACCTGTTTATCCTGTGTGTACTAGCGTGATCCTGGACTAGTACAGAATACACAGAGTGTCCGAATTCGTAAATTCGGGGCACGACACATAGTAGCGGTTGGAAACACGAACCGATACTTATGAGACCCCGCTAAATAGTACCGGTTCGTTGATGTTATATCATCGAGACAGCCGGTGCTTTGAACCGCACTAAGCCCCCCGCCCCATGACCATTTGCCGTTGAACCGGATTGTTGTAACTATCACCCGTGTTGTACTAAACAAACAGCGATGGGCGATATTAAAGGTTGGTTTTGTAGTAGTGGCAGGCCGCTTCTCTTCTCTCTCCCCTCCCCTCTCCTCAAGTCAACTCAAATCTGACGTGACGACTCCTATAGCCCGTTTACGTAACCTTATTATACTTGCTCTAAAATGTAGGAAAAGTCAATCGACGTTTTACTCACCACAGCGGCTTAGCAACTTTGATCCGTGTGGCCGATTGTGTAACGATGACCTTTCATAGTCGTCCAAATATCATTCTACTTTCTTTAATGTGGCACCTCGGTACTCGTGTGCCCCAAATGTTACATCAATAACCACCAAATACTACCAAATTACTAAAAATTTTATATGACCTCTACACAATTAGAGAAAACAACACAACAACATAATAACAATTACGACATAACCATTCGAGCATAAATAATAAGGAAGAGTAAATACAACATATAACAACCATAATATCATACTTAGTGAGTGAAGCAAAACGAAGCGATAACTACATAGTGTAATCACAACATAATCATAATTACATGAACAATTTAAGATACATAAGGTCAACCAAACATACCACCATGCAACCATAAACTCCTTATAAAAACTAATTAGACAAGAGCATGTACTTCAAACCCAGCACCAACCACAAGAGAAATATATTACAATGACTCTAACTATATAGATGTTCAGTGTGAGTGCAGACCAGTGGTAGAAGTACTAGAGCCATTTTTCAACACTACAGGAATTGCAACTATTTTCGTCGGCCAAAAACCGATGAAAATACAAGGAAAACCGACGGAAATAGCTATTTTCGTTGGTTTACCGACGAAAATAGGCCGATGAAATTATGTTGATGAAAATACAAGGAAAATCGACGAAAATAGCTATTTTAAATGGGTTCTTAACAAAATACTTGTATTTTCGCTTGGGTTCTTAAAAATACTTGTATTTTCATCGGCGAGCGACAAGCGAAAATAGTGGCCATCCTCTCCTCGCGGCTTCGGCGAGATCTATTTTAAATGCGGCCTTGGCCGATTTAAAATATCTCGTACACGTCGAGAACCAAGCCACGTCGGTGAATCTGTGCTTTGCGGTAATTTTTCTATTTTCGCTGCCCAAGCCAACGAAAATAATATTTTAAATTTTAAAAAATATGAAAATGCTATTTTGGTATTTTAAATTAAAAAATATGAAAATGCTATTTTTTTCGGCTGGGCCGATGAAAATAATATTTTAAATTTTAAAAATATGAAAATGCTATTTTCAGATTTTAAATTAAAAATATGAAAATGCTATTTTAAATTACGATGCGCATTTAAAATAGTATTTTAAATTTAAAAAATATGAAAATCCTATTTTAAATCGGTCGAAGCCGCGAAAATAATATTTTAAATTTAAAAATATATAAATCCTCAAAATTTACTGAAATTCACCGAATGCTTATAATGCTACAGAGTTGTATATATAACTTCAATGTAACACAGAAAAGAATTTACAGATTTGCAACCGTTATAGCTTTGTAGTGACATCACCGAAGTCGGCAATGTATGAAATCTGAGACCAAGTGACCTCGCATTCAATAGTTTATTTGTGTGAACCAAAAGACCATTCCATTTCACTAGGCAAAATCTTACTAGTTTTTCTCTCAAACCAAGACATGTCTCAAAGCTTTTACAACAGAAAGAGCAAAGCAACAATTCTATTTCTTTGTGAAAATACCATTTGGAAGAGCAAGAAACCTTCTATTGTTGGCCAAGGGCATAATGTGTTACATTACATAGGGATAGAAGCTCGGCTTGGATAGTTTCCATTTTGTCTAATATTTAGTGAAACTATCCGATTCGTAATATCCTCACCAAAAAAAAACTAATGGTGGCGAGAATAACGAACTTCTCCTCAAGAAGTTCTTGATTTGTTCGATGTAAGAGAAAATGAAATTGAGAAAAGTATTTGAACATAATATTTAATGCATACCAATGGATATGCTTGCGAAGTTCTCACAGACTACTAACACTAATCTTGTTGAATCACTTTTTATTTTCATTCTTGATTATATTTAACATGGTATAGGATACTCATAACTCTTGGTGCGAAGTATATTCACTAAATAAATAAAACAAAGAGTAACATATCTTTGAAACAACTAAGTCCATACCTGAGCCAAATGTGGATCTGAGAAATATAAGTCTCTAGTGTGATCTTGCCAAGCCAACTATAAAAAGGATCAACAAACTCAACCAAATTTACACTACAAAAGGACACCCCTTTTTGCAACGCATATATGCATTGCTAAAAGTCCGTATATGCGTTGCTAGTGTCTATACCAATGCATTATTATGCGTTGCCTATGCTGCCGTTGCTAGGGTCTATTGCAACACTTATATTGCATTGGTAAGGCCTAGAATTAACTGTTGCTAAGCAGCAACGGATATTGAGTGGTTACGGTAACACTTACATATGTTGGTACTACCTATGGACGAATGACTTCTGTAGCCCGTTGCAACATATAGATTTGAATTGTGGCAACGCTTATATGCATTGCAAGGAATAAACCAAGAGATGAAAAATATTATTAAATAATATAATTTGGCGCCAATTATAGTTAAAACGCATATGCAATGGAATTGGAAATTTGAAGACCATTATGGACCCACACATGACAAATAAGCAAACATTGTTGTGTATTATAAATAATATTGTTGCATTACAGTGAGTAACATCCTCATAAGTGTAGTCATAATTTTGTTCAGAACAAAGATTGTAATGAAAAAAAATATATAAACACCGGAGCCATCTTGGAATGCCACCAGATCGTCATTCTCCATCTCGGTCCAACGTGTGGCTGGCCTCCATTCTCTATCTCAGTCCAACATGTCACTGATTTTTTTCAACTATTTATCTTCTCAATCTACAAATGAAATTGAATACTTTAAAATAAATTAATAGATATGACATCTCATATGCTCTACACGTACCATCAATATCACCATCATCTAGCTCTACATAAGTGCTACTAGTGGGTTAAAAAACGTGGTGGATTAACATCGATCATAGCCTAGTAGACAAATGTTACGTTTGGAGGGGTGACGCCCATCATCTCATAATACGCCTTCTCAGTCTCTGCCATTCTTATCTGAAAAATACCCCATTCTTTCCAACAACGCTCTCTTACCTGAAGAAGCGACAATAAAGTTCAGTAACAAAAGTGTAGCCTGATACACACCTATATGAGAGAAGAGATTTTAAGGAAGTTGTTGAATTCTTGCCCTTCCCATGGTGCCCTTCCATGCTCGGACCGCCTCGTGAATTTTCAATAGCCAAGGGGTGGGGGAGTTGACATTAAGTGCAAACTCGGTTGTTATGTTAGGATCGATACTCAAAAGTATTGTTTCTTTTCATTCTTACGGTTCCCGAGAGAAGGAACCACTTAGTGTACAATCTATTGGGAATCAACAACACCGATCTTCTCATGAGCAGTACGCAAAGAGTAAAGGCATTAATCAAAGACATGGAAATAAGAAGGCCAAAAGCTATTCAAATGATTAAATGTTAGCAAGAGAAGTACTGAATCATATGCCACACACATCTCCATGTATCCCTAGAGAAGACTGGAGCCATTATTTCAACAAACCAGTACATCAAACATATACGATTAGGCCCTTTTCACATATATTAGAAACCGGAGCGAGCAAACTAAGCCGCTAGGGAAAAAACTACATCTGCAGCAAGCAAGGTGGAAGATGAGGATCGGTGCACCAGCCTGGTCTCTCCTCTGTATCCCTGTTAAAACCAAACCACCATCCAGATTGCTTTATGAGATTAAAAAGGAAGAGAAGGCCAAGTTCTGTAACTAAGAATACTTGTTGCCTTGCACTAGTCTTAAAATTTGGACTATGTATACATGAGGTGTAATGTCTCAAGCTTCACTATGTATACATGAGGTAACGCATGTAACTAGAGGACCAAGCAACACACTTGTAGCTACAGACTAGAGTTCTTCCACTTACTTGTGGACCTCTCAATCCCCTCTTCTTTTGGTCAAATTTCAAGCATTGACATTTAGCAGTTAATTAGTTCTGAAGTACAACCAGAAAAAATAACCATATGAAATGGAATAGATGGAAGCACCAGAGCATATATTCACAGCAGTAAAAGAAACATAACCATCATTTGCAAAGGAAAATATCACAAAAACAAGTGCTCATCTGTTATGCAAAGCAAGATCAAGTGAGAATCTGTTCAGATCTGTGGAGAAGCAAAGACTAACATCATTGGCCACTAAAAGGGTGCACTCGTTTTTTATTTCATCATCTGAAACACCACTGAACTCATGGCAACCAACACAGGGCATCGACTTAAAACAGCATGAGATGCGAAGGTTCATCTAGCATGACTTAAATAGTGCACACCACCACCATTAATTTAGTACTTAGGAAGTTCATCTAGGATTACTTAAGCAGGTATACATTCTTTGGAGAGAAGACTGTGGCACCCTTAGCCCATCATTTCTTTCAAGTGCATCTCGCCAAAAATGAGAGCATCATGGGCTAGGTCCGGATTAAGAGGATTTAACTACGATTAGTTTGGTTGTCTGGTTAGTTCTGTTGGTTCCCAATTTCCACGTGGCGGCACGTACACCAATTAAGCAATGCAAGCCAAAGAAGCAAGCAAGGAAGGGAGGGAGGGAGGAGGCCTCGAGTCCTGAGTAACAGCTCATCTCCTTATCATGTGTGGGTAAGAAATTAAGACTGGAATTGAACATTCTTTTTGCTAACTCATAGCTGATGCAAAAGTAACAACTTACCATAAATGACAGGAGCCATGTGAGAATGCTGCAGCACAAAGGCATGTGTCATATAGTAACAAACTGACAATGAAAGACCACCTGTATCACTGGAACAATAAACTACACTCTGCTATTGGTGCAAGTTCTCCCATCTCATTGTTAAATAAAAAAAGTTCTGCTGACTACTTGACTTCCAAGGAATCACAAAAGCAACAGACTCATATATTGAGCTAGCCTGTGCACATACCTTGCTACAGACCACATTGGATTCCAAAATTCTGGATGAACTACAAAAACACAGTGATGATGAGAACTATTTCAAACCGAATTGAATACAGAAATAATTAAGATCTGATTCAGCATGGCACCTACAATCACTCATTGATAGGCATATTCTTTTGTGAGGGGCAAATCTTCCGCTGGGGGTTGTTCTGCCTCTTCTTCCCTATACAATTTGGTGATTCACTATATATATCCATCTGGACTTGAAATCAGAGAATCATGCAAAGAGATTCAGACTTTCAGAGCACCAAACCTCAAATCAACGGGGTCGGGGGATGGAGGCCAGTGGGCCGAAGATTGACGAGGTGGGGGACCATTTGCCCACGTTGCCGTCGGAGGCTGCCCCATTGCCGTTGCTGAGGACCTCGCGGCCGAGGCCATCGCCGCCTCATCGGTGTCTCCACGTACCAAAGCTGGGAGCTACCCAGCACCTCCGCTCGAGGACCACCGGGCCGAGGCCACTGCCGCCACCGAGCGCCTCCGCGCTACCGCCGCAGTCGAGCCCCTCCGCGACACCTAACAGTTGAGGAGACCAAAGTGGTGCTGGATCCGAAGGAATCGACAACCGAGGAAGAGAAGCGACGCCGTCACGCCGCCTACGCGCGTGGGAATGGTAGGGATCGAAGGCCGGAGGGAGAGGAGGGGAGGAAACTTTCCTCAGGAAAGGGGAGAGATTGGGGATGCGCCGATGCGGTGATGCGTATGCTGTGAGGGGGATGGGCCGAATGGCGTGGCGGATTGGCTAGTGGGAGTGGGACAAGAATCCGGAGGGAGTAATAAAATCTCGGTTAGTCGGTTTATTCGATTCGCGGCAGATAAAAACCGAACTGTAATCCGAAAACCGAATTGCATAAAAAAACCAAACCGTAAACCGAAAAAAACAAAATTTTCGGTTAAATCGGTTCGGTTCAGTTTTTCGGTTTCGGTTTTAAAATGCCCACCCCTACTTTGGAAGGCGAAGCGGAGCAGGGAATGCCTCTTTACATTTCGTCTCTTACCCTTTTGAGCTCGGTATAACTGCATAAGTCTTTCTTCGTAAGAGGTTGGTTAGCGCGGTGCAATGATCAGCGCCAGGTCTTGGGTTCAAGCCCCAGCTTCTCCTTTTCTATTGAAAATATTTTGCTGCTTGACTGGAAGCCTACACTTGCACACGAGAAGTCTACATGCAATCCAAAAAAACAAAGGTTCACACCGGCGGAAACAAAAGGGTCTAATGCGGATCCGGCCGAAAAAAATAAAGGGTTCTACGGATGATTCTTGCAACAGTTGACAAATATTGCCACTAGTTGCTTAACCCCACGGATGATGCTTGCAACGCTTTGCAAGCGTTGCCACCCTGTTGCTTACAACGCATAACATCATGTGTTGCTATGTATTCGTTGTTAAAGGGGTGTTCCTATTGTAGTGTTAGAACCTTATTTTTATCCCTCAAAAATTCCTGAAAAATACCAAATCGAAGTCAGGTATACAATAAACACCAATTGACCAACTTCATTAGGAATATTATCCTATTTTCAAGATTTCAGCCCACTTCAAGCAAACCATATTGGTCTAACAGTAATACAAGTATTGGTAAATTACTCTAATTGCAGCAAAATAAATGCTAATAGTTGTTTGCAACTTCTATTATCTTTTAGAAACAATAATTTGGCTGTAAATTACTTCCATTCTTGGATGCAATTTCCCTTAATACTAGAATGAGAAGAAAGAGAAAGGCAAAGTCAGCAAGTATATATCGTTATGCATAACCTGGAACAGTGGTAGTGTATCTCACCCTGCAATATACTCGGCAAGATACACAATATTAGCTTAACTATCTCGAGTCTTTGAAATACTCGAAATGATAAATACGCGGTCAGGCAGTTGAACTAGAATCACTTGCCATCTTTGTCTTCGACCTTTAACTTTGGCTTCAAGGACTCGATTGTAGCCCGTCTTGGCGCTATTTGTAGCTTCTTTGAAGCAAAGCTTCGAAAAAAGTTCTTTTATACGCACCATATGTAACGGTGAAGGCAGAGATATTCATTTCTTGATTAGAAGGATTGTGTACCTTGCCAAGGACCCATCTGCGGAATCAAACCTTTCTCGATGAAGGTCACCGAGAAAGGCGATGAAGAGATATACTCCCACTGCCTAACATTTGAAACACAGACAAAGAAATTAATCAAACATCTGAGAATTGAGAAAGGTTAAGCCCAAAGTTCAACAATTCATGACTATGTCAAAACAATGCATGCAGCAAAGCACAATGTTTCAAGAAGACAAAGGATTGAAATGAAATAATCAAATAAATTAGCTGCCTTGATAACTTTCTATATTGCAAACTAGTGCAAAGCAACTTAGTTACAAGATTACAGCAAAGAACAAGAACATCCAAATCACAACATTCAGTTCTAAATATGTGCTCTATTTTCATTGTCATTCATCTAGGATTTTTTATCTCATGGTTTCTTGAGCACAAAGGTGGGGTAGTCAATTAGCCATAGATGGAAAAACACACTAATGATAGAAATGTCCAAGATACTTCGATTGCGAGCATAAGCATAATCTTTATTACACCAAAAACATAATGCGAGCTTATCCACAAGAGCTTCCATTTGTTTGTCCCGAGATCACAAATATAATTGGATATAGTTGATGACAAGTAAAAGTCAAATACACTAATGTTCTAAAAAGGAAGCATCTCTTGACCAACGAAAACAACATACAAAAATCCTATACTACTTGCCTCAAATGTCTGACATATCACATTAGATACAAGCGTATCTCGACATCTTATGATAACTTGTAACTTTAATACAGAGACTAATGGAACCAAATATTAAGAAAATACAGGAAGCACAGTGCACTAAAAAACCTTTTGTAGCAACGTCAGGTTTCTATAGAGTTTTGAGAGAAATGGTCCACATTCCCCAATGTCCAATAAGGTTCTTTCCAGAAGAACAGGAAACAATCTCCCTTTCTGCCTTGTCAGCAAGAGACTCTATCGCAATATCTATCGATGCACCAAGTCCCTACTCAGCATTTATGCCTTGTGCCTGCTATCACTACACAATAAAGAATAGCCAGTTCAAGTCACATGAAACAATGACAAGCCAAAATTGAAAGGTTTATATGCAGAGCATCACATCATTTATATGCGTTTGAAGTGCCACACATATTTCCTCACCCTAAAAAGATAAACCCCAGATGATTATTTTAAGAGCTTTATATGATACAACAAGATAACATATAGGATATATATAGAAAGGCCACCTCATTAACTTGCAGTTCACCAAAGTTAATTGACAAAGTGAATAGTTCGCCTGAGTAGAGCGTTTTAGCACTTGGCTATGCTAAAATTATCATATGTCAATTAACACACTAAAAATATGCATGTTTTAATGCTGTCCAAATCAGTCCAATGTCCACAAATCATTGCCATGGTTCGCGGTTATGAGAACACATTCTGATGAGCCGCATATTAGATGTTCTGTTCAAACCCATCAAATTCCACCTACCCCCTAAAACCTCACATTAGAGAAGCCTCAAAGAACTACCATGCCACTACAAACCTAATGAAGTAATACTAATAATGGAAGACTACTAAAGGAAAAATTTTGCATAACAACATGTTCATATGATCGACAAGATATATGTACCACTTGTAAAATAACAAACTGACATGGCTTTGAACTAAGAACACATCAACAATTTAGACTAAACACTATGTCGCAGCGTAGTAACCATACGCACATTGCAAGATCTAAACAGAGGCCAGTTTAAAGAAAGCATTTTCTCACCGAATCAAACCAATGACACAAACCTATCTGTGATGTCTAACACAACACACAACGGATGATACGATTTTTGTGGCCTTGAGGGGATTCGAATGATACCGTCAGCGCGGTGCTTGAAGCCGTAGTGCTCCATCTGGAAGTCGTGGTTCTTGGTGTCGAGGTGGACGTCGGCGGCGAGCATCATCTGGAATCTTGCTCCCGCTGGGACAGCGCCCGAGGCCACTACCTGCCATCACCATCGTCGCTGTCGGAGGTTAGGGTTTTGGGCGCGTGCGCTTTGCGCGAGGGAGCGGAGGAGGAAGAGGGCGGTAGTGTTGTCTTCAGCTCCATTCTCCGGCATTTTTGAAAACCTCTTGGAAATACTGATGTTTGAATCACTAGATCAGCACTGCCACTCGTGACAACTGTACCATTGGCAGGACTACACTCCAATAGACTCAATTCAACATTAATAAATAATTATAAAGGAGTAAAGTCCATTTGATGGTGCTAAATCCGAGGATGCAAAAACTTGTCTGTAACACCCCGGCACCCCGTGCCCCGAATGTTACACCCTCTAGCACCAACAATTACAAATCACTAAGAATAAATATTAGCAAAGCAAGCGAACAACTAGGAGGTTGTCGAATTTACTAAAAATTTCGGCAGCACCTCCCCTAAAATTAGGACATCCACTCAGCAGACAGAAAACAATTGCAGTTATAAGATATCATTCTAGCAGGTCCTTAGTGACCAATCACACATCCAATAAAAATTAATAAACTCCAACACATAATTATTACAGGACAGGGACTCATTAAACACAACTGCAAACAACCTTTCACAAGAATTTTTCACGAGCTATTAAGATCAGAAATATAAATCAACATGATGGAACGGTGATGATGCAAACGTGATTGTGCTACTACCCCCATCCATGCATGCCGGCTTCAATACACCTACAAACATTAAATAACAAGCGTGAGTTCAAACTTAGCAAAGTACACGAGAATAACAATTCCAATTTATCGTAAGTAAAACAAGAGCTTGACCATAAGAGCAAGTAATACAAATGAAGCAACATCCGGACAATACACATTTATACCCATTTAAAGCAATAACATGACCATACCAAAAATTACTGCAATCAAGTCATCAACTGGATAATAAAACCATTCGACGCCCAAGAAGCATCACTTGACTCTAAATCACAATGTCTCACGACTCAACCACCCCTTTTTGCAACTCAAACCATTTTCATCAATTTTATTTGATTTCATAACTCGACTTCACTCCACGATATTCATACAACATAATTAGCAAGGCAATGAAATGCGTTAATTCATCAAATTCAATTCAATCTCCCCTTTTGGGTTGAGTCCACGACTCAACCTTCCTTTACCATAATCGCAACCCATAAGACATACCATTTACCACAAAACTCATTATTAAAGATGCAATGCACATGAATGCTCTTTTCGATGCACGTACCGGTACTGCCGAGTGCCCACCCGTTGGTGTGCATCCTCACGTCCCTTCCATCCCGTGGAAGGTGCCTACTCTTACTGTCTCACTCCCATTCACCTCGATGAATGAGACTACAAGGTAGGACTTTCGTGTTCACTATGTGTGAACACAGAGGCCCGCATCAGAATGGGTCGCCTCTTTCTTTAATGAATGCACAATGCAATTTACATAAATGAAATGCAACTTTTCATTCATTGCCAACACTAACATAACCATAACCACATACATAAACATAGCCAATTCTCACATTCATAAGTTGCCTGCGGTACTAGTCTAATCATATTCACAACAAGACATGGCAACACATTACAGCGTTTCTGTCATGCAATTAACGCAATTAATTTCAAACTACATTCATAATCATCTAATCGATTCGCACACATACTCAATTCCATTCCCCAGACGGGGCACAGTTAAGTACAACTCTTGTAAATTAACCACGAGTATCCACGTACCCCATACTCGCTACTCACTATAATATTAACAAAGGTACAGTAAACTCACCGAGATTAAGGCTTACTAGTGACCACTAGAATCCAATAGTTAATCACGTCCTCGAAGGGACGATCACCAATATAACTCATACTTGCCACAATCAATAGAAATTAGCCATGAACAGATAAATAATAACGAACAACTCAATTAGGCACACAACTCGATGTACTTGCCTTTACCGACAGAGAATGGAGTGGCATGCGGTTGAGGCCACTCCCGACAGAACCTTCCCTGCAAATAAACAATACTCATCCAACTTAAATTTATGCACATTCAATACAAGCGACAGAAGAAATCAACTCTTTTACATAATTTATGCACATTCATGGACCCTCTGCATGCCAAGATGTGACAAATAATCTATGCCTCATCTATAAATCAGAGTAGTATAGGAACTCAAACAATACAACTAAATCCCTGGTTATTTCATCCATGTAGACAAAAGAATTGAGTAATAAAAGAGCATGCATGCATATCAATTGGGCTCAAGAGAAAGCACTTCGCAATCCGATTATGGGTTCTGAAACTCCAATTCATGAAATGGAGTAAAATGCATACTCAGTGCTAAGGGTTGCAGAGCCAAATAAATTCTTTACATATGAAATACACTAAGAAATTAATCCTATGAAATCATTTAAGCTCTGCCATGGGTAAGAACATAAATATAAAACATAGAAATATGGATTACTGGGACAAGGGAATCCGACCAAGGAGGAAGAGAAAGGGGCAGCCCTACCCCTCTCATTTTCTTACCACTCCTCACCAGTTCCCTCACCCTACGATCATAAGGTACTAGCCAGTTACATTGATCATCTTTCTCCCTCTTATCGTGAATGCATACACCAAGAATGGTAGCAATACATTTTAGGTATTGAGCATTTAAGTCACCCTGCATATCTAGAACTACCTAACTTCACCCAGGAAAGGCAGTAAAACAATAGTAATATATATCAAATGATAACAACAATTTCTCAACAGTAAGACATAATTCTAAAAAAAACACATGCTGCAAACATCACATTACAAGCTATGATCACTAGTTGAATCAAAAGACTTGAGTGTAAATTATCTTAAACCATCCACCAAAATGCATGCACTACAAACCAGGGGCAACACACCACAATTTAGAAATAAGACCTGAATTTTCAATTCATGCAGTAGTATAAATCTTGCATATAAGGTATTCAGTGTTATAGAACCAAGTTAGGCCTTTGCATGCTAAATGTCCTAAGATTTTCGTTTATGCAAACATTTAAACATTACCCTCTATTCCTAGAATACCAAAGTACCAGCATACACCTCACAGCCATTTCATCGAACACCTGACATGCGCAAAAAACCAAACCCTCACTTTAATGGTTTAAGCTCTAACCAAAAGGAGGCAAAGGTCTTTGTTGCCGCTGGTCTTTGAAATTTCTTGCCACCGCCGGCTTTGAGGCCTTTGCCGAGTGGGAGGGAGGAGTCTTAGAGCCGAGGAGGAAACCGCCACCGGAGAGGAGGTCTTGGGAGCTCGGCCTGGGGTTCGCCGACCAGGGCCGCCGCTCCGCTCTTCTCTTCTTCTTGCAGAGGGAAGGAGAGGCGCCGCTTCTCTTCTTCTGCGGAAGGGGCGACAGCGCCAGAACCTTTGGAGGAGGCGCGGCGCCGGGAGGTCGGGGGGCGCTCGGGCCCGGGAGCAAAGAGCAAAGAAGAAAAGGGAGGGGAGACCAGGCGCATTGGCCAGGGAGAGGAGGGCATGGCGCCTGAGCCAGGAAAGGAGAATAATCAGGGGAGAAACCAGGAGGGGAAGGAGGCGCCTGAGGAAGCATTCGGCCAGGGGGAGAAAACCAGAAGAGACACGAGGTTGGCGGCTGGGTTCGATAGGGGCAGGGAAGGGGTAGGGGTTGGGATGGGCTAGGGTTTTGAGAGTGTAAGCCCCCTCACCACTAGGCCCAACCAGCCCAAAACAAGAAAAACCCTGCCTAAAGTAGAAAACTCACTTCCCCCCTTCTAATCTTTCTGAGACGTTACACCACTAACTCATGAGAATGTCTTCAACAGGAACCCACACCCGGACTAAGATTCTTCCAAATAACCTGGAAGAAGATCTGCGATATTACACTGTCTAATGGTGATGAATCATCATCTTGTCTAGATTCCTTTGCTCCTTCCAACAAAACATAACCATTTTAAATCCTTCGCTGCTTGCTGATTTTGTATCTGTAGTGCGAGAAATAGAGCAAGTATGAACTACTTTATACAAATGAACTTTCTAACTCCTAAGCGAAGAATCGGTATGCTACCATGTGAACAAATAGAAAGTTATTGTTAATATTTCAATATACACAAGTCTCGCTAACTTTGACGCTCAAGGATCAATCTAGCATCAGCGATATCTTGCTCCCACCCATCTACTATAATGCGATAGGCTTCATCACTTGACAAAAAAGATCCAAAGAAGTGCTGCAAGTAATGCAACTTGAGTGCACGAGATCTAATATTATCTTTGAAATCGAGGCGGTGATAGGTTCCTCACCCTTTTGGCGCCAAACAATAATTTCTATGGCGTTAGGGAAAATAGCGATTGTTTTTGCTTTACTTAATATCGGTCACATCTTGAAAAGGTATAGTTTTACGGACGGAAAAACAATGTCGAGCAAGGTAGTCAAGAAAAATTATCGATTAGGGCAATGTTTGTTGGCCTAAAATTATTAATATGTAAGTAAGATAATGATCAACACTAGAAACACAACACTACTGAACAAGTTGTAGTGAAATCAATTTGAGTATTTGACAGTGAATAATTATAATGTAGCAACAAACTATCTGATGTATGTAAATTGCAAATGGTAACAAGCAATCATTATATAACTTAGTTGGCGAACCATCCCTTTTAGTTTCCAGTTCAATTTTAGCTTTGAAGCCAAAATTTAGATATTTAGTTATAGTGAGTACAGAGCAAATGGAAAGTACATGTAAAAAACCACCATTTGTTCATACTTCAAACAACATAACAGAGTTTATGCCTATGTGAATTTCCAGATGCTAATCGTCTAGCCAATTACAGGAGGAACAAAACACTATGAAAGATAAAGTAGACTAGAGTGCAAATGCTGTTTATAATGGCACATCATCAACAATGTAAAATTTCAAGGCACAAAAAGTCAAATACTAATTTAGACAACATGGTTCCCAACCAATTTCTCACGCAAACCTTCTGAGGGCAATATTTCTTTGCATGAATGGGGAAGGCGGGGAAGGAGGATGGTTCGACTTGGGCGGTGTGGGACTGAATCTTGACCACGCGCCCGCAGTCGGACGGCGTATGACGGAGAGGATCGGCAGCCAGGGAAAAGCGTGACAAGGAACAACTACCGAATAACAACTCCTATCTCATAACTCACTAACACGGCGAAGAGGAAGGAAAGACGCGCCATCGCTGGATGCACCGCTCCTCCGCCGCCGCGGCAACAACCACCACCTGTCCCCCTCCCTCCCTGTACTCACAGCACAAAGAAAGCAAATGATTACGAATAGAGGAAGAGGAAGCAAATGATTACGGGCGGCGGTGTGGGGACGGCGCGGGGACGGGCGGCAGCGTGGGGACGGCGCGAGGACCGGCGGCGGTGTGGGGACGGCGCGGTGAGGCGGAGATCGCGTAGCTAGGGCTTACGCGCGTAGCGTAGCGTGGAGAATTTCGCGTAACTTTTGCACTGGAGAATTTCGCGTAACTTTTGCACTGGAGAATTTCGCGTAGCGTGGGGACTTACGCGCAGGCCAGTATCCGGCTATTTTCGTCCACTGGGACCGATGAAAATAACTATTTTCATCGGTCCAGGCCGATGAAAATATCCTCATCATGCCACGTGTCACATTTTCGTCGGTCCAGACCGACGAAACTAGTTAAAAAAATTTTGGCGCGATGTCTGAACTGTTTTCATCGGCCTAGTCAATGAAACCGACAAAAATAACTATAATTTCGTCAGTTCATACCTGGCCGACAAAAATAATCAATTATTTACGTCGGTGTTTTTTTTGCCGACGAAAATATTTTAGACCGACGAAAATAGTGTTGATTCCTGTAGTGCAAATGCCAAACTGGATGTACCTAAAATAAAAAATAACACATTACAAACAAGCGTGAGTTTGAAACTCAACAAAGTGTATAAAAAATCAATTGATTTATAACAACGGATCATGGCAACTTATAACATAATATGACTATCGTACATGAGAGCAAACATCAGTACTTAGCATTTATATCTTTTTAATCATGCATGCTCATAATGTACATATCATAGCGAATACCGGTATTACTGGATGCGTACCTATTGGTGTGCACCCTCTCATTCCCATCTGTTATGGCCGGTTGCGATAGGGTTTTTGTAAGACGTCGTGGGCCTTCGGTGGAGGAGGAAAGGCCTGGGCGGGCTGCATGAGTCATGCGGCTGGTTAGGCAACCGAATATGAGATAGGAAGGTATCAATCAGATCCTGTTAGTTAGGAAGGTAGCAATAAAATAGGATCTTAATTGCATGCAGGTGGGGGTGAGGAATAAAAGGCTGTGGGCAGCCATCTGTAGGTGACTTTTGGAAATGAATAAGATTGCTACAAGCAATAGGCGGTGGCTCCGACAACAGCCCTATCCAAGGCGCCGGTAGAGGTGAGGAGTTCCTCATCGTCTTGCCTGCGACTCGGGCTGAAGCCGGGGACCAGAGCCTTTGAGCTTGCGCGACGTTCAATGCCGGCTCATATCAATTTGGTATCAGAGCCTGACGATCCGGAGAGGAGCAGCTGCGGTGGTCTGATGGAAGGAAGGGTTGCGGGTCTTGAGGAGGAGATGAAGAGGATGAAGGCAGACATCCAGGAGTTGAAAGGAATGTTTGGGGAGATGATGAAGATGTTTAAGGGCAAGCAGTCGCTGGAAGATGAGAGGGAGGTGCAGGCGGTCGATCCTAAGGTCACGGATCCAAAGGTGAGGACCGGTGGGGGCGCAGCTGGGCATCGCAGAATGCCTGGCGAGGGAGACAGTCGTATGGGAGGAGGAAGGATAACCGGCGCACATCACCAGGTGCGACGTGGAGGCCGTGGACGTGCAGAGGAGGACGACGAACGCCATTGGACGCCTCGACTCCCAAGACTGGATCTGCCGGAGTATGACGGCCAAGGAGATCCGTTGAGTTGGCTACGCCGGTGTGAACTCTATCTCCGCGTTCATAAGATCAAGGAGGAGGAATGGGTGGAGTTTGCTGGCTTGCATCTTTCGGGGGAAGTGCAAGATGTGTTGGACAATTGGCAGGAGGAAGAACCCTGGATCGCGTGGGAAGATTTTTACGATGCCTTCATCCAGCGATTTACGCGACAGTCCAGCGCGGGTCCGTTAGGAGATTTGGCAAACTTCAAGCAGGAAGATCAAGGGGTAGATGAATATGCACGTGAATTCCAGAGACTTTTGGCGAGGGTTCCAAGGATGCGCAAGGCAGACCAGCTCGAGATGTTTATGGCAGGACTGTCTCGGGCGGTGGGTGCGGAGGTTCGCAGAGAACGACCACATGATTTGGCGGAGGCTGTCAGGCAGCAAGGGAGGCGGAAGCACGAAAGGAGGCGTGGATTGCGGAGGCAGAACAACGCTGGACCCAGGCCGGGCGTGGGAAGGGAGTGGTGCCGCGCATGTGGAGTGCACCAACCACGGGAGCTAATTGTCCAGGAGGGGCAAACTCAAGACGGCTGGTCTTGGGATCGTGCTGATGACCTAACAGGGCCGAGTGCCGGATCAGGAGCAGTGGGATCGGGCAGCCGGTTGCAGGGAGGTTTCAATGGACTCGTCAAGGGGGCGGCTGCAGGAGGTGGAAGCGCCGGAATGACCTCTGGGAGGGCAGCGCCAACCAGCAGCATGCTGAGTTCGGCAGGATCAGCACCACATCGGCTACGGTTGTCCGCCGATTAGCTGGCCGAGAGGAGAGCCAAGGGCCTTTGTTACAATTGTGACGAAGTCTATACTCGGGGCCATAAGTGTAAGAGATTGTTTCACCTAGAAGTGGAAGAGGAGGATGACATGGAGGATGGCGAGGATGAACTGGAGGCCGAAGTAGCAGTGGAGGCAGCGCTGTCCATGATTGCTGCGGTTGGACCAAAACAAGGCGACACAATGCAAGTGCAGATTGAGATGGCGGGCAAGAAGTGGCTGGGGCTGATCGACAGTGGAAGCACGCACAATTTCATTAGTGCTTACGCTGTCCGACAGTTGGGAAAGGAAGATGAAGCGCGGGCTGCAGAACAGAGAAGCCAACGAGTCAAGGTAGCGGATGGGTGGCATTTACCTTGCTTGGGCAGTTTGGAAGCCGAGTTTCTCATCCAAGGCAGAAGATTTGTGGCTCCATTCACAGTGCTACCGATTGATTCATTTGACTTAATTTTGGGGGTGCAGTGGCTGAAGACCTTGGGTCGTTTACAGTGGGATTTTGGTGAACTCACCATGGAGTTTGAGGCGAATGGCGAGGCAGTGCACATACAAGGCCTGCACAAAAGGAACAGGGCTGAGGTGATGTTGGTCAGTATGGAAGACCGACACATGTTTGAAGCACTTCTGGAGACTTATGCGGACATCTTTGCAGAACCGTAGGGGCTACCACCTGAGAGGGCATGCGACCACAGAATTCCATTAGAGGCAGGGACCGATCTAGTGGCGGTTCGTCCTTATCGCTATCCGTATCGGCAAAAGGATGAGATCGAAAGGCAGTGTGAACAGATGTTGCAGCAAGGTATCATACGACCGAGTCATTCACCTTTTTCCTCACCTGTGTTGTTGGTGAAGAAGTCTGATGGGACTTGGAGATTTTGTGTGGATTATCGCCGGTTGAATGACAAGACCATTAAAGATAAATTTCTGATTCCGGTAATAGAAGAACTGTTGGATGAGTTGGGAGGAGCCCAGTACTTCACTAAACTGGACCTGCGGTCGGGCTACCACCAGGTCAGGATGAGAGAGGAGGACATTATGAAGACGGCATTCCGAACGCATCATGGTCACTATGAGTTCTTAGTGATGCCTTTCGGATTGTCCAACGCTCCGTCCACCTTCCAGGCATTAATGAATGAAGTGCTCCAGGAATTCTTGCATAAGTTTGTATTGGTTTTCTTTGATGACATCTTGATCTACTGACTTCGGAGGGGGAGCATCGGGGACGAGCGCTGGTGCTCCTTGGCCGCCGGCCATGTCAACGGATCCCCAAGCTCGGAAGGCCCGACCACGACTGGTGCATCTTGGCGCTCGACCTAGAGTCTTTGTGAACGAGCTCGATCCCGCCGACCTCGAGCTCGGGCGGGATCTCGTTCGGGGCCTTGATCCGCCCTGGGATTTCGGATCTAGCATTTGACCGGCAGTCGCCAGAGAGCGGGTCGTGGGGATGGTTCAGGAGTGCGTGGCAAGTCCGGGGCAGTTACCGCCAGCCCTCGATGTGCATGAAGGCCCTTCAGGGGTGTCTCGGCCGTTGCGTCGTGAAGAGTATAAAGACCAGGGCGCGCAAGCTCGAGGATGACGAACAACCCGATACACACAAAGCACTCGAGCTAGGAATCACCATTCTTGTCTTGAGTTGTAAACACCTCCACACACCGATATAACAAGAATCACCGCCGCAAAGCGGCGGAGTAAACTATTACCTTCACAGGGGCTCGAACCAGTATAAACCCTTGTCTCGTGCTCGTTGTCGTCTTGCTCCGACTATAATCACGACTGTCTTCTTCCTCCGTTCGAGCGAAACAAAGCTCGGGTCCCATAACACACTGACCCCCACCTCACTTCTTGCGGTTGGCGATCCCGATCGTCGACAGGGGGCATGTGGGAGCAGTATTGAGCAAATTGAGAGAACATCGATTGTATTTGAAGAAGTCCAAATGTGCCTTTGCTCAGAAGAAGATTGGGTATTTGGGTCACATAATATCGCACATGGGAGTGGAGGCTGATCCCCTGAAGCTCAAGGCGGTTGGTGAATGGCCCCGACCTGTGTCAGTCACAGAGTTGAGAGGATTCTTGGGCTTGGCTGGTTATTACAGGCGTTTCATAAGGAATTATGCTGGGATCGCTGATCCTCTCACTGCATTGTTGAAGAAGAATGGGTTTGAGTGGAACACAGCCACGGAAGAAGCCTTCATACAACTCAAGCGAGCGTTAACCTCCGCTCCGGTGTTACAGATGCCTAATTTTTCCTTATCTTTTGAGGTAGAATGTGATGCTTCGGGGACGGGGATCGGTGCTGTCCTCCACCAACAAGGGCATCCAATTGCATATTACAGCCGTAAATTGGCAGAGCGTCATCGGAAGCTTGCGGCATATGAAAGGGAATTGATCGGTTTGTCCAAGGCAGTGAGGCATTGGCGGCCGTATTTGTAGGGGCAAAGGTTCACCGTCCGGACGGATCATAGCAGCCTCAAATTCCTCCTTGAACAAGCTTTGATCACTCCACCGCAGCAGCATTGGTTAAGCAAGTTGATGGGGTTCGATTTCTGCGTCGAGTATAAGCCCGGCAAACATAACCAAGCAGCGGATGCGCTGTCCAGGACTCGAGAAGAAGAAGGGCAGTGTTCAGCCATATCAGTGGTAAAGGATCTCACCCGCGAGCAGTGGGAGGAGGTACTGAAGAGTGATCCGGCGGTGCAACAGCAAGTATCGCACTTGTTCAGCAGAGTAGATGCTTCTCATTCGGGGGACACACCACCGAACGTTCACTGGGAGGTTAAAGAAGGCTTGGTGTTCCGGAATGGTAAGCTGTGGGTTCCTCGGTCGTCTTCCCTGGTGGAACCAATGATTGCTGCTGTGCATGACTTAACCCATGAGGGCATTCAAAAGACCCTCCATCGTCTCCGAGCATTATATTGGTGGGAACATCAGAAAGAGACGGTTGGTGAGTTCATTGCGAAATGTGCTGTCTGCCAACAACAAAAAGCAAGCACTCAAGCTCCGGCCGGCCTGTTGTAGCCTCTTTATATTCCTCATCAGGTGTGGGCAGATATTTTAATGGACTTCATCACCGACCTTCCGAAGTCACAAGGCAAAACTGCACTTTTGGTGGTGGTTGACCGTCTATCTAAGTATGCACATGTCATTCCTTTCACCAGACCAGCCACAACTGCAGCCGTTGCCAAGTTATTCTTTGATCAGATTGTGAGGTTACATGGCATTCCTGAGTCCATTGTCTCCGATCGTGATCCGGTATTCCTTAGCGCCTTTTGGCAGGGGCTGTTTAAGAGGAGTGGGACGGCTTTGCTGATGTCCACCGCCTACCACCCACAGACGGATGGTCAAACGGAGGTTGTTAATCGGACCATTGAAATGTACTTAAGGTGTTTGACGGCAGCTCATCCCTCTTCATGGATTCAATGGGTTCCTTGGGCGGAGTATTGTTACAATACATCCTTTCATTCGGCTCATTGCCTCACTCCCTTTGAATTAGTCTATGGAAGATCTCCACCACCATTGTTACCATATCAGCAAGGGTCTACGAGCATTGATTCCGTTGACTGTACTTTGGTGGATCGTGGCATACTATTCTGACAAGCCAAGGCCCAGTTGTTGCAGGCTCAAAACCGTATGAAGCAACATTATGATGGCCAGCCCAGAGAAGAGGAATTTGTGGTGGGATCTTGGGTGTGGCTCAAGCTACAGAAGCACTGGCAGCATTCTGCTCGTAACCAACCTTCCTGGTCCAAGTTATCTCCTCGCTTTTATGGTCCTTTTCAGGTGATCCAACGCATCGGCTCGGTGGCCTACAAGCTTCAGCTTCCGGAGAGTGCTAGAATTCACAATGTCTTCCATGTGTCGCTACTCAAACGATTCAGGGGCAACCCTCCAGAGCAGGTGGCGGACATACCGGGCGATCTCCTCCTGGCAACATCCACAAATCAGCCGGAGCCGTACAAGCTGCTGGCCCAGCGCTTCGTTGGGGGTCAGCGTCAATTTTTGGTGCATTGGACAGGGGAGTCTGCGGATGAAGCAACGTGGATGGATGCTATTGCTCTTCGGCGATCGTTCCCTGATTGTAAGCTTGAGGACAAGCTTAGTTTTGAGGGGGGGAGTGATGTTATGGACGGTTGCGATAGGGTTTTTGTAAGGCGTCGTGGGCTTTGATTGGAGGAGGAAAGGCTCAGGCGGGCTGCATGAGTCATCTTGTTGGTTAGGCAACCGGATATGAGATAGGAAGGTATCAATCAGATCCTGTTAGTTAGGAAGGTAGCAATAAAATAGGATCTTAATTGCATGCAGGTGGGGGTGAGGAATAAAAGGTTGTGGGCAGCCATCTGTAGGTGACTTTTGGAAATTAATAAGATTGCTACAAGCAATAGGCGGTGGCTACGACAACAGCCCTATCCAAGGCGCCGGCAGAGGTGAGGAGTTCCTCATCGTCTTGCCTACGACTCGGGCTGAAGCCGGGGACCAGAGCCTTTGAGCTTGCGCGACATTCAACGTCGGCTCATATCACCATCCAGCCCATGGAGGGGCCTACCGAAGTAGGACTTTCATGTATCACTAAGTGTGAGACATAGAGGCCTACTCGAGTCATCTCTTCCATTATGAATGCACCAATGCAAATGAAATGAATTAAATTTCAATTTACATTCTAATACAATATTCTCATCACCATAACATAAACATAAGCATTTGCATAATCTTAAATTCATATGCTCAACATTTGTATCATCATAATCATACTCATAATCCTAAACATAATCATACTCATAATTATCAACATAATCAAAATTACAAAGAAAAGCAAGCCACAATTTCTTCTAACATTCAATCTGCATGATACACTTGCCTCTACCAGCGAGGAGTGGAGTGAAACGAGGATGAGGCCACTCCCGAAGTCACTCCACCTGAAAATAGCAATTGCATATATATTTCAAAACCAATCAAATCACAACATTGCACATCGCACCTACATCCCATCCCAAATTTTCATTCTTTCATGCGACAAACCAAAAACCCTCCTTGTTATCCCAATAAAGTAAGGGCTACAAATTCTAACCCAAAACCCACAGAAGTAGAGTGATTAACTAGAAGTGAGCTACCAAAGAATACTTGCTAAATTCTAATTGTTCTTTCTTCTCAAGTAATCTATCTAGCCTTCCCAAGAATAACCCTACATTCCAAAATATTGAAATTCTAGAAAACTTCAAATTAGTAAAACTTCTAGCATACAACTTCAAATTCAGTAAACAAAATTATTTTTGGATCTACATGAAATTTCCTAGATATCTCTAGTTATAGGAATAATTTAATTTGACCTCTAAATAATCCTAAACAATACAAATCTAAGACCACTGCTAGCACGAATCGGTTCTGGACAACAGGCATGTAAATGATTATATCTTCTAAATGGCTAAACCAAAAATTATGTTCTTAGGCTTTAATTAATCACAAGATTACGATCTACAATTTATTTTATAGCCAATCTCTCAAGAAAAGTCTGTAAATAGCTCAAACCAACATAAATCTGAAGCTACTACCAATCAGCAGCAACTCTGGACAACAGTCACTAAAACAACCATATCTCCTAAATGGCTAAATAAAAAAATTGTGTTCTTGAGCTCTAATTAATCCCAAGACTACGATCTACAATTTATTTTACAGCCAACTTCTCAGGAAATGTACATAGACCTCAAATTGCATGTCAAAAAAAATCAAGATCTGCACAGCTCAGAAAAAATTTTAGAACTTTCCCTAACTTCTAGATCCACCATCCCCCCCCCTCCAATCCCCCAAATCCTCTAACCCTAGAACTCACAAAACTAGCAGAGCTCCTCCAAGAACAGCATGCAACCCAAGCCATAGCTCTAGGAAACCAATACCTCCACTTACCCTCAAAGGAGCACCAAGGAGGAGGAGGAGCTTTAGCTGGGAGGAAGGCAGGGAGGAGGAGCTCCTTTCGGCTGGGAGGAAAGCAGGGAGCAGGAGGAGGAGCTGCTACTAGCTGGAGAGGAAGAAGAGCCCAAAGGCTAGAGGAAGAAGAAAGCAAGGAAGGGGATGGGGGTTGTCGGCTGGGAGCAGCATGGATGCCCAAAAAAAAGAAAAGGAGAGAAAAAATTTAGGTGGGGAAAAATTGTGGCTATGGGGTTAAACTTTTCCCCCTAAATACTCCTCTTTTCCTTTCAGGCTTCACATTATGATATCATGGTTGTTATATGTTGTATTTGCTCTTGTTATTTATGCTCGAATGGTTATGTCGTAATTGTTATTATGTTTTTGTTGTGCTGTTTTGCTCTAATTGCGTAAAGGTCATGCTGAAATTTTTAGTAATTGGTAGTATTTGATGGTTGTTAGTGTAATATTGGGGCACGCGGGTGCCAGGGTGCTACATTTAAACTAACAAAGTTGAATGTTCTATACTGCATGCTAAACAAGTCCAAACTCTTGGCAATTCTGCGAAAAAAAATTCAAAATTTGTCATGGCGAGCCAGTATATATAAACAGACTACAAACAAGTTTGACATCGGAGCTAAAACAACCGCAGAAGTATCCAATTTGGAGTGTAGGTGTATGACAACCTGCATAAGCGTTAAATTGCACTGAAACTACAGCGTGTTTCGACAATTTGATAGCTAATTGAGGGAACATGTTGTACTCAATCAAGTTGTTTAGTGCAATCATAGCATAATCCAATAACGAGTCTCACAAAATCCGAAAGAAATCATTTCACAAACTTGTCCAAAGAATACTCTGGAGCATAATTCTCCTTACCATGCACCAGATTATTTCTTGAACGCCAAATGGACCACATTGTAGATATAATCATAGCTGCATCAGGAGGCTTAAAAAACATACCATCCGTAAAATCTGCCGCCCAAGAGTCTAGGTGCAGTTTTGGCAAGCTGATGCCAAAATTCACTTTCACTGCAAGCCAGGAAAATTTTGCTTGACCACATTCTATCAATGCAAGGTATAATGACTCCTCGGAGCAATCACAAATATCACATATGCTCAGTGTTTCGAATGTGTCTTTTGTTCAGAAATTCAAAACAGGGTAGCAGCTTCTTTAGTGCTCGCCACCAAAAGACTCTAATTTTTGGTACCACTGGCAATTTCCACAATGCTTTCGAAATCCTCTCATTATTATGGCTTGAGCTCCCAGCATCAGATGCTTATACATTATATGTTTGCATAATAGCATGATAGGCTGACTTAATAAACCCCCGATCGTTCAAAGGTCCATGCAACAACGTTGTTAGCTCGACTTGGAAAGGGAATGTTCAGGATTGCTACTGCATAACAGGACCAAAAAATACTTCGAATTTTCTCCTCATCCCATTGCCCTGACGAAACATCAATCAATTCCTTCAACTTACTGATATTTGCATTGTTGGTTGTGATCTTCCGTTATAACTAACAAGACCAAAATTTTTGGGTTAAGACACCATATCGCACTTTGATCGGGAGCTAACTAACAGATTTTGATTTGGTCCCAATAACCAGCGCCCCATTAAAAATGGAGAGACCAGCACTTAAAGAAATAAGAGAAAAAATCTTGAGTTTGCCAACGATCCCGAAACCCCATCCGATCTAGGGTTCTTGGTGCGAGGCTATCGAAGATCCTCACCATCACCGAGAGCATCTCGGTGCCCCCTTTCTTCTTCATCAAGCATCAGCTACGCCACGCATCTACGTTGGCTTCTTCTTCACCGACGCTCATCTACACCGACCGAATCGCCTACACTGATAAAGAACTAATGGTTTCCTCAGCTTCTCCGGGTCAGTTAACCTAACATTTATTTCCGCATTTTGTGATCATGGTTTAGACTAACTAATGGTTCATGTAGTAGTTAAGCCTTAGATTTTAACATTTGGTATCAGAGCAATCTAGTCTAAATCTTGATCCTTAAGCCCGGTATGGATTCCTTTTTTTCTCTCAGTTAAAGGTGGCTTTATGGTTCTTTTTGGCTCAGTTAGTATTTATAAGGAGGGGATCCAAACTCTTTTTCCAGATCTAAGAAACCCTAATCCCTTTTGTCCCCAAAACCCCAATATCCAAATCAATCCAGAAACCCTAAAGCCTGAAGGGGGTTTCAGGGCTTACCTCATCCGGCGCTGTCCTTGCTCGTTCATGGTTGCTGTTGGCCGCTTCATGTGCGTCGCGCCGTTCTGGTTGTTGATGCCCTCAACCGCCCCAAGTGCCTCACTTCTACTCTACCCATGTGTGCGCAACAGCTTGAGGCCCTTCTCGCTAGAGCAACGCACGGCATCCGCTAGCCGCGCACACATGCCATTGCCGTCGCTTTGCTCGCGCTTCTTCGCTCGCTCATGTCGTCGCCTTTCTTGCGGATTTTTATGGGCGAATGCGATTAGGGTTAGGGTTCCTCGCCCGCGCATGTTTTGTTCTAGCTTGGATTCATCGCGGCCATCTGTTCACATCCACAGTCGAGATCCTTCTCGTCTTGAACTGCCGCGTGGATTGGTTATTCTGCCATTTGTGGCATTTTGATTGGTGGCTCACGACTTGGCGCTAGCTCATGGTGGGCTAGCTCGAGTGGTGTGGGCCATGCCTACACTAACATGCCTTTGGCTTGGTTTTTATTTTTGGGTGAGTTTTGGTATATTGAGGAGCATAGTCTAGCCCATTTCAATTTATTCTATCTGATTTAATTTCAGCAATAAGTATTGTTTAATTTTTATTTCTCGAACATTTATGTTATGATTAATTTTCTAGACTAATTAATTAATGAGGCAATTATTTTTCATGTGATGATTATTTCTTAGCATTATCTCTAATTAAAATGGAACTAACAGGAAATGGAACTAACAGGAAGTTTTGATTAGATATTATTATTTAATGTTAAAAATTGGGATTATATCATGACCATGATCATATACCAACCAACATTGTTTATGAACATGTGTCACCCATAATATAATTTAGTTATTTTTCGTTTCTGCCTAACGGTGATGCGAATTAGAACTGTTAGTTTTCCTATCATTAGCATGTTATTAATCAGACCAACGTAGGGTTAATTTCATGCAAGACATTTATTTTCTCTAATGTTTACTAATTAAATTTTATTTTGATTTAGCTATAAATGACACTAATGTTGCCGCTTACTTGAACGGCATTGAACAGTTGATTGGGACAAACTTTCCCTCTTGGAAGGTGAGGATTCTGATTATCCTTGAAGTTATGGATTTGGACTATGCATTACGTGAGGACACTCTCGTAGCTCCTTTCGCTGATGATGAGGGTTTCACTGAGAAAAAGAAACTCTATGACTTAGCAGCGGAGAAGTGAGAGCGGTCTAACCGCATGTACTTAATGATTATGAAGAGCACCATATCTGTTGGGATAAAGGGACCAATCCCTGAATCTGATAATACTAAGCAGTACTTGGCCTCAGTTGAGGAGCAATTTAGGGGCTCCTCAAAAGTATATGCCACTACCTTGATCATGAAGATGCTCACCACTAAGTATGATGGCTCTAGCAGCATTCGTGAGCATATTATGATGATAATTGATATGGCTGACAAACTTAAGGGTATGAACATGACCATTTCTGATGGTTTCTTGGTAACTAAGGCTAAGATCACCATGCTAACTAGGGCTAAGACCTATAGTTAGTATGCTCTGATACCATCTCCGTCGAGACTCGAATTCACCAATTCGACCCTACTATGTTTACCGCACTAGTCCCTAGATCAACGCTAGTGCATACAGCTCAACATTCGCAAGTATCATATCATACACAACGATAATAATAATAAGACTCCATTTATTGATATAACTAGTGTGTGATCTTACGATCAACTTACATTATTAAGCCATGCAAGGCTAGACTTGAAATAAAGACTAAGACAAACGCAGCGAAAAAATAGAAGATATTGGTGACTCATCAATTCACTATAGGCGACTGATAAGGTTGAAGCCTAATGACTCTCATTCTCTAGAATTCCTCGTCCATCAAAGGCAATGGCTCCTTAACTGTTGATTGTGGTTGTGTTGGCAAGGATGAGTACATAAAATACTCAACAAGTTGTGCACAGAATGCAATTCTAACATAGCTATATGCAAGGCTTATTCCAAAAGAATGGCTAACAATGGCTAATTTGCAGTAAAGCAGCTTTTATAAACAAGTACCATAAATAGATTATAAAGACGGCAAAACAAATGTCAATAGTAAATAATTTCAGCTTTTCCAAATGAACCAAGTTTTTCACTCCTAAGTCAAGTTTCCAACCGTCCATATTGCAACCTGCCATCCCAACCAGTTTTTCATTTTATTAAACTAACCCTTGACTGTAATCCCCGAATTATGCTCAATACCACGAGCACGGCTATCCGAATAGATTTACACTCTGCAGAGGTTATGCATTTTACCTATACGATACAACCATACACCATACAGGCGAGTGATTATAACAAAGCCTTTACAATGCACGACCTTAACCCAATACTATCCGCTAAGGTTTCAACACTGATGGGTCTGGTTACCACATCCAAGGCCCCTCTCTTTCGCCATGTGAGTTTACCAAAACCCAGGATTCACACCGCTATTGATAGTACCAAAGCTAAGATATTACAAATTAATCAGCTAGGCTATCCCATACCAGATATGTAGTTGCATGATTGACTCAGGTCAAAGGCTTGCAAGGTTAAGTCCTTAGGGTGATCAAAGCAAGACTTCCACATACCCTCTGCCCATTGGGCCCACCTTGGCACACTTACCCCTTGCCACTTACTCCAATCTAAGTGATTACCTTCCCAGTTGATTACCATGCACCACGTGCTATCCACAATTCAACATCGTTGCGTGACATCTCTCGCCACAACAACTCAATTTCATCGTGTGACCACACATGACACACAAATTCATAACATTGTTCCATATTTCATTAGTCAAGATTAATTATTAATGATTCAAGTACATGTGATGATGTGGCATGGCTAAGCATACTAATACGTTCTAACCATCCCATGTTGATTTTGGTATTAACCAACTATAGTGAACCAACCTAGGGAGACAATAGATCATGGCATACAAATAATAAGGTAAGGTATAAATCAAAAGGTATCTTATCTAAGTCCCAACTTAATTTGAAACCATTGTATTTGTGAAATTATCATGCAATAAGTAAAACAACATAGCGATTTTATAAATATGGGTTCAACATGATCAAAGCATAACTTGCTTTGGCAAAGGTCCTGGTCTTGCTCTGAAACTTGATCTTGAGTCGACAGATCCTCCTCCGATGCATCGCACAACTCAACGTCTACGCGAATCGAGAGAGAAAACCAAATAAATACCAAAATAGAGAGCAAAAGAACTCCAAAAATCAAATAAAATCCACCATTAGGTAGACCTTAATTTTACAAATTTTTAGAAATTTGAATCACCTCAATCGGAATTCGTATGAGAGAGAACGAGCTCTCGGAAGATTCAACAATCCTAAAAATCAGAAAATTGAAAATCAAATAATAAACCAAATTATTTTTAAAAGGAAAAATCGATTATTGTGTCATGCCGACGTCAGCACTGAGCCGGACCAATCGCATCATGACACATGGCCTCGGTCCATGCACCTGGTCCACGGACCTCCTCTTGTCCACCGTGAACACGGTGCATGACGCCTCGAAGCCTGCGCTACCACACGTCACCACGCTACTGGCTCACGAATCGGCATGATCCAACCCACACAGCGCGGATCTAATAGCTGCCGATCTTGAACCTACGTGGCGCGATCCCAAGCATCTACCTTTGATCCGATGGCTGAAGTTACCCGAGGCATTTACTGCAAATGCGAACATGCGGCATGATCACGCCCGTTTATGGAAAATCCGACGGCTTTTGAGCTCACTGATGCGGATGACGGCACGGTGGTGTAGCTCCCACTGGACTTGAGGACAATGACCAATCCCGCGATGCTTCGGCAACCAAACGACAACGAGAAGTCATAGAACGGGTGCGACGCAACACGACGATCACAGATCTGGAACCCAAGTAGCGGATCTTGGCTTGACGACGACACAAAACAAAGAAAATGATGGCAGCATGAGCACGAACTTCAGCAAGCTCTTGTGCGGCGAAGACAGCGACTTCGGCGGCGATTCTGGGTCCAATAGACGCGGCTCACAATGAAGAACCTCGGAAGACTACCCTCCTCTTTTATAGCATCGAGAAATGGACACAACACGGAAACCTAATCCTTCACGGTGGCAGTGGATTCCAAGTCCCGATCGGAGACAACAACGGACAACCGTCCGATCTGCGACGAACGGTTCAGATCAACTCTGATGCGATCTAATCCTATCCGCACACGCAAACTTTCCAACGATGCAGATTTGGCAAAGTCCTGAACTGACACGCCTTGATTACAGCCGTCCGATCCAAATCCGAAGGTCACCAGCGCCAGGCCCAAATAGGAAACTTCAACATGTAATCCTAGCAGTTCGATCTCGATCCAACGGCCAAGATCTTCCTAAGGCAAACGCATGGCGGATTGGGCCAACTTGGGCTGCCGCATCTTTGGCCATGAGTGCCAAATCTTGAGCTTGACCCAATCTCGTTTTCTAACAAGTTTTTGCTGATTTTTCTTTTTAAAATAATCCCAGAAAATAGTTTGATTTATTTTAAGCAATAAAAATATCAGGAAAAATCCAAGAAAATTCACATAAATATTTTGAGACATTTTGAACTCAAATAAAATATTTTTAGGCAAACTTTATATAAATTTTATCTACATATAGATAGTTTTCTCAAAAGGTCAATATACTTAATTTAAAATATATTTAAATAAAATCCAATAATTCGAGAAAAAATCACAAAACACACAAATAGTAATAAAATAATAATAAAGGCAAAATTTAGAAAGTTACATTAGTTATCACAGGAAGGTGTTCAGACTCATCATTAGGTGTTGTATTGTTGATTCCAAAATCCTCAAGTGGGGGCTCAACTTCAAAATTCTCAGCTAGAGGTGTAATTGTATGAGGTACAGGAATGGTAGCCTCTTGGATTATCGGTAATGATACATAAGTCCAAATCTCCTTAAGATCTATTTTCCTAGCTTCTGAGCTCCCACTCATTTCACCATTCTCTAAGAATACAGCATGTCGGGTTTCTACACACTTGGTGATACGATCTGGATAATAAAATCGATCCCCTTAGATCTTTCAAGACATCCAAGCTTACTGAATTATGGTCTAATTTCTTAATATGTGGATTACATCCAAGCATCAATAGGACAACCCCACACATGTAAGTATCTTAAGCTCAGTTTTCTTTCAGTCCATAATTCATAAGGTGTCTTAGATACTGATTTACTGGGAACCCAATTAAGTATATATGCGGCTGTCTTTAATGCTTCAATCCACAAACCAATTGGTAAACTGGAGTAGCTCATCATGACATGCACCATATCCATAAAGGTGCGGTTACGTCTTTCAGCTACTCTATTTTGCTGAGATTCACCAGGTGTTGAATATTAGGCTATTGTGCCATTTTCTCAAAGAAACTTAACAAATGGACAAGGAATTTGTTCATAAGGAGCGTGTCTCCCATAATATTCTCCTCCATGATCTGATCTTATTACCATAAACTTTAAATTATGCTGGTTTTCTACTTCAGATTTAAATATTTTAAACTTATTGAGTGACTCAAATCAATTACAAATGGGGAAATATAACCATAATGGGAGAAGTCATTAGTAAATGTAATAAAGGAGTCATACACATCCACTGAATTTACAAAAAATGGTTCACATATATCAGTGTGAATTAATTCTAAGATTCCTGTGCTTTGTGTGGCTCCTTTCTTAATTTGTTTTATATATTTCCCCTTAATAAAATCAATACAATGATCTGAGTCAGAAAAGTATAATGGGTGGAGTATCTCTTCTTTAATGAAACATTCCATTCTCTCCTTTGAAATATGACCTAAACGATAGTGCCACAATTTTGATAAAGTCTCATCACCTAAATTTCTCTTTTGCTTATTGGTGGCATCGCACACATTCATTGACACAGGGAATTTAGAGAGAAAGCATACAGTTTGTCTAGTTGAGTCACAAGACCAACATTATTAGAATAAAGCTTACAATGCATTTATTATTCCCAAAAATACAAATGAATCCATCATCACCTAATAGAGAAACTAAAATAAGGTTCCTCCTCACGGTAGGAACATAAACAACATTATTCAAATGAAGTGTGAAACCACTATCTAATGCTAATGGTAGTGTGCCTACGACTTCAATTTCAGCCTCCTTTCCATTTACAACTCTGAGACTTCTCTCCCCCTTTTTTAGTATCCTCGCGGTAAGAAATCCCCACAACAAACAAAAATATGCACAGTGGAACCAGAATCAATCCACCAGGTATTAGGGAAAATCAGCATAAAGGGTTTCATCAACAATAGAAATTATATCGTTACACTTCTTGTGAGCCACTTCATGAAGCCTACATAATCCTTCTGAATGTGGCCACTATTTTTGCAGAAGCGACAGATGGGTCCATCAGAAGAAACAGAGTTAGGGTGCACCAAGGGCCTTCTTCTTTAGCTTTGATTTGCTTGATTCAGCTTTGGGAGAGAAATGTAGTTTCTTCTTAGACTTAGTATCCCCTTGGAACTTTCCTTTGCCATAACCAATATGGTAAACATGGTCCTTCCTCTCGGCCTTTATCCTCTCCTCATGGACACACATGCCGATCAACTTGCCCATGGTCCATTGTTCCTTCTGAGTGTTGTAGTTAATTTTAAATGCATTATACTCATAAGGAAAGGAGGTCATAATGAAATGGATCAAGAAGCCATCAGAAATGGTCATACCCATACCCTTAAGCTTAGCAACCATATCTGTTATCATCATGATATGTTCACAAATGCTGCTAGAACCATCATACTTAGTTGTGAGCATTTTCATAATCAAAGTACTGGTATATACTTTTAAAGGAGCCTCTAAATTGCTTCTCGATTGAGGCAAAGTATTACTTAGCATTGTTAGATTCAGGGATTCCTCTCCTTATCCCAATAGAAATTGTGCTCTTCATGATCATTAGGGACATGCGGTTAGACCGCTCCCACTTCTTCACTGTTAAGTCATAGAGTTTCTTTTTCTCAGTGAAACTCTCATCATCAGTGACAGGAGCATCCTCACATAAAGCATAGTCCAAATCCATGACTTCAAGGACAATTAAGATTCTCCCTAAGAGGGAAAATTTGTCCCTATCAGCTGCTCAATGCTGTTTAAGTAAGTGACAACATTAGTGTTGTTCATAGTTGAATCAAAACAAAATATAATATGTAAACATTAAAGGAAATAAATGTCTTGCATAAAAATTAACCCTATGTTGGTCTGATTAATGACATAAAAAATTAACAGTTCTAACCAACATTGTTTATGAATATGTGTCACCCATAAGATAATTTAGTTCTTTTTTGTTTCTGCCTAACGGTGATGCAGTTAGAACTGTTAATTTTTCATGTCATTAGCATGTCATTAATCAGACCAACATAGGGTTAATTTTCATGCAAGACATTTATTTCCTTTAATGTTTATAGATTATATTTTGTTTTGATTCAACCATAAACAACACTAATGTTGCCGCTTACTTAAACGGCATTAAGCAGCTGACTAGGACAAATTTTTTCTCTTAGAAAGAGAGAATCTTAATTGTCCTTGGAATCATGGATTTGGACTATGTTGTATGTGAGGACGCTATCGTAGCTCCCACCACTGATGATAAGAGTTTACTGAGAAAAAATAAACTCTATGACTTAACAGCGGTGAAGTGGGGACGGTCCAATTGCATGTCCCTAATGGTCATGAAGATCACAATTCTTGATGGGATAAGGGGAGCAATCCCTGAATCTGACAATGCTAAGCAGTATTTGACTTTAGTCGAGGAGCAATTCAAGGGATCCTCAGAAGTATATGCTAGTACTTTGATTATAAAAATACTCAAAACTAAGTATGATGGCTCTAGCAGCATGAACATATCATGATGATAACCTAATAGCTGGTGGATTGATTCTGGTGACATTGGGCACATTTCTAATTCATCGCAGGAATTCCTTACCGTAAGGACACTAAGAAAGGGGGAGTGAAGTCTTAGAGTTGCAAATAGAAAGGAGGTTGAAGTTGAAGCCATAGGCACACTACCATTAGTATTAGATAGTGGCTTCACCCTTCATTTGAATAATATTGTTTATGTTCCTACCATGAGAAAGAACCTTATTTCAGTTTCTTTATTAGATGATGATGGATTCATTTGTATTCTTGGGAATAATAAATGTATTGTAAGCTTTAATTCTAATAATGTTGGTCTTACGACTCGACTAGACAAACTCTATATGCTTTTTCTCTCTAAATTCTCTATGTCAATGAATGTGTGCAATGCCACCAATAAGTAAAAGAGAAGTTTAGGTGATGAGACTTCATCGAAATTGTGGCACTGTCGTTTAAGTCACATTTCGAAGGGGAGAATGGAACGTCTTATTAAAGAATAGATACTCCACCCATTAAACTTCTCTGAGTCGGACCACTGTATTGATTGTATTAAGGGAAATATGTAAAACAAATTAAGAAATGAGCCATACGAAGCATAGGAATCTTACAATTAATCCACACTGATATATGTGGACCATTTCCTGTAACTTCAGTAAATGGGTATGATTCCTTTATCACATTCATTGATGACTTCTCCTGTTATGGTTATATTTTCACATTCGTGATCAATCTGAGTCACTTGATAAGTTTAAAATATTTAAAGCTGAAGTAGAAAATCAGCATAATTTAAAGATTAAGATAGTAAAATCAGATTGTGGAGGAGAATATTATGAGAGGCACGCTCTTTATGGACAAATTTCTAGTCCATTTGTTATGCTTCTTTCAGAAAATGGCATAATAGCCCAATATTCAACACCTAGTGAAACTCAACAAAATAGAGTAGCTGAAAGACGCAACTGCACCCTTATAGATATGGTGCGTAGCATGATGAGTTACTCCAGTTTACGAATTGGTTTATGGATTGAAGTATTAAAGATAGCCGCACATATACTTAATCGGGTTTCTAGTAAATCAATATCTAAGACACCTTATTAATTATTGACTGGGAGGAAACAGAGCTTAAAAAACTTACGTGTGTAGGGTTGTCCTACTGAAACTAAAGTTTTTAATCCAAATATTAGGAAATTAGACCCTAAGACAGTAAGTTGCCATTTTATTGGATATTCTGAAAGATCTAAAAGGTATCGATTTTGTTGTCTAGGCCCTATCACTAAGTTTGTAGAAACCCGACATGCTGTATTCTTAGAGAATGATGAAATCAGTGGGAGCTCAGAGGCTAGAACAATAGATCTTGAGGAGATTCGAATTTATATACCATTACCGATAATCTAAGAGACTGTCATTCTGAAAGACCATGTGGAGGTCTATCCTTGTGTGTGATGAGTAATTGACAAGATTTGTGATTGGATTGATTTGAAATTGAGTTTGATTTGAATTGGATCCTCAAATTGAAGCAATTTGAGTGTTGGTTGCTTTTCCTAGTGCTATCGGCCTGGGGGCAGTAGCACCGGACCATTGGGCGCAATTATGATTGATTAATGATTGTGGGATAATCATTGAGAATATTTGTGGGCATTGCTATGTGAAAGGTTTTTCCTTGTCTTTGATGGTTGCAGGCGGACGGTGCTAGGTCATGGTGAGGCGGAGGATGGCCGGGACTAGGCGAGGCGTCGGAGGTCGAGACGGTCGGAGATCGCGGGAAGATGACCGGAGGCGGAGTCGGGCAAGCCAAGAAGATAAGGAAAGGAGATGATACTAGCTAGATGCCGCGTGGATCAATGAGGGCCGTCGGATTGCGGTCTAGTTGATAGGTTAGCGGGTCTAGGTAGTATGCTTTGAAAATCGTGCAAGAAAACCCGGTATGTGTGTGGGTTTTGGGTTAGCCCTTGCATGGCTGTGTGAGTGGGTTAATCCTAGCCCTTAGATGAGTGTCCTAGGGTTGAGGGACTCATCCAAGGGTGGTAGGTGACCCAAGAGTTGTATAAATAGGGGTGGAGGGGTGGCCTCCTCCCCTTGAAGGTTTGAGTTGCTCCTTTGAGCTTTGCCCACATGAAGTGAGGCTTTGTAAACCTTCCACCAGAAATACAAAGAAATTTCTTTGCATCATTGTGAATTTAAATTCGCATTTAAATTATGTCTTTACTTTCATAATTTAAATTCAGCGTTTACATTACGCATTTACTTTCCCGCAATCTATATTCATGCAATTTGGATTTGCCTCCCCTCCTTCTAAATGCTGATCTTGGATGTTTTGAGTGCGTTCATATGGTTTTACATCTCTTTTGCACTCTTTGATTGAGTAGAGATCATCTCTTCTTTCAAGTTTCAGTTCTGTCCAGAACTTGTTCTTCGCGCAGCAGTTAGTCTTTGATTTTTAGAAAAATATAGAAAAATCCTTCTGGAGTGATTCTTGTTGGAGATTGTGCGGGACTCCTATACCCATCTTTAGAAAAAGTTTGGAGTCCACTGGTTTCACCGTTTGGGTGCTATGAAGTGAAAACCGAGCCCCAAATTTTCTGCCCGAAGTTTCTGACTGTCTGTGTTCATAGATTTATGATGATTTTTCTACTTGGCTTTTTGATCTGAATTTTGGTGGAGAGCTTTATGACTCATCTTCTCATGGGAAGAAAATTTCTCATAATTTTGTGAGTAGCAGAAACCCACCAACCTCCTGTTCAAATTAAAGACAGATTCTAGAAATATCTGCTTTTGCTTTTCTAAAAGAGACTTTTGTGTTTTGGCTTGATCTCTTTTAGAAAAGAAGTATTTGAATTGATTCCTCTTTCTTTTGGACACTTGACAACCAGGATTGTGATTGAAAAATCCCTCACATATTTTATGGATAATATCCATGTAAGCTAGGGATGCACATAGTTGTCTAGTCGTTCGGTTTTTATGGTTTTCACGATTTCCTTGTGCGATCTTTTCTCGGTTTTAGTTGGAGTATTTTGGGGAAAATTTATTTGCGACCATTCACCCCCCTCTGTTAGCCATCTCGATCCTTCAATTGGTATCGAGCGGTTTTGCTCTTCCATAGATCTTGACCGGTCTCGAGAGCCGTGGCGACAGCACAAGTATTCCACTAAGCCTCCCATTTTTGTGGTGTCGATTTTCCTTTTGGAAATCCGGATGGAGTCATACATCACGCCTGGGCTTCTTGATATGGCGAAAGGTGAAGATCCCATATGAGGTTCTGCCGATGAGAACGTCACGGCCGCAATATGGTGACGTTGAGGCAAATGCTAAGGCGAGAACATTCTCATCTGAGGACTCGGCCGCAGATGAGTATGATCGGATCTCTCACCGCTATCCGCTCATGAGATTTGGGTGACCCTCGATGCATACCATGAGGCACTACCCAAATCAAGGCATCTTGGCGAGATCAACACAAGCGTGAGTACAACAAGTTTGAACAACACGGGTGAGAGTCTTGACGAGTGTTTTGGTCGATTTACTAAAATTTTGAGCGATCTCCGGGCGGTTGGTTGCACATACCGACTCGGATAATGCTCGTCATTTTTGATTGCACTCGATCTTCGTGTTTGGGAAATGAAAGTGACCACCATCAAGGATACTACCGACTTGTCGACCTTGACTCTTGACGGGCTCTATTCGACTCAAGACTCATGAGATCGGCGTCATCTCGTAAAGCGAAATCACGGTCGATGGCCTTGGTCACTGATCCCATTGGACCTTCTTTTGATTCTTCTACTGGTTTTTCCCTCTCTGCACTTTGCGAGCTAGCGATGACCAAGCTGGACAAGTTTCGAACCGAGCTTGCTCTTTTAGCTCGCAAGTTTTCTCATGCCTACAAGAGGGTGAGAGAGAGGAAGAGAGTGGTGGGATCACTGCTTGAATGTGGCGGCCCCAACCACATTGAGCGGCTATCTAAATCGAGAAGGGCAAAAACGACTCCGCGGTTCCAGCAAAACGACTACACCGACAAGAATCGCAACAAAAGCCTCCGGTTCGTGGCCGGCACGAGAAGAAGTACCGCAACTTCTCGAAGAACAAGAAGCTCTTCCGCCACGTCCTCGCCGCCTCGGCGACATCGGCCTCTCCGACACGGAGACATGGAGTACGAAGGCGAGGATGATCCGCAAGAAGAAGAAAGGCGGCGACGACTTCTCCAAAGATGTGCTTCATGGCAAACACCAACGGCGTCGGCGACTCAAGCTCTCAAATGACTTCGGACGAGGTACCTTCCTATGACCAGCTCAATGAAGCTTTTTGCAAATTAGGAAAATTTCATGCTAAAGCTAGAGCTAGGGTTATGGAGCTTGAGAAGGAAGTAGATACCTTGACTCGGGAGTTAGCTTCTCTTAGATCTTCTCCTCCCGAGTCAGCGATGATTGTTCCTTGTGTGATGCTTTGCTTGTGGAGCTTGAGAACCTAAGGACTTTGCATGATAGTGTGCAAATTGAACTTGAAAGTCTTAGGTCGAAGAATGCTAGCACTTGTCTTGTTGATATTTCCTCTCTAGACGCTAGTTTTCTTCATGCTCACACAAGCGCATCTTGTGAAAATTGCCCTAAGCTACTTCTCGAAATTGATGCCATGAGTTGTCACCTTAGGAAGCTTTACGCTAGAAACGATGAACTTGAAATGCATGCTTCTAAGGACCCCATCGGCTCATGTGAGGGTCAGAAGCAACTAAAACTTGACAATGATGCTTTGAATGTCAAGTGTGATCAACTTGCTAAGGATTTACTAGTTAAATCACAAAGCTGGTTGCTTGCGTGTGTTGGGGTTAAGGATGGCGTGGATAAAATCCATGTCGAGCTTAGGAAGAAGTTAGCAAACCAAGTCCGTAGGATTAGAGATGCTTCTGCGTTTCTTGTGAGGCCCTCAAGATTGAGGCGGCCGTGCTAAGGGAACAAAAGGCACGTCTTTGAGAGAGCTTCTCTCTCTGGTTCTTCTTCTTCCTCTCTTCCTTGTTCTTCTTGTGCCTCTCTCTTAGGGAGTGTGAGTATCTCATGAGCACTCTCGAGAAGTTTGTAGGAGGTAAGAAGAAGCTCAATCTCATTCTAGACCAATCTAAGATTAGCAAATTTAATCGGGTCTAGGATTTGACTACTTGGAGCACGCTAAGACTCATCCTCCTACCATTGTGCGTGCATCCAAGAGTGGTGAGATTGTGGTTGCTCGTGGTGAGCACTCTTGTGTTTAGGTCTGCTGGTGTGGTCCATGGGACTTGACCGAAGGATGCTTCTCTGTCACTACGCCTCTAGCAAGGCGAAGTATTCATGCACCTTCAGAAGAAGGATGGTCACCTAGTAGATTTCTGTTTTAGGCGCGCCAAGATCACCGGCGTGGCGTGTTGATGCTCTTAGGGGTATTCGAGGTCATCCCGGACTCGAGTGCTCTAAAGCGCCTGCTACTACTAAACGAGTTAGAAAGTCGCTTTGTTTTTGGGCGGCGTCCGGACTTGGTTTTCATCTTTGTTCGATCGAGTTTTAGTCCTGGAGTTGCTCGTGGTCAGTCTTTCCGCCGTCCTCTTGATATTCCTCGTTTTTCCCATCGAGGTAGATATCAGCGGCGTGAGGTGTTTTCGGTAGGAGATTTAGGCAGCCTCATTGGGATGGTCGGCCTTTGCACCACGGCGGGCCAAACTAGTGACAGCTCCTAGATCTTCCACTAGAGCTGCTTCTTCTGATCTTGTTAGAGTTGAGCGTCAGAGAGACACTAGAGTCCAGTCTTCTTCCTTTGTGGCTGGTACTTTGAGACGTCGTGTGATTGATATTGGGTTCCCGTGTCCTCACTTTATCCCATAGAAGTCTTCTCTCTCTCTTTTGACTTGATCGGGTTAAATCGGATGGGGAAGGAGATGTTTGGATTGTTGATTCGGTTGTTCTCGTCATATGACCGGAGATTCTCGTTAGTTCTCTTCCTAGTCCGAGCCCCGGTGATGAGTTGATCACTTTTGGGGATCGTCTTGAGTAGGGTCATTGCAAAAGGTACCGCCTGCATTAATAACAATTTTATTCTTAAAGACGTTGCCTTAGTGAGTAAGCTGCAATATAATTTGCTTTACATTTCTCGGCTTATCGATGACTCTTTCGAGGTAAGCTTTAAGAGCAATGCTTGTAGAATTCTCGATTCATCGGAGAGTTAGTTTATGGATTTCTAGATTTGGGAGAGTCTTTCGTGCTGATTTTTCTGTTTCTTCCGGAGACTCTCTTGGTGTTTGATTATACGAGTCCGTGATCTCTCCTTTTGGCATAGGAGACTTGGTCACATTGGTTTTGATCATTTGACCGAGTTAGCGGCCGCGATCTTATTAAGTGGTTTGCCCAAACTCAAGATGGTCAAAGACTTAGTTTGCTCTCCTGCCGACATGGCAAGATGGTTCTTGCTTCTCATCCTCCGATCACCGTAGTGATGGTGATGCACTAGGACAGCTTTTACACATGGACACTTTGTTGGTCGGCTAGAGTCAATCGGCGGAGGGAAGTGGTATGTCCTTGTCATTGTTGATGATTTTTCGAGGTATTCTTGGGTATTTTTCATGGCCTCGAAGGATGAGACTTTTCTCACTTCAGGATTTGTTAGTAGGTTGTCTATCGAGCTCCCGGTGCATTACGAGCTATCTGCTGATGATAATGGCCTGAGTTCAAGAACTCCTACTTTGAGAGTTTCGTGTGGAGTCCAGGTTAGAGCATCGGTTCTCCTCTCCATCGTCCCTCGGCAAAATGGCGTAGTGGAAAGGAAGAATAGGACCCTGGTTGAGATGGCGGGACAATGCTAGACAGTCTGATACTCTAGGAAGTTTTGAAATGAGGCTATAGCTCTTGCTTGTCATGTTTCCAATCGCGTTTTCTTGAGAGCACATTTGCATCGCACTTCTTATGAGTTGAGGTATGGGCGAAAGCCGGTGTTTCTCATTTTCGCTTTTTGGTTGCAAGTGTTTCATCTTGAAGTCTGTAACCTAGATAAATTTGAGTCTCGTTCTTCGATGGTATTTTTACGGGTTACTCGACTTCTTCTCGTAGCTATAAGTGCAGGTTGTGATGCGAATAGGATCATAGAGACACGTGGCGTGACCTTTGATGAGGCTAGCCAGAGCTAGACACGATATTTCAGCTCTTCTTATCCCTCCGAGACCATCTTTGTAGAGGATGAGGATGATGGAGATGAAGGTGTTCCACCTGATCCAGTTCCCTCTACACCTGAGGTGCCTCCTGTTTCCATTTCTGCACCTCAGGGAGACCAGCCCTTGCCTTCGGACTCTTCTTCTGCGAGTGGCTCTGTTCCTACCTCTTCTCCTCAAGAGGTAGAGGCCACTTCTGCTTCTGGTCCTCCACGACACATTCAGCGTTCTCATCCACCTGAGCAGATTATTGGTGATCTGTTTGAGCGTGTGACGCGCTCAAAATCAGGCTTATCTTCTTTCTGCCTTCACTCTGCCTTTGTTGCCTCTTTTGAGCCAAAGGATGTTTCTCATGCATTATCCGATGAATCATGGATTAATGCTATGCATGAGGAACTGGAAAACTTTGAGAGGAACAAAGTCTGGCAGCTTGTAGAGCCCCCATCTGGTCATAATGTCATTGGGACCAAGTGGGTGTTCAAAAACAAGCAGAGTGAGGATGGGGTTGTCGTTAGCAACAAGGCTAGGCTAGTTGCAGGGCTTCACTCGAGGTTGAGGTCTTGACTTTGAGAGACCTTTGCCCTGTAGCTAGACTAGAGCGATTAGAATCTGCTTGCATTTTACGCATCCCGGGGCTTCAAGCTCTATCAAATGGATGTCAAGAGTGCATTCCTTAATGGCTTCATTGAGGAAGAGGTGTATGTCAAGCAACCTCCGGATTTGAGAACCCCAAATACCGAACCATGTCTACAAGCTTTCCAAAGCCTTGTATGGACTTAAGCGAGCCCCTAGAGCTTGGTATGAAAGGCTTAAGTCCTATCTTCTCGATCATGGTTTCAAAATGGGTATTGTAGACAAAACTCTATTCATCGGACACCGTGATTCTCATTTTCTTCTCGTCCAGATTTATGTGGGCGATATTATCTTTGGTGGTTCATCTCGGTCTCTTGTGTCTCATTTTTACGAGGTGATGAGCACGAATTTGAGATGAGTATGATGGGTGAGTTGAGCTACTTTCTTGGCTTCCAAATCAAGCGGACTCGGGAGGTACTTTCTGCACCAAGGTAAGTACACTCGGGACCTTCTGAGACGGTTTGATATGTCCGATGGAAAGCCCGTGATGACTCCTATGGCTGCTTCACCGTCCTCGAGCCCGATGAGGATGGTGAGCTCTTGATCAAAAGGAGTTCCGAGCATGATTGGCTCCCTCTTGTATCTTCTCATCATGGGACATACACTTTCTTTGTGTGTATGTGCGCTCGTTTTCGAGCTTCTCCTCGTGTCTCTCATCGCCAAAGCGGTGAAGCGCATCTTTAGGTACCTTGAGCTACCATTGATTATGGTATCTGGTACTCTTCTTCCTCTTGTCTATCCCTTAGAGCCTTTTTCGATACTGACTTTGCTGGCTGTAGGATAGATAGGAAGAGCACTTCTGGCACTTGCCAATTCATTGGCACTTCTCTTGTTTCTTGGTCGTCTAAGAAGCGATCCGAGTCGCCTGATCCACCACGAGGCGAGTATGTTCTTTGCAGACCGATTCTTTGTAGCAGTGCTCTGGATGAGATCGACCTTGCGGGACTTTGGGTTAGAGATAGAGAGTGTTCCACTTTTACGTGATAACACTACGCTATTTGCATTGCCAAGAACCCAGTCAAAGACACTCCGGACCAAGCACATTGATATTAGATATCACTTCCTTAGAGACCATGTGGAGAAAGGAGACATAGTGCTTGATTTGTGGAAGTGACCACCGGTTGGCGATATCTTTACCAAGCCTTTGGATAGCTCTAGGTTTGTTGCCTTGAGGAGTGAGCTTAGAGTTGTGTGCCCTTACGGCTTATTGTGAGGGGAGCTGGTTTGTACTTTATGTATTATATGTATATATTTTCTTCCAGTTTTTCCTTTCTTTTGTCTTGTTCGGGTGCTATGGGTTTTATTTTCTAGAGTTCGAGTTCACTTCACCTAGACTTGGCATGCCTCGGCATGGACCTCTCATCTTATGCTTTAGGATGCTATTCTCTTCTTCTTCTCGGTTGAGCTCACTCACAGTCTTGTAGGTCTAGCAGTGTTGGGCCCCTGGTAGATAGGGTGCATGTTTGCTCTGGCCGGAGTTTGAGAGCTAGCTTTCCTTTGTCGATCATTGGGGAAGATGAGAGCGAGTTTGAGCCTAGTGTTCTCTGCTATCTTTTCTATACTCTATAGTCACCCGGTTTGCGTTTCTCAATCTTTCTCTCCTCATTTCGTATTTTTGGCTTCGATTGAGTTCTTGAGTTTCTCATTTGCCTAATTCTGCTAATAACTCAATTTGAACCAAATTTGGGCTTAAAATTGATTCACATGTTGAGGGGAGTTTGGGAACACTGTGGATGCATTGCATATAGACTGCATTTTCTTTTGTTTTATGAGCTTTGTCTATTATGCAATTGACTCAATCTTCATGTAATGCACCTTGCTACATCTTTTGAAGAAAATCACTAGCTTGAATTGTCCAAGTTCATCCATCATGCTAAGCTTGTTAAAATTTGAAAATTGAAAGTTTTAAGCTGAAAAACTTGATGAAACATGTTGCTTTTTCTTGCTAAGTTTAGTCTCTAGAGGTATTTACCATGATTTGTGAAATTTTGGAGTTCTCTAGAGTCCCTATAGCAACTTGGGTGAAACTAGCTTGATCCATACTTGAGTCTTTCAAATTGCTCATATGTGCTAAAATGAAAACAAAAATTGACTCTTTTGTGCAAAATTGATCTCAACACTTTGCATTCACGAGGCGCCTCCCATTGCACTTGGGATGAACTTGGAATGCATCGTGTATGACCAAGACCATCCTCTTAAGAGTTCTTCTTGAGATGGTCGAAGATGGCATGAGTCAATTACTCTTGAAAAATGCAAATAAACAAAAAACATATGTGGGTAAAGAATGCAAATTGTGTCAAACATTTGCACCCGGATATGTCTTTTCAAATACTAAGGCAAAATTTGCATTATATGGAAAATGAGCTCGAAGGACCTTGTATGCACATCCAGATTCCCCAAAGTGTTGAGTAGGTTGAACTCTAGATTTTCCATTTGATGCTATGAGTGGTGTTTGCTTCTAGCTTTGAAACTTTTGCTAAGTTTTGCACTTGTTCAAATCTTGTTAAAATAAAATCTTGTAAACAAAGCTTGTGAGCAAAATGAATTTGTTCTTGGAGACATCCAAGTTTAGTTATTTTCTAAATTGATTAGCTTGGTGTCATATCTTGTCATTATGATCAGTTGGATAATCTTCAAAGCTCCTTAGGTTGCATCTCATGCATACATATTCAAAGGGGGATAAAATATAAAAAAATGACTTCTTGATGCCTATATTGCCAAAAGGGGGAGAAAATGTAGAAAAGGCATCTTCAAAGGAAAAATTCTAATCCACCTTGGTTCTTATGATCTTTGTGACAATTGCAAATTTTTATGATCATAAGCATATTTGAGTGTTCATTGTGAGTTTTATTGGATATTTTAGAGCTTTTGTGGAAAACTTGCTCTTTCTTTTATATTGCTCTAAAAATCTTTCTAGCCAACTTGGTCATGATATTATTTCCTTCTCTCTGGACCGAGTTTGGCTTTGCATTCAAATTGCTTTCTTCTTCTCCTTCAAACTCAAACTTATGCCTTTTCATGTGTTTGTCAATATACTCATCAAGGGGGAGATTGAAAGACCATGTGGAGGTCTACCCTTGTGTGTGATGAGTAATTGACAAGATTTGTGATTGGATTGATTTGAAATTGAGTTTGATTTGAATTGGATCCTCAAATTGAAGCAATTTGAGTGTTGGTTGCTTTTCCTAGTGCTATCGGCCGAGGCGAGTACCGGACCATTAGGCATAATTATGATTGATTAATGATTGTGGGATAATCATTGAGAATATTTGTGGGCATTGCTATGTGAAAGGTTTTCCTTGTCTTTGATGGTTGCGAGGCGGCGGTGCTAGGTCATGGTGAGGCGGAGGATGGCCGGGACTAGGCGAGGCGTCGGAGGTCCAGACGGTCGGAGATCGCGGAAGATGACCGGAGGCGGAGTCCGGCAAGCCAAGAAGATAAGGAAAGGAGATGATGCTAGCTAGATGCAGCGTGGATCAATGAGGGCCGTCGGATTGCGGTCTAGTTGATAGGTTAGCGGGTCTAGGTAGTATGCTTTGAAAATCGTGCAAGAAAACCCGGTATGTGTGTGGGTTTTGGGTTAGCCCTGCATGGCTGTGTGAGTGGGTTAATCCTAGCCCTTAGATGAGTGTCCTAGGGTTGAGGGACTCATCCAAGGGTGGTAGGTGACCCAAGAGTTGTATAAATAGGGGTGGAGGGTGGCCTCCTCCCTTGAAGGTTTGAGTTGCTCCTTTGAGCTTTGCCCACATGAAGTGAGGCTTTGTAAACCTTCCACCAGAAATACAAAGAAATTTCTTTGCATCATTGTGAATTTAAATTCGCATTTAAATTATGTCTTTACTTTACATAATTTAAATTCAGCGTTTACATTACGCATTTACTTTCCATAATCTATATTCATGCAATTTGGATTTGCCTCCTCCTTCTAAATGCTGATCTTGGATGTTTTGAGTGTGTTCATATGGTTTTACATCTCTTTTGCACTCTTTGATTGAGTAGAGATCATCTCTTCTTTCAAGTTCCAGTTCTGTCCAGAACTTGTTCTTCGCGCAGCAGTTAGTCTTGATTTTTAGAAAAATATAGAAAAATCATTCTGGAGTGATTCTTGTTGGAGATTGTGCGGGACTCCTATACCCATCTTTAGAAAAAGTTTGGAGTCCACTGGTTTCACCGTTTGGGTGCTATGAAGTGAAAACCGAGCCCCAAATTTTCTGCCCGAAGTTTCTGACTGTCTGTGTTCATAGATTTATGATGAATTTTCTACTTGGCTTTTTGATCTGAATTTTGGTGGAGAGATTTAAGACTCATCTTCTCATGGGAAGAAAATTTCTCATAATTTTGTGAGCAGCAGAAACCCACCAACCTCCTGTTCAAATTAAAGACAGATTCTGGAAATATCTGCTTTTGCTTTTCTAAAAGAGACTTTTGTGTTTTGGCTTGATCTCTTTTAGAAAAGAAGTATTTGAATTGATTCCTCTTTCTTTTGGACACTTGACAACCAGGATTGTCATTGAAAAATCCCTCACATGTTTTATGGATAATATCCATGTAAGCTAGGGATGCACATAGTTGTCTAGTCGTTCCGGTTTTTACGGGTTTTTCACGATTTCCCTTGTGCGATCTTTTCTCGGTTTTAGTTGGAGTATTTTGGGGGAAAATTTATTTGCGACCATTCACCCCCCCTCTGTTCGCCATCTCGATCCTTCACATTCCTGTACCTCATAGAATTACACCTCTAGTTGAGAATCCTAGAGTTGAGCCCCCCACCTGAGGATTGGGATCAACAGTACAACGCCTAATTATGAGTCTTAACAGCTCCCTGTGATAACCAATGAACCACTAAGAAGATCATAGCGAGACAAAAGATCTGCCATCCCGAATGACTATGTCATATACATGAATGAAGATGTAAATAATATAGGGAAGGTAGACGATCCCACCTCATTTAAGGAGACCATGACGACTAAAGATTCACCCAAGTGGAATGAAGCCATGCAGGATGAAATAAAGTACATGAGCATTAACGATATCTGGGATCTAGTAGAAATTCCTGATGAAGTCAGAACAGTAGGCTGTAGATGGGTCTGCAAAACTAAGTATGACTCTAAGGGAAATGTTGAAAGGTTCAAGGCAAGACTTGTAGCAAAAGGGTTCACACAAAAAGAGATGATTGATTATGCTGACTTTCTCTCTCATCTCAAAGAAAGATAAGAATTATCATGACGCTTGTTGGTCATTATGACTTGGAGCTATATCAGATGGATGTTAAAACTGCATTCCTTAATGGTGATTTGTATGAGAATATTTACATAACTCAACTGGAAGGCTTTGTCGTGGAAGGCAAGTAACACATGGGATGTCAACTTAAGAAATCCATCTGTGGGCAAAAACAAGTATCTAGACAATAGTATCTTAACTTCGATGAAACCATAAGAAATTTTGGTTTCAAAGAAAATAAAGTGGACAATTGCATATACATTAAGACTAGGAGAGGAGCAAATTTACTATCTTATGCTTGATGTGGATGATATCTTATTGGTTAGCAGCAATAAGGATATGTTGTATGAGATCAAGAGATTTTTTCTGCTAACTTTGACATGAAGGATCTTAGTGATGCCTATTATGTTTTGGGCTTTGAGATTCACCGAGATAGGTCCAAAGGAGTATTAAACCTACCCCAAAGGGCATACATTGACAGAATGCTTAAGAGATATAATATGCATAACTACTCTAACACACCGGCTCCTATTGTTAAGAGCGATAAGTTTGGAACATTCCAATATCCAAAGAATCATTTAGAAGCTGATCAGATGAAGGGGATTTCTTATGCTTCAGCTGTCGAAAGCATTGTGTATATTCAAGTTTGTACTCGCCTTGATTTAGCATTCGTAACTGCGATGCTTGGCAGATATCAATCAAATTCAGAATTAGACCATTGAAAAGCCATTAAGAAAGCTTTTCGTTATATGTAGGGCACTAAGCATTTCATGCTCACATGTAAAAAGTCTGATACCCTTGAGGTTGTGGGCTATTCGGATGCTAACTTTGCAGGTTGTGTTGATTCTAAGAAATCCACATTATGTTATATCTCCATACTTGCGGGCGGAGTCATTTCGTGGAAAAGCTCTAAACAATCCCTTACTGCATCATCAACGATGCAGGCTGAGTTTGTGACATGTTATGAGTCAATTAAGCAGGCTGAATTTTATCCCAGGATTAAGAGTGGTAGAAGCATATATAAACCACTTCCTATACATTGCGATAATATGGCCGCAATTTCATATTCGAGTAACAAGTCAAGTGATGCTACTAAACACATTAACATTAAGTGTCATGTTGTGAAAGAATCCAAGATCAGACAATTGATGTCAAGTATATAAGTACTAAGTCTATACTTGTGGATCCACTTATAAAGACTTACCACTCAATCTCTTTCAAGAGTATATTGTCGGCATGGGTTTATTGGAAAGCCTCTGATTTTGAAAATTAGGACCATAAGAACAAAATCAACTCCTGTTAAGAATAAGTAATTATCCTATCCAGATAGAATGATGCACTATAGATATTGAGTTTAACCGGTGCCTTTATTAACCGTTGTAGTACTCATGATATTAGCTTTTCGACCAAGTGAGAGAATGTTGGTTGTGATCTTCTTCTTGAACTAACAGAATCGAAATTTTTGGGGCTAGGCCCACCATACTTGCGCTTTGATCGAGAGCACACCAACCAACTTTGGTATTGGTCTCGTTAGCTAGTGGTAGATTAAATAGGGGAGAAGTTGGAACTCATTGAGAGAGAGGTTAATCTCAAGTTTTGCTTCTTCCCCGACACCCCATTCGATCTAAGCACTAGCGCAAGGCTATCGAAGACCCCTACTAGCACTGAGAGGATCTCGGTGCTAACAGTCTAAGTGGTATCAGAGCACCTAGCCTAAAGCTTGATCCTATTAAGCCTGGATTAGGCCCTTTGTTCATCTGTTAAAGTTTGATTTAGGGTTCTTTCCGGTTCGATTAGCATTTAGAAGGAGAGGATTTAGTGAAATACAAACCCAAAAATCCCAGATTCGAAACCGTAATCCCCATTTTCCCCAAATCCCAAATCCAATCAAACCCTAATAGTCTAAGTGGTGGTTTTTAGTGCTTACCTAAGACATAGCTAGTCTAAAATGTGGTCACAGGAAAATAATAATGCGGAACTTGAATCGTTAGATTTACTGACCCGGAGAAGATGAAGACGCCATTAGTTCTTTCGGTTGGTTGTTGAAACGTCGGTGAAGAAGATGACATCGACGTAGATGCGCAAAGAAGAAAGAGCACCAAGATCCTCTTGGTGCTGGTAGGGGTCTTTGGTAGCCTTGCGCAAGTGCTTAGATCATAACCCTAGATGAAGAATCCCTTCGGGATTATAGCGTCCGAAGCAATTAGAAGGAGAGGAAGGGCAGTTTTTGCTCTAAGTTATGAACCCTAGATCGGAATTTTTCCCCGAATCCATAAAACCCTAGCGCGATTTTTCACGAAATCCCTAAGAACCGCATCAAGATTTTGGGGAAGAAGCCCTACCTGGGCTCGCCGTGTTCGTCGTTTTGGATGGCGGTCACAGGAATTATCCGCTCCGCATCCTCCGTGTCCGTCGCCGGTTCATCTTCTCGGCTACGCGTGCGTGCGGCTTAAGCGCCGCCATTGGTCGCTAGACGGCGGCGCGTCCACCCTCGGGTGATCACGCGCACCGGCCAGGGGGCCTGCAGCAGCGCCGCCACCCCTTCGTCTCTCTCTCTCTCGCGCGGGCTGGAGACGAAGCGCTCGGGCTGAAGCGAGCAAATGAAATTAGGGTTTCGGGGGGGGCGCGATTTTTCCGGTGTTTTAATCCCGCCGCGGATTCATCTCGGCCGTCCGATGCAATCCGACGGCGCGCGAGGTAGCGGCTTCTGGTGGTTTCAACCCAAAGGGGAGGCGATTCTGCCCGAGCCTAGGTTTTTAGGTGCAGAGACCGAAGGTCTGAAGAAGGCTTTCGGGCCATTTTGGGCCGTTCGGTTATGCACAGTAAACTTTTTTTTTGTTTTTCATATTTGCTGTGAAGAATTAGTGTAATCACTGAGTTAAATCAAGTTTCCGCTGCTAATTTTAAGATTAGTTTTCTGATTAAATTGGATCCAACGTGAAAATTTGATTAGAAAAATTATGCTAAGTTGATTTTAGTATTGGAATTTTATCTTCTGACCAACGTTGATGATAAAATTTGCCATAAAATTATATTAAATTTATTTTAGTACAGAAATTTTATCTTCTGACCAACGTTGATGATAAAATTTGCCGTAATAATTGAGTTTAAATTTTGTTCTATTCTAATTCTGTCCAACGGTGATTTAGAAGTAGAACAAATTTTTCTGTTAAGAGCATGTTTTAATTGAACCAACGTTGAATTAATTCATGCACTTTCATTTCAGTATTCTGATTAAATTATTTTTCTTATGAAGCTGCGAACACTTCGAATGTTCTAAGTCTGATCTCTGCTATTGAGCCCCTGAATGGGGGGAATTATCCCTCTTGGAGGGAGAAGATTGAGATGGCAATAGCACTCTCAGACATTGATTATGCAATTTTACATGATCATCCCACTGAGCCCCAACCGATCACGATGGTCAGCAAGTGCTCGAGAATAATGCTCTGACAAGAATGGCATACGACATTGAGCGTGTGAAGTGGGAAAATTTTAACAGAAAATGCATGATGGTAATTAAGAACTCCATCGTGGAAGGTATAAGAGGTGCCATCCCAAAATGTGCCAGTGCTAAGGAATACCTTAGCAAAGTTCAGAGTCAGTTCACTGGCTCTACTAAGATGTATGCAAACTCTCTTATGCAAAGACTTGCAAATGAGAAGTTTGATGGGCAAAGTATCATTAGAGAGCACATTCTGAAGATGAGCAATATAGCCACTAAACTGAAGACCATGGAAATGGAGATTTCAGAAGGATATTTGGTGCAATTTATCATAAATTCCTTGCCCAAGGAATATGAGACTTTTGCAGCAAATTACAACTCCATAAATGAAAAATGGAGTATAGAAAAATTGATGGCTATGTGTGCTCAAGACCAAGAAAGGCTTAGAGCTCAGAGGCTTGACTCTATCAATCATTTCAAGTCATCTCCAAACAAGAAGAGCAATTTTCAAAGCAAGTCTAAGCCTTCTTTTAAGAATAAGGGAAAACCTCAGAATAAGAAATTTTACCTTGGCCAGAAGCCTTATAAGGCAAAGGCAAGGGTCCAGCAGAGGTGGACAAGGATACATGTAGACATTGCCATCAGAAGGGGCACTACATGAAGGACTGCGTTCAGATTCTTAAATGGCTGAACAAGAATGGTAAGTATCAAATTACATTCATAGATGAATCCATGTACTTAGACTTTCCCACTCATACATGGTGGATTGACTCAGGTGCAACTGTTCATGTTGCAAATTCTTTGTAGGGATTCCATACGAAGAGGACCCTGAAAAGAGGAGAAAGAAGCATTAGAGTCACCAACGGCGTCGAGGAAGACGTTGAAGCCATCGGAGAACTCCCCTTAGAATTAAATAATGGCTTCATTCTTCATTTACATAATGTTTTAGTTGTACCGTTCATGAGGAGGAATTTGATTTCAGTATCCTGTTTAGATGATGATGGCTATACATGTCATTTTGGGAATAAGAAATGTTTGATTCAATTTAATAATATTGATATTGGTCTTGCCTTCATGCAAGACAAGCTTTATTTAGTTTCCCAAAGTAATGATGTGAATGCCTCTTCATCGATGAATGAATGTAAGAAGCGTAAGAGAAGTCAGACTGAGACGTCTTCGAAATTATGGCACTGTCGTTTAGGCCATATTTCGAGGGGGAGGATTGAAAGATTAATCAAAGAAGAAATTCTCCACCCGTTAGACTTTTCAGATTCAGAACATTGCATGGATTGCATTAAGGGCAAATATGCGAATCAAATTAAGAAAGATGCCAAACGAAGTACAGGAATTTTAGAAATTGTTCACACAGACATCTGTGGTCCTTTTCCTGTGAAGACAGTGGATGGTTTTGATTCATTCATAACATTCACTGATGATTTTTCGCGTTATGGCTATATCTATCCAATTAAAGAAAGATCAGAAGCATTAGATAAATTAAAGATATTTAAGGCTGAAGTTGAAAATCAGCATGATCTAAAGATTAAAGTAGTAAGATCAGACCGTGGAGGGGAGTATTACAGTAGACATACCCCTTATGGCCAAGTTCCTGGACCTTTTGCAAGGTACCTATAGGAAAATAGCATAGTAGCCCAGTATTCTATGCTGGGCGAACCTCAGCAAAATGGAGTAGCTGAAAGGCGTAACCGCACATTAATGGATATGGTACGAAGTATGATAAGCTACTCTACCTTACCGATTAGTCTATGGATGGAGGCATTAAAAACCGCTGCCCATATTCTTAATCGGGTCCCCAGTAAGTCGGTGTCTAAAACACCATATGAGTTATGGACTGGGAGGAAGCCCACTCTAAATTATTTACATGTGTGGGGCTGTTCAGCTGAGGCTAAAGTATTTAATCCAAATATTGGAAAATTAGACGCTAAGACAGTCAGTTGCCATTTCATTGGCTATCCTGAAAGATCAAAAGGGTACCGTTTCTACTGTCCTAACAGACAGACTAAGTTTGTAGAAACAAGACACGCTGTGTTTTTAGAAGAAGAAATGATCAGGGGGAGCATGGTACCCCGAGAAATAAGCCTTGAGGAGAAGCGGGTCTTTGCCCCAACTCCGATTATTCAAGAGCCCATTTTTTCGATACCTGCTGTCGTTGCACCTCCAGTTGTTGCAACGCCTGCTGTTAGTTCTCCTAGTGCAGCTATTAACGTACCTGAGGCTCCTGTTGTTATGGAGCCCCAAGATACTATTGTAGTTGCACATGAAGAACCACAGCAGCCTCCTATAGTGAGTAACGTACCTGCTGAAGAACCTCTTAGGAGGTCACAACGAAACAGGAGATCGGCTATTTCTGCTGATTATGAAGTTTATGTAAGTGAAGAGTTAGAGATAGAGGGTGATCCCACCTCTTTTGAGGAAGCCATGAGAAGTCCCCATTCATCTAAATGGCTTGCAGCCATGGAAGATGAAATGAAATCCATGAGCGCAAATAAAGTATGGGACTTAGAAGAAATTCCTAAAGGAGCCAAAACAGTAGGCTGTAAATGGGTCTACAAAACTAAGCGTGACTCCAAAGGGAATCTTGAAAGATTCAAAGCAAGGCTCGTGGCAAAAGGCTTCACTCAGAGAGAAGGAATAAATTATAATGAGACCTTCTCGCCTGTTTCGACAAAGGATTCGTTTAGAATCATTATGGCGCTTGTAGCACACTATGATTTAGAATTACATCAGATGGATGTTAAGACGGCATTCCTTAACGGGATCTATACAAAAATGTATACATGGCTCAACCTAAAGGTTTTATCGTGGAAGGCAAAGAGAATATGGGATGCCGACTAAACAAATCCATTTATGGGCTAAAACAAGCATCTAGACAGTGGTACCTTAAGTTTGATGAGATTATAAGAAGTTTTGATTTTAAGGAAAATGAGGAAGATAATTGCATCTATGCTAAGTTTAAGAATGGAAAATTCATTTTCCTAGTCCTGTATGTAGATGATATCCTGCTGGCAAGCAACGATAAAAATCTACTTCTGGAAACTAAGAACTTCTTATCCTCAAATTTTGAAATGAAAGATCTCGGTGAGGCATCTTATGTTTTAGGAATTGAGATTCAACGAGATAGAACTAAAGGGGTATTAGGCCTATCGCAAAAGGCATACTTAGAAAAGGTTCTAAAGAAATACAGTATGCATGCGTGTAAGGCTTCGCCTGCCCCAATAGTCAAGGGCGATAAGTTTGAGAATTTTCAATGTCCTAGGAACCAATATGAGATTGATCAAATGAAATCGGTTCCATATGCTTCAGCTGTCGGAAGCATAATGTATGCTCAAGTGTGTACTACATACGACTTAGCATTTGTAACCGGATGCTTGGCGAGATATCACCAAATTCGAGGAATAGATCCTTTGGAAAGTCATTAAGAAAATCATGCGGTATTTGCAAGGAACTAAAGACCTCATGTTAACGTATAGAAAGTCGAGTGCCCTCGAGATTGTGGGTTACTCTGACGCAGATTTTTCGGGGTGTGTAGATACTAAGAAATCCACATCAAGTTACGTATTCACCCTCGCGAGGAGCTATTTCGTGGAAAAGCTCCAAACAAACTATCCTTGCATAAATCGACAATGCATCTTTGAGTTTGTAGCTTGTTATGAGGCAAGCAAGGCGCACTATGGCTTAAGAAATTTGTACTGGATTAAGAGTGGTGGACAAACATTAAAGGCCACTCACATTGTCTTCGCGACAATGAACGTGATATTTTACTCCTATAACAACAAGTCAAGTGGTGCTGCCAAATACATTGACATTAAGTTTTATGTTGTGAAGGAGAAGATCCAGGATCAAACCATAAGAATTGAGCATATAAGTACCAAGCGTATGCTTGCGGATCCGCTAACTAAGGGCTTACCACCATATGTGTTCAGAGAACACGTAGCCGGCATGGGTTTATTGGAAAGCCTATGATTCTGGATGTAAGGGGTCAAATAAGCAACCATTTCCCATAAGACTAAGTTTTCGTTTTGAGATAGAAAGGTGTACTATAGTCATTGAGTTCAACAGCACGTAACTGGCTGTTGCAACGCTTTGGTCTTTGTGCACTAATCTATTGAGGAGCGGGATCAATGTTAAGTTAAGTTGTTTTAAGTTCGAGATCAAGGGGGAGGGCAATCTAGTGTGTCTTCGGAGTGTTTCACTTACGAAATTAACATCAAAGCGAATTCGACCGAAACAAGCTCCAACAAGACTGACAGCACATAGGAGGGCAATCTAGTGTGTCTTCGGAGTGTTTCGCTTCGAGGCAAACTTTCATAAAGTCCACTTGTTTGGATCCCATTTTGAATGAAATTAGCACCAGAGCGAAATCGACCGAAACTATCTCCAATGAGACTGGCGACACATAGGAGTGCAACCCGGTGCATTTATGGAGTGTTTCGCTCCGGTGCAAACTTTCACAAAATCCGCCTGTTCGGATCTCAACTTGTTCGAAATTAACATAGCAAATTCGACCGAAACAAGCTCCAACACGGCCGACAACACTTACGAGGGCAATTCGGTGCGAAACACTCCGAAGACACACCGAATTGCCCTCGTAAGTATTGTCAGACTTGCTAGAGCTTGTTTCGGTCGAAATTCGCTTTGATGTTAATTTCGAACAGGTTGAGATCCGAACAGGTGGATTTTGTGAAAGTTTGCACCGGAGCGAAACACTCCGAAAATGCACCGGGTTGCACTCCTATGTGTCGCCGATCTTATTGGAGCTTATTTTGCTCGATTTCGCTCAGGTGTTAATTTCATTCAAACCGAGATCCGAACAAGTGGACTTTATGAAAGTTTGCCCCGAAGCGAAACACTCCGAAGACGCACCGGATTACCCTCGTAAGTGTTGTCGGCCGTGTTGGAGCTTGTTTCGGTCGAATTCACTATGTTAATTTCGAACAAGTTGAGATCCGAACAGGGGGATTTTGTGAAAGCTTGCACCGGAGCGAAACACTCCGAAAATGCACCGGGTTGCACTCCTATGTGTCGCCGGTCTCATTGGAGCTTGTTTCGCTCAATTTCGCTCTGGTGTTAATTTCATTCAAACCGTGATCCAAACAAGTGGACTTTATGAAAGTTTGCCCCGAAGCGAAACACTCCGAAGACACACCGGATTGCCCTCGTAAGTGTTGTCAGACTTGCTGGAGCTTGTTTCGGTCGAATTCGCTTTGATGTTAATTTCAAACAGGTTGAGATCCGAACAGGTGGATTTTGTGAAAGTTTGCACCGGAGCGAAACACTCCGAAAATGCACCGGGTTGCACTCCTATGTGTCGCCGGTCTCATTGGAGCTTATTTCGCTCGATTTCGCTCAGGTGTTAATTTCATTCAAACCGAGATCCGAACAAGTGGATTTTATGAAAGTTTGCCCCGAAGCGAAACACTCCGAAGACGCACCGGATTGCCCTCGTAAGTGTTGTCGGCCGTGTTGGAGCTTGTTTCGGTCGAATTCGCTATGTTAATTTTGAACAAGTTGAGATCCGAACAGGCGGATTTTGTGAAAGCTTGCACCGGAGCGAAACACTCCGAAAATGCACTGGGTTACACTCCTATGTGTCGCCGGTCTCATTGGAGCTTGTTTCGCTCGATTTCGCTCTGGTGTTAATTCCATTCAAACCGTGATCCGAACAAGTGGACTTTATGAAAGTTTGCCCCGAAGCGAAACACTCCGAAGACGCACCGGATTGCCCTCGTAAGTGTTGTCGGCCGTGTTGGAGCTTGTTTCGGTCGAATTCGCTATGTTAATTTCGAACAAGTTGAGATCCGAACAGGCAGATTTTGTGAAAGTTGCACCGAAGCGAAACACTCCATAAATGCACTGGGTTGCACTCCTATGTGTCGCTAGTCTCATTGGAGCTAGTTTCGGTCGATTTCGCTCTAGTGCTAATTTCATTCAAAACGGGATCCAAACAAGTAGACTTTATGAAAGTTTGCCCCAAAGCGAAACACTCCGAAGACACACTAGATTGCCCTCCTACGTGCTGTCAGTCTTGTTGGAGCTTGTTTCGGTCGAATTCGCTTTGATAGCCCCCTAAAAAAATCATTTTACAGAACTAGCCCCTGTAGAAATTTTTTTGCAGAAATGGCCCCATTCCGCGCAAGCACGCAGGGGGAGCGCGGAATTTTCCAAACCACCCCCGCCGTGGAAAATCCAAATCCCACACCCCTGTTCCGTGGGAAATGCATTTGTCGTGCCCTATTCCGTGGCATTGGCATTTACCGTGCCCCTATTCTGCGGCATTGCACTGACGCCGGTAGATTCGGTGCAGCCAATTTTCCGCACCCCCATTCAGCAACAATTCAAATTAAAAAAAGTACCATGCTATAGTACCACATAATTTTCTTTTCACGGTACTATAGCGCGGAGACGGGCTATTTTTGCCAAAAAAAAATAAAATGGAGCTATTTTTGCCAAGAAAAAAAGGAATAAGGGGCAATATATGCTAGCAATTCCTAAAATACTTAACAAAAAAGAAATCTTACATTTGTGGCAATAGCCTGCGACGATGACCTTGGTACGGGGTTTTTTTGTGTTATCCTTCCCCCACAAAATATGCATCATCTTCACACAAGCCTAGCACAATTAAATCAGACTAGATCACATAGAACAGTATTAGCAATATATCACTAATAATTCAATTTCAATGGCAGCTTCAGCGATGAATCATCTGTATCCCAACCCTAAATATATGAAGGAGAAGGCAATGTATAATTTTAGTAGCCGTAAAAAAGATCGGTACTTTCCATCTACAGGAGTTCAAAACAACTACGAACAATAGCCAACTGGAACATTTATCTTTGTTATCAGCCACACGCAAAAATACTCATGGTTCTATACTGAACTTAGACATTTAGCAAAATATAGTGTGAAAAGAAGAAAGCTTACTTCATTTGCTTAAGTCGCCAATGGCTTGGAGTCAGCGCCTACTCACGTCTGCACCTAGCAGAGTTGACAGCGCATGCTACGCAGAAGACCATGGCAAAGTGGCGCTGACAGCAGGGTCAGAGGTCTCGCAACGACCACTGCATGGAACTGTACTTAAAAAAATAAAGGAAACCAATCTAGCATTCAGCTCCTCTAGTTGCCTACCTAAACACATGAAATGAAAAGGATAGGAGGTCCAACCACATAACCGTGCAAATCAGGGATAGAACATAGTGAGTCGAGCAAAAGGTTTGCAAAAAACAGATCAAGTAACTATGATGTGTTAACTCCCGCAGAGTTTGATGACCTGGACATAAATCGATATGAGTGATTCACAAAGGGAACACAGTAAACGCAAATCCTAAAAGATAAACAGAACTGAAATCGAAACAATGGAAAAAGAGAAGATAGCAAGAAATTGGTAGTACTAATAATCAATCAATTCTACAAAAAGACCATCAATAGTGGCTAATAAATGATCTAGCCCTACCTATCAGGGGATCAGAACAAGTCTTTCCATAGTATGGAGTGTCACACGGATGGCATCAGTTTTCTAGCAAGAAAGGAAACAAATGAATAAAAAACCACAATCAAAGTCTTTAGATGGGGATGACTGCAGATGATAGAGCACATCGGGCGCACGCACAAACACACAGTGCCATCCATACCTGAGCTATGATGTAAATTACAAAGGAGAGTGCAATGGTTACTATCTGCTGGGGAGGTTGTGGACAGATCAGCATGCTGATCAGTGCATAGATCAATAATGCATGAAGTTGTACTTGCACATAAAGATTGGAATCAACATGACTGATGAAGCAGAAATATTTTCCCTGCTTATTTCCTAGATCACAGCGTCTGACACAAGTTAACTTTATTACTATGAGCATTGCACCCAAATGGACTGAAAGTCCCAATTGAAGAGAAATAGCAAACATGTATTCCTTTGTGTTGGAGATATGTGGCATAATCTATGCCATAGGAAAGAAGGAAATGCTCATAGTTTAGCAAATCCACCCGGTGGCGTCAAGTAGCAACTCTAGGGGATCTACAGCCGGAGTAAGGTTGCATAATCTGTGCCGTAGGAAAGAAGGCAAGGCTCAGATTTGGGCAAATACACCCGGTGGACTCAAGTAGCAACTCTAAGGGATCTGCACCCGCCTTAACATAGATTCTATTGAGGAAACGTAGTGCTTATATAATTAAGATAGATAGCATTCAAGAGTCAATCAAGAACTAAAGGTTAGGATCAACAAGCTAGAGAGGGAGTGACATTCCTATTGGAGAACACGGCGACGGGTGCTCTCTCCCTGCCAGCCATTTGACCTCCCTCTCCTTTCTAATCTCTTTCCCGTTAAACATGTACACCCAAAATCTGTAAAACAAAGGAATTCAACGATGCATGGAGTGACTGCCAAAACTAAAAGGACAAGAACTCGAAGGAGAGGAAATGAAACATTTTTGTTGGCTTTTCTTCACCCTAGGCTTCCCCTGATCTCTGCCGCCGCCGCCGCCGCCGCCTCTGTCTCCGGCCGTCGCCAGCAAGTCACGTCCTTCCCTGCAAGGCCGAGCCTCCCCATCCTCTTTGGGCCTCAGGAAGGGACGTGGTGGGTTCACAATCATGTGATGTGAGGCTCTGAGTGCTGGACCAGTACGATTTCGACCCATTAGCATGCACACTGACACTACACCCTATCTTTTTGTCCACCTCCTCACTTTCCTACCCAATTCTATCCCTGTGGGCTAAAGGTTCAAAATCCCAACAAAATTTTAAAAATCTAGGTTAAAATTTCACATTTTTGCCGAGAATGAGATTCTAAAATTTTCAAAATACTATAGTAATTTTGGAAACCTCGACGAAATTTTGGTCAATTTTAACAAAATTTCGGTTTAATTTGTCTGGATTTGATGTTTTTAGGGCTGAGATATATGTGAAAATTTATACATATACAAATTATGTATAAGAGCCTATTGATATACAACTTCCCTCGAGTCAGTTGGTTAGGAGACTTGGGTCTCACACGATAGACCTGGGCTCAAGTCTCGGCAATGATGGATTTTTTTTATGGCTACTCTCGGCAACGGCATAATTTTTTTATAGCATCAAGCCACTAAATGCAAGAAGGAAATGGAAAACACCCCATAAAAGAAAGTGAAAAAAAATTAATGCCGAGAGTTGGATGTGAACCCACAACATTTCGTGGCCCCATAGACCAACGAGCCATCTCAAGTTCATGACAAGGCATCATGGTTACAATTTTTTTTGGTGTTGGAAGACTATTTTCACAGGGGTTAAAGAGAGCCAAAATTTGGGAGATTGGCGCCAGCGACACTCTTTAAAATTCGTGATTCACTAAATGACATCCTGGTCCACTGTCATAGACTCAGATGGACCCACATGTCATAGACACATCGCTAAAAACCAACGAATTAAGTGTCACTGGACTAATTTTTCCGCCAAAATTTAGGTCATTTTGACTAAAATTTTAGCTTTGCTGTCTAAAAAATACCAGATTTCAAATTTGGTTTTTGAATTTTGTCCTGATTTTATCTAAAATATAGAGGTTTTGCCGAAATTTCGGGTTTTAGTCACCTCTGAGAGTGGATCCAAAACCGAAATTTCAAACCCTGTCTTGGAGAGTGGAAACCTGTCTTGAAGAGTGGAAACCGATGGAATATGAATATAATTGCGTTCTCACTATATCCGTATTCATATTTTGTAAATGAATACAAATGTGAATATCCTCAAATATGAATACGAATCGAATGTTGTAACAAATATAAATTCGAATCGAATATATACCCAATTCGGTTGGATCCTGGAGGCAGCTGCTGGAAACAAGAAGCAGAATTCCCAAAACAAGCTCCCAACTTAGCGTAGGAATTAGGGCTGTTTACTGAGCTTTATATAGTTTATTTTGAAATTGATATAATTCAATATAAATTATTTTATTTACTATTTAAATTGTTATTTCATATCCGCAAAAATAGGCTCGTTTTAATTTTAAACGTATTAACTACTCAAACTTTAATTCGAACTCAAACCTTTTTTTCAGCCCTAACAGGAATCAACTACTACGCAAGGCAACAACTAGCTCATCCACGATCCATGCTTGATTTCTCTCAAAAGGCATGGCCACCTGCCCTCAGAGACGGCAGATACACCAGGACCAGATCGCGTTAACAACGTTTATTGCATTCGTACCTGAACCAGCCATGGACCACACACAGGAACAACGCTCTAACCATGAGATCTCGTACACTCACGCGCGCACAACGCTCGCACGAAACGCACGACTCAACTACCGCTACCCGGAGCGGGTGGCGGCGGCGGTGGCGCGGGCCTTGAGCCAGTCGACGACGTCGCCGAACACCTTCTCCACGTTCTCCTCCGGCTCGCCGATGATCTGGTGCCACATCCCGGGGTACACGCGCAGCGTCTTGTCCTTGCTCCCGGCGCAGCGGTGCAGCTCCTCCGCGCACGCCGGGTCGCACACCGTGTCCTCGCCGCCGTGCACCACCAGCAGCGGCAGCTCCACCTCCTCGAACCGCGCCTGCAGCTCCCGGCACACGCGGAGCAGCTCCAGAGCCGTGGCGGCGCGGGGCGGGGCCGTGGTGCGGCGCGGGCTCGCCAGCGCCAGCGCGCGCTTCCACTCCACCTTGAACGACCGCTCCGGAATGGAGCCCCGGGTGTAGGCCACGCGCCACGTCGGCACCACCGCCGCCGCTGCCCACAGCAGGTGCTCCAGCGGCCACGGCGGCTTGAACCGGGGGCTCACCCCGCACATGGCGCCGTTCAGCACCGCGCCGTCGCGCCACCGGCCCTTGTCCCGCAGGTGCAGCAGCAGCGCGATGGCGCCTCCAAGGGACTCCCCGTAGAGGAAACACGGCAACGGCGACGGGTAGTCGGCTCGGAAGGGGGCGAAGGCGGCCTCGCAGTCGTCGAGAACCGTGCTGATGTCCGGGATGTGGCCCTGCAGACCCTCGGAGAAGCCGTGGCCCTGGTGGTCGACGGCAGCGACGGCGAACCCGGCCTTGGCGAAGTGCACGGCGGTGAGCTGGACCACCCAGCTGGACTCGCCGGTGAAGCCGTGGACAACGGCCACGGCGCCGAGGACGGGCGCGCCGCCGCCGGGGACCCAGCGCTGGGTGAAGATGCGGAGCCCCCGCGGGTTGACGAAGGTGGAGGACGAGTGCGCGACGCCGTGCCGCGCGTAGAACTCCTCGGCGGTGAACCGGCCGAAGGGGCTCCGCTCGTCGGCCTCCGCCACCGGATGCACCATCCCTTGCTCTTGCTCCGATCCCTCCTTGCCCTCCTTGGTTTCCCCTCTCCGGTTTTCTTGGTTTTCTCTCTCGAGTAGATGGAAAAACGGGGAGGTGGTGCTAGTAATAATACTGGGATTGGAGCGCCCGGCGTAGGCCAGTAAAGGCCGCTGGGTGTTGAATTAATGTGCTGCACTGCTGCTCACCAAACTACCACTGTTTCTTTCGATTGTAAGGTCCATCGATTTGTCGAGGGAGCCATTAGTGTGATAGACGTTCGATTTCTATTCATTATATTGGATATTTTTTATAATATTTTTTTTATATTGGCAATATTTTTTTGTCAATGTGTAAAATATTTTTTTTGAACGCTTGCAATATCTGTTTACTGTAGCGAATTTTACTGTTTGTCGAAGGAAAATGTTGCACGCGTTGTAACAAAATGTTGCACGTGAAGAAAAAAAATGTTGCAGTGCGTTCGAAAATTTCGGATGTCCGAGTACAAGTCATTCCGTTTCGTCAAACGATGCCCACAAAGTTTTTTTTCTTTTTTGCTTTTTTTCTCCTAGTTTTTCTTTAAATTTGATATGTCTAAATGAAATTGTAAATATAGTCACTTTAATCACAAAAGGATCGTAAGACGACACGTGTTACAAGTTATAGCATGTGAGTATGGTAGATACCTTCCGCAGCGTAAAAGAGATGAAGGTGCCTGCCGTGGTCAAGAGGGGACCATATTTGTAATTTTTGAATACAAACCAAACCTGCAAAAAAAATGAGCTAAAAGCATATACAACATTAAAGATGATGATTGTATATATACTCAACTATGTCATCTAGAGATAAAACTAAAAACGACTTCTACAATAGTTTATCGGTTAAGTTTGTCTATATAAAATCCCATAATTTTTAGCTACGATATATAAAAAATATTTGTTATAGATAATAATTTATGTAATGGTGTTTTGTACTGTTTATATACTCTAAATTTATAAGCTTACGTCGTTTCTTTGTGAAAAGAAAATACACTCTCTTCATCTGTCCGTAGTAAAAATTGTATGTGACAAGACTTAGAGACAGTTGATATCACACCATGTATATTCCTATGATAAAAAAAAAAACTTCCCCACCATTATGTTGCGTTTCCTGACGACCCTAAATAGGATATAGCGCGTTTAATGTGCGTCAAAGCTTTAAGTTTTTCTGCTGCAATGTTCCCAACTACTCAACATCAGCAGGGAAGAGACCCCAGGCCCGACCGAATGTCCCGATTCTGTCTAGCAGTCTAGCAAATCAAGCAGAAATTAATTCTGACGGAGATGGCAATGAAATCCATGTATACTTCTACAGGAACAAAATGTGTATTTAATTTTCTATCTCGTTTTATCTAGGCCGTTCAATTTCTGATTTAATGATTTTTATAGGCATGAACACGATAATCGTATTATCTTGTTTCATATATTATTTTTTTATCAGATCATTTTCTAGGTTTTTTGTTCTGCATTTAGAATTTGATGCAAGAAATCGTCGCAAACTCTAACTGAAAATTATGGTCAGATTCAATACAGTAACAGAGGTTGACGTAGCTCACAAATAGTTGTCCTTTCAAACATATGTGGTCAAACTTTCAAAAATTTAACTGTTAATATCTTTTTAAATATTTAAATTAGATACATAAAAATTATATATGACATTTATCTTGAAAATTACTTTCATAATATTATAATTTTGTTGGATTTTATAAATATACTATAATAAAAATTAGTAATCAAATCTATGATTTAAAGACCATTAATGTTTAAAATTATAACTATTTATGAGCGGAGGGAGTATATGACAGTGACATCCCTAGTCCCCTTCTCCCTCCTTCGCTCCTAGAGGAGAGTGTGGAAGCAATTGATTGCATTATCTGCGGTTCTGCGCTAAAATTTGTTTAAGATGGTTACATCCCAACCGATGTCTGTCTTGAATATGTAAAAGTGGCAACAGAATTAGTTAGAAAGCTCAAGGTATCTATATTTTTAACGAAACTAGTTCCATGCACATTTTTTTTTTTGCAATGGATAAAAAAAATCACAATACTCCAACGTGTCAAGCCGTAATGAACACCATGCCCTCGTCTTCACCATGGTGCCCAACCAAGCTCCACTTGACCTGCGTTGTGGCATGGCGGCCCATACCACACCTTCAGCTTTTTCATAATATTTGACCGTCACTATCCAATTAGATCCAAATAGGACCAGGACAAATGGCCACAACAATGAAGAAAATGTCCTAGCAATGAAGAGTTTTAGTGGAATTTGTCGCATATCCCTCGATATAAAAAAGAATACCATAGTGCCACCACCGGTGTTTCATAAGAGGAGCCATGGCAGGGTCACACTAGAGCAAACCTCAACCCAGAACGCTAATTCTGTGTTCATGAAATTTGTCACAGTCTTGATGGAAAGAATTAGCATAAAAAATAACAAGAATGATTGAGAAAATATTCAATTTATTTGCTCATTTTTATGGAACACAACAAAGATATTTCTTTCTAAAAAAGAGAACTATATTCATATATTGCAGCAATAAAATAACTATTAGCGTCAACAACATCGCACTTGCTTCAGATGCAAATTTCAGATTAAGTGATCAAATAAATTGCATGACCTGACCAATTTTTACACTTTTATTCTCTTTTCTGGCAAATGCGAAGAGCATAAATTGATTTGTGAATAAAAAAATAACACAAGTGGAGGGAAAGATTCGGACAAAAATAAGCAGAAAAGCTTGCCTCTCACCTATCACTACAACAACTAATACTGTAAGGACGGCCACAACGCCACACTTCAACCACTGGCCTATTTCTCCTCCCCTCCTCCCGGCTCACTAGCGTCGACCCCACCTGGCTTCCTTCCTCCTCCAGCCCCTGTACTCGACATCGTTCACACGTTGATCGCATGAATGCCGCTACCATGTGGCCATGCCACTGCCCTATGCCCATGTCATGGCCATCCTCACACCATTGTAGCCACTTTGTCATCCCGTCAATGTCGCCCTCACCCCATAACTGCACTAACGACCTGCTCTCATAGCCATCGCCCCTCCTATGTTATGTGCACTAGCCACAACAGCATCGTTGCCCCACACAGCAACTGCTCGAACCACTTGCCCATCTCACTACCAAGTCATTGCCGACTTCTCATGCCATGCCTCTTCCTATTTAAGTCAAGCCAAGCGCACCACCTCGTCTTCTATCCTACTTGCTCTCACTCTCCCATCTCCCCTCTTTACTTGTGTACTAAGGTGAGCAAACTCAAGGAACTCCTCTATTCTGGCTACCACATCTACCGAGCTCCACAACTCACCCCGGTTAGCATAGACCTCAGTGCTCGTTTCCTTTAGCATCGCTTTGTCATCATCTCCTTCTTCCTCACCTCCATTCTAAATTTCCACCATAGGTGCACCAGAGCAACGTCGTCTTCTTTCTCTATAGTCTTGCCACAACTCATGGCCGCCACACCAACCTCATTGTTCCAACCAAACCAGGTGAGCTCGCCCAAATCCATCAACATCACATTGTGTTACAAAATATCATGAGTAAAAGCCCTCAATAAATTTGTAATTTCCTCCATAGGAGCTCCACACATCGTCATTCTTCCATAAGCACCATGACACCGTGTCACATTGCCACACACATTGCTTGAAGCTTGCGCTGCAAGAGAATGTGAGAGAGAAGCCGCATTGGCCACTATCTCTGGTCATCTCCTTGCTATTTGAAGCACTCATCTTCCCTTCCAAGAACCAAGGTTTCTCCTCCTTTGGTTCGTTGGGAATATGAGGTGTCCTTGCGGTGAAAATGCCACAATGCCATTGCCACCCTGGTGAGTTTCTTTACTTGACACACGTGTCATCTTCTTTTTTGAGCTCCTTTCTCACCTCTCCTGAGCTTAACATTGCAGTTGGAGCTATGTTAAGCCGCATCACCACCATCTTCGTCATCACTGATGTCGTCGTATTCCTTGTAGCTCCGGTGAGCTCCTCCCCTTTTTCTTCCACATCACCTTGTGTTTCACCATATGCTTCTACTAACTCCTCATTTAATTTCCTAGGATCAATAGACAATCACTGATATCGCACTTTTCCTCTAGTCTCCACTAATTTTCTGCTTCCACGATGAGCCCCTCATTGATTCCTTACTCTTGAGCCATCTCCTGCATGCACGCAAGCTAATGCATACTATCTTGTAGCTCATCTTTTGCCGTAGCTAGCTATTGATAGAATCTAGGCCCCCTCAATTATTATCATGTGTTATTAATAGTTTTGGTGTTGATGACCGATTTAATAATACTTGGAACTATGAAGAATGTATGCTGAAATCAAGGATGAAGCTGGTCGGACTAACAAGATTAAGGTACTTTATCACTAGTTTATGACTTGGGAGTTGATTCAAGTCAAATAGCTAGGATTATTTTTCTTAGCTGTACTATAAAGAGGGACTTTGCACAAGTTGGCAGTTTGGTTCATAAGGCTAAGTCAAAACTAGACTGCTTGGAGTTAAAACTCTTAGTTATTCTACTCCTTGAATCAAAATCCACCTACATTCAAAAAGTCCAAATATATGATAGACTGAAATCCAGTTATTCATTCTTAAGTCTGTCACGAGTCAAGCCAAAATTGTTATAACAGAGAAAAATCAGTTTAATCCAATATCAAAATGTTCTTTGTCAAATTCTGATCAAATTCTATTCATTCATGACAAACCAAACCACATTTTTATATTCTTCTGTCCATAGTGAAAATCCCTTTGAAGAATTCCATAATCAAGCTTTCTTCATCTATGACGGACCAAAATTTTTGGTCCGGCAAACATATACCTTTGACAAACCAAATCTTCTCCTATAACCATCCATGACGAACCAAAGTTTTTAGTCCGGCATACATTCAAAATAACAGTCTTTTCTGACAGACCAAACCTTGATGTCTACTCCTTCAGTCCATGATCAAAAATACTTTCCATATCTGAGAATTTCTCATCAATGATGGACCAAATGTTGCTAATTCAAAGTTTAGTCTATGGCAAATTCAAATCCTTTGATTAAACTCATTTTATGTCAAAAATGGTCCATGTCTGCTAATCTTAGCAAAACCCATCTATGACGGACCAAAATATGATGGACCAAAATATTTGGTCCGGCATACATGTAATCTTCTCATTTCTGGACGGACCAAAAATCTTTGAATCTCCCATCTATGACGGACCAAAATTTTTGATCCGTCATACATGTAAGCTTCTTATTCTTCTAAAGGACCAATCTTGCTGAATTCCCCATGTATGACAGACCAAATTTTTTGGTCCATCGTAAATGTCTAAATTTGGTCTGTGATACACATGATCAGTATCACTAAGTCAAAATATTTAGTCTGCTGTAAACGTGTTTTAGCTCAATTTTGACACTCTGACACATGCAACGGTCACAGTGGTAGCTGTAACAGCTATATTCATCCAAATTGCCTATATAAGCATTACCTGAGCCATCTACCATAGAATTTTATGTACTCCTTGACATTTTAGCATTCAAAAGAGCTCTCATTCTCAAAAGGAGTCTGTGCTTCATCTTCAAACTAAAAATCCTCATTCTTTCTAAGTGTTCAGCTCCAATCTTGTGTCTAGTGCTGTAGTTCGCGAGTGAACCAAGAGATAGAATTTGTGCAAGTTTATTACTCTTGGATTTTAGTGATCCTAGACAGCTTGGAGGAGGTGAAAAGTGCGACCTGTCCAAAAGAGGTTGTGGAATGCCACTTTTGGTTGTGAAAGGTTTGGAGCTCACCTCACTAGAGTAGTGAAAGAGCTACCTGAGTGATCACCCAAGCTACTACAACTAGCTTTGGGAGAAACTAGACTTCGAGAGAAGTGCTTCAACGTGAAGTAGGAGAAGGGCTCCGAACCACGAGATAAATCTTTGTCTCATTCTGTTCTTTGCTTTATATTGTGTTGCTTTCGCTGTTATAACTGTTAATGTTTACCTCTATTAAATATTGATTCTAAGTTATTCTTTTGTTTTTAAGTAATTAAGTGTAACCTAAGAGTTAAATTTGAAAAGTTGCCTATTCACCCCCCTATAGGCCAACTCGTTCCTTCAAGTGGTATCAGAGTAGGTTTACCTTATCAAGCTTAACTAGTTTAGGTAAATGGCCGAGGGAAATGGATCCGCAACTGTTAGTATTGGTAGAGTACCAGTTTTTTATGGCACTAATTATGCTTATTGGAAAATTAGAATGAGATGTTATTTAGAAGCTGTAGGGTATGATGTTTGGAGGGTTACAGAGAAGCCTCTGCCTCTACGTATCATGCCCGAAGGGCAAACTGTGTATAGTGAACCCACCCCTGGTGAGATTCAAAATATGCAGTATGATGCCTAAGCTAGGAATGCCATATTTTCTTGCCTTAGTTTAGAAGTTTTTGATAGAGTAAGCAATCTCATTTCTGCATATGATATATGGACAACATTGCAAGAAATTCATGAAGGAACTTCTAATGTAAAAGAAGAAAAATATTATGTTGTACGAGAGAAATTTGATCAATTCAAAATGTTTCCTCAAGAAAATGCTAATGACATGTTCACTAGGATTAATCCTATTGTCAATGAACTTAAAGGCCTAGGCACTAAAATTTCTGATGTGGAGGTTTGCAGGAAAATAATAAGAGTACTTCCTCGAGCATATCACAATTTGATCACCTATCTGTCAAATAGTGGTGATCTCAAGAGGCTCACTCCCACTGAGCTACTTGGAAAAATCTCAGCACATGAGCTTACCTTGGCTGAAAAAGATGCTCCTAAGAAGAAATCAATTGCTCTCAAAGCCAAGGAGATTGTGCAAGACTCATCAGATGAGGGTGATGATGAGTCAAGTGATGCTGAGGATGAAGATGTGAAGAAATTAGCTCTACTCATGAAAAGAGCTAATAAAATCATGAGAAGAGTAAACTTCAAGGATAAAGAAAGGTCAAATCCTTACTACTCAAAGAAAAATCTTTTTGCTAATGTTATATGCTTTGAGTGTAATGAAAAGGGTCACATAGCTGCTCGGTGCCCTAACAAAAGTAAGAAGAAGAACAAGTACAAAGGTAAAGATGAGTAAGATGAGGAGAAGACTCATGACAAATCCAAGAAGAAGCACTTCAAGAAAAGCTACTCCAATAAAATCTCAAGGAAAGGAAAAGGAGAAGCTCATATAGGAGAATGGGTCACTGATAAGGATAGCTTAAGTGAAGAATCACTCTCTGATGATGAAGACTCAAGGTCAAAAGGGATAGCTGGGCTTGCCCTGGATGAGTCAACTCCACCACCACCTTCATTTCCTCTATGTCTAATGGCAAAAGCTGATGAGAAAAAGGTCAGTGACTCACCTTCATATGATGAGCTAGTTGAATTAATTGAAGAGTTAAATAATGCTTTGCATGCTAAAACAACTTCAACAAGAATTCTCAAGAAGACTACTGCTAGCTTGACCAATGATCAAGAATTGCTAAAAGACAAGTATGCTAAGCTTAATCATGAACAAGAAAGTCTGTGCAAATTTATAATGGTCTAGTCTCAAGTCATGCTTTGCTTGTCAAGAATCATGAAGATTTGCAGAATAAATATTATGAGCTAGAAACTGAAATTGAAATGATAGCCAACAAGCCTGAACATGCCTCTTTATGTGATGCATCAATTTCATGTAACTTGCTTAAAGATGAGATTTTGATATCTAGTTTTTTCAGAACATGTGATGAAAATTGCAAATATGTTTCCTGTGTTAAGGAACATAAAACTGAAAATGAAGAATTAAAAGCTAAAGTAGCCAGATTTGATAAAAGGCTAGAAAAATGCTTTCTGGGCAGTGCAATTCTTGACAAAATTCTGGTTGAACATAGACCCAACTTGGGCAAAAAGGGCTTAGGGTATAAACCTAACAGTTTGCTCAAGAAAAATGGATCAAATAAATTCAAATAGAGTTTTGTCGAAAGGAGCACTCAATGCTATTATTGTCATAGATCAAATCATGAATCTAGAAACTATTATTTTGCAAATACTTCTCATGCTAAGGTCATGCGCACGGGGGTCGGCCCGATCTTCTGATGAGAACGATACGTCGGTTTGATAGCGCACGAAGTAGATGGATCGGCTACTAACCATGAGATCAGCAACCAAGCAATCGCAACGTCACCACACGAGGCGATCAACCGAATCAAAGACCCGATCGATCCTTGTACCTGCTGCAACCGAGAACAAGCAAGAACAAAGTGAGAGCAATTCCAATCCAATAATCTCAAAGATACAAAGGTGAGGTTCTGTTTCTCGTCACGGGTGGTCTAGTCGACACCGCGAACACGAGGAGGGGCGCACAAGGGTCTACCAAAACACAACAAAACCTAAGCGTAAAAAACGGTGGCGGCCACATATATAGCGGCGGCCGGAGGAGTAGGGCAGCCAAAACAGCGGTGGCCACCAAAACCCTAAGATACATGGGCCATAGGCCCAAAAGTGAGGTGATGCAGCACCCTGAATTTCTGGCCCGTGACATTGTTCCGCATTTTCTTCTCGTTCTGGAGTGAATTTGGAAGTGGGACTGGATCCATTGGAAAGCTTATCTCCTAAGCTTTCAAACGGGTGGTCGCACGCTGAAAACGGAGTCCGGGAGCCCAAGTTATGCCCGTTTGAAGTTACCATACTGCTGGATGGCCGAACCGGGCTTTTTGGCATCTTGGGCTTCCATATGGGCCTTCCTTGACGCGTGGGCTGTTCTCGGGTGTGTGCTTGAGGCCCTTGTCTGTTGATGTGGGCTTGAATAACTGAGCTTTTGGATTAAGGCCTCTCGGCGACGGTTGCCGCAGCGTCGATTATTTGTGACGAAGATGGAGCGGCGTCGGTAGTCATTGGAGAAGCCGGAGAGGAAGGAGGGCAGCGGTCACGCTGGTCGTATCCATGTTGGTGATGTCCTCATCATCCTCCCTTCTTGAATTGGAGTCGTCCTCGACTCCTTCTCATGATCTGCAAAGGTTAGTGGCAACAGGAGGCAAGAAGCAGATGTCGCAAAGCAATATCATGTGAGGAAACAATCTTATTTAAAAGAATTTCTTTCTTGAACATTGGTTTAGATTGTTGTACACCACTAACAAATTTGTCATCCTCATGTCCTTTACCATTAGTTCTTTTTGCATTAATTTTTGCTAGCTCAGCAGGAGTCATTGGATTCAAAACCAATTTCTTTCCATTATACTTGAAAGTATATTGATTGGTTCTACCATAGTGAATAGCATCAACATCATATAACCAAGGTCTACCTAATAAAAGTGAACATGATTCCATAGGTATGACATCACAACAAACATGATCATGGTATGAACCAATGGAGACAGAACTTGCACGTTTGTGTTACTGAACCTTACCAATTGAGTTGAACCATTCCATTGAGTAAGGTTCTTTGAAGTGGAGTCATGGTCAAGCCAAGTTTCTCGACCATGTGTAGACTTGCGAGGTTGCTACTGCTTTCCTCCATCAATGATGGCGTGTACAGCGCGTTCTTGCACAACAAACTTAGTTTGGAATAAGTTGTTGCGTTGAGTTTCATTGGCATGCTCCTTTGGTGCACTAAGTTGGCGATGAGACATGAGGCTCATGTAGTTGTCCGTCATTGCAAAGACTCGGTGCACACCATCTTGATCATTCTTGCCTACAGGGTTAGTCGCAGGAATAGCAAGCACATTCTTATCGTTACATATTGAAATACCCTTACTATCCTTCTTCTTAGATTGTGTAGGCTTGACTTCTTTCTTCAATAGTTCCTTCTCATTCTTGGTCGAAAGGATAGTCCCATGCTCGACCTTTTCATTTTTTAATTCTCCATTTCGCCATTTCTCCATGAATTCACTGTGTTTTTTTCTTTCAATTTCTTCTCTTTTCTCAAACTCATGATTAAGTTTCCGCATATATTTCTTTGTTCCTGGCGGAATGCTTGGATCATCCTCGAAGTATAGATCATCGTTCTTTCGTGGACCTGCCATTATTAGTGGTAGACAAGAAAAATACACGCAAAAATGTATATTCCTATCTACTAGTATGTGGACAGTGGAGGATCTCACACGCTCAAGCTCACACCAAGTTCTTACCAGTTCTTACCTGCTGACTTTTCAAGGTTCAATCGAGGATGATGGTAATCAGACTCGGGGTGACAAAGCGATTGCAAGGTGCTTTTCCTATGGTTAATAGTAAGTGGAGCTTGGACAGGTATAATATGTAGCAAAGGATATACTAGAACCACACTAGCCAAAACAAGTTGAAAGAACGTTTAGTGACGGTACTATGCTGGTCCTAGGCTAGACCGTACTAGAGACGCGAGCCTGGACACCAATGAAGTCACAGAAATTGCAACCAGAATGACCACAGCACACAAGCAAATAGCTAGGGCTTCTTTTTCCACCTTTTAGTGCGGCTCTTTTATATGCACTTGCCTTTTCTTATTTTTTTTCTTCCTTTTATATCAAAGTGGCACATATGATGAATTACAACTCAAAAATTTTCCTGTTGCAAAACAGATCTACTATGCTAAAACTTCAAACGCTGTTTTCGGGTTTTTATTGGCTTCCAATGCAAAAACGTATAACTGGAAAGTTGTAGATCTTTTCGAGCTGATCAATTTGCATATATGGAACGTCTATTTTGGATAAGGGAAGCCAGAGATATTGACCCCGAAATACAGACTGCTCAGAAAATCCAGGACGAAAACAGATTCCAATCCGACGGGATTTCTGGCAAGAAGACGGCGTTTCTGGAAAGTTTCACAATGGACAAAGTTGTAGATAATTTCTTAAGCTTTCAGGAAAGTACAAGAATAGCAAAATCCGAGTTCGTATGAGGGAGTTATGACCAAAATACCGAACTGGACACAGGAGGATCCGAATTGGACGCGACGACGCGATGGAGTTCAACTCGGTGACAAGAACGTGGCAAGAACTCGAAACTCTAAAGATCAAAACACTAAGACCAGCAACGACACGACGATGCAACGCAAATTCAACAAGAATTAAACTAGGTAGTAATAGTAAAGGCCAAAAGGGGCTCGGATTAGATCAAACACACGCCAAACAGAATTTTTTTGTGGCTATTTTCTGGACTCTAGGATGAACAAGAAGAACTAAATAAGGATAAGGGTGTTCTCATCAGGCAACCGTCGCTCTGATACCACTTGATGCGCACGGGTCGGCCCGATCTTCGATGAGAACGATCGTCGGTTTGATAGCGCCGAAGTAGATGGATCGGCTACTAACCACGAGATCGACAACCAAGCAATCGCAGCGTCACCACACGAGGCGATCAACCGAATCAAAGACCCGATCGATCCTTGTACCTGCTGCAACCGAGAACAAGCAAGAACAAAGTGAGAGCAATTCCAATCAATAATCTCAAAGATACAAAGGTGAGGTTCATTTCTCAAATCACGGGTGGTCTAGTCGACACACGCGAACACGAGGAGGGGCGCACAAGGGTCTACCAAAACACAACAAAACCTAAGCGTAAAAGAACGGTGACGGCCACATATATAGCGGCGGCCAGGAGGAGTAGGGCAGCCAAAACAGCGGTGGCCACCAAAACCCTAAGATACATGGGCCATAGGCCCAAAAGTGAGGTGATGCAGCACCCTGAATTTCTGGCCCGTGACATTGTTCCGCATTTTCCTCTCGTTCTGGAGTGAATTTGGAAGTGGGACTGGATCCATTGGAAAGCTTATCTCCTAAGCTTTCAAACGGGTGGTCGCACGCTGAAAACGGAGTCCGGGAGCCCAAGTTATGCCCGTTTGAAGTTACCATACTGCTGGATGGCCGAACCGGGCTTTTTGGCATCTTGGGCTTCCATATGGGCCTTCCTTGACGCGTGGGCTGTTCTCGGGGTGTGTGCTTGAGGCCCTTGTCTGTTGATGTGGGCTTGAATAACTGAGCTTTTGGATTAAGGCCTCTCAGCGACGAAGTTGCCGCAGCGTCGATTATTTGTGACGAAGATGGAGCAGCGTCGGTAGTCATTGGAGAAGCCGGAGAGGAAGGAGGGGCAGCGGTCACGCTGGTCGTATCCATGTTGGTGATGTCCTCATCATCCTCCCCTTCTTGAATTGGAGTCGTCCTCGACTCCTTCTCATGATCCTGCAAAAGGTTAGTGGCAACAGGAGGCAAGGAAACAGATGTCTGCAAAGCAATATCATGTGAGGAAACAATCTTATTTAAAATAATTTCTTTCTTGAACATTGGTACCTTATTGGGTACCTAAAGCTATGCTGCTAAATCCTTTTAGACCCAAAGTTATTGAAACTAACATCAAAGGACCCAAAAGCATTTAGATACCTAAAATCAAGAAATGAACATGTAGGTAAACTACAAGAGTGGAGGCCGGCATTGGGTAATTGACAGTGCATGCACCCAACACATGACCGGAACCTCAAGAATGTTTACCTCAATTGAAGGAGAAAGTGATCCTAGTCACAAGATCACTTTTGGTGATAATAGCAAAAGAAAGGTAAAAGGTCTTGGTAAGATTGTTATATCAAATGATCACTCTATTAACAATGTTCTTCTTGTTGATTCTTTGAATTTCAATTTACTATCTGTTGCTCAATTATGTGATCTTGGATTCCATTGTAACTTCTCATCTGATGGGGTAACTGTGTTTGATAAAAATGAAAAGCTTATTTTCAAAGGTTTCAGATTTCAAAATCTCTACTTAGTAAATTTCAAATCTAACTCCTCATGCATCCCGACCTGTCTGTTAGCCAAAGTTTCTCTTAGATGGCTTTGGCACGGACGTCTTGGGCATGTAGGTATGTCTAATCTCAAAAAGCTCTTCAAAAATGAGCTAGTGGTGGGATTGAAAGATGTTAAATTTGAAAAGAATAGGCTATGTAGTGCTTGTCAAACAGACAAGCAAGTAGCCAATTCTCATCCATCCAAAAGTATCATATCCACCACTAGACCACTTGAGCTTCTGCATATAGATGTTTTTGGCCCCACTTCATATGCTAGCATTGGTGGTAACTCATATTGTCTAGTTATAGTTGATGATTACTCTAGATTTACTTGGGTATTCTTTTAGCCAAATAAAAGTGAAGTTGGACAAATTTTCAAAACTTTTGCAAAAAGGGCCCACAATGAATTTGATTGTCCCATCAAGAAAATCAGAAGTGACAACGGGTCTGAGTTCGTAAATACTAATATAATTGAATATTGTGATGAACTTGGAATCAAACATGAACTTTCTGCCACTTATACTCCTCAACAAAATGGTGTAGTCGAGAGAAAGAATAGAACATTAATTGAAATGGCTAGGTCTATGCTAGATGAATATGATACTTCTGATGCATTCTAGGCTGAAACTATTAATACTGCTTGCCATGCTATTAATCGACTGTATGTTCATAGACTACTTAAGAAAACTCCTTATGAATTGTTGGTAGGTAGAGGCCTAACATATCATAATTTCGTGTATTTGGATGCAAAATATATATCTATAAAAAGAGAACTCATTTGGGTAAATTTCAAACTAGATGTGATATAGGCATCATGCTAGGTTATTCGCCTAAGTTGAAAGCATATAGAGTATTTAATAATTCAACCGGCTTAGTAGAAGAAACTTATGATGTCAAATTTGATGAATCTAATGGCTCACAAGGTGAGCATGATAATTTAGATGATGTAGGTGAAGATGGCTTGGTGCAAGCAATGAGAAAAATGGAAATTGGTGTTATAAAGCCTAAGGAAGATAAAGATGAACCGCCTATACAATCAATGGTACCACATGATGGAACCCAAGAAGAAGAGGAAGAAAAGAATCAAGAATGACCAGTCATCATCAAAAACCACCATACCATTGCTATGGATCATCCCTCTGACCTAATCATCGGAGAAATCAGTAAGAGTGTCCAAACTCGTTCTAGATAAGCTTCTTTTTGTGAACATTACTCCTTTTTCTCTTGTATTGAACCTAAAACAGTGGAAGAAGCTCTAGAAGATGCTGATTGGATCATAGCTATGGAAGAAGAGCTCAACAATTTTGAAAGAAACAAAGTCTGAAGCTTAATAGAACGCCCAAAGAATCACAATGTTATTGGTATAAAGTGAGTATTTAGAAACAAGCAAGATGAAAATGGAGTGGTAATAAGGAATAAAGCTAGACTTATAGCTCAAGACTTCACTCAAGTGGAAGGACTGGATTATGGAGAGACCTATGCTCCAGTGGCACGTCTTGAAGCCATACGGTTTCTTCTTGCCTTTGCTACTCATTTTAATATCACTCTTTTTCAAATGGATGTGAAAAGTGCATTTCTTAATGGATTCATTGATGAAACTGTTTATGTTGAGCAACCACCTGGTTTTGAAGATTCATACTTGCCTAATCATGTTTACAAGCTATTCAAAGCTCTCTATGGCCTAAAACAAGCTCCTAGAGTATGGTATGAACGTCTTAGAGACTTTCTAATAAATAAGAACTTCAAAATTGGGAAAATTGACCCAACATTGTTTCTAAAAGACATCAATGGAACATTAATGATTTGTCAAATATATGTGGATGATAGCATTTTTGGATGTACTAATGATACTCTTTGCAAGGAATTTGGTGACGTGATGGCCAGGGAATTCGAAATGTCTATGATTGGAGAGCTGACATTCTTTCTTGGATTTCAAGTTAAGCAATTGAAGGAGGGAACATTCATCTCTCAAGAGAAGTACACCAAAGATCTCCTCAAACGCTTCAAAATGGAAGAATGCAAGCCAATTAAGACTCCCATGGCAACAAACACACATCTTGATCAAGATGTGGGAGGTAAGTCTGTTGACCAAAAGCTCTTTAGATTTATGATTAGCTCATTACTTTATTTGACATCATCTAGGCCTGACATCATGTTTAGTCTATGTATGTGTGCTAGATTTCAGGCTGCACCCAAAGAAATTCACTTAAGTGCTGTAAAAAGAATATTTAGATATCTTAAGATTACTTCTAGTATTGGTTTATGGTACCTTAAAGGTGCTCCATTTGAGCTTCTCGGCTATTCAGATTCTGATTATACCGGTTGCAAAATTGATCGTAAGAGCACCTCAGGGGGTTGTCATTTGCTTGGAAGATCTTTAGTTTCTTGGTGTTCTAAAAAGCAAAATTCGGTAGCACTTTCCACTGCTGAAGCCGAATATGTGGCTGCAGGTAGTTGCTGTGCTCAAATTATATTCATTAAACAAACATTTTTGGATTTTGGGATAAAATCTGATCATGTGCCTCTATTGTGTGATAATGAAAGTGCCGTAAAAATAGCAAATAATCCGGTCCAGCATTCTAGAACTAAGCACATTAAAATCAGACATCACTTTATTCGTGATCATGTTGCTAAAGGAGACATTGTGCTTAGTTATGTAAGAACTAAAGACCAATTGGCTGATATTTTTACTAAACCACTTGATGAGGCAAGATTCTCAAAATTGAGAAATGAACTGAATATAATTGATTATTCAAATGTAGTTTGATGATATCACATTAAAGGGGAGCAAGTTTGCTTACTATACATTCCTTGATACCCACTGTGTGAGCAAATAAATCCGAAGTGCTGAATTAAGATCAAAACTGGTATCTTTGTAAGTACCTTTAACTAAAATTGAGAAAATACTGCTGAAAGTCTTATCTTACTATGTCTCCTTTTTATCCATCTAGAACATAGTAACTAAAGTCAAAACCATGTCTTCTTAAAACTCTAGTGGCAAAATTCAACTAAACTCATCTATTCAGCACTTGAGTCTTTCAGCTGAGCTTAAGTTGCAGTTACTAATGCTCATGTGAAAATTGGACTCAAACATTTTCTGAGAGCTTAATTCTTCTAGTTCATGTTTTTGCTGATTGTGTTGGTTGTGTATCTTAAAGATTTATCTAGGTCCATTTTCTGTATTTCTCTTGCTTATCTTTAATGGATCTTTGAAAATCTATAAGAGCTTAGCTATATCTCCCAAGTTTAATCTTCAAAAAATTACTCATATGTCAGACTTAAATCAATTGAAATAATCTACCAAATGCCTATTTGTGATGGATCAATCTAAAACAAAAGTCTATACATGACGGACTAAAAATTTTGGTCCAGCATTAAAGGAAATTTTGGTCTCGATTCTGTTCTGAGCAAAATCCCTTTAACCACGGACCAAAATGGGTGTTGCCTGAAATTGAATCAAGTCCTCAAAATTTTGGTCCAACGCAAAAGATTAACTTTCTGCTCTTTCTTAAATCAAGTCTGACATATGTGTAAATATTCTAAAAAGACTGGTTCTTATCTAAATTCAAAAGGAATTTGATCTGTTTAATAAAACTTTTTCTTCTTATCTCAGTTTCCAAAATTTGTTCAAAATCTTGCCAAATTGCTTTAGGGCTTATCTATTGCTAGCCTGTCCTTGATTTCGGGACCCTAAGTTATTAACCCATATTGTTTTTCACCAAAAGGGTCCCACCACCTCTTTTATTGGACGCCTTTTCTCCTCAACCACCTTGTTTTAAATGGCGTCAGTTACCAAGATTCCCCTATACCTTTACCGGCATTCATTGCAAGTTACCCCTTCATCACAAAGTTTCCACTACTGCTCTTGTTTCTTGTGCAACTTCTTTTGGCCAGAAACCCTAGTTCTCTCTTCATCGAAGCAATCCCCAAGCTGGGCATTGGCAACGGTGTCCCTCTGGTCATCTTGCGCAAGAATCTTCTAAAAAGGCTCAGTAAGTTTACCCTAAAACTTCTTTTTTTTGTCCTCTTGTCAAAACCCTAGACTTAGTTCTTACATTCTAGTGTTTGCTTTTGCTTAGGTTTGGTCAGTGTTCTTGAGAAAAAGGTTCAGCATTGAGTTAAACTGATCTAGAAGGGAACTGTTAAGGTTACTGCCAAGATGAGGTCAAAGAACCCTGACAAGAGAGGTCTAATTGGAAAAATCATCGACAAGGTAAAGGGCAAGAAACAAAAGGTGTCTAGTTCATCTCCTGGCATAAATTTACCTAGACAACCTCAAGGTCCAGTGCTCATTCAAGATGTTTATGATGCTGGGAGAAAGAATAGGAAGTTAGTAACTTCACATCCTAAAAGGAGAAAGGATAAAGATGTAGAAGAATCAGACTCTTCATCAGAAGACAGTGCTTATGAACCAGGCAGTGAATCTTCCTCAGAAAATACCGAGTTAATCACTGAAGTTGACATATTGAGTAGTAAAGAACTGTCTGCCCTAAGTGGCAAAAAGTTAAGGGCTGTAAGACTAGTTAGTGAAAAAGCTTGGTTTCCTGATTCAAGACCAGCTCTGGGTGAGAATTTTGTCTCCTTGCTCCATAAGAACATTTATAATGTTTATCTGAATAGAATGGATGGAAAAGGAAAAGCAATCTCAACTCTATCAAACCATCAGTATGTGGATTGGGCTCAAGTAAATTCCATAATTGGTTCAAATAGGTTGTTTAACTGCATAAACTCCACCCCTGGATTGACTTATCTAATGTCAAACAAGACCATACCTTGGAATGTTTCAAGAACCCTAGAGTTCTATGCACCCTTATTAGTGAACAAACAGAGAAAGCATAATATATTCACTATAAATGGAAAGATAAGAAAAATTAGATCCAGTCAGTTTGAGTCTGCAATTGGAGCCTCAAGTCCATTAGTGAACAGAACAAGGATATATGAAAAGATGTATCCTAATCAGAGATGGAGGCTGATTGGTGATATGCCTGATCTGCAAATATCTGCTCATGTATAAGGATATCACCAGTGCTGATTTTAACCCCAATAGAGTTTCCTGCCTCTCAGAAGAAGCAAAGGTATTGTTGCTAATATTAAGGCATACTATATTTCCTAAGTCAGGATATAAAGAAGGTGTGACCCCAACCCTGGCTTGGTTGATGCATCTGATTTTGTCAAGGCAACCCAAAGACTTAGTAGATTACATCTTTGGGGAAATGGAAGAGGCAGTGTATAGAAAATTGAGCAGTCCATTACCTTTTTCTCAACAAATCACTCAAGTTCTGCTGGCTCAAGGGATCATTTCTCAAGATGTTCTGAATAGAGAATTTAAATGTTTCCCAAAGAAGTACAATATGCACAAATCAACAGGACAAAATTTGAGGGTCACTGGTTTTCTTCAAGGGCTGCAAGCAAATCAACCTATAGAAGAGGAAGAACCAGTTCATCATGCTCAAGAAGAAGAAGTGAATGAATCAAGTAAGGAAATTGTGCTTGAACATGGATCTACAGAGGAAGAAGAGTCAAATACTAAGCATGAAAATGATTTTGACAACAACAGTTCTAGTAGATATTCTCTGGCTCATGGCAGTAGCAGCAACAATTATCACTCTTATGGCAGTTATCATTCATATAACAGTCATCATTCTTCTGGCAGTTTTGCAGCACCGATGAGCTCAAGTCACAGACAAATGCCTTCTGACAACAGTCATCATAGTAGTCATCAAAGGCATCACAGTGCAAGCATCAACAGATCTGGAAAAAGCAAAGAGCCTAGTGCTCAAAGTATAAGCAAGGTTAAATCTGGAAATAAAAAAGAGCCTAGTGCTCAAAGTGGTCATAAGAGCCAAGCATCTAGTCATAATAAAGCTGCTCACTCTAAAAGACAACAACTTCAGTTGCCAACAGTTTTTCCAGACCATTCTGAAGTAAGAGGATTTCAGGAACAAGATGAACCAACTGAGGTAGTTGGAGGCTGCTCATGGTATGACAAAGGACAAGCCTTTGAGGATGATGCTGTAACTGAAGTCATGTCAGGCTCAATAGCAAAACCTTTTGATGAGGAGAGACAAATTCATTACCTTCAAGAGCTTGCAGCTGCTGCTAGATTTGTAGAAGATCAAGGATTTGGGCCTAGAGCCCATGATCATGAGGCTGGAGGATCAGGAGTACCTCAAAGATATTATGTTCCACCTGCTGCTGCTCATCCAAGCCATGCTGAAGAACACACTTTTCCTGGGTGGGAAAACCTATTTGGAACTGCTTATCCTCCTCCTGAAGCTCACCCTGAGCCAGCTCAGCAGCATACCCCTCAAGGATGGGAAAATTTTTGGGATACACAGCCTGCTTGGTTTCAATTCTATGAACAACAATATTATGCTGACCAAAGAGAATTTCAAGCAAAATACATGGAAGATCAAGTAATAGCAGCTTAGAGACATGAAGAACATATGACTGCTCTACAGTGGTACAATGAACAGGTACAAGAGCAGATGAGACAGCATCATGAAGAACAAGCAAAATTCAGAAATGATGTCTTTTCTAGATTTGATCAGCTCAATAGCAATCAAGGGGAATTAAGACAGTGGATCCAACAACTTGAAACCAATCAGAATTTGTTAAAAGACAGACTATATGATATGAATCAGAAAATTGACAAAAATCACAAGCATCTGATCAATCAAATTGAAGCTGCAAGTACATCAAATAGGAGTAATCAGACATGGATCAGACAGAATCTGGACCATCTCATGGGACTTCACTGAGGATGCCCTTATAGACCATGCAAAGCTGGCACAAAATTGTGTTGATGGTGTGGTTCAGATTCTCGCAGAAACAGATATCATAAATGAGTCTCTAGACAAAATGCAAAATGATTTTCATAAAATGGTCCTTCAACCTGGAGACCCAAACTATCCGAGCTGGCATGATCAAGCTATGACCCAAGTGCCAAGCCCACAAGCTCAAGAAAAATTAGATGATGATGATGATGTCAGGATTGTTTCTCCTTGGAAAAGTTCAGTTCTGGGTCAGCTCAAAAGAACCTTCTCAAGAAGCAAATAAGACCCTTTTTGGCAATTGATGCCAAAGGGGGAGAATTTCCTAGGTTTTATAGGCTGGGCTAGACTGTAGATTGAACCTGCTGTTAAAGTCTTTACTAGATAAGTATGTAATATGTAATATTTTGATGTTGATCTGCTTGTTCTTTGATATGGTACTTATGCTTATGCACTTAAGTTCTGTGCTAATATGGTATCTCATGGCATCTCATGATCTTATTTATGCTTAGATTTTATCTATTATATGCTCTGATATTATCCTTGCATGATCTAAGTGTGCTCTGATACTATCTGCTTATTGCTCAAAATGGTATATGCTATCTGTGCTTACTACTATAAACTCTGAAATTCTTAATGTTAAGATCATTATCAAAACTTATGTCTAATTGATCTATTATAAGCTGAATCTGATGCTCTAGTTTAGTGAAATTCATGCTCTGGAATATTGCTAAGTTCTGATAGATGCTCCAAGTCTTAATAATCTGATATCTGCTTATTATAAGAATTCTGAATTTTAAAATTTTAAGGATCTAATATAGTCCAAAAATGCCATAACTATTGAAAGTTCAGATCATGCACTCTTTGAGGGGGAGCACATGCATCTACAAATTTCTGTTTATACTCTGTCAAGCTAACTCTGTTTTGCAGAATATTTGAGATATTATTAACTGAAAAGGTATGTTGTCATCAATCACCAAAAATGGGGAGATTGATAGCATCTAGGCCGCCTCAATTATTATCATGTGTTATTAAATAGTTTTGGTGTTGATGACCGAGTTAATAATACTTGGAACTATGAAGAATGTATGCTGAAATCAAGGATGAAGCTGGTCGGACTAACAAGATTAAGGTACTTTATCACTAGTTTATGACTTGGGAGTTGATTCAAGTCAAATAGCTAGGATTATTTTTCTTGGCTGTACTATAAAGAGGGACTTTGCACAAGTTGGCAGTTTGGTTCATAAGGCTAAGTCAAAACTAGACTGCTTGGAGTTAAAACTCTTAGTTATTCTACTCCTTGAATCAAAATCCACCTACATTCAAAAAGTCCAAATATATGACAAATTGAAATCTAGTTATTCATTCTTAAGTTTGTCACGAGTCAAGCCAAAATCCTTATAACAGAGAAAAATCAGTTTAATCCAATATCAAAATGTTCTTTGTCGAATTCTGATCAAATTCTATTCATTCACGACAAACCAAACCACAATTTTATATTCTTCTGTCCATAGTGAAAATCCCTTTGAAGAATTTCATAATCAAGCTTTCTTCATCTATGACGGATCAAAATTTTTGCTCCAGCATACACATACCTTTGACAAACCAAATATTTTCCGATAACCATCCATGACGGACCAAAGTTTTTGATCCGGTATACATTCAAAATAACAATCTTTTCTGATGGACCAAACCTTGATGTCTACTCCTTCAGTCCATGATCAAAAATACTTTCCATATCTGAGAATTTCTCATCAATGACAGACCAAATGTTGCTAATTCAAAGTTTAGTCCATGGCAAATTCAAATCCTTTGATTAAACTCATTTTATGACAAAAATGGTCCATGTCTGCTAATCTTAGCAAAATCCATCTATGACGGACCAAAATATTTAGTCCGGCATACATGTAATCTTCTCATTTCTGGACGGACCAAAAATCTTTGAATCTCCCATCTATGACGGACCAAAATTTTTGGTCCGCCATACATGTAAGCTTCTTATTCTTCTAAAGGACCAATCTTGCTGAATTCCCCATGTATGACGGACCAATTTTTTTGGTCCGTCGTAAATGTCTAAATTTGGTCCGTCGTAAATGTCTAAATTTGGTCCGTAATACACATGATCAGTATCACTAAGTCAAAATGTTTAGTCTGCTGTAAACGTATTTTAGCTCAATTTTGACACTCTGACACGTGCAACAGTCACAGTGGTAGGTGTAACGGCTATATTCATCCAAATTGCCTATATAAGCATTACCTGAGCCATCTACCATAGAATTTTATGAACTCCTTGACATTTTAGCATTCAAAAGAGCTCTCATTCTCAAAAGGAGTCTGTGCTTCATCTTCAAACTAAAAATCCTCATTCTTTCTAAGTGTTCAGCTCCAAGTTTGTGTCTAGTGCTGTAGTTTGTGAGTGAACCAAGAGACAGAACTTGTGCAAGTTTATTACTCTTGGATTTCAGTGATCCTAGACAGCTTGGAGGAGGTGAAAAGTGCGACCTATCCAAAAGAGATTGTGGAAGGCCACTTTTGGTTGTGAAAGGTTTGGAGCTCACCTCATTGGAGTAGTGAAAGAGCTACCCGAGTGATCACCCAAGGTACTGCGACTAGATTTGGGAGAAGCTAGACTTCGAGAGAAGTGCTTCAACGTGGAGTAGGAGAAGGGCTCCGAACCACGGAATAAATCTTTGTCTCATCATTCTGTTCTTAGCTTTATATTGTGTTGCTTTCACTGTTATAACTGTTAATGTTTACCTCTGTTAAATATTGATTCTAAGTTATTTTTTTGTTTTTAAGTAATTAAGTGTAACCTAAGAATTAAAATTTGAAAAGTTGCCTATTCACCCCCCTCTAGGCCAACTCGTTCCTTCAGCTATCACCCAGGACCGTGTTGTTGTCGTTATTGTTCTTCACCGTCCAGCCATCTCCAACCATCTCTAACACCAACATCCTAATCCACGTACTTGTGATGAGCTCCTGTTTCTCATGCATTGCTTGTTTTAGCTCGAAGAAATAGTTTTTGTAGTAGTTGCCGTAGCTATTCATGGCACCACTGCGAAGATCACCATCGCTACTACTCTAAGTTCCCAATCGAACCAAGCACTCTACTGCTCAATGCCATCACATAACCACATTTATTTGCCATTCTAACCGATGTCACTGCCCAGAGGCATGGACCCTGCCATTCCATTTTGCCAATTCCCAAGGCCGCTTCATCATGACCCCACTACCAGCAAGCTTATTAGTGAGCTTGGATGTGCCGAGCTCAATTCTCTCCCTTCTCCCTCCGTTTTGTCTCACTATCAAGTGAGCCCTAGTGGTTGGAATTAATGACAATTTAGTTTAGTCTAATTAATTTGGTTTAAACTTATGAATCTATGACATGTGGTCCTGATTAGGTTAGTTAAGCTAGTTTATAGTTTAAATTGGTATTTAGTTATGTGTTAATGACGTGTGGATCCTGCCTATTAGTTCACACAAAAATAATAAAAATCTAACATGTAGGTCCCACATATCAGTATCACCGAAGAAGAAATCCATTCCTTAATAGAAAATATGCTTTCAACATTAAAGAGAATGTACCTTCCCCTAGAATGGCATAATTAGGTGGAATACACTTTCGACGTATGCTCTTTGTTCCTTTTTCTTTTTTTCCAAGATTTTCTCAACTGAGCTAAATTCAAATACTTATAATTTTTTGTATATGAACTACAAATTAAGTGAAACAAGTTATCAAATTTTTATAAAATCATGAACTTTCATAATCTACAAAAATATTTTAATTTGGTCACTATTTGCTTTCTTTTGGCTCTCAATTGTGCTATCTGGTGTTGCACGTATAAATATCAACTTTTTGGAAAACTCCATCGACGAGCCAAAGAAAGACCTAGAGTTGAACGAGCAATGCAACCACCTCCTTTGATCATATCTAATTTCATGTTTTACGGTTATGTATTTTGTGTTGAAAACTATTATGCATGTGCGTAAGTTTGATAAAAATTGCTATATCGATAGGTTTGGTAGATATGTCCAATTGTTGCATGTGCCTACCTTGAGAAATTTTTACTCTCGCCATTATCAACTTAGTACATCTATCCTCTACTTACACCCACAACCGTAGGATTCTCAATGAACTATACAGCAGATGTAGCCATGCTTATACCGATATTAGATAAACTAGCTTGGATAATGGTCAAATGTTCAAACTTTGGGAAATACTTGTGTTGTGGACCAGAGGAGGTACCTCTAGTATTTTGTGTATAAATAAAATTGAAAACAGTGGTTGTTGAGATCGGTACAGTTACATGAGAGGTAGGGTAGTGATAGTCTCGCCTAGGTCGCTAAAGATCGATTTATTGTGCCATAGACCCAAGTATTCTCGTACAACCACATGTGTCTTTATGGAAAGCCTCGATCACAATAAGTTGTCATATTCTAGCAACTTAACCGTAGGTGGTAGTTGATAGGTGGAACTTAGGCTAATGTAGGCATGGTAAAGTGCCCACTGTTGTCAGCACTATTGACCATCGGGCCCAAAGCATCGTCGGTGGACGTGTGGCATGATGATGTCAGCAGGCCTGACTTGTGGGGCCCATATATCAGCATTTGTGGATCTTTTTATTTTCAAAAATAATTTGACCAAAAAAATCAAATAGGTGCTGACATTAGCATAACATCATAATTCAATTTTTATTTATAAAATAATTGCAAAGGTTTACAAAATCTTTTATTTTTTCTTTTTATTTATTTTCAACATTTTGAGAGCATATTCTCCTTCGTATAAATTCTGATTGAGGTGATTAAAATTTCTAAATTTTTCTAAATTCAAGATCTTTATTTTGGTGAATTTTATTTAATTTTTAGAGTTACTTATATCTCTAGTTTGTATATATTTATTATTTACTTTTCGTTTCACGTAGACATTGAAGTTCCGAATGCATTTATGGGTGAAGTTTCAACATTTTGAGAGCATATTCTCCTTCGTATAAATTCTGATTGAGGTGATTAAAATTTCTAAATTTTTCTAAATTCAAGATCTTTATTTTAGTGAATTTTATTTAATTTTTAGAGTTACTTATATCTCTAGTTTGTATATATTTATTATTTATTTTTCGTTTCACGTAGACATTGAAGTTCCGAATACATTTATGGGTGAAGAGTTGACTCAAGCTCAAAGTCTAGATCCAGTTCAAGAGTTGTTCCATGGCTATTTGTGCTTTGATCAATTGAACCCAATTTTATAAATGCTATATTGTTTAAATATATTGCATGTTATTTTATGCTTAGATTATTTTCAATTAATTTGGGGAATTAGCTATTCAATCCAATTGGATAATACCTACCTTGTTATTTGCTATGCCATAATTATTTGTCACCCTAGGATGAATAATTATTAGTTGGCTATTAATAGATGCCAACGTGGGTTGGTTAGATCTGTATAGTTTGCTTAGCCATGCCATGTATAACCGATATCTTTTAAAAGTGCAAATTTAATTTGACTAATAGAATATAAAATATGTTTATGGAAAGGTGTATCATGTGTTGTCACACAATGATGTTGAGTTGTTGATGGCATATATTGCACAATGATCAACTGGAGTGGTAAATAATTTAGATTAGGTCAAATAGCAAAAGGCTGTGAGCCATGATGAGCCAAGGTGGGTTTGTGTGACATTTGGGTTGATGTTAATTGGAAGTATTGTCTCGATCAATTAAGGACTTAACTTTGCAAGCCATTAAACTGGGCTAATCATACAACAACATATCTATTATGGGCTAGACCTAACTTAGTAAGTTACAGAGTCTTGACATATGATATCTTAGGAGGATAACCAAACTGTGTGTGGTTGGGGAGTGTGTGTGTGTGTATAGTGGCCTCACATCTTGAACAGTAATTGTTCTTAGTTCAATGATAAGTCCCTTATTCTTTTACTTTATGCGAGAGAAGGATAGTGAGGCCATACTTGTCGGGAGTATCTATGTTTGGATATAGTTTCCAAAAGCTTTTATTATAATCTTCTTAGTCGCACATTGATCGGTGCATGTAATAGCTAGTGTTATAAGATTGATTATATCTTGTGGGTAAAGTGTATAACCTATACGAAGTGTAAATCTATTTGGACAGCCATGTCCCCAGATATAGATAATGCTCAGGAATTTTAGTTAATATTTAGATTTTATAAAATGAGAATTGAGAAAGGGAGGTTGTGTGCCAATGAAAGTATGGAATTTGATTTAGGTTGTGTGCTAGTTTATCTTTGAGAAATATTTGAAAGCTTTACTATTATTATTTGTTTTACTATCATTCAATCTAATTATTGTATTCAATTAAAAATACTGCTTTATTGGAAAATAACCATCCATTTATTTGGAATAAGCCTTGCATAGTGTTATATTAGACTTGCATTCTGTACATAACTTATTAAGTGATTTTTGTACTCACTCTTGCCACAACAAAATCATCAATTGAAGTGAAATCCACACCTACTTTGGAGGAGTACCAAGAGGAGGCAAGTTACTAGGGGTGAACCTTATCAGTTGCCTATGGCAATTGATGGGTTATCTACTATGTTTTTATTTTGCTGCTATTTTTTCTTAGAGTTTAAGCCCTGTGTGACATAATTATGTAAAGTTGACCATAAAGTCAATCAACTATCTTTTATTCAATAGAGTCTTTTATTATGCTTCCGCTATGTTCGATTGTGATATTTCATCTATGCTACCATTGTGTGCACTAGCGTGATCCTTGACTAATGTGGTAGATACAGAGGATCTGAATTTACATATTCGGGTCCCGACAGCAAGCCACCTCTCTATTTATGTTACATATGCTCTATTACTACTTGTTATCAAATTTCAAATGCTCTTACAACTTTCAAGTTGTGATCTACTATTCAATATTGCAAATAAAAGCTTACGTTATGCAAGACTAAAAAACCTGGTATGATAGCCATTTCATTTACATAGCCTTGCATGCTATATAATATTTGTTCAAAACTCTTTTGGATTATGATTCTTGTACTCACTGTTGCTTAGTAAACCTATTCAAAGGATGTGGAAGAAAATCCAACGCCCGATTACTTTTATGTTGTAGGTTTCTGCGATGATGACGTCGGTTGCTATTGACTTAACCCAGACAATTGCCTATGGATGGGACATACCTTCTAGGTTTTATTGCCTCTTATTAATTTGCTACTGCTACAATCTTTTATCATGTGAACTATTTGGCCAGTTGGCCCTGTGATGTAAAAAAAAACTAATAGTGTAAAACTTAACTTTGGTTGCTATTGCTAAAACATTACTCTGTCTTTTATCTTGAGTATGGATGTGATATGGCAATGTCAAATGTGTGTTAGCGACTAATCATAGGATTAGCACAGTGTACACATGTCGGGACCCGAATCTGCAAATTCGAACCCTCTGTGTATTCTGTACTAGTCCAGGATCACGCTAGTACACACAGGATAAACAGGTTGAAGTACCACAATCATACACAGCGGAATTAATAATAAAGTACTTCAAACATGAATATAAACGAGTTACAAGACCTTATGGTCACCTTACAATAATTCGCCACGCAGGGCGATAAATATCAAAGTAGCACAAGTTCAATAGCGGAAGCAAAAGTACAGTAATGAAACCCCTCGTAGCCACAGGCAACCAACGAGGCTTAATCCCTAATCCTCCTGCCCTTCGGTGAACTCCTCCCAAGCTGGCACAGCTTCTTCTTCTGAGGTGTTTGTCGAAGCAAGGGTGAGTATACAACATACTCAACAAGTCATGCATAAATGCAGTCCTATTACTACATGCATGGCTTATTCCAAGGAAAGGCTTAAATGGTTATTTTGCATAAAGCGCCATTTCTTTTAACAGGTAATCCTATTAGATTAAAAACGGTAAAACCAATATTATTAGTAATTAATTTCTCAATTCTTTTTCCAGAGTTTGGCACACAGCCCTAGTTTCATTCCTCAGTCTTTGGCACACAGCCACCCATTCCACATTTTTATTTTGTGAAAATCTAACCCTTGACTGTAATCCCCGAGCAATGTCCAATACCGCGGACACGGCTATTCGAATAGATTTAACACACACATTCTGCAGAGGCTGTACACTTTACCCACAGGATACAGTCGCTCACCACACAGGTGATTGATTGCAACAAAGTCCTTCGGATACTAACAATTAACGATGAACCTCTCGATGTTGCCTTTGAACACTTCCCTCACACAGAGCCAAAGTTTAGAAACGGTAATCTGAGTTGGATGGGTACCAAGCCACGACAGTATGCGCTCCCCACTGCAGTTACACTCTTGCGTAACAAATCGCCTAGAAAGTATCAAAGGAAAGATATTAGAAACCAACTAAACTAGGTCCGTCCCATTAGGACAAGTGGTTGTCTGAGAAACTCAGTTCAAAGGATCGCAAGGTGAAGTCCTTAGTCATCCGGGTAATACATCCATTTTACAATTCTCGGCACACAGCCTTTACAATCTTTAATACAACCCGTTGCCACACAGGCCCACCTGGCACAAAGCCTCCTTGCCACTTACCCTGGTCCAAATCATTTCCCACCCCGGGTTTGCATTTATGCAACACATGCCAATGTCCATGTCATTGTATGAGTAGGACCACACAGGCCGCTACCCCCAATTCCATCTCATTACACCATCGCATTATTCTAAAATGCGTTCCATAATTGTTTAGTCAATGTTCTTTTGCAAATTTGAAGTCATTCATGCACATAAGCATACTAAGCAGCTAATCACGGTCTATCCTCCCGTGTTGGCTTTAGAATAGCAACCAACTTAAATTAACATCTTATGGTGACAAGGTTTTCAGGGCATACAAATAATATTAACAAGGTGACATAAACAAGGTAGGTGCATTATCTATTCTTCCCAAATTATTCAATAACATTTTGAGTTAACATAGCATGCAGAATTTAAATTAAAATACATTTGAAAATCTAGGGGTAATATAGTCAAAGCATGACTTGCCTTCGAAAAGCAGTTGATTCTGGTCTGGCTCTTGCGATGGGTCTTCGAAATCTTCTCCGACAATCCTCGGCAATTCGGAGTCTTTTCGCATCAAGCAAACATGTAATAAATACACAATACAGATTACAAGCTAACTTTTAAAAATAAAATAAAATTCACTATTAAATAGCTCACATTTTTACAAATTTTTAGGGACTGGAATCACCCAAATCCGAGTTAAAATGCAAAAGTTATAGCATTTGCAAGTTTTGGAAAAATCTGAATAAAGAAAACCGAATTAATCCTTTTATTTTCCTACTGAAAATCCGGTTAGTCCTCTCAACGTGACACGTGTTAGCACCAGGGACAGCCACGTCGCTCTCGGCCACTGACACGTGGGCCCCAGAAGACGTCATGCTGACGTCAGTGCCCACGGCGGTCAGCACACTGACAAGTGGGCCCGGTGAACAGTGCATGCCCCACTCAGCAACTGACACGCGGCGCACATCCACTGGACCACACGGTCACCTACGCTCCTGCCCGTTGGATCTAAATCCAATGGTCGGTCCCTACGCGTCCAAACCTATACACGCGGCAACATCCACGCCATTTATTTCAAATCCTACGGCTCGGACGTGGCACGGCGAAACAGCTTGACCTAGTGACGACGTGGACGCACCGGCGCGGTCGGATGAAGGTCCAACGGCGGAGGTATACCGAGCGGTTTCCTATTCACCGCACCTACGCAGCTTAATCTCGGCCGCAAAGCTATTATCAAAACTTCTACGCAGCAGCTACGTGGATGCACCGAAGCGGTCGGATGGGAATCTAACGGTCATTTTTACCCGATGAAATCCCAGTCTAGCGCTATAGAAGAAAGAACGTGTCGTTACCTTGGTCGTCCGATGAAAATCCTACGGCTACCGTTACCCGGGGAGTTTACTATTCACTAGCCTCGTGGCTTAACCAGAGCCAAGACGATTACCATCAACGGCGAGATCTCTGATATCGCTCTGACCGATTCAAAAAAGAACGCGTGGCTTTACCTTGAGCGTTGGATGAAGATCCGACGGTTCAGGCGAGCTACGAGGCGTCGAGGAAAGACGGTGGCGCTGGTTGCCGGACTTGGGGAAGATGGAGTGGGCGACGGCGTTTCCGGGCGTCTCCGATCAGAAGAAGTGGCCCACTGGACGCGGCGTGTCTATGAACTTCGGCGAGGTCTCAAGTGCGGTGGGGAGCGGCGGACGATGGCGGACAATGAAGAAGAACCGAGAGGAAGGATGTGGCTACTTCGGCGAGCTCGGGCGCATGCTACGGTGGATGGCAGAGCTCGAGCGAGGGGGAAAAACGAACGGAAGGAAGTGCTGCGTGTCATGGGCTTTATCACCGGCTCGGACATGCCTCGACATGCGCGCAAATCCACCGCCCAAATCTTCAGCAGCCTACCGGCGACGGCGGTGCACAGTCGCGCCCTCCCGAGGTGCTCGGTCACATCCCACCGTCCGATCGCCATCCAACGGCGCTGATTGCATAACGGTTCGGCGATATGGTGCCATGTGGCGAGATCCTGACGGTCACTTACCAGGATCCAACGACCCACGCGTCAAGAGCGACGCGGCTCATCCATGACCACCCAATCGGAATCACATGGCTCGGAAACAACGGCGTTAGGGTTTTCCCGGCGCGAGCACAGTGTTGGGCTCGGCCCGACACTATAGCTTGCGATTTCCCGGCTTTTTCTAATAAAAATAATTGTAGAAATTCAAAGTAATTAATTAGGGCACTAAAAATACTCGAAAAATTCTAGAAAAATTCTAGAAAATATTTCAGAGTATTTTGAGCCTAAATAAAATATTTTTATTTATTTTTGGTGATTAACTTTTCTGATATTTAATTATTCAAGAGATGGATAATCTAGATTAATTTTAATTAAATCCAAATAATTCCCAAAAATGCAGATAAATTCATTTAAATGCAAATACATTTTAAATTAATTCACAAAAATTTAAATAACTCCAAAAAATAAAATTGGTCAAATTTGGGGACGTTACAAACCTACCCCCCTTAACAGAATCTCGTCCCCGAGATTCGAAGCCTAACTAGAGAATAGGTTTGGAAACTCCTTTTTTAAATCTTCCTCTCGTTCCCATGTGGCCTCGCTTTCTGTGTGATTGCTCCGCTGAACTCTGCAAAAACGGGTCGTCTTGCTCCTGGTTCTCCGATCTACTGTATCCAGTATTTTTATCGGTTGCTCTTTGTAAGTCAAGTCTTCTTGTAGTTCAACTCCTTCCAATGATGTTTGCTCTTCAGGCACTCGGAGACACTTCTTGAGTTGCGATACATGAAAAACATTGTGTACTCCTGCTAATGACTGCGGTAACTCCAGTTGATATGCGACTTCGCCCTTATGGCTTATGATCTTAAACGGTCCCACATATCTTGGCGCAAGTTTACCCTTTTTATGAAACCTCTGGACTCCCTTAAGAGGTGTAACTCTGAGGTACACATAATCTTCGGGCTCGAAACTCAAATCCCTGCGGCGATTGTCCACGTAACTCTTCTGCCTTGACTGCGCAATTTTTAACCTTTCTCTAATCAGTGCTATTTGCTCTTCGGCTTCTTGGAGTATGTCTGGTCCGAAGACACGACGCTCTCCGGTCTCATTCCAATTTAACGGCGTCCTACAAGGTCGACCATACAATGCTTCGAAAGGTGACATCTGAAGACTAGCCTGATAGCTATTGTTGTAACTAAACTCCGCATACGGCAAACATTTATCCCAAGTCGATGTATATGCCAACGCGCAGGCCCTTAACATATCTTCTAATATCTGGTTGACTCTTTCAGTCTGCCCATCTGTCTGCGGGTGGTAAGCTGTACTGAAATTTAAGCGGGTGCCCATTGTTGTATGCAATTTATCCCAAAATCTTGAGGTAAATTGGGTACCTCGGTCCGATACTATCTTTTTCGGCACTCCATGTAAGCAAACGATCCTTGCCATGTATAGCTCTGCTAACTTATCTCCTGAATAGGTTGTCTTTACCGGTATGAAATGCGCGACCTTGGTTAAGCGATCCACTATGACCCATATGGAGTCATAACCTCCTTGCGTCCTTGGTAATCCGGTGATAAAATCCATTCCAATTTCCTCCCATTTCCACTCGGGTATTTTTAATGGCTACAGCAGTCCTGCTGGCCGTTGATGCATAGCCTTGACTCGCTGGCATACATCACATAGTGCTACGTGCTCAGCAACCTCTCTCTTCATATTTGGCCACCAGAACCTCTCTTTTAAATCTTGATACATTTTTGCACTTCCTGGGTGAATCAAATACTTGGAGTCATGAGCTTCCTCCAAAATCAACTGCTTTAGCTCCTTTTTGTTAGGCACACAAATACGCTTCTTCATCCACAAGGTGCCCTGATCATCCAGCTTAAATTCTTTTGCTTGCCCTTCCTCCATCTTGGCTTTGATTCGCTTGATCTTCTCATCATTCTTCTGACCTTCTCTAATCTAGCCTTCCAAGATAGGCTTCACCTCTAAAGCGGCTACAAATCCTTCCGGAACAACTTCCAACTTCAACTTCTGAAAATCCTTGCACAATTCTCCCTGGCTTTCTCCCACTATCATATTTAGACTATGATTTTTCCAACTCAAGGCATCAGCCACTACATTGGCCTTGCCTGGATGATAATGGATACCCAGGTTGTAATCCTTGATCAGTTCTAACCATCTCCTTTGCCTCATGTTCAGGTCAGATTGGGTGAAAATATATTTAAGGCTCTTATGGTCTGTATACACCTCACATCTATTACCAATAAGATAGTGACGCAATATCTTCAGGGCATGCACTACGGCTGCTAATTCTAGATCATGTGTCGGGTAATTCCCTTCATGTGGCCTTAATTGCCTCGAGGCATAGGCTACTACCTTTCCGTTTTGCATTAATACGCATCCAAGCCCTTGGCGTGATGCATCATAGTAAATATCAAAACTCTGGTGCACATCTGGTTGAACTAACACTGGTGCTGATGTCAGTCGTTTCTTCAACTCTTGAAAACTTTTCTCACAATCTGGTGTCCAAACAAATTTCTTCTCTTTCTTTAGCAATTGTGTAAGAGGTCTAGTAATTGTCGAGAACCCTTCTATAAATCGGCGGTAATAACCGGCCATCCCAAGAAAACTACGGATCTGCGTAACCGTCTTCGGCGGTTCCCAATGTAGTTCTGCCTCAACCTTGCTTGGGTCCACGGCAATTCCCTCGGCGGTCATTACATGCCCTAGGAATTCCACCTTGCTCTTCCAGAAGTCGCATTTACTGAATTTTGCATATAACTGTTGCTCCCTAAACTTTTCCAATACTAATCTCAAATGTTGGGTGTGCTCTTCATTCGTCTTTGAGTAAACCAGAATATCATCTATGAATACGACCACAAATTTATCTAAGTATTCCATAAATACTTTATTCATCAAGTTCATAAAGTATGCCGGCGCATTTGTCAATCCAAATGACATAACCGTGAACTCATAGTGTCCATATCTTGAAGAAAATGCAGTCTTGGGTATGTCCTCGGTCTTGATTTTCAACTGGTGGTATCCTGATCTAAGATCAATCTTAGAGAAAACTCCTGCCCCTCTTAATTGATCAAATAGATCATCTATTCTGGGCAACGGATATTTGTTCTTTATTGTTACTTCATTAAGCGCTCGATAATCTACACACATCCGAAAACTCCCGTCTTTCTTCTTAACAAACAGGACCGGTGCTCCCCAAGGTGACGAGCTCGACCTGATGAATCCTTTTTCCAATAATTCCTCGATCTGCTTCTTCATTTCTACCAACTCCTCGGTGGACATCCGATATGGTCTCTTTGCTATTGGTGCGGTTCCAGGTAGTAAATCGATTACAAACTCTATATCTCTGTCTGGTGGCATTCCTAGTAATTCCTCGGGAAAAACATCCGAGTATTCACTGACCACTGGTACATCTCTTATACTGACGGTCTCCAGATTGTTTACTAACATCTGTCCTTCTCGAATATCCTTTGCTTGAAATTCCACTTTTCTACCTTGTGGCTCTCAATAGACACAACTCTTAGCCTAATCTAATCTGACCTTATGCTTGGTCACCAGTCCATTCCCGTGATAACATCTAGGGTTTGGGTATCTAATATAATAAGGTTCGCTAGGAACTCTACCCCTTTTATTGATAGCTTAACCCCAGAACATCCGACCTTAGAGCGGAGCTCTGACCCAGGGGATTGAACTAGAAGTGTACTTTTAAGGTTAACAATATCCAGATCATTCATCACAGCAAAATCCCGAGAAACGAACGAATGTGAAGCTCCTGAATCGAATAATACTTTAGCTGGCACTGAGTTGACAAGGAACTTACCGAGCACGACGTCCGTAGCATTCTGGACTTCGTCTGCGGAGATATGGTTAATTCTGCCTCACATGAATGCTTGCGGTGTGGCTCCAGTTTGGGCGGGTCCTCGGCTTCCTCCTTGGACAGGAGTTTTAGCAGGCGTGTTCCCTAAGTTGAAGCGCACTGGTGTCATACCTCCCTTCTTTGGGCACATATTGGCGAAATGCCCAGTCTCGTTGCAATTGTAGCAGCGTCTCACGACATCTCTCGATTCCCTCCGTTCGATTAACGATCTGGCCGGGTGCAGGGAGTTTAATCTCTTGGTCTCGGCATCGGTGATGGTGTCCTAACATTGCTTCCTTGATGGAATCGAGAAAATTGCTGAGGTATCATCCTTGGCTTCTGCTGGCCATGGCAACCTCCCTGCTATGCCATGCGGCGTTTGCGGTTATCATCAAGCTCCTTGCGCTTATCCTCCAGTATAAGTGCCTTATTCACTAATTCTTGAAAATCCGGAAAGGTGTGGGTGATCAATCCCACCTGTAGACCAGTGTTAAGGCCCTTCATAAAACGGGACTGCCTAGCCTTGTCTGTCGCCACATCCTCCGGGGCGTAGCGTGCAAGTTGAGTGAATTTATTCAGATAATCAGCCACCGTCTGGCCTCCTTGCTTCAGCGCTCTGAATTCCTTCTTTTTCAACTCCATGATACCCTCCGGCACATGGTATTGACGAAAAGCTATGGTGAATTCTTCCCAAGTAATTTCCTGCGGGTTTTCCTGCGATGCGCATTAGTTTTTCCACCATTCAGCGGCGGTTCCCTCAAGCTGGTGAGAGGCGTAAAGCACTCTTTCATTTCCATCACACTGTGTTATATGTAATTTCCTCTCGATGGTTCTCAACCAGTCATCTGCCTCTAACGGGCTAGCATTGCCTGAGAAAGTAGGCGGACGTGTCCTCATAAACTTGGACAATCTCGAGTAAGGACGGGGACCATTGTTAACAGCTTGGTTGTTGGCGGCTGCTTGGGTGTTGATCTGTTGTACAGTTGCCATCATCGTCTGCATTAACTGCGTTTGTGCTGCGAGAAAAGCTCCCATATTCTGCATGTCAACTGGCGGTGTTGCCTGTGGTGGTGGTGTATTGCTCTGACTGCGCCCTTGATGCGAACCACTGCCTCCGGCTCCGGTGTTGCGAGTGTTCACCATCTGCTGATTGCCTCGACGGTTTTAGAGATGAGAGGGAAGGAATAGGCAAGTAGAAGAACTTATATGGGGAAACAGGTGTAACTTAAAACCCTTAAACACCATTCAAAGATAATAAATAGGTATAGTTTCTTACATAGTCTAGGGACTATGCAACCATAATAACAATCAGAAACATCACATCAAATAGTTCCGTACAACAACATCGCACATCTAAGTTCGAAATTTAAATACGCGACTCAAAATAAGTGAGTCTCAACACAAAATCCCAACAACTACTCGACCCAACGGACTCAGTCCTCGAGCCACCCTGGCTGCGGCTCGCTGATCACGTACACTGGTGGGTGAGCTGGCATCGGGGCAAACTAATCCCCATGCCCTCCCACTGGTGCTACTGGGGGCACCACCGGCTGCTGGTCCTCTGGCGCGGGCTCTGGCTCCTGCTCCTCCAGCTCCTTCTCGTCCTCGTCGTCGAGCTCCATGATGGCCTCTGGCTCCCCGTGACCATAGATAGCCTCCTCCAGCTCGGCGATCCTCTGAACTGCGTGCATCCTGGTCTCTCGCAGGGCCACCTCGGTCTCCTCCAAGGTACGGTACACAGCCTGCAGCTCCGTAGTCGTAGCGTCCATGACCTCCTCCTGAGTCGCGGCGAACCGGCCCAAGTGCACGACAGCGGCGTCGTCCTCCGGCTCAAGCGCTCGAGCGGACCTCCCACGTCTTGGTGCACACGAAGCAAGTCCCACAGCTCGAAGCCGTAGTCCCTGCTAACCCGGCGCAGCGCTACCCGGGCACACTCCTGTATGCCCACCTCATAGCTGGCTCGCTTCACCGCGAGGTGGAGCGGACGGCTGGCACGCGCGTGCTCTCGCGCGTATAAGGTGAGGGTCGTCTCCCATCCGCGGTTGATCCCATTGACCACCCAGGTGCGGGACCGGTAAAGAGGGCGGTCGAAACCTCCCAGCACCTGGAGCAACCTCCAAAGCTCCGCCGCGTAACCACCGTGACGCTCGCCGAAAGAGTGAACCATCCGCATCTGCCAAGGCAACGCGTTAGTACTAAAATTTTAAAGAATACAAAAGTAATAGCAAAATGCAACATAGGTATGAAGTAAGGAAGAAAGGATGAGTCAAGATTTCTTTGATTATTCTTGCCCAAATTTTATTCTTTAGAAATTAATTTTTATCCCTCCAAGACGGCCAGTCTAACTAGGGTTAAGTCCTACAGTCAGTATGGCTCTGATACCAACCCTGTCGGGACCCGAATCTGCAAATCCGGACCCTCTATGTATTCTGTACTAGTCCAGGATCACGCTAGTACACACAGATAAACAGGTTGAAGTACCACAATCATACACAAATGAATTAATAATAAAGTACTTCAAACATGAATATAAGCGAGTTACAAGACCTTATGGTCACCTTACAATAATTAAGCCACGCGAGCGATAAATATCAAAGTAGCACAAGTTCAATAGCGGAAGCAAAAGTACGATAATGAAACCCCTCGTAGCCACGAGTAAGACGAGGCTTAATCCTAATCCTCCCCGCCTTCGTGAACTCCTCCTCCCAAGGCGCATGCTTTCTTCTTCGAGGTGTTTGTCGAAGCAAGGGTGAGTATACAACATACTCAACAAGTCATGCACAAATGCAGTCCTATTACTACATGCATGGCTTATTCCAAGGAAAGGCTTAAATGGTTATTTTGCATAAAGCGGCATTTCTTTTGACAGGTAATCCTATTAGATTAAAAGCGGTAAAACCAATATTATTAGTAATTAATTTCTCAATTCTTTTTCCAGAGTTTGGCACACAGCCCTAGTTTCATTCCTCAGTCTTTGGCACACAGCCACCCATTCGACATTTTTATTTTGTGAAAATCTAACCCTTGACTGTAATCCCCGAGCAATGTCCAATACCGCGGACACGGCTATTCGAATAGATTTAACACACACATTCTGCAGAGGTCAGACACTTTACCCACAGATACGATCGCTCACCACACAGGTGATTGATTGCAACAAAGTCCTTCGGATACTAACAATTAACCAGTGAACCTCTCCAGTATTGCCTTTCGAACACTTCCCTCACACAGAGCCAAAGTTTAGAACAGGCGAATACAGTTGGATGGGTACCAAGCCGCAAAGACAGTATCGCTCTCCACACTGCAGTTACACTCTTGCGTAACCGTCGCCTAGAGGTATCAAAGGAAAGATATTAGAAACCAACTAAACTAGGTCCGTCCCATTCCGGACAAGTGGTTGTACGAGAAACTCAGTTCAAAGGATCGCAAGGTGAAGTCCTTAGCTGTCCCGGGTAATACATCCATTTTACAATTCTCGGCACACAGCCTTTACAATCTTTAATACAACCCGTTGCCACACAGGCCCACCTGGCACAAAGCCTCCTTGCCACTTGCCCCGGTCCAAATCATTTCCCACCCCGGGTTTGCATTTATGCAACACATGCCAATGTCCATGTCATTGTATGAGTAGGACCACACAGGCCGCTACCCCCAATTCCATCTCATTACACCATTGCATTATTCTAAAATGCGTTGCATAATTGTTTAGTCAATGTTCTTTTGCAAATTTGAAGCCATTCACGCACATAAGCATACTAAGCAGCTAATCACGGTCTAGCCTCCCGTGTTGGCTTTAGAATAGCAACCAACTTAAATTAACATCTTATGGTGACAAGGTTTTCAGGGCATACAAATAATATTAACAAGGTGACATAAACAAGGTAGGTGCATTATCTATTCTTCCCAAATTATTCAATAACATTTTGAGTTAACATAGCATGCATAATTTAAATTAAAATACATTTGAAAATCTAGGGGCAATATGGTCAAAGCATGACTTGCCTTTGAAAAGCAATTGATTCTGGTCTGGCTCTTGCGATGGGTCTTCGAAATCTTCTCCGACAATCCCCGGCAATTCGGAGTCTATTCGCATCAAGCAAAAATGTAATAAATACACAATACAGACAACAAGCTAAATTTTAAAAATAAAATAAAATTCACTATCAAATAGTTCACATTTTTACAAATTTTTAGGAACTGGAATCACCCAAATCCGAGTTAAAATGCAAAAGTTATAGCATTTGCAAGTTTTGGAAAAATTTGAATAAAGAAAACCGAATTAATCCTTTTATTTTCCTACTGAAAATCCGGTTAGTCCTCTCGGCGTGACACGTCTCAGCACCAGGGATAGCCACGTCGCTCTCGGCCACTGACACGTGGGCCCCAGATGATGTCATGCTGACGTCAGCGCCCACGGCGGTCAGCACACTGACAAGTGGGCCCGGTGAACAGTGCATGCCCCACTCAGCAACTGACACGCGGCGCACATCCACTGGACCACGCGGTCACCTACGCTCCCGCCCGTTGGATCCAAATCCAACGGTCGGTCCCTACGCGTCCAAACCTACACACGCGGCAAAATTCACGCCGTTTATTTCAAATCCTACGGCTCGGACGCGGCACGGCGAAACAGCTTGACCTAGCGACGACGTGGACGCACCGGCGCGGTCGGATGAAGGTCCAACGGCGGAGGTATACCGAGCGGTTTCCTATTCACCGCACCTACGCGGCTTAATCTCGGCCGCAAAGCAAGAATCGAACGGCCATTATCAAAACTTCTACGCAGCAGCTACGTGGATGCACCGAAGCGGTCGGATGGGAATCTAACAGTCATTTTTACCCAATGAAATCCCGGTCTAGCGCTACAGAAGAAAGAACGTGCCGTTACCTTGGTCGTCCGATGAAAATCCTACGGTTACCGTTACCCGGAGAGTTTACTATTCACTAGCCTACGTGGCCCGACCAGAGCCGCACGATTACCATCCAACGGCCGAGCTCTACCGATATCGCTACAGCCCGATTCAAAGAAGAACGCGTGGCTTTACCTTGAGCGTTGGATGAAGATCCGACGGTTGAGGCGAGCTGCGAGGCGTCGAGGAAAGACGGTGGCGCTGGTTGCCGGACTTGGGGAAGATGGAGTGGGCGACGGCGTTTCCGGGCGTCTCCGATCGGAAGAAGTGGCCCACTGGACGCGGCGTGTCACAACGAACTCGGCGAGGGTCTCAAGTGCGGTGGGGAGCGGCGGACGACGGCGGACAATGAAGAAGAACCGAGAGGAAGGATGTGGCTACTTCGGCGAGCTCGGGCGCACGCTACGGTGGATGGCAGAGCTCGAGCGAGGGGGCAAAACGAACGGAAGGAAGTGCTGCGTGTCATGGCCTTTATCACCGGCTCGGACATGCCTCGACATGCGCGCAAATCCACCGCCCAAATCTTCGGCAGCCTACCGGCGACGGTGGTGCACAGTCGCGCCCTCCTGAGGTGCTCGGTCACATCCCACCGTCCGATCGCCATCCAACGGCGCTGATTGCATAACGGTTCGGCGATATGGTGCCACGTGGCGAGATCCTGACGGTCACTTATCGGGATCCAACGACCCACGCGTCAAGAGCGACGCGGCCATCCATCCTGACCGCCTCGATCGAATCACACGGCTCGAAGCAATGGCGTTAGGGTTTTCTGGCCATGAAACGTGTTGGGCTCGGCCCGACACTGTAGCTTGCGATTTCCCGGCTTTTTCCAATAAAAATAATTGTAGAAATTCAAAGTAATTAATTAGGGCACTAAAAATACTCGAAAAATTCTAGAAAAATTCCAAAAAATATTTCAGAGCATTTTGAGCCTAAATAAAATATTTTTATTTATTTTTGGTGATTACCTTTTCTGATATTTAATTATTCAAGAGAAGGATAATCTAGATTTATTTTAATTAAATCCAAATAATTCCCAAAAATTCAGATAAATTCATTTAAATGCAAATACATTTTAAATTAATTCATAGAAATTTAAATAACTCCAAAAATTAAAATTAGTCAAATTTCGGGACATTACAACACATAGGGATCGGAATGTGACTCTGGGTCCCGACAAGCTGGCTATATAACTGTGTGGGTTGGTATTTATTTTTGGTTTTACATCTGCTAGAAAAATTGTAGTACCACACTAGTTATCTTGGTTCTTGGTTTCATCTTATAAATCGAGGACCATTTATCTACGTCCTTTCGTCCACCGTGAAAGAACTACACTACGCCGATCGACCTTGCCATGAGGTTCGCTCTCCAAAAAGTGTGCAAACGATAATTTTTATGATGATCAAACTGGTCACCAAACTTGTGGGAAAAAATTGGCTATAAAATAACGAATTTTTTTTAATAATACATTTTTTATTCGGAATTTCAAAAATATTCCACCGAAAAATTTTTTTCAGAAATATACCTCTGTCGCACGCCCAACGTGCGACAGGGGCCTAAATAGAAAAATACATGGGCGACAGTGCTACCGACGCGTTCTCCTGTCAAGATGGCGTAACGTATGACAGAACCGAAACGGCGCTCGTCAGACGGAGAACGTCTTGCATGCCGAAAAAGGAACCTGTCGCACGCCGAAAGTGCTACAAGAGGCTGTCGCACGATGAAAGTGCTAGAAGGGGAATTTTTTGTATTTAATATTTTTTGTTGACAATTTTTGTTGTAAATTGGTTGTACATAATTGTCCTGTAATGAATCGAAAAAATTTATTTTATTTCATTAGTGATACGCATTTTACTTAGGGGTTTTCGTAGCCTCGTAAGGTCCGCCGAATATGGCAGAAAAATGACGGGAAAAAGCACGGGCGGCCTACGCAACGTGGCATACCACTTCAGTGCCGGCGAGATGGTCGGACGTAGGCCCAGCATTTTGTTACCAAAATCGGCAAAGGCACTCGCATGCACGCAACGACGATAATCGTGGCCACTTAGGGTTTTCGTAGTCTCAGGACAGGTCGGACATGGTCCAAAAATACTGAAAAATCAAGGGCGGCCTCGCAATGCGGGCTACCACTTACGTATGGGCGAGATAGTTTGACGCTGCCTCGCATTTTGTTGCTAAAATCGGAAAAAACACTTGCGGCCACGAAACCATGGAAACTTTTACCACGTCGAAAAATTTTGAAACTCTTTATGGAGGTTCCCGATATATCGCTGATATTACCATAAAAATTTCAAATTATTTTAAGATATGAGGAATTTTTAAAATTCAAACAATACATATATAAGGGCACATACACCAAAAGTTCGGATGATAAAATAAGCAATAGATTAGATGATATTACAAGGGCATTACAACGTTGATTTAACTAACTAACGAAAGCACTGCGTTGCGTCATGGTGGAACAAATGATCGTTCGCCTATCCGGGTGCAAATGTAATGATGTCATACATTTTACGATATTACCCGACCTGCTCTAATTTTATGATTTGTCCCTGACACCGCTCAATCCCTACTATGAAAGAACTCCATGGGGTTCGCGAAGGTCCCAAATATCGCCGATTGGGTGGCCTATGCCGTGCGCCCCGTGTATAAGACTTAAATTTTGGTTGTTGTTTATGTGATTTCGCCCTCCCATATGGGCATGTCATCCCGATTCCCAGTCCCCTATGTTAATACCACCCGGTTCCGGATGGTCTCGCAAGAACGAGTCAAGGATTTGTTGCGTGTTGCGGACCTCGGCCGGTCGCTTCCCTTGTCCCTTCTTCTTCGAGAAGAGGAACCTCTCAAGACTTCTGCTTGTGTTGGCGTTGGCGGAGACATGCGAGACGCCGCTTCTGTTCGCTCGACTCCACTATATGGTGCGAGAGCTTTGTGTTGGCTTATCCTTGAACAACCGGAAGCGTGCCTCTCGATCAATACAAGATGCTCGCTGGTCGTTGCATAACACCGTAGGCGATTCGGGTTTGGCTTTTACGGGCGGTAGTGGCACCACGGAGAGGGTTGTTCCCCGCTTATCCCATGCAGTTGCTCGAGATGTGGGTGGTACGCCTCCTGTCCACCCAGTTGAAGTACCAAAGACCGCTCATCCTCGCCAAGGGGCACCCCAGAGAATCTCCGGTCCGCTAGATCACCGTGGCAGGTATCAATCACTGCCTCCAGGCCATGTACGCAAACGTCGGGGCTTTCGGGTGGCCCTGGAGGAGGTTTCTCCGTTGACTTGACCACATTCGCAAGTGTCCTTTTGAACTCCTGTGTGCGATGAACTGTTTAGAACTACTAATTTGTGAGTTTAACAAGAGTGTGACGCATGAAACTCACCGATTGGTTGGGCCCTTGCACACCGGCCCTGAGCTCTGGCCGATCTAGAAAAGGGACATATCCCGCGCCTCTCCCACCGGTGAAGTTCTCGCCGAAGCGGGTAGGCGCTGTGGCGCTTGTAGAGAAATTCAGTAGTCACGCTGCGTTCGCCCGTCGATCCATTGGAAGAAGCAACACCGTCGCTAGCCGAGAAAAGAAAGAACGATGCATGAGATGGTAGTGTTACCTCAGACAGTGGACACCAGAGTTTTACCTCGTAGGTGCGGCCACAACATGAGTGAGCGCGGCGGCCGTCTCTCCATGGGTAGATTGCATCATCTTCGCCAGAGGTTGCGCAATGATTTGGGTCGGGCAACTCCGCAACTTCGGCGCCGACGCTCATCGCATCCGGATATTGGGGGATGACCTCGCTGTCAAGAGGCGATCAGAGAACGACATTGTGGTTTGGTGTGTTGGATGTCTATCCCTCGGACTGTTTTATAGTGGTGGTGAGGGTTACTCCACACAATTACAGCTCTTGATGCAGCGTGTGCGCGTGTTGTCATTTCATGGCGGTTACAACGGTGGTCATTTAATGGCGTGTTGTCGCTCGGCTACCGGTAAAGTTGCTAGCAATGAGTAGTCACATCGCGGCCGAAAAGCCGCTATTGCGTGTGTTGTCGGTCACTTGGTAAAGTCGCTAGCAATGAGTAGTCACATCGCTACCGAAAAGTCATTGCGTGTGTTGTCGTGTCGACTTGGTAAAGTCTGCTAGCGATGAGTAGTCACATCGCTACCGAAAAGTCAATTCGTCGTTGTCGTGGTCGACTTGGTAAAGCCGCTAGCGCGAGTAGTCACATCGCTACCGAAAAGTCATTGCGGCTCGTTGTCGGTCTTCGTGGTAAAGGTGCTACCAAAGGAGTAAAGGTGCTAGGTGTGTGACAAAGCGCCTAGTCGATGAAAGGAACAACTAAGCACGTAAGATTAAGTTTACAAAAATACAAATGCAAGTGCAACATATTTCAAATGAAACACTTAGTACATAAGATACTAGCAATAATAAAAATCAAAAGAAACTCACCGCTTGCCTCGCTCGGGGAGGCCTCCTCCTCCGAACTCGGTCCCGCGAGTACGCCAATCGCGAGGCGCGGTGGGCCTCTCGCGCCTAGCCGAGGCGTCGCGCAGCATCGGCCGAGTAGCTCGCGCTGGTGCCGGGCGCCCGCATCGCCGACTAGGCCGCGTCGGTGGTGGCGCCCGTGACGGCCAGTGATGATGATGCCCCACCGCCAAAGACGCCCGTGGAGAGGTAATCACGGTAGTCCTCCCCGTTCAGCACGCCTCGCCGTCAGTCGTCGCCGAGCATGTCCAGATCGCGGCGCTGAAGAAGTGTGCTGCGGGCCTGCACCAAATAAAGAATTGTTTTAAGCATTGTAATACGCGATTGTAACACTTGAATAGTGCATTTCAAGATTTCACCGAAAGCTCGACCGCCATGAAGCGCGCCTCTCGCAGTCGCGGGCGGACCGTGAAGACGCACTGGCGCACCGCCCCGCTAAGCGGCGCGCTTCGCGGACGGTAGGGAGGCCGGACCCGACAACCGGGCGGCGCGGTCGAGCCGTCCGCACACCTCCCGACGAAGGGTGACGCCCTTCGCCGCCCTCCGTGGTCACCGACCGCATAAGCCGCGAAGCTCCTCAGGCTGATAGTGCGAAGACGTCGATCCGCAAAATAAATTACGGATTAGTTAGCAAAATAAATTACGAATTAGTTAACACAAAAATTATATCGAAGGTATGACGAACGCATCAAAGCGTGCGAACCGAGTCCATATGGAGGGGGTACGGTTCGCCACCACGGAACGTGTCAGGAGAATCGGGTCGACACGCACCAAACGCACACGAGTCCGGAGTGTACCACTCGCTGCACGCCCGATGACGTCCAAGACGTCAGGCGCAGCCGACGAGACGCCCTCGAGGGCTTCTCCTCACCTCTCAAAGGCAAAGATACGTGCGTATTTCGGGGTGGTCGCAGTCGCCCTTCCTATCAGGCTCGTGGGTGAAAAATAAGTACAACGTTATTAGATAGCATTGCGCAAAGAATAATTATAAAAACATCAATACTGGGAACTTACGAGTGGGCGCGGGTGGGATCGCACGGACGCCGTATCGGGAACACTGTCGAGACCAAACCGCCTCATCACGCGATGGACAACAGAGTCTCGACGTGGACGCCGAACACGAGGAACCGACGGTGAACCAAGATCGCGTCGTCTCGTGTGCAAAGGGTGGACAGCCACCATCTGCAATGCCGCTGCAATCAAGGTTCACAGACGGCGTCCCAAATAACGCGGCGTCGCTTGAGGAGGTGGTCGAACGCAGCGGCGAATCGCGGTAGGCTACCCGCGACAACAAAAGTCGCCACTAGGTCAGAGTCACGATAGAACGAACCGTTAGTACTCGGAAAAGTTAAACAAAAAATATCAAACACGTGATTGCAATATCGTATCCGCCACGGGCACCGGATGGTGCCCATGGTCGGACCATCGACGCTATCGCCGTCTGCGTGCCGACCACAGCCGCAGTCGATCTGGGGCCGCCGATCTGAACCTCTCGACGCCCACAATCAGAGCAGACATTGACATCCTCCAAGATCGAGCCCTCGCGAACGTGTACACCCGACGCAGAGTGCACGGTAGGTGGCGCACAAGACGGCCGAGCCCCACGAGTACTTGTGGCACGGCGCTCAGGTGCGCCCGCGATCTCCCTCGAATCGCACTAAGTGCGTGGACACGCTATCCCCATGGGACGCCGTGAACATGGTCCAACCGAAGAGCCACAGGAGGTACGCCTCAGTGGCGGGCGAGCTCTCGTCGTCCGGCCGCTCGACGATCTCGCTTCACGCCAGAACATAAAGCTCACTAGTTATTTCAAGCAAGACGCATACACAATTTAGTTCGAAATGCTACTTACGCATTCAAATCGCATAAGCCACCTCAAGGTCGGTCCGCGCGGTGGTCGAAGGTCCTGTAGAACGGTGGTAGTACACCCGCGAACCTCGCAGCAAGCGCGCCGCCATCGGGGAGACGCCTGGGCACCACAACAAGACCGGCGACGGGAGGCCGAGGAGGTAGGAGACGCCCTGTAGTGATCGCCATCTCCCGACAGGAGATGGAAGGTGTCGTCTCGCCTCCACCGATCCACCAGAGCGTGATCGGCGACGGTCAGAGGGAACCGGTGTCCCAGAGGTCCACCATCCGGCGAGGGCAAAGGCCTCGATGCTCGGCCTAAGAAACATAAACATGTAATTGATATCAATGTCATGTAGTCACGGTGCTAGAACAAACATGTTTACAAATTTAAATATCGGTATGTTACCCGGGATCCAACGCGATCGAAGGCCCAGTGTGCGCATGGTCTAGGTCGAAGGACGCCACCGCACAGGTCCCTCCGTCATCCGGGACAGCGGTGGCTATCACGGCACGGTGACCACGGCCGACGTAAGGGTCCAAGAACTCAGACGGCCACTCATTATCTCCTCGCCGGTGAGCCATACCGCAATCTAAAAAATGAAAGTGAGAGCGTAAACACAAATGTAAATGTAAGAGTCCGTAAAAGCACGCAAGCATGACAACAATATATTGAAACAGACACGCACATAAAAAACGGAGAAGTTCATTACAACAATTTATGAAGCCACAACACTCGCAGCGACTAGGTACAAAGTATAGTTCATACAACACACGTTACATCGATTAAATGCAAACCGCAAGTCATCCGTGCGATGAGGTCTCGCAGTTAGCCCTCACAGAGGACGATCCTTCCCCACCGTCGGGTGACCATCTCCTCCTTCGCCTTCTTCGCTTTTGTGCTCCGCACTCTTGAACGATGTCCTCGTTGGTTGCACAATGAGCATTTCTTCACGCTTGCCGCCTTCGACTCATCCATGTCATTTCTTATACGCCTTGTTCTTCGACGCCTCGCTTCTCTTCTCGCAAGATCAAAATCGTGGACCCGTAACCTTTCATCAACACTAGGAGTTGTGGTGAACGAACCCACAACACCATAACCATAAAGCTCCTCGCCCCAAGTTGCCATCACCCTTTCCTTCATGTAATATTCAGATAGGTATGTACCAAAGTTGTATTCCAAATAAAGCACATGCAGCTATAACATGAGAACATGGCCTATGCAAAAGGTATGGCTTGTTGCACGAGCATTTGCACTCACCAGTAAGATGCACTCCTGAGTGACAACCTCCGTTGGTTCCACGCCTTCCTTTATCCCTCGCAGATCACCTCGGCAGCAAAGGTACGTGCACCAACTTTGATAGCTCTATGTTTGGCCGCCTTTCGAGCCTTCTCATCCATGTATTTAGTGATCATCGAAGAGTACAAGACCTTCTCATCTCTCATTACTATCTCAAGAAATGATGCTCGTCCACAAAGTACTTGGTTGTACCCTCAAGACTCCTCGACAATTCCTACCAATGGAAGACACCTCATCCTCGTGATTACCCAGGTTGTAAACTTCGCAGTTAGTGGTCATCACATGATCCGCACCATGTGTGTCATATAATGCTGACCACTTCTCTTCGGTTCGTGCTTGATCCAAATCGAGAAACATTTGATTGGCCTTTGCCTCCGACGATGGTTAGTCGCCTCGCCCTCTGCTAAGGGGGGAAAAGAGGTCTACCGCTTCTTGTGTTCCATCGGCGCCATCGTTGTTCGCTTCGCTTCCTTGTGTTTCCTTGTCGTCATCAAGATTTTTCCACGAGTTCGAACTTCCTCTCCGGTTGGAGTTACACGTTTTTGAACATGTTCATCGCTTGCATGTTCTTGAATTGCTTATAGAAGTTTGCACCCAAATGCCTCATGCACCATCGACTCTGCAAGTCGTGCCATCTAATGGCTCATCTTCCCTCGCTTGGTACCGTTGATAGCACTACAATCCAAAGATGCTCGCTATGCAAAGACGCACAACCGACGAGTTTTGACCACCCGATCTTTAGGTTTCAGAGGAACCACACCCAACTCTCGAGTTCTCGCTTACGAAGGCAAAGGCAACAGCAGAATCTGGTTGTTCCCATCGACGCCCACAAATTGCCAAGATTTGCCCTCTCAGATTTCGGGCCAAGAATGTGCCGCCCACGCACAACAACGGATGACAAGGATGTAATTCCTTAATGCAAGCGCCAATGCGAAGAACACTCTCCTCGATGCATTTTAGTTGGCCACTTGTCCGACGGACAATCTTGATAATCATAGTAGGTCCTGTGATTTCTTCCCCTAATACAACCGAGCAAAGGCGGGAGGTTGTGGTATGAGTCTTTAAACTTCCCAAACCTCGCTTCTAGTGCCTTCGCTTCGCCTCCACGCCTTCCCGTAGCTAATTGTGTATCGATATCTCGCTTCGATCGCTTCGGATAATTACACGGGCTCAAAACCGAGGTTCTCCACTATCTCACAGACATGATGTTCGCGACATACCGGATGATAGGTTCCTCGTGAGCCATCAATGCTTCTCACCATACATTTATGCCGCTCAACCTTCAACATATCCAATGGGTGCCCCATTTGGCTTGTACGCTGCACTCTCCACGGACACCCATGGATCTCACACACCACGTCAGAAAGGTGTTGGGGTGGATTTCTTAACCCCGAAAGTCCTTCTTAATGATAGAGCCCAATCTTTCACTAAGATCCTCGCAAATTCTCTTTTGTCGGGTACATACCGTTATGCCTAACCTCATTATCACCAGATCGCCAAGGCATCTCCTCATTTCATTGACAACCATATTTTTAAATTGTCTGCGGCTCCACTCCTACGCACAAGCGGCTGCATCTCCTCCATCTTCCTCATCCGACTCATCGCCGCCCTCCTCTTCTCGCTCTGTACTCACGGTCTTCCTCTTCCATCCTAGCTGTTATTTCTCAATTTGCTCACCTTCGCCTACCAGCCCCCGCTTCTTGGCCAACATTTTCATCATCCTCCGAACCAAACTCGTTTCACCACTTTGTCAACATGTTGCTCATGGCTAGATCCCCAATTTCAAGTGTCACCGGCCGAGCTCATTTTGAGGTCGACTACACTCACCGGCGCCCAACCGCTGGGGGCAACATCCTCTCATATGCTCGCACTAAAAGCACTCGATTCCATCCCCGCTGCTCCCCCTCACATATGATCTCCACGATGCGTTCCTTTAGCTCAACTAACTCCCAAAGAATAGTGTCGTTTCAAGACACTACATAGGCAAAATACCTTCAACTCACACTTGTCTTCTTCCATCCGAAAAGTATAATACAACCATTTCAACACGGAACCAAATGTGCGCCTCGAGCCTACTCAAACTTCGCCCACATAATGCATGTTACTTAGATCTCGCACCTCCAAACCATGCATTACAACCCCATCTCCATAATAAATCCTAAATGGAACTCGTTTCGCCATATCTCATAATCCATTCATTCACCCAAGAATTAATTATCTTCCGCATAAAATACTATGACGTAACATAACTATACCTACATGGTACGAAAATATATATCTAACCGTAAAAACATCTATATTCCTAATAATTCATATCGATGTAGTTATATCTCAAAAAAATTACATTTCCATCAATATGTACCGATATACTCCTATCCGTAAAAATTCATTGCTAACAATACATACATTCGTATCGATGTACTTATATATTAAAAAATACTCATTCAGAATTATATTTCCTTCAATATATACCGATATACTCCTATCCGCAAAAAATATCTAAATTTTCTAAACTAGAACTAGTCAGACCTATCAATTTACCTACATTTATCCGTAAATATACATCTATAACTATTTCTAATCTACCACTATTTATCGCTACAATGCTCTAGATCTAACTATTTCTAACATATCATAATTTCATCGCTAAGAAAAGTAAACAACAAAAATTTACCTCAAAACAAAGGGCGCAGACCGCTTCTTCTTCTTCCTCTCTTCTCTCTCGTTTCTCTTCCGCACAAATGAGAACAAGACGGGCGAAGCGGCTCATATAAACGCTCTCGTCAAGACGACCATCGTGGCGACAGAACCCGCGCCCGCTCGCCGCACGACCATCGGTCGATTTTCTTATCGTCAAGACTTTAGTCGCATGACAGTGCCTTTTTCGCTTCGTCCGACGTTGCTGCGGCGACAGACGCCGTTGTTCCTCGCGACGTTACACGGCGACAGAGGCCACGCCACGCCTCGGCACTGCCGTCCGGTATTTTTTCTATTTAGGCCCACACGACGCTGGACGGCGACAGAGGTATATTTCTGAAATTTTTTTTTCGGTGGAATATTTTTGAAATTCCGAATAAAAAATGTATTATTAAAAAAAATTTCATAAAATAACTATATAAGAAGTAGAGCATGGGGCTAAAAAAATATGACAAATCATAGCCAGATTGCAAGACCAATGCTGGCCATAGGAAATCAAAATTGACTAGATTGAATGTGGCATCTTTTTATCTATTTTAGTTTTTTTAATTATATTTCCAAAAGTAATCTATTATGGAAATGTTTTTAGAAATAACTTGTTTTTACGCCAGTACAAATAGGCTGACTTTTAAAGTCTCAGCGTCACCATGACGGAGGCTGAGCTCAGAAGACACGTTAGCATGCGCCATGTAACGTGGAACTTGGCTTGTGCCACATCAGCAGCCGCTCAGCGCCAAACAACCAGGTGGCGGTGGGACACACACCTAGCATCCGGCAATAATCAACCAGAATCTTGCAAATGTTAGGGCAGTCCCAACCCTCCACGTCAGTTGGTGTCCATAGAATTAATTACGCTGCCAACTAAGCAAAAATCTGATGTGGCATAGGAATTAAGGAAGGGAGAGAAGGAAAAATGAAGAAACCATGTCTCATACAAGAAACTGGGTCGGCGCGGGTACCAAGACACAAGAAACGAGCAAAATCGGGGTTGGACGTTTCTGCACACTAACCAAGCTGTGTTTGTGGTGCATGCATTGATTTATTGCTCCCTCTCTCCTTTAGACACTACTAATGGAAACCATGGGTTTGAAATACCAGCTTTTCAGAGCAATGAATGCTTATTTTATTCTTGCATCAAAGCACAATAACTGCCATCTTCTTATCATAGTTATGAAGACAGGTACCCTACCATTTCGGTATCTAAATTATAATAACATAACTTACATCGGTTAATATTAGTTATATCGGTTTAATTCTGATCAATAACGATCATGCTGGTTTTGATATCGATTAATACGGTCATATCATGGAATTAATAATACAGTCTGTTAAACTATATGTTATATTTGATAGAACTACTATGTATTTGAAATGATATTATAAATGAAATTTGGTGTATATATAATTAAACATTTGTATATTTATAGATATATAATATTGTATTAAATCTGAAACAGTACACCGGTGTAGACCGGAACCAAAATGTACAATTTTAAGAGCCATATCAGTATAACATCCGGTACGAAGTTGACAAGTGTGCTTTTTATTGCACCTAGTTCAATTAAGAACATTCCTTTTATCAAATCAGTATGCTTGTAGCCAAATTACGTGTTTTTGATGTAGCTGATGTGATTTTACTCCATTGGTAGAAAATTGTAGGGCGTATAAAATTTTACTCTACATAACTTTTGTGTGTTGTTTACCTCTAATATCCGTACTTTTAAATGGTAGTTAAATTAACGCTAGTAGTTCAACTGATGATTTGTACCATACGTATCATTTTTGACATAGACAACATCAACAAAACACAACATTGATCACTAATTTTCATTGTAATATATTTTAAAATTCAATAAAATTACAATGTTATGAAAAATATATTTTAAAGCTCAACTTGATGTTAAGAAAATCCCTAAAATGAACCATCATAGATATGGTAATATCCTTGAAATGAGTCATCCTGAAGATGATAACCCTAGTGAATATTGGCATACACAATCTAACACTGGGAAGTCGAAATACTCAGACTCCATCGTTGTAGAAAATCACGAGAAATTGAAAGAAATTAATGAAGAGATATCCACTAATTATGGGAATTCAGGAGAATTATATATAAGAAAGACTACAATTATCGACATATATTTCGCCTCTAAAATTATTAAAACTCTTGAGTTATATCCAGAACCAAATAGTAGAGTGTTAGAAGCGCTCAGATAGGGTCAAATGGAAAAAAAAACAATTGAGACAGAATTACACTCGCTTAATAAGAGGAAAGTATTTGGTCTTGTTAACCGTACACCTCCTAAAATGTTCTCTGTAAGATCAAAATGGGTTTTCATTCGGAAGATAAATGAAAATAACTAGGTGGTGAGATATAAAACGAGATTTGTACCACAAGGGTTCACTGTAACACCCCGGCACCCCGTGCCCCGAATGTTACCCCCTCTAGCATCAACAATTACAAATCACTAAGAATAAATATTTGCAAAGCAGCTAACAACTAGGAGGTTGTCATAATTATTAAAAATTTCGGCAGCACCTCCCCTAAAACTAGGCCATCCACTCAGCAGACAAAAAACAATTGCAGCTTATGATATTATTCTAGCAGTCCTTAGTTAATCAATCACACATCCAATGTAACTTAATAACTACACCACGCATTTAATCTATATATTACAACCATAATCAATACAACCATGCTTTTACAAATCAATTAAATGGTTTGATGTAAACGTGCTTGTGCTACTACTCCCCATGCATACCGATTTCAATGCACCGCAATAACACAACAAACAAGCGGGTCGATGACTCAAAGAAAGTACACGAGAGTAACAATTCTAATTTATCATAAGTAAAGTTAGAGCTTGACCATAAAAGCAAGGAAGACAAATGAAGCAACATCCGGACAATACGCATTTATACCCATTTAAAGCAATAACTTTACTATACAAGAAAATTACCGCAATCAAACCATCAACTTGATAATAAACCCATTCAACGCCGAAGAAGCACTACTTAACTCTAAGTCACAATGTCTCCCGACTCAACTACCCCTTGCTGCAACGCAAACCATTTTCATCTATTGCATTTGAGTTTATAACTCGACTTCACTCCATGATATTCATACAACATAATTCGCAGGGCAAAGAAATGTGCTAATTCATTAAATTCAATTCAATCTCCCCTTTTTGGGTTGAGTCTTGACGAGTACACGTGGCATGGGTATCCCCAGCGGCCCACGAAAAGTATATGGGCCGCCATCGCACCATATATGGACCGCCTTCGCACCATAGAAGGGCCACCTCCGCGCCAAAGCCACAAGGAGAAGCCGACCGACCGGTCTCCACAAGGGCGCTTAGTTCCCCACTGCCGACCAGAAAGCACCGACCTGCGCCCGTGCTCAAGCGCCCACAACCACGGGCGACGGGGGTTCGGTATCTCGACCAATGGTCGGACCGACCGGGAATCCCGAGCTAGCTTAGGCCATCTTCACCAAAGAGCAGAAATCAAAACATTGGGAAGCGGTTCTCAGACCGTCACCTACCCTCGCTGATGCAACGGCCAAGACAACCGAAAGCAAAGAGGTCCACAAGGCTTCCCAAGGCGATTTCAAGGTCAAGCGCCCCGACGTCAAGACTGACAACGGCAAGAGAGGGCGTACGCTGCTTCCGGAGGAATGGACTGTGCATCGCTCGCGCTTCCACCAACCCTCGAGGTCACGCCCAACGATCGAAGCCGAGGCGGAGGCCGACTCCTAGGCGAGGAAGCCCCTCTCGCTTTCTCACATGCTCGGTAACCCGCTTCCCGCTATATAAGGGAAGCTTGACCTCCGAGCGGGACGACGAACACAGCCACAGACAAACAGAGCACGACGAGCAAAACCTGCCGATAAGCCTCCATCGAGAGCTCAAACACACTTTGGCTCCGAGTCCTCGTGACTTGTAGCCGTTTAGCCGACCAGACATCGGGAGCTCAGAGTTCTGCTCACCTCCGCTTGTAACTGTGCAAACTTGCAAAGATCAAGAATAACACACGACCACCTCACAGATCGAGTAGGGACGCTCAGCCCAACCAAGATATATCTTGGATCCCCTTTCTTTTGGTCCAACCATTCAAGGAACGGAGCGCTGTGGCCCTCTAGACCTACAAATTTACTTGCTTGCTTCTAAACACCGGCTAGCTATGCCAGTAGGGCCTCACACATCAAGATTCCAGATTCCCATTTTGTCTCCTTGATGGCTCCTTCACCGACGACAACACAAGGCCGGCCGAGCCGAATTGCCGGCTTCTCGATTGCTTGCCACCACTACAGAGAACTCGACCTTGCTCCCGCCAAGACCCTGTAATCCGTGGTCTCAAGGATGCCCGACCTCGCCACCCACGCCGACAACCTCCGACTGGGCCCCCACACCGCCTCCCAAAGCGACACTCACATGCTGCACCGGCCACGGGGAGCTCACACAGGCAAGGCGGCGGCGCCTCGCCTCAAGAAGTTCAGATTATGGCAATGGCTGGTCAGGCGCCACCGCCCATGAAATATTGGAGAGTTCTCCGATGGCGATCTCGCTCGACGCAAGGCAAAGCTTCAGAGGAACCATACCACCGCGAATGCAACGTGGCCGACGTGAGCGATCACCGCCGCCATTTCGAGCTAAGAGGTTCTCCACCGCGCCCGAGCACCAGAGGTGGGGCTTCACCACGGGCAGGTTGGGTCTCCCCAGATCCGCCATGACGACCGCCTCCAGCAGCGAGAGCTGGAGTTACGAGCGGTCTGCCTCGGCAAGGCAAAGATCAACCAACTGGGGCCGAGCCAACTCGCGCGCTTCATTAGCCTACCAGCGGCGCGCAGGCATGCGCTACAGGCGGGTACACCAAAGAATCGGCGAAGAGCCGGCTATTGCCCCTGTTTCTTCCTAGCCGAATTTTGCTGCTGCACATGCAAGTTACTCCACTGCATCCCCAACCGAACGAGCTCGGTTGTATACCTACCAAAGACTCCGGAGCTGGTAGAGCACGCCACAGACAAGATGTACCGCCCCGCACTCAAAGACACGAGGTCTCATTCGCCGCCAGAGCTCGACTTGTCGCGAATCGCAAAAACCGCGCAAGTAGCTTGAGCAGCCCCAGTGCCTCCTACACTCTGCCACGGCTGCCTCGCAACACCACGACATCGCGACACCTCGACGAGCGAAAGATCGGCGCGGCCGGGCCCGCTTCGCAGTCGCGGATACGGGTCGGCGCCATGACCGCAGTCCGAGCCCAAAAGGCCCGGACTCCCGGCGTTCTTCGAGATCCGTCATGGATTTTCCCGCCGATTCCGAGCACTGTCAACATAGCCAAATACACGGAGCGATTTAACCCCGTGTTTGGTTGAAGATTACCGCCGCTCGCCGAGCCGCAGGAGCTACTAACGATCTTTTATCATTCAAGATTTTCCCATTTACTCGGCGGACTCGGCCGAGCTCGCTCGAGTACCGTCACGAACCATCAAGAATCGGGCCGACCAAGAACGATTCGCTGGAATTTCTGTGGCACTTACAAGCGCCGTGAACTCCTCGAGACCTTAAAAGTCGCGAACAAATAGCCAGAGAAACGCCCGACTATATCCGCGCTTCTCCCATCAGGTAATGAACTCCCCGACATCGCCGACGCCGACGTCGAGGGCGCTTCATCTATGGCACCACGTGCAGAGCCTTGGTCCACAAGCCGGGTTGCATCAAACCCAGACCACCAAGGAGCCGCCGACATCGCCATCAACCACGCCCCATGAGGAGGCCGGGGGGCCATCTTCGACAAGGGAAGGCCAAACGAGAGTCCGCCCGAAGCTCCGCTTCTTCCACCACTCCGGCAAGCCGGCTAAGGAAAGCAGTTCGCGAGGACCACATTTGCCGCGGCCGCGGCCGCTTTGACAAGCAAAGAAGCGCGCAGCGCCCGACCACTTCAAAAGTTGATGGAGAGCCCTGTCCAACCACGGTACCCCTGGCAAGCACAAATACCGGATCTGGAAGTCCCGAGGCGCTTTCTCCGAAACCCCACGCAACAAGGGCAAAGGGAAGAAGCGCGACCGAGCCGAGGTTAGGAGGAAAAGGCGACGACGGGTTCCCGGAGTCCGACGGATGCCTCATGATTTTCGTGGACCGGAGAGTTACCCGACAAGCGGAGGCAAAAGCTTGCCTACCGCTGGCGCACACCGTGACCCTCGCGTCCCGGCACTCCGTGGCCTGAGTCCCGATCACCTTTGATCGGATCGACCACCCGACCACATCCCGCGACCCGGAAGGTACTCCACTGGCCATCGACCCTATCGTGGGGTCGGCTACCACAAAGGTGCTCATGGATTCGGCGGCAAATGGGTCTCAACATCATGTATGCTGAGACGCCGACGCCTCGAATTCCCCGCCATCCTCGCGACCGAGCAAGGCACCTTTCCACTTGGCTATCCCAGCCCGAAGCCTACCCTCTTGGGCGATCGACCGCCTGGCCACCTTTGGGGGGCCCAAAAACTTCCGCACCGAAAACCTCACTTTCGAGGTTGTGGGGTTCGCGGGTTCCTACCACGCCATCTTGGGGAGGCCATGTTACGCTAAGTTCATGGCGGTCCCCAACTATACCTACCTGAAGTTGAAGATTCCAGTACACGGGCGCCATTACGCGGGTCTTCCATCCAAATTGCTTAATCATGAGCGAGTAATTATGAAGTGGCCGGCGGCCATTAAGGCCCGCCGAACCTCGGCCACACGGAGGGAAGCTCGAGTTCCTCCCCGCCTCCCGGCAGTCGGGCCCGGATCCTTCGAGTCCGCCAAGACACGAAGAGGGTCACGGCCGACCCCGAGGATCCAGCCTAAGACCGTGCGGGTAGGGTCAGCCTCCCGCCAAAGGAAAGCGCGCTGCCGACTTCCTCCAAGCAAACCGAGATGTTCGCATGGAAGACCTCCGACATGCCAGCATCCCAAGGAGGTCGCCGAGCACACCTCAATATCCGACCCGCCAAGAAGGCCGACGCCTAACGCCTGCGCCGCTTCGACGAAGAAAAGCGCAGGCTCATAGGGGAGGAGGTCGCCAAACTTTTGGAAGCAGGATTCATAAAAGAGGTACGCCACCCCGAGTGGCTTGCCAACCCTATCCTTGTAAAAAAGAAATCCGGGCAATGGAGGATGTGTGTTGATTACACTAGCTTGAACAAGGCATGTCCCAAGGACCATTTTCCTTTGCCCCGGATCGACCAGTCGCCGATTCCATCATTGGGTGTGAATCGTTTCCTTCCCGACGCCTATTCAAAGCTATCACCAGATTCGATGAAAGAGTCCGACCAGCTCGCGACTTCTTTTTATCACTCCTTCGCTCGCTTTTGTTACGCGGATTTATGCCCTTTGGTCTCAAAAACGCGGTGTTACGCATCACGGTGCATGTACACTGCTTCGACGACCAAATCGGCCGTAACATCGAGAAATTCTATGGACTACATCGCCGCCAAATCGAAAGGCGGCGACTCGCCGCCGACCTCGAAGAAACTTTTGCGAACCTCCGACGGTTTCAAGATAAAACTTAACCCCTAAAAGTGCGTCTTCGGGTCCCTAAGGAAGCTTTGCTTCATCATATCCGAGCGCTGCATCGGTTAACCCAGAAAGATCTCACGATCATGAAGATGGGCCCCAGAGTCGACCTAAAGGGCGCCCAAAAGCTAACGGATGCCTCGCAGTTTTGAGCCATTTCGTGTCTCGCCATGAAAGCGGATGTCGCTCTATAAATTGCTCAGAAACCGACCACTTCGCTTGACGCGAAGAAGCTCAGAAGCCCTTGACCGACTAAAGGCCTTCCCGACATCGCTTCGATCCCGACGCAAGACGCTATGCGAGCCTCGCTTCACATTGCCGCCACGACCAGTGTCGTGAGCGCTGCACTCGCCGTCGAAGCGGCGGAAGAGGGCTGCGCCTCAAGGTACAAAGAACCGGTTTACTTCATCAGTGAAGTACTCTCGGAGTCCAAAGCCCGCTATCCGCAAGTGCGTGGTTGTTTCACGCGTGCTAATCGCGAAGAGCACCCCATCTCCGTCGTAACTTCCTCGCCGCTTGGCGAGATCATCCGCAACCGCGACGCTTCGGGAAGGATAGCCAAGTGGGCACTTGAGCTCAACGGCCACGACCTTTCGTTCGTCCCCAGGACAGTGATCAAGTCGCAAGCCCTTGCCGACTTCATCGCTGAGTGGACCGAAGCCCAGGCGCCCCCGGTGCTTGAAGACCCCGAGTATTGGACGATGTACTTTGACGGATCCTACACAAGGAACGGAGCAGGCGCTGGGATCGTTATCATTTCCCCACTCGGCAACAAACTCCAGTACGCCGTCCGCTGTTTTTCGACGCCACTTAACAACGCCGCCAATACGGCCCTCATCAACGGTCTCCGGATCGCCGCCGACCTCGGCGTGCGCCGGCTTTATGTGTACGGCGCCTCCAAGCTGGTGGATGACCAGGTCATGAAGACCTCAGAGCCTCGAGACTTCGCATGGCGCCTATTGCCGCGAGGTGCGAAGCTTGAAGAAAAGTTCAAGGGTTCGAGCCCACCACAGCCTACCGACGTTATAACGGCGAGGCCGACCACCTTGCCAACCTCGCTCCAAGAAGGGACCGGTTCCCACCGGATCTTTGTCCACGACCTCCACCACCGCCCATCCGATCGACCCGCGACCGAAAGGTGCGGCCGACCTGCCGCCCGGCCGAGCCAGCCGCTTATTCTCCGGCCACGCATCGTCCGGCCGACGGAGATGTGCCGATGGTCGAGCCCGACCGAGGAAGCCCTTCGTTGAGCGCTTAACGAACGGGTCGCCTCTGCATCCGACCGAGGTTCGACGCCGCCGGGCGAGCGAAGTCTTTTGTCCCGACGGTGAAGACTCAGACAAGAGGAGTCCTCCAGTGGTCCTCCGTAATGCGCCCCGCCGACCAAGGCAAGCAACCGCCGCCGATATCCATGGCGGGTGTGCGGCCATCATGCGCAAGAAGCGCTGTCCTCGCTTCAAAGCTCATCAAGGTTTCTCTCGCCGACCGCCGTGGTCGATGCCGAGTAAATTGTTCGCACTCGCTGCGGGTGCCAATTCTTTGCCCGACAGACACACCTTCCAGCCCAAGCCTCCGTGACGATCCCCATCACGCGGCCGCTTGCGATCCGGGACTCGACCGCTTCGCCTTTCGTAAAGGCGCCGGGCCTTACTTCACCTCTTTGTCGCGGTGGATAAATTTACTAAGTGGATAGAGGCAAAGCCGTTGTTTCCATCACGTCCCGCCAAGCGCCGACTTCTTCCGCGGCATCGCTTCATCGGTCGGGTCCCGAACTCCATCATCACCGACAACCAGACGCAGCTTTACGGGAAGGAATTTCTCGAGTTCTCGCGACGACTTCAACATTCGCGTCGACTGAGCGGCTGTGGCCCACTCGCAGACCAACGGCCAGGCCAAAAGGGCAAACGGCATGATCCTCCAGGGGCTCAAGCGCGAATCTTCAATCGCTTGAAGAAGTTCGGGGACGATGGCACCGAGCCGCCTCCATCCTTTGAGTCTTCGACCACACCGATCTTGGCCGACCGGTTTACGCCGTTCTTCCTGGTATTCGGCGCCGAAGCAGTCCTACCGACCGACCTGGAGTACGGCGCTCCAAGGCTGCAAACCTTCGACAAAGCTCGGGGGCTCGACTCGCAACAAGACGCCATCGACCAGCTCGATGAGGCGACGATGTCGCCGTCCTCCGATCGGCCAAGTATCAGCAAACGCTGCGGCGATATCAGAATCGCCAGATCCGCGGCCGAGCCTTCAACGTAGGCGACTTGGTCCTACGCCAAGTCCAAATTAACGCTAAGAGCAACAAGCTACGTGGGAAGGCCCCTTCACCATTGTGGAGGTAATCCGGCCCGGAACCTACCGACTCAAAGACGCTGATGGCAACGTTGTTTCAAATGCTTGGAATATCGAAAAACTCAGGCGATTTTTTCCCTGAGACTTACCTCCTATCCGCACGTCCCTATTAGCCTGCCGAGCCCGAACGGCGCAAACCCGTTTGGGGGGCTTCTAGTCTACATGATTTCGTTGTGCAGCGCCCAAACCAACCAAGGGACCTCCCCTCCAAGGGACCACTTCAACCCGGGTACTACGGCCTACGTCCTGTAAAAATTCCGGCAGTTTTTCTCGACTACGACCTCCAAAGTAGTGATCCGCGGGACGAGGCGGACTCCATATGGGCAACCCGCGGACGGTCAACAAAGGGATTTCGCGAACGATCAACAATGAGCAAGCGTTCGGCAAGGAAAGAAGAAAGCTGAAATATTGAGTGCAACCAAGCTTCTGAAAGACGCATTATATTTCATCAAAAGCACAAAGCGTACATTATAGGGAAGGAAACATCAAAAGCATACAACTTGTGCTGATCCTAGAGCAGAAAAGAGTGCAAAAATCTGCAAAACAGCGGGTCGGAGCGAGAAGACCGAAGGTGGCTCTCGGCGCCAGAGATGCCTCGCTCAGACGGGCGAAGTTCAGGGGCGAGCGCACCAGGCCCCTAAGGATCTGGTCCGAAGAAGGCGTCGTCTTCATCGTCTCCGGAGCTCCCGCTCGCCTCGGCCTCATCGTTCGAAGCCTCCAGGTGCAGCCGTCCCGCCACCATTTCCGCCGCCTCCCGTACCCGGGCCCGCGCCTAAGCCGGCTCGCCTCGGATGTGGGCGATACGCCACCGGTCGGCGGAGCTACACCGGCCGGGCGAACACGCCAAAGACGTACTCATTGCCGACTCAGAACCTCCGCCCTTCACGGGCGGAGCATTCCTGGAGAGCCTGAGGCAGGCTCTCCGATGCCTCGGCCGCCCGGGTGAGGCCGAAGGCATACTGCGCCACGGTGGGCTGGCTGCTCATCCACCAAGCACCCTGCTGCCTCAAGCTCCGCCTAAGCTCATGGCGGCGGCATGGAGAGGAGGACCTCGCGAGTGGCGTTGAAATCCTCACGCACACGAGCCACCTCCATCTCGGCGGCCTCAGCGCGCAACCGCTGAGCCGCCGCCTCATCCTCGGCGGCTCGCAGACCTCAGCGCAGCCGCCGCTTCCACCTCAAGAGCGGCAGGACACCGTCTGAAACCAGCCGGGCGGCGATCAGACCAAGGCCCACCATGCTGGCCGCCCGCTCCCTTAACCCCGGAGGCCACTGTCAGCCGGAGAGGCCCTTAGCGCCAAGCCACGCCACTGCCGCCGACGCCACTTGAGGCTCGTCAGACCTGTAAGAAGCAAGAACGGGGGACGGACGTCAACTTCGAAACCCCAGTATCTCGCCGAGACAATCAAAGACAGACTTACCCGCGGCGAGGGTTCCAAATGTAAAACCTCGGTGAGGGCAGGTCGAGCCCGCCCGCCAGGCCACAAGCGAAGAGCCTCCTCTCTGTCTGGCTTGGAGGGCGAACCGAACAGGCCGCCTCCCGCCACCACCGCCATTGCATCACTTTGTTGCCGCCGCCACCGCTCGCCATCGCACACTCGAAGGGCTCCTGAGGAGGATGGAGAGGGCAAGGAAGACGAAGAAGGCGGGGAGAAGCAAATGTTGAAGATGGGTGTAGTTACCGCACTCTACCGCGTTCTGTATTTATAAGGGCGGAATAGGGCAACCAAAACCGCCGTCGCCTCGCGTGCTCCGCAACGCCTCCCGACACGCCCACGGCCCAACGCACCGACATGACGTTCATTAAAATCCCACTCCGCATTAAATGCCGGCGAAACGACGCGAGCGAAGGAGGACGCCACTTCACGCTGACACGGCGCGCGCTTTGCTTCAAGCGAGGGTCAAGTATACAAGACGACTTCGAATTCGTGATCAAATACCAGCGAGCCGCACGACGGCGGGTCTAAAGAGATAAGTCACTCGACCCCCGATCTCCTTTACGCTTACTTTGTGATCCAGCAATGCGCGCCGACCATAGCTCGGTCTCCACGACGCCGGGGCTCGAGCAACGCGTCATTCACATTCACGGCTGTCGGGTCTGACCGACCACTCGTTCTCCCCTAGCGTAACCCGTCCGACCTAAGTGCTACGGCCTATGCCCCAGCGGCTACGGTTTCGAAGTAGCGCCAGGTAGGGCTACCAGACGGCGCGAGCCACAAGTCAGTCGGGATCACTCCTCCCCTACCCAAAATGTGAATGGATACTCTTCGACGTCACTCACACTCGTGCGGGTCGATGGCCTGACCGACCACTCGCTCTCCTGGCAGAACCCGTCCGACCCAAGCGCCACGCCCTCGCCCCGCCCTGCGGTTTCAAGTAACGTCATGTAGGGGTTACCCGTGCGGTGCGAGCCACGAGTCGATTAGATAACTCTCTCCGCAAGAAAGCGTGAATGGACGCCTTTTCAACCCCAGGGTTCGTTAGCGCCCTCTTCGCTTCTCGAAAGATCGAACGACTGCTACCAAAACCCTCAGCCGGTCTCTGTGGCTATGGTCACCGAGCAAACCCCTGGCACAAGGAAACGCGAAGGAAAAGTTCAAACTCCCGGATGAACATAAAAGCAAACCCCAGCTCATTGCATACTAAGGTTTTTCTTCACATCTTCCAAAAGATAAAAATCTAACATCATTCATATTCCCCGTGGAGGACGCTCTGCGGCGATATCCGATCGGCGATCGCTCGGGCATGCGGCTCGGCTTGGAGCGCGAAGCAATCGACCTCCTCGTCGGTCCGGTTCCTGGCGATCCCGCTGCTGACATTGTCCAGGTTAAGGCCGTCGTAGAAGGACATGGTGTTGACAAGCGCAGAGGCGGCTCCCAGGGCAGCACCCATGCTCATCGACTTTCGACGTGTTCAAGACGCGAGCTAACTCTTGTCGCAAGCAAACTCAGGTGCCTGCGGCGCCCCGAGCACTCTACGGTTGCAGACACCGCCGACCGCCTAAGGTCGCCACCTCACTACTGGCTCGGCTGTCTCTCCTCACACTGTCATACCGGCGAGCCATCGCCATGATCCGCCGCCAAGGCTCCTCCACCGCTAATCGCCATCGCGCGACTTCGCCGAGATTCTTTTGCAACTCGAGATCGGAGCAAAAATCAGAAAAGCGCGCTCGACAGCGGCGCCGCCCAACACAACACGAATAACAACCCCTCACCAGCCGAGGAATCCGTCATTGCTTGGAGCCTACTTTGGACCTCCACGTTGAGCTTCTCCGCCGCGGCCGCCTCATTGCGAGCAGTGTCTCGGGCGTTGCGAGCCTCCGCCAGGAGGGCTTCGAGCTCGGACACCCTCACCCTCAATGACTGGTTCGCCCGGCGTTCCTCGTGCAAAGCTCCGGCAGCTTGATCCAGCTCCTGACGAGCCTCCTCCGCCGCTGACCGCTCACGCACCACGGCTTCCTGAGCCTCCTGCAGCCTGGAGCCCAACTGGTCCCGGTCCGTCTTTGCGGCCGCTCCGGCCAGGTAAACGCTTGAGGAACCCGGACTTGTTTTCCGAAGGCCTCACAGATCCGCGACCACCGCTATATCTCAAAAGGACGGAGAAGCTTGAACGCGCTTATCAAGGCCGGCCAGTCGATCCTCCGGTGACGGCAGACAACATCTCGGCTGAAGATTCTGAAGGTGACCCAGTGCTCACCCGACCTGGTCCGCCTCGCCTTTGGCTCGCTGAACTCGCTGCAGGAGTCCCACTACTCGAAGCCGCTTCGTCCGTCGGCGTGGAATGACGCCGCCGATGGGTCGCCGCTGGCTGACCAAGGTGGGCGGGCGATCAAGGGGTTCTCAGAGCTACCCCAAAGATCTCCGCGCCGACAGCCGATCTCTGACAGCCGCCGCAGATCGACGACCACCGCCGCCGCTGCGACTCCACTTAACGCCCTCGCCGACGACGGTGGCGCTGCTTCAGCCGCTTAGGATCACTTCAGCGACGCAGATCCCCGCGGATCGGGCGGCACGGGGTTTGGCCCGCCCTCATCGGCCTCCGATCGTGGCCACGCCTGGCCGACAATCGCCGGGCCAGGTGCGCCGCTCATGGATGGTCCCAGACGACCATCGGCACAACTCCCGCTGCAAGAATCGCGGCACGTTAACGCCGCCGCCGCCACGCGTTCCCTGGCTCGGCTGGCGTGTCTTCAACTCCCGCCGGCGGGGGTAGCGGCGCCGCTCCCGACGGCAGACCCGCCGCTTCCGTCAAGCTCTCCCCCGTGAAAGCCCTGAGGTCAAAGGCCGATCAGAAGCAACTCAGGCAAAGTCGACGCGCATAGCAAACGAAACAAGGCTAACCGTGCTGAGCGGCCGCTGAGCAACCGCGCTCTCTTCGCCGGCCTCCCCGACGAAGGCGAGCCATCTCTCTGTCCTTCCAGAGGCACCTTAGCTTGAGGCGTTCCCGCTCGGGGTACCTCGTCGGTGACTCCCGTATCGGCGTCCTCCGCCAGTCGTCGCCGACGGCGACCGAAATCATACGCCAGATGGGTCGACGGGATCCCTGCCATCACTAGAAGATGACTCCGTGCCGACCAAGGAGAGGGCGGTCGATTCAGACACCTCCTCGCCGCGCGCGGACATCGCCAGGCGTTCCTTCCTCTTTTCCTTCCTCCTTTCCTCCCTACGCTCTTTCCGAGCGGACTCCTGCAGCGCGACCTTTTCGCGGGCCGCCGCTCTCATCTCTTTCTCCCCGGGCAGCCATGCCCGGGAAGTAGCTCCACCCAGGCCCTGAAAGGAGCGAAGGTTCCGTTCAGCCAAAAGCACGATGAATTAAGACAAGAGGCGCGAGGAAGGATAGGGGGGCCGCCCAATTACCAAGTTTGGGGGACTTTCCACCGAGAAGGGCTCGGGAGCGCCGCGCGCCGCCACCGTGGCCCTCGTAGCCAGGACGGCGGACACCCGAGCCTCGACCTCCGAGGAAGGGAGGTCCGAGCGCTCCATCCTCATGGGATCGGATGCTCCCTCGTACTCGAACATCGGGTGAGGCCTATCCATGAGGGGCTGCACGCGTCTGGCCATAAACGTGCGGACGACGGCCTCACCCGTCAGGCCACGCCTCTTCAGGGCCGCGAGCTGCTCGAGGATCACCTCCATCTTCCTCTTCTCCTTCGCATCGGTCCCCCGGTTCCACTCAGGCACCGCCTCGGGGCGCCTGCCGGTGAAGGCCGGGGCGCTGTTCCCCACGTTCCGAATGTAGAACCATTCGGAATGCCATCCCCGGTTCGATGAAGGCAGCTTCATGTCGATGTACTCCGACCCCCGGAAGGACCGAAGCTGGATGGTGGCGCCGCCGATCGGCGCCAGCGCTGCGCCCGCCACCGATTTTTTCAGCGGCCGCGTTTGGAAGAAATACCTCCAGAGGGCCCAGTGAGGCTCGATCCCCAGAAAGGCCTCGCATAGCGTGATGAAGATCGCGATGTGGAGCACGCCGTGGGGATTTAGGTGGTGTGCCTCCACCTTGTAGAAGTGAAGGAGCCCGCGAACGAATGGGTGAAGGGGAAGCCCGAACCCGCGCTCGAAGAAGAACGTAGACACGACGATCTCATCATCGCCTGGCTCCGGAGCCGCCGCCCCCGTCGGCACTCTCCATCGGGACACGTCGCGAGGGAGGAACCGTTTCTTCTCCAGGCCAAGAACGCGCGCAGGAAGAACGGAGCACTCCGGCCACGGCATCTCCGGAAGGGCGGGACCGGCGAGCGGAAGACAGGCGGAGGCGAATAATCCCCTTCCTGAGCGGTGATCTACCTCACTACTACCCTCGTCTTTCTTTCTTTCACAGGGGAAAGCAGGCAACACAAAGAACCCGCCTCGCTCCTCGGGCTTATAAGAACGCAACGGACACCGGCCGGACAGACGTCAGCCGGACGTAACGCCAAGAAGAAAAACGGCGGCGCGACGCCGCGACGATCCAACGGTACGCCGCTTCGATTTTTGGTTGCCCTGCATTTAACCCCTGACAGGACAGCGGTCTGGTGAGAAGGCCTCACATCGGGCAGAGTGGCGCACGACTCCTCGGGCCCCGTTCCCCCAACTGGAAGTGCCACGCGTCGACGAATGGCAGACTCGCCAAGACCGCTACGGTCCCAAAAGCCGCGAGAAGGCTTAGCAATTTGTCCTCGGGGCTCGACCAAGCGTCGCGGGCTCCGAACGCCCAAACCACCATGTGGATTTGCACGCCGCCCCGAGCGAAAAATCGAGCGAGGGACGAGGGTAAGGTGAGCCCCCAGCGGGCCTCTAGTTGGGTCGGCGAACGACCCAATCACCTTGAATCGTGTCCGAGACCATACTTCACACTCTCCCGCGGAACCCGTCGACGGGTGGCGGCCAACAAGCCCGGGTCGGACGACCCGGGTCCGGCACGGATCGAGTAAAGAAAGGTTCTCATGGGTCGCCTCAGAGGGTTTGACGCCCGCAGCGGACAACGCCCGCCGAATGGTTCTCTTCGGGAGCCACCAGGCCCACTCGACAAACTCGCTATCACCACGTGAGCACGGCGTCGAGCTAACGCATGGCAACGACGCTAGCTCACCCCTCCAGTCCCACGCCGCGGATGGGGCGACTCGTGAACGCGGCGATCGCCCACGCCAACGAGAGCACGGACGGACGCCATCGCCGCTCGGCGCGGCGCCGCTTTGCGAGTAAACGAGATCACGACGCAGCAAAGCGCAGCCATACGCTGGTAAACCTCGATCGCTCTCCAATCCGCCGGGGCTCGGGTTCCATCCACCGGATCGCTTCGCTACACCGGCAAAGACGCTGCAACCACCCCGCCAACGAGAGCACGGACGGACGCCATCGTCGCTCGGCGCAGCGCCCGCCTTTGCAAGTACGCCGGATCACGCACAAGATGAACGCCCATACGCGAGGTAAACCTCGATCGCTCTCCGATCCGCCGGGGCTCGGGGCTCCATCCACCGGATGCGCCAGGCGCACCGGCGGCAGCGACTGACTACGGACACCAAATCATAGCAGCTAAACACAGAGGTCCGGCCACGCCAGAGCGACGCGCTTGACCAGGGGCCATCGACCAAGGGAAACCCCCGAGCGGCTCTCCAATCCGCCCGGGGGCTCGGGGGCTATTGACGAGTACACGTGGCATGGGTATCCCCAGCGGCCCACGAAAAGTATATGGGCCGCCTTCGCACCATATATGGACCGCCTTCGCACCATAGATGGGCCGCCTCCGCGCCAAAGCCACAAGGAGAAACCGACCGACCGGTCCCCACAAGGGCGCCTAGTTCCCACTGCCGACCTCGAGCAGCCGACCAAGGCTCTGTGTCGGGCGCCCCACAAACTACGGCGATGGCGGCCCGGGGTATCCCGACCAGTGGGTCGGACCGACCGGGAACCCCGAGCTAGCTCAGGCCATCTTCACCAAAGAGCAGAAGTCAAAACATCGGGAAGTGGTTCCTGCACTGGTCACCTACCCTGCTGATGCAACGGCTCAGCACGACCGAGCAAAGAGGCCAGCCTTTCCTAAGGCGATTTCAAGGTCGGGCGCTCGACGTCAAGACTGACAACGGCGCAGAGGGCAGTACGCCGCTTCCGGAGGAATGGACCGTGCCATCGCTCTGCGCCCCACCAACCCTCAAAGGTCACGCCCAACGATCGGCCGAGGCGGAGGCCGACTCTAGGCGAGGAAGCCCCTCTCGCTTTCTCTCATGCTCAGGTAACCCGCTTCCCGGGCTATATAGGGGAAGCTTGACCTCCGAGCGGGACGATCGAACACACACAGACAAACAGAGCACGACGAGCAAAACCCGCCGATAAGCCTCCATCGAGCTCAGACACACTCTTGGCTCCGAGTCCTCGCACTTGTAGCCGTTTAGCCGACCTCAGACACGGGAGCTCAGAGCTCGGGCTCACCTCCGCTTGTAACCGAGCAAACTTGCCAAGATCAAGAATAACACACGACCACCTCACAGATCGAGTAGGGACGTTCAATTTAACCAAGATATATCTTGGATCCCCTTTCTTTTGGTCCAACCATTCAAGGAACGGGAGCGCGTGGCCCCTCTAGACCTACAAATTTACTTGCCGGTTCTCGAAACACCGACAAGTCTACGCCTCAACCTTCAATTACCAAAATCACCATCCATATGACACACCATTTACCACAGCACTCATTATTAAAGATGCAATGCACATGAATGCTCATTTCCATGCACGTCACGCAGATCGCCGAAAGTGCCCACTGTCGGTGTGCACCCTCACGCCCCTTCCATCCATGGAAGGTGCCTACTCTTCTCGTCTCGCTCCCATTCACCTCGATGAATGGGACTATGAGGTAGGACTTTCGTGTTCACTACGTGAACACAGAGGTTCGCATCGTAATGGGTCGCCTCTTCCATTATAAATGCACAAATGCAATTTACATGAATGAAATGCAACCCTTCATTCATCGCCAACACTAACATATCCATAACCACACACATACATAAACATAGCCCAAATTCTCACATTCATAACCATAACCACACTCATACATAAACATAGCCCAAATTCTCACATTCATAACCATAACCACACTCATACATAAACATAGCTCAAATTCTCACATTACTAACCATATAATCTAATCGCACACACACTCAGTTCCATTTCCCAGATGGGGCACAATTAAGTACGAGTATCCACGTACCCCATACTCGATACTCACTGCAATGTTAACAAAGGTACAATAAACTTACCAGGATTAAGGCTTACTAGTGACCACTCGAATCCAATAGCTAATCACGCCCTCGAAGGGACGATCACCAATCTAACTAACACTTGCCACAATCAATAGAAATTAGCCACGAACAGATATATAACCACGAACAACTCAATTAAGCACACAACTCGATGTACTTGCCTTTTACCGACGAAGGATAGAGTGGCATACGGATGAGGCCACTCCCGACAAAACATTCTCTGCAATTAAACAATAATCATCCAACTCAACTTTATGCACACTCGAAACACGCGACAAAAGAAAACAATTCTTTTGCATGTGAAGTAAGTCAATGAATAAGTAAAAACTTTACATAACTAAATAATCTGGCATTCCATCAACTAAAGAATCCAGTAGCATTTGGCATTTCAAGCATGCATGTTCATTTAATCCACATCATCAAACACCTAGATAATCTTGCTAAGAATAGAGGATTTAGTTCTATCAAAAGATTCTGATTGCTTGCTCTTGTGTTTCCCATACGAATTTCAGTAGTTACCTTTTCTTATTGCATGCTTTCTATTTGAGTAACCATAACCGGTATGGCAGAACCCATTTATATTCAGATTGAGTTGAGTGAATCAAAAAGGTATTGAGGATCAGAGTATAGCGACACCTTGATAATTATGGAATGATACTCAATCGATAGAGTAATCATGACAGGAAGAAATCTTGAATATTTCTTTCCTCTATTAAACAAACATTGAATACGTACACGGCTCCCTGAGTCTAAACTTCAAAAATAACAGCATGCATATCCTTAACCTAATGTCAAGACATTAAGATCAATCATCTGGATCTTGCAACCCTAATCAAATAATAAAGCATAACACAAGAATACATGCATAGCCTTGGCTCATCATTTAAGTGCATACAATCCTAGTTACTTTGAGCAGGAATTACAATATTTGAATCATGAAAGGGCAAAATCTAAAGCATGCAGCCATCGGTTTGACCCAATTAAACTAAGTATCATCTCAAGCACCAAACTACATAGGATTATTGCCAACAAAACAAGGTATAAATGAACATATAAGCGACTGCGCTAATACATATTTGGACACATAACAATTTCATTACTCACAAATCTCCAGTTTTGATAATCAAGCATACAAAAATAAAGATCCCTAAGCAACATTCATTCACCATGCACATAAACTCAAAATTTCATTAAAGCTTAAGCTCAAGATCCCACTAGAACCTCATAGCCATTTCATCGAACACATGGCATGCAAAGAAAAATGCCCAAGTTAGACTACCTCAAAGCACATCCATGGAGGTGCTGGCTGGAGGAGGGGTCGTCGGCGCCGGTGGGGAAGGGGACTCGAGGCAGCACTGCCGGCCGGAGGGGGAGACACTAGAGGAGGCGCCGAGTGATGCAGGCCATGAAGAATAAGGAGCAGGCGGCGGCGGCCGAGCTCGGGTCTGTGGGTCTTGTGGCTGGCGGGAGCGCCATGACCAGCAGCTGGCTGGAGGCCGGAGGAGCGAGCAGCGCGACACTGGAGGTGCGGCAAGGGCAGGAGGAGCAAGAACACCGAGAGGGGAGGGGAGGAGCAGTAGCTGCACCGGAGAGGAGAGGGGAGGACCCAGTCGACGCCAGGAAGAAAAATTTGGGGAGACCGGGTCGCCAGGGGCGGCGGCGGCTGGAGAGCCCTCCTGGCTCTCTCTCTCTCTCTCCCTTTTTGCTAGGGTTTTATCCCCTCTAATCTTTTCTTTACAAACTCCAATAAGTGAATAAACCAATAAAAGGCTAGGGAAAAAGAGTAAAGGCTACAAAAAAATTCTAGAGACCAAAAATCAACCAACCCCAAAAACTGACATTCCAAACTCACGGCGAAAAGGGAAATCCTTGGATTTAAAAATACGAAACAATTCCAGCCAAAACCCTGGTAAAAGATTTGCGGTATTACATTCACATAGAGACTCGGCATAAATTACGATAAAACTTATTCTCCTGTAATGAGTGATATAACGTTCTGATATTTAATATCAATGGCAGCAAGCTTCAACTTATCAATACAGTTGATGGATATATTAACCACATATTTATATGAGTCACTGGATACAAATATTTATATGAAAGTCCTTGAAGGAATGAAAATTCTGGATCCTAATAATGGAAATCGCAATATATATAGTTTTAAACTACAAAGATCACTATATGGACTAAAATAGTCAGGAAAAATATGGTACAACCAACTTAGTGAGTTTTTGCTTAAGAAAGGATACTCTAACAATGATGATTGTCCATGTGTGTTCATAAAGAAATTCTAGATGGTTTTTATATCATCTCAGTTTATGTTGATGATCTAAATATCATCGGAATCACGGAAGAGATAAAGGAAGCAAGTTCTTACCTTACAATGGAGTTTAAGATGAAAGATTTGGGTAAAACCAAATATAGCTTAGGTCTGCAACTAAAGTATTTCCTAGAAGGAATTTTTGTACATTAGTCTACCTATATCAAGAAGGTATTGGAAAATTTTAATATAGATAAATCTCATATTTTAAAAACCCCATGATAGTAAGATCCCTTGAAGTGGATAAAGATCATTTTAGACCAAGAATAAAAAATTAAGAAGTCTTAGGACCTGAAGTCCCATACTTACGCGCCACAAGAGCACTTATGTATCTTGCGAATTGAATAAGGCCTATCGCAGTAAATTTGCTAGCAAGACACACAATACAGTCTCAACCAGAAAATATCAGGCTGGTGTTAAGATTTATTCATATACCTCCAACGTACTCAAGATCTTGGATTGTTTTACCGCAAAAACCAAGACTTAACTGTGGTGAGATGTACTGATGCTTTCTATCTATATGATCCATATAGTGCCAAATCTCATACTAATTCTGTGTTTCTCTACAGTGGTACAGCCGTTTCGTGATGGCCTTTTAAATAGCCCTTGGTAGCTAATTCTACAAACTATTAAGAGATTATAGCCTTATATGAAGCCTCATGCGAGTGTGTTTAGTTGAGACGTATGATTAACCATATCCAGAAGTTATGTGGTCTTAATACTGTTGATACCCCAAGATTATCTATGAAGATAATGTTGTTTGTGTTGCACAAATACAAATGGGTTATGTGAAAAGCAATATCACGAAATATATTGCTCATAAACTTTTCTATCCTTACTAACTCCAGAAGAACGGTGAGTTAAAGATTCTGCAAACCTAAGTCATGTGAAATTTAGCTATGTCTTTGTCAAAATCTACTTTCTAAAGATATGTTAGTGGCATTGAAATGAGATGATTTAGAGATATGCAGAGTTCAGATGGAGTAAATCCCTAATCCATGATCCTTAGCATGATCCTGAAGATTCTAATCTAAATATAGAAGATTATAAATTATATTATCTTTTCCTTAGTGAATTTACCTAAATTTTCTCATATAAAGGTTTTCAACGAGGCAACTAGTGTAACACAATATTTGAGTGCAATATACTCTTTTATCTATCTCTTTTTTTCCATTGGGTTTTTAAGGGGAGTTTTTGATGAAACATGTGTATTACGTGGTATTCATCCAAGGGGTAGTATTGAGATATGGATGGACTTTGGGTCCTAGTTGTCTAAATATAGTTGGACTCTATCTCTATGTGAGCAAATCTGAATCTATTTTTTACAGGCTTCTACTATATATTTAGCAACTCTTGTATAAGAGAATCAATCTAATACAGAGAGAGAATAGAACTTCCTCTCACTACATTGTATGCTTCTTATTTGTACTTGCTGTTTTTTAGTGCATCGTGATTGATCAAGAATGGACAACATCATTTTACAGCAGTTAAAACTCATAATCATCCATACTGACGCTGAAAAAGGATTGTTCCGGAAATTTATTTTATTGGGAAGCAATTTTTGAAAATATAATAAAAGGCTTAAAATAGGGAAAAAAATACCAAATTCTAACAGTGAACCTAACAGTACAACTGGCTGATGTGGGCGTTTTCTTCGAAACAAGGCCCAGTGCTAAAAAACTTGAAGTAGAATCACCTGTCGCTGTGTAATGGTTGCAGGTCGTGTAAGCCGTTGGATGTCAAATCAACCACGATGGGCCATTAGAAAGAGGCTAGTATTTCCATCAGGCAATATGCTACGGCTGTACAAGACCATATCAATGCGCCTGCATTAGTCCTCTGTTTTGTGCCAAGAATGCACCTTTCTCTCTAGCTAGTTTAGGCTTTTTCTGCCAGTCTCTCTGCAGCTCAGCCTGCGCTAGGGTTAGCGAGTGCTTGACTTCGGCCATAAGATTCCAGCGGAGTTAAGGCTGAAGATAACACTGAACAGAACAGACTTGGCATGTGATGCTTGAGCTGCTCCTGCCTTTCCTCTCCCCTCCCGTTAGCAGTGGTGGATCTAGGGATGCTGGATGGTATACCCACAAATTTGAAAAACTTTTCAAGATCTATTTGAAAAACTTTTCAAGATCTCTTTAACATGCTAAATTTATAGATTGAATTGGTTCCGATTCGAATGGTTTGAGATTTTAAAGGCCTTAGAGCCATTTGTATTGTACTTTTTACAAATTTTAAATATATATGTTAGATTTACGATATTACGAAATTATTATACAAAATTATAAAGTTGTACATATGAAGTACACACCCCCGTATAATTTTTAAGGTTCCGCCCACTATCCGTTAGGGCACTCAAGGTAACACGGTAGAATCACTGTTTCTTTGATTTCGCCGTGTAGGTATCTCAAGGCCAGACAACTCAATGAGCAGATCACATACCAACAAGTACGCAATTAGCCTGTTCACAGGTGGGAATCAGACTTTTGTCTTTAATCGGAAAACCAACGAGCCACACCTTTTGGACTAGCCAGCGGAAGGCTTCGAGATGTATTTTCGCAAGCCTCTCTGGTTCAACAATAGCTTTCTTCTTTTGCGATTGAAACGACGACACTTGTAACGTCTACGCATTCGTACGTACGTCTTTTTAGCATATATCTAATGAGGCTAGAGATAAATTTATGATCTCTTAGAATTTCTATTGAATCACACTTGCGTATGCATAGATCTGAGCAATGGGTTATGCCTTTTTAGGCTGGCCCTAGGCATAACCGCTGAGCACGACACAACACGGAAGTCTTCGGGTTGGCCTAGCACGGTATGAATGATAGGCAGTGCCAGACCAAGAAACTAGACACGATGGGCAGCATCATGATTGCAATTAAGCTATACTTAATCATTAAGGCGGTCGAGGGACCTACGCCACATTGCCGCCTTGCCGGAGCTGCTTATGGTGTCCGCTCTAGGTGTGTGGCGCCGCTAAGATGGAGGTGAGGTGTCAGATGGCGTCCCACGGGCATGAGGCGGGCGCAATGGAGAAAACGAGGGAGATATAACGGGACATATCGTTCAGCGGCGAGAGGGAGCTTGGCATTGAACCCTAGCCTGAGCACACAGCCACATCGTCCCCATCTGAGCCGCGCCGGGCTACGTCACCACCTCCTTCTGTTCCGGCACCACCTCCTTCTGTTCCGGCACCACCTCCTCTACTCCGACACCATCTCCTCTAATCCAGAGCCACCTCCTCTGCTCTAGCTCTACCAAATCTGGTCTCTACCTCTCTCATCATCTCCTTCGCCGGCCTTCCCCTTTCTTCTTCTCCCCTCTCCTCTCCCGTCTTTGCTTTGCTCCCCCGCTCCGGTCATCTTGCTCGCTCTCCTCTCCCCTTTGCTCCGAGTGCTACCTCCCTCTATCCTTTTGCTTTGTTGTTGATACTCTGTTGGCTGGTGTTCTACTTTGCTCGGCGCTAGCTAGTGCTCTGCTATGAGGAATGAGGAAATGAGGTAGCTGAGATGATTATGCTTGTTATACTCACTATATTCTATATTGCCATTGTACTGATTTTATACAAGTATGATTATATACTTATGGTGTCGCCTCGCCCGCCTTAAGCGCTTCAGTGGTAAAAAGGTGGTAAGTCGTCATGCATCACCTTATTGCTTTAATGGCCTTAAACGGCACGGTATGATTGACTGAGTCGTGCCTAGGCTGGCTCTGCACGAAAGCGATCCTTTCATTAAAAAAACACCCTATCTACAACCCAGTCCATCATTAACTTACTCCAGTGGCCTAGCTCACCATCAAATGCTACCTCTCCCCCTTCGCCTCCTCCAATGGCCCATCCAACGCAGTGGTCATCCCCCCATATCTCTGTCGTATCCTCTCTCTTCTCTCGTCCTCCTCCACACCTACTTCCTCCCCCGCTGCCACCTCCCATGCCATTCCCTCCTCACCATCCTCCGCCGCTATGGTGTCAAATCCAACTGCCTTCGATCACGCCGCCATCAGATATGGCTTTGCAGCACCACACCACCAGCTTCATTGACCGTCCCAAGGAAGAAGACGATAGCAATTGGAGAGGAAGAAGATGGCAACAACGCCGTATCTCAACAATCCTCATCGCATCATGCTAGATCCAACAATCTTTCCCCTAATAAATAAATAAAATTTAGTTCTTTTCCTCAAATAATTGTGTGTACCAGATCCTCATCGACAGTCGAAGCTCGCTTCTCGTCCTTGGTGCCGCCCACGGTGACAGACCAACAGTTGCGACATCCATGACTCCACGTGTACAACAGGACAAATACATAGGCTAACATGGCACGCCGGGGGCATAGCGTGCCCTGAGCCATGCTTGGGCCTTGCTAGAGGCAAGTCAGACCAACACAGCACGCCTCAGCTTGAGGCCCACTGGGCCATGCCATGCGTGTGCATAACAGATGGACACAGGATTTAGACCCTGATTAGTGGAATCATACCCCCACAACTCTACCACCCTATCAAAAAAGTGGTTTAGGCTCAACAATAACATTGTTCATAAATGAATTATGAATTGCATACAGACTTATACTATGCAGCTTTTCTACCAGGTAAGCTGCGATGTTTCCTAAAAAGGACTCCGTTTCTGTGTGCAAGAGACAGCTACTACCTGCGGGCCAAAAGATTAGCATGTCATCAATATATAACAATACAATCTGTACCGCTGAGCAAAATACAACAGTGTTTGCTCTTTTAGAGTGATCCAGCAGTGTTTCGTGAAGTAGAGCAAATCACCGTCCAAAATTATGTCGTCAGATGTCACCTCTTGTTCCCCACAAAGTTCCTGTGAAGTCGTCATGGCCTAAGTTACATCATTTTGTATGGACCATGACTGTTAGTGCAACAATAAATTGCTTGCTGCATTCATGACTCATGACCGATGCACACAGCTTCAACTATATATCTTTTGCTGCCTTTTCATCCAAAGCTAGTCCTGGCAGTACGGCCTAAGTGTCTGGACCATTTTATGATGTTTGATCTAACTGCAGACGCTGTTCCAAAACGGCCAATCTCTGGCCCGAAGCAATGCACTGAAACTCCGAATCCACATGGTGAAGTTGGTGAACTTTACAGTCCTTGTATGTGTTAATGCAGTATTGCTCATTGTCTTTTTAATCACCAACCATTGGAGAAAGAAACCGTAGCGCGCAGGCTGGCAGGGTACGAGGTGCCATTCCTCTGTGCTCCACCATCAAAGCAAGAGAGCAACCAACAGACCCAGCTTTGAAGGCTGAAATAACACGGGTAGTTTAGCTGTACTGCCAAACTAGATTCAACTAGCAGCAGCCAAGGGACCAAATGCTGAGTGAATACTCCTGAAAACATCAAGACTGGACCAATAATGCAGTAGAATCTGAGAGATGCTGTTAGTCAAGTTGCAGTCTTTACAGTACCAGCACAGCAAGAATAATATGAACATAACATTTTTCTTTAAGATAGTGCAACATAACTATTTTTGTTTGGAAACCCAAAAGAAAAGGTAAGAGATATGTACAAGAACTTACAATGCGAGTCACCCCTATTAATATAAAAAAAAAAAACTTTTTCTGATACATACTACACCCTGAACTTGAAGAGGCCGATTTGCCTCAGTAGATCTTCATCTTGCGGACCCTTTGGCTCCTCCTGCTATTCACCTCGACCAAGACAGCCTTTTCAATCCTCAACTCGGGGGTGTTTTCATTTATCTCCTTCCTTGCAGCTGAGGATGAGCTCTCAGCTTTCTGCTTCTTTCCAGCTGAATTTCCGGTTTTCCCTTTCTTTGCAGGAAAGGGAGTGTTCATGGTTTTCTGCTTCTTTGAGCGAGCATTTTCAGTTTTCTGCTTTTTCTCATCAGGAGGTGTGGACTCAGTTTTCTGCTTTTTCACAGCAGGGGGTGTGGACTCTGTTTTCCTCTTTGCAGTAGGTGTTTTGGAGGCTCCTTTACTCTGGTTCTTAGATGCAGATGCAGAGCCTCTATCTTTCTTCTTTGGTTTCCTCCCCCGTTTCGTTCCAGAGTAGACAGGCTTCAAAGCTGGTGGTTTTTCAAGAACTGGCTGTTGCTTGACTGCTGGAGCAGAAGTATTCTCAACGTTGACTGGGGCAGAGGTATTCTCAACTTTGGAAGGAGCAGCTGTTTCGACCTTTTCAGCCAGCTCCGGCGATTTCTCCAGCAGATGCTTGACATTCTCAAGTGGCTGATACCCTTCCTTGGCAGCTTGATTGTCAATGAGGATATCATCAGCATTCTGTGAAAAGAAAGAGCCACAGTATCAACTCAATGTCAACGCAAAAATATTGCCCAAGAAAGCTAACCTATTAAAATAAGTTCAGGACAACCCACATAAATGGTTCTTAATTAGTGAGATAGTCGTTAGATGGAGAAATAATGAATATGACATAACCACAATTATCTGAACAATGGAGGATTTCATAGCTCTCAAAGACAAAATATTAGTACTGTGTGTTTTGTAACCGAAGTTACAAGTGGATTCAGCACATTGCCCCCTGATGTCTTCGATTTTACAACCTACAATTTACACTAAGGATGTCTTTTACCTGTCCTGGTACACTACATATGAAATTCTGGATGGATCTGATGTACAACCATCCTAAAACCTAAGAAATGTCCTGAGCACTCATGTATAACATGCTGATCGCATGTCCAAGACTTAATTAAAATTCTAGTTTCATTAAGGAAAACAATAGTTCTTTAGGCAGAAAAATATTGTTCGTTTATGTGAAGATTGTGTTTGTATTTCTTATTGGAAATCAAAAATAGAAAGAGTCATCCATATGACCATTTGGTAGGGAGCTGTTGACATTTGCTTTATTTTCTCTACTGTGTAAATTGGGGTTTTCTAAATCCCAGCCCTAATCTGTACATAAAATCCATAGGTGGATCCAGATTCCAATTCGTAAGCAAGAATTTAAAGATAATGGAGCCAAATCCATCACAATTGAACAAGAACTAAGCAATGAAACAAAGAAGAAACAAAAGCCAAGGACAAAGTAGTAAGGACTTACTTCTCTGCACAAATCTCCCATATGACCATTTGGTAGGGAACTGTCAACATCTAGAAGTAGGTCCCCAGTGATGGCTTTCTTATGTGACTGACTCTTCTCTCCGCTTTTTTCTTCACTATTCTCCTTTGCATCTTCTATTAGACAATCAGTTGCCCTCTCAGACAAAGTAGATATTACTCCAATAGCTGGTCTATCCTCCCCCTTCAGCAAAATGTTTAGATTCTTCTTTTTCTGCGGTTTAGTATATCGATCATATTCATTTTTATAAGAGAATGGATGTTTTTTAGTCCTTTGCCTCTTCTCAGCCACATTGACCTGAGCATGGTCCGCGAATGCCAACTTTTCTTGTCTAGAACGAGCCTTACTGAGACACTCTTGTAGACGACGAACTTGAGACTGGATACCGTCAATTGTCAAGAGAAATTTCTGTAAAGTGAGTTGCTCCGAAACCATATCATATTCCTTGGACTTCTCAAGCAACCCAGTGGCATCAAGCCCACCTTTAATATCATCACCAACTACATCAGGAATCAATCAAATAAAGAGTTAGCACTTGCAATGATAAAATTACTTAAAATCCATAGGTAGACAATCAAGAATAAAAGATCACATTTTCTGCATTGACAACCTAACTAATCCCTGAATGGCTAGAGTGTGCTGCACTTCATTGATTCATTCAAAAATAGGAATGTTAACACACATACTAAAATTTCTGGATAACACAAGGTCTACGCTGGGAATGAAGTAGATGTGGGACACACACCAACACATGGCTGTATTAATTATTTACATGGCTACTTCATAAACAATCAGGAGAGGTATTAGGACATGATGCCCAGACCATTTTTACCAAGTACAACAAAATGCCATTAGGTACGTCAGCTTTCTTCCAATTACTGGGCAACTAGTTAAATTAATATCACAGATATTTGCTGTTTTTAGTAAAGCACTATATGCAATGTGTCTGAATAAGAGAATAAAATGACAACCAAAAGAGGTCAGAAGTCAGAATAACTAGAAACAAAGTAATTCTTTTTAAGGGAGCCAATAAAAGGAATGATCAACGCAAAAGTCACTCTTTGGAGTTTTCTCATTCAGTCATAACTCATAATAGACTTACAAATTTTTAGCTTCCTAAATACTCTAATTAATTAATCGCTGGCATGTGACAAACACAAATGCTGATGCTCTAATAAAACATGCATTTCTTACAACTAGGTAAAATGGCAACTTGATTTAATTCAGAACTTTGCTCAATGCCTTTTTGTGTCAACTCCATTAAAGAATTTTACCAGATGGGACGATATCCATACCTGGATCATTACTATCATCAACAACTAAGATATCATCTGTTTCAGCTCCCTTATTTTGTTTGTCTGCAAAAGACCAGAAGAATTTTGTTAGTGACAACATAAACCTGGTGCAAAACATAGATGACCATGTGATAAAGTGATGTCCTATACCAACAAAAAAAAAAGAATAGATGCCGGACCATAAAAGTATGACAGTATCTGGTGCTTCTTGATGTACAATGAAGTGTCCACAGTGTCTTCATGTCTTTTCCTCTTTCTCCTGTCCATGCTACTATTTTCATGGCCTTTGCAAAGCTGCCCCAATTCCGTCCTAGAACCATTTGTCAATGTTACTGCCTGCTGCAGTTCTTTTTCCTGCTTGATTAGAGCAAGCTGCTTGTCATATTTTGATACTTGAGATGAAAGATCCTTAATGCGCAACTCTAACCACTGACATCTCCACATCATTGGGAGGACAGCTTTCCCCCACTCGGAAGTCACCTTTTTCTTTCTGAAATATAATTTACATGTTACAAAATGAAAGCATATTAGAATTAATAGAATTTTTTCCATATAACAAAATTACATTGGGAATGTAATACCCATAAAAAGTGACAAGTCCACTGGCACTTTGAAGCACTGACAAGTGTAACTCAATTCTGGGCTTCCTCATTTATACTTATGATACATGCACAAATTGGAAGCATAATGTATGAACGTATGATGAAGCAAGAAGTGCATGCAATATGACATGCACTGTATTCTGGTTGCGAAACTGTGAGAGTAACTTATGTTACATGCACAAATTGGAGGCTTAGTGTATGAATGTGTGACAAAGCAAGAAGGGCATGCAACACGATATACAGTATCTTCAGGTTGTGGGGGTAATTTATGTTACATGCACAAAAGCTTCCAATTTGTGCTGTGCATGTAGCATGACATACAGTGTCTTCATAGAGTATGAATTTATGAGAAAGCAAGAAGGGCACGCAAAACGAGTAAACAACATATGTCATCAGGTTGTGGGGCTAACTTATGTTACATACACAAAACGGAAGCATAATGTATGAATGTGCAACAAAGCAAGAAGCGTATGCAACACAACATGCAATGCATTAGATTAAGTGGGAGTGGTACTGGGAGGAATTTCTATCCACTGTTAGGGAGGTATTAATCACGGTGGGGGAGCAGGGGAATTTTAGTAATTTTTAGTCCTAATCTATCAAGTGTTACCATCACTTCTAAGTTTTATCAATTCTGTAAAAAAACAAAAGATGGTCGATATCATAGTTATTAAAGTCGGACTGGACCAGCGGTTCAACAGGAAAAAACTGGAACCCAAGCCTGGTCTGGTCTGGTCAACTTAAAGGATCCTTTTCTCTTAAAAAAATGGTAAAAACAATATTTTATTAACACTTGGAGGTCGGGGGGTTCGAACCTGCAAACTTCAGCCTCCCTCCCCACAACAGGGCTAGGCCATGGGCGCTGTTTAGAGGGAACTTGTATATGTGTTTTATGTTGTTCCATATACATGTATTCTTGACAAAATATTTTCAAAAAATATTAAAACATTATTTTTTTTAATCACGGTTGGACCATTCAGATCACCAGTTGAACAATCAAACCAGTGAACCGGTACCTTGACCGGTTCACTTGCAGGTCTGGTTTCAATAACTTTGTTCAATGTGCCTCAACCTGGAGTTACTATGCACATGACATACCATAAACATTACTGTTTTTCTTGCTGTCCGATCTAATGACAGTATCCCTACCTTTCTTGTTACTTCCATTACCGGCAAGGGCAATAATCTATTAGGCCATAACTCCACCCAATCCAATGGCCTTGATCTAAGCTTAGAGTTTTCTTCTCTTAATCGGCTAATTAGTTATAGATTTATAATCACTCACTATTCTCATTCTCACTAATTATAATTACTCACCATATCTATACTCTTAAAATCATGCTATGACATAAATCTGCCATTAATTTTAAAAATATACATGTCCCCTTTGTTCATCTTAATCTATATTAAAGTCAAGTACAAACAAAGGTGCCGCATCATCCCAATTTCTCTGTACTGTTCGATTTCCATCTAATGGACACAACGACACATAGAAAAGCACTACAATGCAGAATAGAAAAATCTAGAAAAGGGCAACAATGTACAATAAAATATTCTAGATTCTAGAACCTACCATACTTACAATATATATTTCATTTGCCAACCCAATAATACACGATGCATATAGACCATTTACTCCTAATTATTTTTTTCATAATCAGGCCTTCTTTCTTGACAATATGAAATTTCCGTAGCAATGCGCAGGCTCAAGCCTAATTATATTCTAATCCCAACATTATTGTTTTATGATTATGTGGCTTTATGACTATCTCCATATATCAGTTTGCTTGTTATTTTGCCTCACCAGTTAACATCCATGATTAACCAATTTGATGAAATACTTCTGTAAGTCATAGTACCAATTTTTGTAGGTGAATATTTCTTGAAGGAATTTTCAGGTAGCATGCATCTGTTTGAATTTTACATTCTTTTATGAATGTGTTCTTTGTTACTCCCTCTGTTCCATTTCATTGGATGTTTTAGAATCCATGCAGTCAAATTTCATCAATAACATCAAATAAAAAAGAACATAGGGAATAAGTAGTAACCAAGTAATCGCTACAAAGATCTCATGTTCCTTACATGATTGCTCAAGAGCAATTTTCTTTTACATTTCAACTATTAAGTTTATCAAATCGGTTAAAAATAAGGGGAAATTTATAATAGCTGCAGTCTAATATATATTGAATGAGGAGATAAATAAGTTAGTAGGTTTGTAGTAATAGCTTCAGTCTAATATATATTGAATACAAAAATAAGGAGAAATTTTGCATGCTTTACTTAAAATTATTATATTAACAAAATAATATATGAAGTTTGGTTGGTATATTGTGGACACAATATCTAACGCTATTTAATATTATCAAACGTTATATACTCCAGCGACGCGGGTTCCATGTGAACGATTACTGGTTACAACACAGTTTACTGGTCGAAACTTTAATACAACCTTCCTTTTTTACCCCGGCGGGCACAGGAAACCCAGGAATGTACCAAATCAGTGCCTAACCGCCTGACATAGTATTTTACTTGTTCTTTATTCCTCAAGCAATACAATCGGGAATGAGAAATGAATAATCATCACATCAGTATCATTCAGTGCATATAAGGAAGTGATAAACAGACTCACCTAGGCAGAGTCGAGGCTCGATCACCATCAGCATGATATGAAAAGGGAGAATTCACCTCCGGATGGCCATGGTCTGCCTCATTATCTGTCTCACAGCAAGAGTCCCCAAACGAGCTCGAGCACTCTGTGCTATCCCCCCCTTGCTCATCATCATTCACGGGCTCAGAACTCGCCACGACCAGGTCACAAGAGGCGGAAGCACCCGTCCCAGGACCAGCACCGGCAGGCTCAGGTTTCACCACCACGTTGCTCAGGTTCTTGGCATCGCTACCCTCGCCCTCAACATCCAAGTCCGGAGCCAGGTCATCAGAGGGGGAGGAGTCCATACCATCCTCACAAGCTGCCATGACCAGATCATAAGAGCGGGATACCCCTGGCACAGGACAGGCAGGGGCGGACCTAACGTGGGGCATGGGGATTCCCCCAAAAAAAATCTTGGGAAAAAACTGCTATCAGTAGGACTCCACCACGCAGCCAACAAATCCGCAACAAACTGCATGGATTAGATTGGAGAGAAAGAAAGAAAAGAGAGATTTTGGATGAGAATTCTGCCTCATATCAAAGAAAAGATCCCCTAGAACAAAACTCGCTCTCAGAACAACAATCCAAGAAAGCCACGGCTTCCTTACCAGCGAAAGAAGAAATCAATCCAAGTCCAGATGGGATGGATCTCCACTTCACGCGCAGTCCGGTAGGGCGTAGCAGGACGACGACGACGCCGAGGAGGAGGGATAGGGAAATGGGGATTCTTGCGGGCTTGGGGGGGCTAGGAGACGAGATCGATTCGCTTCAATTCCTTTGGTGTGCTTTTATTTCTTGCGGAGACGACGACGATGGAGGGGATGGATGATGGCTCACACGCGTCCCTTCCCCTGGCGCGATGAACACTTGCTTCTTTTATGGGTAGAGAAGACGGGTAGGTTGGTAGCGATCAACGGTTCAGATTGTCTTTGAGCCGCTCATGATAGCATCGAAGAAGAAGGATGGAGGGGAGGGGGGGGGTTGGTTGTCCTGGCTACGGCTAGGGGAAAAAGATTTTCCAATTAAGGATAGCAGTGTTTGAATTTTTGAGAAATTTCAATGGTTGATAAAATATTAAAAATAATTTTGTTAAATGATAGATTGTGTCATGAATGTCCCCAAAATATTTCATAATTTTTGAAGCTGGTTAGCCAATTTTAACAATTGAAACTTGATTTTTGAATTAATTTAATTAGAAAATAATTATAAAATCAAAAACCTTTCTGGCCAAAAGAGCATCCTTGGTCTAGCTCGTGCGCTTGAAATCTGGATAATTCGAATCCATATTCATATTCAATAGGTAGTAAGCTACCAAATCCGCATTCATATCCGACAAAAAATTTGTTGTCGGTTCCAATACTATTTAACAAATATCCAAGCTAACAGAATCTATATTCAAAAATTGTCCGAATCAAACGAAAAATATATGATCCGTTTTCATTGGGTAGCTTGGAAGGTAAATCTAATCCTAATATCTCTCTTTAATGTAGTATGTTTTTTCTGGCCTAATAATAAATTACGGTGTAGTCACAAGGTGTGTTAGATATGTTAATTTTAGCGTAAAGGTTTTAGTTATAGTTTCACTTAGAACGATAAGTTCTTAGTTTCTCTAGTTATGTGCCCCTTTTCAATCATTAGAAATCCTAAGACCTCCTCAGCCGAAGCCTCCTAATCAGGAGTCTGTTTTCTATTCCATTGTGTTAAAGGAGATGCTCGTGTCCTCTAAGGCATTCCATCCTCTACCAAAGATAGAGTGCAAGGTATAGTGCCTTTTCCCACCGGGCACTTGGCAAGTACCTGGTCCACTATAGTATTGGAAAAACCCATGACCCTCCAGATGGGAGGTCCCATACTCCGTTGTCCCCCTAAGGAAGGTACATGATGAGTGTTGAAGAGACCATGTTACCTTCTGGTAATGATTGGGAGACCCCATTACCCCTCGGATGGGAGGTCCTATACTTCGTCATCCATTCAAGGAGGGTACATGGTAAATCTTGGGAGGCCCTATCATCTTTCGGATGAGAGGTAGTGTCAGAGAGACCACATCACCTCTTGGATAGTGCTAGGGAGATCCCATCACCTCTTGGATGGGAGGTTCTATACTTCATCGTCCTTACAGAGAGGGTACATGGTGAGGTGTCCGGTCCTCTAGTCACTCTACCTTGTTCGCATCCATAGTGCATGAGACTCAACCCTCGGTCTGTGAGGATGACCCAAAAGCACCTATTGGGATAAAGGGGCACCCCCACCTCGCTTAGGATTAACTAATAAGTAGGGTCGCTAAGTTCCATGGCCCTCTTGGACCCTTCACCTCCTACCTGGAGAAGAGCACATGATAGAGTGCCTTAACCTGCTAGGAGCCTGATGAAGTGCCATTCTCTCTAGGGTGCTTTGCCTCGTTCTCATCTACAAGGCGTATGGCTTTGCACTTAGTCCACTAAGGAGCCCCCTAGGTAGGGATGAAAATAGAAACATAATTTCTGATTGTTATGGAGAAAAACGAAAATGGATGTCTTTTTTTGGAAACAAAAACGGAAAATGTCGGTACGAAAACGGAAACGTGAGAGCCATTTTCGACGAAAAAGAAAACAAAAATTCCGTTTAAGTGAAACCAGAAATTCCATTAGAAACTTGCCCACTTGGCCCAAAAAGGAGAATAGAGAATTTACATTTATTTTCAAATTAAAATTATTTTAGAAATACAAATGGATTTATAGAAATTATCAAATAGAGTTCAAAAATTCTAAAAAATTCTCAAAAATACTTTGGAACATTTTGAACCTAGAAAAATTATTTCTAGCATAATTTTGGTTTCATTTTTCATGAATAAATTAATTTTATAAATTTAAAATAGCAAAATAGAATTTATAAACTCCAGAAAATCAAGAATAAATCTCAGAAAAATCATAAATGAACATTGAACAATAATATACAAATCTTCGGGTGTTACACCTTTATAGTTGGAGTAGCAAGAGGATGTCGAAATGATATGGGGGAGGACATGATGGTTTGATCTGGGGGGACAAATAGCGAGCCTTCAACTGACAAACTTGAGGGAAAAAACTTCCTAGTGATACCGTTGGACATAACATTGTTCTTGTATCCGCCTTGGAGGTGGAATGAGTTACCTTATTTTTGTGGTCATGTATATTGTGATCATGTACTATGTTTTTGTGAAATTTTCTACTTTCGTTTCCGTATCCGCTCTGTTCTGTTCCGCATCTGTTTCTATCACTATCCATTTTTGTATCCATTTCTAGGGTTTTCGATTTCGTTTCTATTATCAGTAAAAGATGTGGAAACGAAAACTAAACGACCATTTACCGACCATTTTCATTCTGTTTTCATCCCTATCTCTAGGTGCCTATGGAGATGGATGGGCACTTTCATCTCGCTTGAGATCGACTGATGAATGGGGACACCAAGTCCCTGCAAGGTTAGCTCCCAAAGGAGGGTTCAAGCCTCGGGACCCCCATGGGACCCCGGAGTCAGAGGCCTACCGTTAGGGAGCGATGTTGCAAAATCTGCCTGAGACACTGTGAGAACGTTATAATCTTCTTGTTATTAGTTGGTCTTATATACAATGTTTATGTTATATCCTTAGACTTAATGTTTGCGTATATACTTGAGATGTGTAATGACTTATTTAGGGGTTGCTAAATGCTACTCCATAACTGGGTAGTTATAAAGGTGGCTTTCAGGTTTATCATGAAGCATACTGCGAATCATGGTCGATCAAGATGAAATTTGCCCTTCCATTCAACGGGAGAGATATCTCTAGACCTCTCAAGTGGTCGGATTTCGGAAATGCATGGCCATACTACTCGCGGTTAAATAGTTAACCGTAGTTGGGAATTCTGAGTCATGTGATCGAGAAAGAGCGGCTGAGCTAACTAAACAAGATGGCATGTACTCGCATTGAGTTTGATTGATATTATGAGGCAAAGGGAAATGCATATAACTAAGCATTGTTTAGGTTTGTCCAATGTGATTTTTACATATATTCAGGAGTCTGCACATCCTACTAGGGACCGCTACTGATTAATAGTCAAGTAAGAGTGCTCGAGCCATGTCTAGGTATACATGAATATATAGGGATGCACGCTTAAACGGTTGGGACTTTATTCGGATGGTGATTTGAATTCTGATGGGTTTTAAGTTTCTAATGGGTCTCTAATGTAGAACCCATTATAGGGCATCTATTTAAAGGGAGGGGCTGTTGTCTTTAGAGTTAAGAGATATAGTAGAAATTTAGAATTTATGAAACCCTAGCTGCCACCCCTCCTCCACCCAAAACGGCACAACTGGAGCTAGCACTCCGGCACGTGGTGTTCCTACCCCGTACGTGTGGATACCTTAGAGGTATTGCTATGAAGCTTCAATGCTAAGACGATCCGCAATCTACGATGATCGTGTGACGTTAGTAAGACTACATCTGCATCACCTCGCTACATCGACTCTACTTCTGCTACGGGTTTGCACTTCTAGTGGTAATTTGTGATCCATAACTTGTAGTGGTTTATTGGTTACGTGGTACAAAATTTTGATTTTACGCTCGAGTAGCCTACCTGTTCCCCAACAAAAATAACCACTTGGTACATATTCATGCATCCAATGCAGACACATATGTCATACCATATGGCTACTCTAGACTCACATGCACCATGCGCCATATGCCTACGCCCCTATTCTATACGCACTTGTGCAGTGAATGTTGAACTCTAATACTATCTATAACACTCTGGCCCAAATTTCGCTCAGTGTCTTAGCCCACCATGGGGCAGACCCGTGCATGTATAGCACCATGGTTACACTTTTGTCCTCGCTTCATGTTAAAGGGTTAACCCGAAGGTGCTATGTTTAAACCCAATAGGTATTATATACTACTACAACTCATTTTAGGCACATAAGCCTTCACATTAACAGATTGGGATACTACACCTTTAGCTATGTGGAGTACCAAAGATGGGCCATTAGCAAGATGAGATAAACTGCTAGGGAAATGGGTGGGGGGGCGAAAGATGAAGAAGACAAAATGATCATAGGTGGCAAAATATGAAGGCAGCTATCCTTTGGAGTGAATAAATAAATAAACGGAAAAGCTAGAAAACAGTATAGCGTGGAAACCATTTGCAACAGAATATTTCCTCACCATTCGATCCATTCTCCCACGGCCACGCCTCGCACACACGTTACGCAGAGCCAACTCACTTGCTCAAACCCAACATGCTAGGTCCCGTTGCCTTCCAACTTCCATTCCTCATTCCTCTCCCCCCCCCCCCTCTCTCTATGTGTGTGCAACAGAGGTACTAGCTACATCCCAATCGAGCTGCCATAGCAACAAAAAATCCAAGGCATGCTAGCTGCAAGTAGCCATAGCAAGCAATTGAGCACGGCCGTGGGCTCATGCAATGACAGTGGACAACGAGTGGTCGAGCATGGCCGTAGCTTTGTGTGGTGGTGGTGGACGTATTCAACTACGAGCAGCCATAGCATGTAGTTGAGTTGGCTCATACGGTGGTACCTGAGTTGGCCTGCAATGATAATGGTGAGAGCTCTAGCTTTGACGGCCTTGGTGTGAGCTCAAAAACTAGCTTCTAGATTCATGCTAGTACTTTTTCATCTATGTCGTTTTTGTATGAAACTCACATAAGTTATTATGAAACTTGTTCAAACAAGGATGAAACATGTTGAAACCTTTCGAAATTTCCTTAAACCTTCTGAAACTACATGAAACTTTTTATTTTTTGAAACTTCATGAAACCTACTTAAAAATTCAACATTAAAACTTCAAACTTCAATAAAGCTTGTTGAAACATACTTGATACTTTGAACTTGAAACCTTTCATGAAACTTGATGTATGGTTGAAACATGCTTGATACTCGACCTTGAAACCTTCCACAAAACTTGATGTATATATGGTTGTATCTTCCATGAAACTTACTATACCGTTGAATTTTCAAACATATTGAAACTTGAAGTTCTTTTTTAAAACTGCTATGAAACTTAAAGATTAATTTGAAACTTGCTTGAAACCTACTGAAACTCGATCCAAAATCTTGAAACATGAAATCTTCTGGAATTAGCTTGAAACTTGAAACCTTTATGCATGGACTCGGCGTTGGGCAACGTCATTTGGCTCCATGGTGGCAATGGTAGCTGAGGCAAGAGCTAGAGAAGAGGGTGCATTGGTAGTAGACGGTATTGGGTGGTCTTCGGTAGTGTGGTAGACTATCATAGCCTGGTGAGCTCATCGAAACTTATTGAAAAGTTTGTTCGAAATTTATTGAAATTTTTAGTTGAAACTTGGTGAAACTTGAAATATTCTAGAAACATATGAAACTTGCCGAAACATTTCAAACTTTCTCTTGAAACTTGCCATATCACACGAGGAACATACTGAAACTTGCCGAAACATGAATGAAACATGCTGAAACTTCTGAAATACACATGGAATTTGCATAAACTTACTGAAACACGAATGAATATTTGTTGAAAACTTCTTTTGAAATTTCGATGCGTGGCGCTGCGACGTGCAAGATTTGGGAATTTCGGCTGTGTCACGCTGCGCCGTGCGAATTTTGGTTGCTAGGATCCATTGGCGAATTTGTAAACTGCTATAAACCTTCGGTGAATCTATTTTTTTTTGAGGAAAACATCATTTAGTTTTTTTGCGTAATTTCAGTTTTCGTGTTTTTTTTAAAAAATGGTCGCTAGGACCCATCGGTGAATCTGCGAACTGCTATAAACTTTCGGCAAATCTGTTTTTTTAGAGAAAACCGCGGATGTTTTTTATTGTTTTTCTGATCCATTATGCTAAAAACCGCTGAGAGGAGCTGAATGTAAACTGCAGAGGGACCTAAATGTATTTTTGTTTTTTCGGGGTTTGTTCTACTAAAAACCATTGGGAGGAGTTGAATGTAAACGTAGAGGGACCTAAACATAATTTTTATTTTTGTCGGATCCTTTCTGTTAAAAACCGACCGAAAAACCTAAACATGATTTCAAATTTTCCAGAAGGCCATATCACGAAGAGGGAGATGTGGCCACGCCGGTTGGCCGGCAATCCCCTCCACTGTAATGATAAGTATATATGAGCAACCCACCTTGATCTACACCATTATTGTGAAAGACGGCCGTACTAGTCATTAATCACTAATGGTGAGTAACCATACGACAAATTTATTATTCTAATTGGATAAGCAAATGATTAAAAAACTAGATAAGCAAAATAACACAGAGATAAATAGAACCTTACGCCCTTAACAGTCCATCTGAGCTCTACAGAAGAAGCTTCAATTGGCCAACTATACCGGCTCCCCCGTCGGAATGCTACTTTTCCTTCTCAAGAGAGCCATACCAGGGCTTGCGCCTTTAGGATTGCACAGGGACACAGCAGCGAGGAGAAACAACGTCTCCTCCTTTAGGACTTGTTCCATCGTCCTATACCGTAGCAAGGCTATAGGCTGCCAACTGAACATTGTCTTCTACTGTAGGGCTACAAGTAGGGGTGAAAACAGGCTAGATATGTCTCGCTTGATTTGGAACCAGATCCCGTCAGAACTGAATTCGAGAAGGGATTTGAATATCCATCGGATCCGGGACAAGATCCAGATACTTGAATTAGAATTCAAGAAGGTATCCAGATACGTGAATCCGGATTCAGAATCATATTTTATGTAGACAATATCTGGCAAATACGGGATGTGCTCTGAATATCGGGTTTTTTTTTTCATGTTCAGATATATGGCAACCGGCCTAGCCCAAAGAACTGGTTGTGATGGGAGGGCTTTGGTGCTCAACCGCTAGGGACGATGTATGGGAGAGGTCAGGAGAAGGGACTAAGCGGTTGTAGGATGTAAGCGTACTGGTGGATAGTACTCCAATTTGGGAAGCACCATTGTTACTCAAATATTGTAGTAGTCGTTTAGCAGCCTACATCTCGGTGTTTATACCATGTTTGGTAATAGAATGCTACAACCACAGTGGATCGTCCAACTAAGACAATTGGTATCCTGGATGTTTGCACTTAACTGCATCTGCATATCTAGTAACTCTTAGGTGGTTAATTTGAGTAAGGTTTGATTATAATTCTTTACTATTTTTCGTTTCTAGCTGATAGCAATTAAGTAGGTGCACCTCAATGTTTTAATTTCTTTTCTTTCAGATGTCAATATTTTAATTTCACGTTCAACTGGAGTAATAAGGATGGGCAGCTCCAGTTAGTGATACTGATGTATTCAATTTCTTCACGCATGTTGCTTATGTTTATATCTGATTCTTTTGATTCAATGTGCATATATATTTTTGACTGATATATAACTTGCTATTATAGCTATGTACTCATGTGGTTTGATTCAACATATATTACTCTGAGTGCACTATCTGTATATCTTAATCCATTTTTGATCTGAATCCTCCACCCTCCGTTATGTATCCATTCCAATGACATATTTTGAATAACTCAAATTCGTATCTGTATCCGGCTTGCCTATGTCTAATTTCAAATTCAGAAAAAATATAAGTCAAGATATGAAAATAGCAATATCTACCACCGTATTCGACCCGTTTTCACTCCTAGCTAGAAGTGCCAATTGAAGGATGCACTCCCTGCGAGCAAGAAGCTAGTTCATTTGAATAAGACGTCCAATGAGTAACTCTCAGTTCATTAAAAAAAAACTAGTTGAATGCACGTGCATTGGTACGGCTAAAAATAATCAATTATTCTACCATGGTGCTAGAGGTGAAAACGGACCGGATACAGACGGATAATAGTTCTACCATATTTTTTAATATTTTTCTTGTATGTGAATACGGATACGATAGTCCGGATACGAATACGGATAATATCAAATACAGATACGAATCGACTATGAATCGAATCGGATACGGTTTTAGATATTTATCTGAACATGATAGTCTCTTAGATTGTACTAAAAAATCAACAAAAACACATAACTAATTGATTTGATCAAAACATTATTGAAAAATGAAGAAATATAAGCATTTTCATTCACTTAGACAATAATTAAATACCATGTCACAAACAAAATTATGTAAAACTTAGTTCACCACACACATACGATAGGTTCATCATATACTAGATCAAAACACAAAATGCAGATAATCCTTGCTTAAAGATACAAATGGAAGCAAACACAGAACACACTAAAAATTGATAATACTTAAGTACCATGTCTCTAGAAAAGGTATATAACATATACATGTAGTGGCGCAAGATTTATATTTTTTGTTGAATTATGTTCAAAATAATAAATTATGTATTTATGAGTTTTTATGCATTTTAATTAGGTACTTATTTATAATATTTTCCTATTAAAAACAGTGGTGTTTGAATTTTGATAAAATTTAAAATCTAATAAAATTTTGAAAATATTTTTTAAAATGGCAGATTGTGTCTGGAACTTTCTGAAAATTTTCATAATTTTTGGAGTTGGTTTGCTAATTTAAATAATTGAAACTTGATTTGTGAAATAATTAAATTAGAAAACGATTTTAAAATTAAGAAACCTTTTTGAGCTAAAAGAGTAGCCTTAGCCTAGCCCACATGTATATTCAGATATCCGATCCATCAATATTGAGATTAGAGATGAAAACGGATATCCGAATTTCTGAACAAATTCGACATTTTTAAATAGATATATAACGATTTTGGTTTTCATTTTTTAACACTTTAGCAAGCTCATTATAAAAAATAAGATTATAAAATTAGATAAAAAATTACGCATTATTTGCTTCCCATAAATAAAAAGGTGAAAAATATCCGAATCCGTATCCGATTGATATCCTAATTTTGTTTCTATCATTTAAATAAATATATAATGAATTTGAGGTTCATTTTTATGAATTTGAATAAGCTCAACACCACAAACAAGAATATGAATTCGATAGAAAATTCTATATCCTATTTGTTTCCCATTGAAGAACAAAGACAAAAAAATTGATATCCGAATTACTATCCGTTTTCATCCCTAATTGAGATTATCCGAATCCGTATCCATATCCGATGGATAGTAAGCTACCGAATTTGCATCCGTATCTAACAGAAAAAAATTAGTATCCATATTCGATCTAATACTATTCGATAAATATTCGATCCGATAAAATTTGTATTCGAAAATTGTTCAGCTTAATCAGAAACTATATCCGTTTTCATCCTTACGTGGTGCTCAGTCCAGCTCTTTCTCAGGCTGTATCCCACCTCCAATGTCGTGCTCAGTCTACACCGCACCATGGACTTCATTCCACGCCCACGGCCCAAGATGCACCTTGGCCACCTGGCCTGTTCAACCTAAGCCACACTCAGATGGCTGCGCCACAGCGTCGCTACACTAGTGTACATCATGCATCAATTGGTGTGGTATAAATAGCCGTTAGCCAGTTAGGGTACATTTCTTCCACTACATTAGAAGACATAAAACCTAATGAAGACATGTATCACTAATTTTTGAACGTCAATGAAAGCATCAATCATGTTACACCACAGGTATGCATGGAATTGATAGGTGTCCGTCCTAGACTCCATACTATTTCCATGAAGAACACTGGAAACAAATTTAAGTACCAATTAGATCAGACAGTCTAGTTTAGTCATGAGCATTACAACTTAAAAAATAAATCCCTTTTCACGTCAGGAGACGACTTTGCGATTAATCGCTATAAATATGTGATTTTTCTTACCTAGACATCTAGTTGATTCTGGGCTGATCATATATATCTTTGCTAGGCCCTATGGCGAATTAGAACTCTCATTCACATACAATAAAACAAAATTTTCTTAAACATAGATTTTAAATCATTTAAACTTTAAAAATGTTCAATTCTAAATGAATTAATAGTTTATAATTTTTATTTATATTTAACACTTCACATATTTTAGTTTTGGTTATTTGTACCAAGTGGTATATGTATAGGATGGCTCAAGAAAAAGTCATCCCATGTGTTGGTTGTTTGAACTAAATCATACCGTACAGGATGGTGCAATACAAATTTGAGTAATATTCTCTGTAAATGTTGAATCATCCCATTCACAAAAAAAAACAATTGAATCATATGGTACATGACATTACTTTCCCATTCAACCTCTCCCACTAATCAACACACAGCCTTAAAGTACGAAGAAGTAGTTCCATCCATAAATACAATGCTATAATACAATTTTATGATTTTTAGTAATCTACTATAACATTGAAATGTATTATATGCCAAAAGTTGTAATGTTACAACACTCCTAACAAATAAAAAGGGAAAGTTTCTTAATTTTCCCCTCCCTACCCACTTCTCTCCATTTATATAATGAATAGTGTGAATGGTAGAAAAAAATATAACTAAAATGCATGAAATACAAGTGAATGTGCCATAGAAGTGTTGTGATTCCACTACATATGAATTATCATATAAGGACTAAGTAGAAACTGCCATAAGACTTTCAAGCATCGTTAACTCGTGCTGACTACGTACATGCCTAGCAATTTGGGGTTTGCCGGCTGGTTGTCCTGAAAGACATATTTCTGGGCGGGATTAAAGACATCTGGTGCCTCTTTGGGTGCTAGAGGGTGGAAGCTGAGGCTTTTTGCTAAAGATATACTTCGATGGAATATTGGAAAGGAATTGAGAGCTCCTTGTCTTGGCCACACACTTAGAAGTGTGCTTGTCCTATCGGTATTAAAGACTAGAGATGTGTGTGGGTACGATACTGCAACTGTCACTCCTTGGCCTCTGGTAGAAATGCATCGCGATAGGAAATGAAACTAACCCTGCCTATGGTGTCTTATGATCGACTTATGAGGAATAGAGTTTAATAATTAAAACTTGACAACTTGGGCAAGAAAAAATATCTAGCACATTCTCAAGGACATTGAACTTTCACCAGTATATATAGGATTAGTATAATGGGACAGCTAGAGCATGCTGTTGGTTTGTTAATATTGAACTTGTTGACTACCTTTCTTACTTATCTTTAATTTATACTAGCCATGTGTCTGTGCATTGTAACAGAAACTCAATTTGCAATAAAAAAGTTTATTTGCAAAGAGCACTAACAGTGGTAAAGGTGAGTAATTAAAGAGCAGTAACAAAGATAGTTAATTTTAATGAAGCGATGCAGGAAAAAACTCTTGCTTTATATAGTAGAGATTGTCTTATTAGACTTAGAAGAGTGCTTCGCTGACGACCAAGACGAAGGATATGACTTCTTTCTACAGAATAAAGACAGCAACCCCATCTTTGAAGAGCATCTAGACAGTAGAGTTGGAATCAGTGTTCTAGTTGTTGTTTACTTTATCGGATTCACTACTTATGCTTCTATTATGCTACTATGATGTGTGTTTTTAACAAAGTTATGCTTTTATCAAGAATAGATCGTAAGCTTATATTCTATCTAAGAAAGTGGAATATTTGAGTCGTCACGTAACATCCAGTCAGGGACGGAGACAGGAATTTTTTTCGCAGGGGACCAATAGAAAAACTAATCTATTGAAATCAATATATGTAAAGGATAATTTAGCCATGTATTACATTAAAATCATCCATAATCATATGTAATTAGAGGAATTAGGGAAAGTAACACACCTGCAAGAGTTTAGTTAAACCGTACTCGTCGACGCTTCTTTGTAATGAAATCATCTATAAGTGCTTCGGTTTTAAACTCTAGAGCCATATCCCTCTCAATATAGACTATCAAGCAATCTCTCAGAAATTCATCTTCCATTTTATTTCGAAGTCTTGTCTTGACAAGTTTCATGGCAGAAAAAGCACGTTCTGTTGTTGCAATTGAAACAGGCAAAGTAAAGACAAGTCGAATTAACCTGCAAATTAGAGACGATGGGATTAATATATAGAAAATAAGAGTGTTGAGGACAATTATAGTTTAAACACAAGTAAATAAAGATTACCTATCTATCAAATTATAATCTTTAGATTTTTCCGTCTCTACAAGTTTTTGGCAAAGATCAGCAATATTTGATAAGTCTTGGAACTCCTAATTTCGTAGCACATCAAGCTCATAATGATGCAATTGATGCCTCAAGTTAATCCTTTCCTGTTCTGAAAATCTAAAGGATAAAACTTTGTAGCTAACAAGCAAACATTGTCAATGTTGAATGACCTATATGAGTTCCTTGGATCCAAAAAGCTATAAAGAATAAGTAACTCAGTTGCTTGTTCACTGAATCTGCTATTTAACTCCTGTAGCTGCTGATCAACAGCAACTGTAAAAATATCATATTGATAGTGATGTTGAACCGAAGTCTCATCTCGTCTACACGATCGAATAAAGTCAGCATAGAAACTGCTCATATCAGGAACAGAAATCTCATGCTTATTACAAAATGCAACAACATTACTTAAGAGTTTAGTCCAACCATTATCCCTTAACTTTTGAATTAGTTCTTTTGTAGTAGCAACATCATGCATTTAGCTGGAAGATAGAGGGGGGTAATTAAAATTTTTTTGCATGGGGGCCATGGCCCACACTAGCCCCCCTGGCTCCGTCCCTGCATCCAGTGTATGTAAATTCTTGGTCAGTGAAGTAGAACCAGCATTAGTTCTGTCCATGGGGAAGCATTGGAATAACTCATCAGTGCTATCGGGAAAAATATCCTATGCAATTAGACAGGCTGGTGAAACCACGGTGCAACCTAACTAGAAAAAGTTTCAAAAAATTCTGAAAAAAATCATGAATGTACATCTCAGCTTACCCCATCTACATATAAAATTTCATGATCAAATTCGTCCTGTGCTCACTGTTCATGATCAACTTTGTCTTTTTTATAACTTCTAGCACAGGACGAATTTGATCATGAAATTTTATATGTAGATGGGGTAAGCTGAGATGTACATCCATGTTTTTTTTCAAAAATTTTTAAAACTTTTTCTAGTTGGGTTGCACCGTGGTTTCACCAACTCTCTGGTTGCACAGGATATGTTCCCGTGCTATCGAGGTAACGGACTAATGTATATGAAATTATGAATGCAGTATTGGGTCATGTCACATTAAATTTTTGTACGGATACATTTGTGTTTTGCCTCATCCTTACTGGTAGCGCATGCGCTGCTCAGGTTAACAATACTGATTTAAGGAAGATTCATTGGTAAGATTTTCAAGTTAAAAATTAAACGGTTTGCGAAGTCAAGTGGATTTAAAATCACAGTCAAACCAAGGTAAAAAAAATCTCGATTATTGCCCAATATGATCGATTATCGATCGGTATCAGCGATCATCATAATTTTTTTTTATGGAAAATCAACAACCGAATGAAAAATAGAAAAAAATAATAAAAAAGGGAAATTTGAAAAAATGGTGAAAAATTGTAGACAATGAGAATAAATCCCAATTAATCTACAAAACACCTCTAGAAATTTTAACAATTTTTGAATTCATTTAGTATTTCTAAAAAAATCAAAAACAGCAATCAATAAAAAGGAACAAAAACACAGTCATATTTTTATAAAAATTTACAAGCTTGATCATGCCTTAGATTTTAATTAGACTTAATTTAGTGCCCCTAGAAAATCAGAAAAGAAGAGCATATACAAAGACAGTAGTACTGTTAAATTTTTTTAAAAAAATATACAAATCTGATCATCATCTAGAAAGTTTACAACATCATTATATACAAAGACAGTAGCACTGTCAGAATTTTTAAAAAATACATAGATCTAATTATCATTTAAAAATTTTATAGCATCATTAGTATTGCCTCAAGACCTTGTATAAAAATTTTCAAAAAATTTTAACACTTTTTGATAAGATTTTACAATTTTTTTGAATTTACATTTGAGTTCCACCAACTTATCAAGTAATTTTAGATACTAAACCAGCTTAATACGCTCAATAATCACGATATTCGAGCGATTATCATGATATTGTGAACCCTACCTTAGATGCCTTCCTTGCTTATTTAAGCGTGGCGTTGCTTTCTTTCCGCGGCACACCCCCTACACTTGAGCTTGGCGTATGTTTAAGATAGTGTCTACTCAAGGTATAATTTTTGAGCGCTTGGTAATTGTGAGCTCCGCCGTATTAGTAATAGTTTATCAACAACAAAAGAACAAATGTTACTATGCAACATACTCGTATTAGTATATTAGTAACACATTACCTCAGTCAATACATATGGTAAAATAGACCACAAAACATCCTCCACTTACATGTAGAATAAAACTCAAGTCGTTTCAGTACGTTAAAAGGATACAGATGTATCCACAATTCATTTAAAGTTACTTATTCTCTGACTAGATAGCACATTACAAGTTCAACACGCATGCTAAGCGCGACTGTGCGAGGCTCTCATTGGCATAATGCAATGCAGATTGTACTAAATAGAAGGCAGCCTCCTAAATGAGCGCAGCAATGGCAACAGCAAAGTCATATCCAGAACGACGTAGTCGTACGCCTTCTTCCCTGGATCCTAAAGTAGTTGCTCACTGCGTCGAGGTTCGTCCAAGTTCAATCAGATCTCACCTGCCATGAAAATACACGCCGAATCAGCATAAAGCGTTTATAATGAGTGATTTTTTAAGCGGGGTGAGGGGTGTATTACAGGAGATGGTGATCGGGATAAGCTCCTGCTCCTGCTAGGGCTTCTGCTCAAAGATCTTCCACGAGGGGCCTGCAAGAGAGTTACATCAACTGCATTGAATAAACGATTGAAAATAAGTTTTGGTTGACTTGTTGCAAGACTTACAGAAGAAACAGGGGACGGGGATCTTGACAGCGACCTGCAAGGAGTTATACAAAGTCCATTACCCAAAGTGTGGTGTCATCCAAAATTAACTACGAAACCCACCCACCCACCACAAATACCTATGGGCTATGGAGGTAACAGCGTGTAAAGGAATTAAAGCAGATTTTAGGAGGGAGGAAACACAGTGCTTACTACATACTTTGGTTTATGTAAAAGGCTTGAAAGCAGAGTTATAGGAGGGAGGAACCACAGTGCTTAGTACGCTAAGCACGCATTTTAGTTTTCATGCTTACTGGCTAACAAAATTTGTATGTTTCAACGAACAAAATAGACATCCCACATTCAACCTATCAGGTGTGAATCTATTAAAACTGAAACTGCACATAAAAACTAAGAAATACATCTTCATTTGTTAATGCCGACTTCTTAGCATGTACATTTACCCCCAAAAAAAATGCTTACCAAGCACCGTAAGTACTCTCTTTTTTAGCAGGATAGCAAGCTTAATTTTTTTTAAAAAAACCCTTAAAACTCATGAAATTAAGTCCCATGTTTAACGAGTACTTGGAATTTAAGTGCCTACAGTCAACAGTTATTCAATAATACCACAAGATCCACTCCACATATCCTTACTGTCAGGCCTATCTGGCTCCTAGGACCGGTTGTTGCTCACTTGCCATACATGCATCACAATCCAGCTCTATTATCCAAAGTTCCAAACCATCCTCTCTGATTCTCAACCCATCCAATATTCTATGAAAGCAGTCCCCAGATCACCGCATGGCCAGATCTAGGAAAGACAAAAGCAAACCTTAAACATTGCAGGTTAGCCAGCCAGCTCTACATGTTTAATCATTGGACCATAGAGGATATTTAAACCATGCTAATTTAAAACAAGAGTAATGCATAATAAGAATTGATCATAGGAGTTATGAACCAAAAGGGAAGTTCCGAAGTATATCAAACCAAAAATTCCAGGACCTACTTCTGTTTCTTTTTAACCTTAAAAATAACATGCCCGTCCTCCAAAAAAAAAAAAAAGAATGCATGCCTGTAAAACTGAGGTTTCAATATTTCTTTAATTTACGAGATTACTTGTACTTCTAACAAACAAAATTTTGCAGCTATTGCATGCATATGCCATATTAGTAATTATGATCTGAAAAATATGTGCTCCCTATAATTATAGAATTGCATACCTTTCATCCACAGGTGAGGCTGACCGGGACACAGATCTAAGGAACAGTGCACTCAAGAATCAGTGCTGTCATAAAGGTTAAAAAAATGTAAAACGCAAAGAATATTTAACATACCTTGTACTCCTGCTCCTGCTGTAACTGCGACTTCTTGAGTAAGAGCGGCTACGGCTTCTGCCTCTTGATCTATCATCAAACTCCCTCACCTATCATCATATATCATTAACAAGTTGATGAGAAGTTCACAATCAAATGGACATGCTGACGGCATCTTAACTAGTAAAACTAATAACAGAAAACAAGAAAGCCCATACCCTGATATATGCCCGTGAAAATGCATTTCTGAACTCCGAGTCATCAAGCTTCCTAATCTGCATGATGACAAAAAAAATAAAGATTCGTAAGGGAAATACATGCCCAATAAAACAGGTAAGAACATACATATCATCAAAATGTTCTCTCAACAGACCCTCTGCAACAGCGATATATGACATGGAATAGTTTTCAAAAGAATCTGCTTATTTCAAAAAGCAATGTGTAGATAAGATATTAAAAAACCTACCGCGTATTTCAAGTCATCATAGTTTGTATAATCCACAATTCCAACAGTTGCTGCAACACAAACAGAAAAAACAAATGTCATAAATATGGTGCATATTTGACTATATGTAATAAAGCAGGGATTCTAATTTCAAAAGGACAATGCAGTTACAATTCAGGCAACCTATCTAAATAATTTACTCCTCAATTTCCCAGTGTGTAAACTGCAGTGAAATAACAGGAAAATAAATTAGTAGTATGAATTACTAACCTCCAGCCTCACGGTAGACATCAGAGAAACAGACATCACCAGCCCGTCGCATATGGTCCTGAATAAGTAAAAATGAGTTCTTTACAGCAAAAGCTACAAATAGATGTTATATACAGGACCAGTACCTTCAGATCTTGCCATGATGCTGATGAAGGTAATCCAGTAACCATAACTGTGTTTTAAAAAAAAATGAAATAATGAGAATCTCTGTTAGGAGATATCAATCAACTTAATCAGAAGGCAGAAGCGCAAACCACGGTACTCAGAGCGCCTAGAAACACCTCCACGGCGTCCACTGCTATAGCTTCTTGGGCGATCATATGAGTAAGATTGGCCTCTTCCACCATGAGCTAATTCCACCTGAGTAGATAACTTTTCAAGCCACAGAGAAAAACCAAAGCATTCCTCTATTCTACGACAATCACTAAAAAAGGAAACAAAGTATCGAACATCTGATATACATACCCGCAACCTGTAGCCATCAAAGTTATACCCATCACGGCCATAAATTGCGTCATCAGCATCACGGGGATCCTCAAACTACAAAAGCATAATTCTTTGGTTAACGTTCAATAATTAGCTATATAAAAAAACCTAGCATTAAAGTACTTCAGATTTAATAATCAAAACATATACATTTCAATAAACTATATTTAATACCCGAACAATAATAGGGTTTCTATGATAAAATTGAATATAAGCCCAGTAGGCCACAACAGTAAATTATTCTTATAGAAGATATGACCAACAAAATATCCTCACCTCAACAAAAGCATACCCAGGTGGTCTTGGAGGAATCTTCAAGTCAATATCCAAAATACGGCCATACTGCACAAGAATACATTGAAGAAGAAATTAAGACATGAACATTGTCATTCTAAGTTCCACAAAGTATACTGATGTCTACACTGCTATACACATGAATATTGTCATTCTAAGTTTCTCACTTTGCTAGGTAAGTTATCAGGAGCTGCCATCTATTGCAAATTGCATATAACAAATGTAGAATTTACACTGAACAGATGCTCAAGAGCATCAATAGTTTGTGCTATTGTCATCATGATTATATATATAATTACCAAAGCCACAAGAAAAGGCATTACAATTAATCATCACACAACAGTCAACATCATTTACAGCAGACAAGACAACTCCCTACAAAACCCTTCTTTGAGTGAAAACAAAATCAGAAAGGGCCAGATGAAAGCTTAGGGATTACAGAATAGTATTCCTGTATAATTCCTGAAGACAACAGGAGATTAATTACTAGTCAATATTATAAATCACAATCCAAACCTTTCAACCAGTAGTTATATTCTCACATGGATAGGCTATGGAAGCTGTGAAGTTAGGAAATTTAGCAAAAGCAGAGGAATGCTAAACTGACCATGTTTTAGATCTTTGACCTGATTAATCTAGCACTTACGAAAAAGAACTGAGACACAGATACAAGTAGACCACTAAAGCCCACCTTGTAAAACAGATCCTCAACCTCCCTCTCACGGATGTCCCCAGGGAGATTGCCTACATAGATGGTGCGGCTGTTGCGCCTGCTCATTGTTTCTGCAGTTACAGGAGTTCAAGGTCAAATATGTTATAGATGCAAATTTATAGGAGTAAAGGGGCAGTGCAATTTTATTTTCTATTAAAAAATACTAGCTCAAGTATTGCAGGAAAACATTACAAGCACAAAAGAACATAGCACTATAAGAAAATTATTTGCCCAAGATTGTGGGCCAATATAGTCAAGCAGCAGCAAGGAAATGACACTGAGGCAGAAAGAAATTTCATACTCTAGTACAGCAAACTTCGGGTATTTAACTACAGAATCGCTAAGAAAATTATCAGACAAGCAACCTTTGCTTCCCTGTTCCACTTTTACCTTATCTGAAGTGCCAAACAAAGGTATGATCAGCGATAATCAATCAAATCAAATATAAGAGAGGAACATGGGAACTATAAACTTTAAAGTAAAATCAAAATGCATGCATCCCTAAGGACCCAAATAACAGCGCAAGGATGTTTCGATAAAGAGTAAATTTCACAAAACTACAAGTTTCTTGTACAAATTATCAAAAAACTGTAGATTTTAGCTTCTATTTCACAAAACTATAGATTTTAGAAGAACTTGTTTCACAAAACTATAGGTTAAAGAATTGACCGTTAAGCCTACATGTACATTATTTCCCGTTTTACTTGCGTGTGATGCTACCATAGGGGCCCAGACTGTCAGAACCTTTACAAGAAAGGGTCAGTTCTAAAACTTGTAGTTTTGTGATAAAAAATTCTCCTAAAATATGTAGTCTTATGAAATAAAAACTAAAATCTATAGTTTTCTGATAATTTGTTAAAAAAACCTGTAGTTTTGTGAAATTCTCTTCAATAAATTGTGCAGCATGTGCACCGTGTTTCATTTTTCTCTCTTTCAGAAAGCATACAAGACTGCCACCTAGAAATTGCAAGTGATCTCGAATGGAACTCAACATTTGCATGTGCGTACTTCACAATTCTAGTGTTCAGTCATGAGTTGGGAGGCTTTGGTCCAGGAAAACACAGCAAACCCTTGGTTATTGGATGCATACGTTTTTACAACCAAGTGATTCGAGATTCAATATTGCATCTAGGTACACGCATGCATGTGTAATAAAAACTAAAAAGAGCTTAGCAGTAGAGCCTTGCAAGTGTTCAATAGGCTCTCGATTGTACAAAACACACTGTACCGTAAACCAATCTTACATGGCCGCCGCATATGGTCCGGTATACCGTAGAACAATCTTAATAGTCGCTAAAACAATCTTAATAGCCGCATACGGTGGTGATTAGGGGGAAAGGATAAAAATCTTGCTACGCAGTGCCGCGGGTTTCTTTCTACGACGCCCGAGTACAAGATTTCATTGCTTCCGCGTAAACGAAGATAGAGATGCCCGACACAATCAACCTCTTATCGCAGAAAGGAAGAGAATTCTCCATAGCTACGCCAAAAGGAAAAAAGAAAAGAAAAGAAAGGACGAACTGCAGGTTTCTAATGGCGAAAATCTTGCGCGGAAATCCTTACCGGTGGGAACTGACAACCGCGCGGCGTACGGAGGGGAGAAGTAAACGCAGGACTCAACTGATCGAAGAAATCAAGATGAAGGAATGAACCTTGTGAGGTTTTCGGGTGGGGATTTGGCACCTGCGGTGGTGCGGGTCGAGAAGCTTCGGGGGGCTCCGGAGGCGACGCCGCGTGGAGCGGAAGGAAGGTGGCACAAAACTCTTGAGGAGTATGGCTGATTGGTGCTGGGAGGGAACACCGGACCGGAGCAGAGAGCTTCGGGTTGTCCGTGTGCTTCTAGATTGGGAATTTTTTTAAAAAATAATATTATTTTAATTCGAAATTGCGACATTAATACTCGCATTAAAAAAATTACAGAAATATTACCCAGTCGCCAAACCGTTTGGCGATAATAGGGTAGTCGCCAAACGGCTTGGCGATAATCGTGTAGTCGCCACACCAGTTGGCGACAACTTTCTAATCCCGCGTGTTGAACCGTTAATAGCCAGGTCAGGCAGTTGTCGCCACACCTATAGTCGCCGAACCGTTTGGCGACCACTAGTAGTCGCCAAACGGTTCGATGACTATACAGTAGTCGCCGAACGGTGTGGCGATAATACCGTGCATATTTTTATTTTTTGGGTAAATTTAGTTTTGAACTGTTTGTGCAATAATTGTTATATTAAACCGGAAAGAACTAAAAAAAACTCTTGTCATGTAATAAGCGGGAAGAATTATTTTAGTTCGTTAGTGATACGATCTCACTTGCGTATTTTCATAGCCTCATGATAGGCCGATACACGGTCTAAAAATCGAATAAATGAAGGCCGCCTACGCAAAGGCGGGCTACCACTTACGATGCAAAGGCCAATGGAAGTATGTAGTTGTTCCCATCAATTGCAATGGCCGTTAGAATCGCCTTTGTATTTCCCAACAAGAATGTACCATCGACGACAAAGAATGGACGGCAAGACTCAATGACGCAATGCAAGGACCCAAAGAAAAGAAAGCACGACGAAATATCGAGACCCGTTACCATCCGCTTCACTTTCTTCAAAAGCGTGTACGTGCTGTGGTTGGTTTCCTTCAAAACATCAAGCACACGAGGTAGGTTACAACACGAAGCCTCATATGTGCCAAACCTCTTCTCTAATGCCTTTTGCTTCGACGCCAGCCATCGAGTAACTTATCCGGTACTTAAATGTTCTCAACATTGCTTTCAATATAAGAACACTCAATGTCCCGCTTCGATGATCTCATTGAACATCACGCTAGCGATTACAAACAAGATTCAAGTTGCGGTGTTTCACCAACACATTTTCTAGTCTCATGTGTGCCCATCTACTCGTGATGCAATCCAAAATGTCTCGCGACTTCGCTTGTATGCATGTACTGAATTCACATCCTTCGCTTCGCACTTCACTGTATCTATCTCGATCGACAAAACAACACGGAACTCTCTCTCGTGATAGTGCCCACACCTCACCGCCAACTTCAACTCGTAATTATTTGCGAAAACTTGATTCAAATTAACGGCATTGCTAGCATACTCCCAACACGAGTCATGCCCCCACTAAACTTCCATATCGCCTTTGTTTTTCCTGCTCCACTCGTCAGTGATGGGTACATCCGCTGCCCAAAGATTACTATGCATTTCATCATCATCTCCTCCCCTTCCTCATCTTCGCCGTTGTCATCATCACACTCCAACATTTCACTTCATCTTGCATCGCCATATGGTCTACTAACTCCAATTGATCAACAAGTTGCTCGATTTCTTCCCCTTCATCCGCCCGACCTTCCGCTTGTCGCATCCTCGTTATCATCCTCCGCCGCTACCTCAACCGCACCACTACCGAAATTGTTCAACAGAGTCGACGTCTTTGCTTTCCCCACGCCGCTAATATTCACCTCTTCTCTAGGCACGCCGCACCAAAGATTACACATTCAAGGCTAGATCCCTTGCACCACATTAACCATTTATGCCACAAGCACGTCCGATCTATTTTCTTCAACTCCCATCGAGCCGGTCACCCTTACTACGCGTGAATACGGCTTGAATGGTAACAGAGTAAACACTTGGATCCAGGAAAAATATTTGGTCAACCAAAGCTTTATATCACGGATGCTAACTCTATCGGGCATAAGTGTTCCGCCATTGTGATTGCAAACCGCTCAAATCAACACCATTTTGCCCAATTTTTATTTCACCATCGCCATAATATACCCTAAATTTCATCTGATCCGACATTATCGTGATTTACATAAACAAAATTGATTTTTAGATCACCACTAATATCACTAACAAACAATGTTCAAAAAACCGCTAGGCGATAGGCGGGCGGAGCCCCGCTGCCTAGCGCCTAGCCCGCCTAGGTGGAAATCACAAAATGGCATGTTGCAATGAAATAAAGAAGTGAATTCATACCATATTACTAATGAAGCTGCTCTAGCTGATCTGCTACTACTCATCGATGTATCGCTAGTCAGCTAATGCCTAATGAAATTCTCAGATGAAATTCTCAAATGAAATTCTCTGCTACTACTACTATTGATCTCATCGCTAGCGATCGGCCAAATGAAATTCTCAAATAAAATTCTCCCACCCACAATGGCCAGACGTGTGCTTGCCCCCTCTCCCATAATTTTCCTCTGCTGAATGCCCTGTCGTCCACTCGCAAAATATGGCAAGCACAAGCCTCACCTCATAGATCGGAGCTCTCGGATGCTAGCGGTGCGGGATGCTCGGCCCACTGCCAAGGAGGAGGGAAGAACAAGCTCGGATCGAAGTCGGGAAGACAAGCTCACCTCGCGCCGGGCAACATGGGGATCTCGGATCTTGGCGGTAGGGAGGCGGGGAGGATCTCGGGGCACCGGTGGCGGACCATGATCTTCGCCGTGAGCACGATCTTCGCGACCTAGCTTCCCTTCCTCTTCCCCCGCACGACCCGGTAACCTAGCTTCCTCCCTCTCGAGTTTTCCGTTTTCCCCTCTTATCCAACCTAGCACCGCTGAGCTCCGCCTTTCTTCACCGAGCGCCGCTTTTTCACCGCCGAGTCCCCCCTGAGCGACCGTCTAATGCCGCTTTTTCATTCTCTAATATTTCTAAAATTTAAATTTTCTAATATCTAAAATTTCTAATTTCTAAAATTTCTAAATTTTCTAATATCTAAAATTTCTAAATTTTTTTGCACTATAGAAATTAAATAACAAAAATTCAAAAAATTACCTTTTTTCCTTTTTTTTCCTTCTTCTTCCTCCTCCTCCTCTCTCTCTCTCTCTCCTCTCCTCCTCTCCCGAGCCGCTCTCCTCTCTCCCTCCTTGCCTCGCTCTCCCTCTCTCCTCCCTCCCTCTCCTCCCGCGCTCTCTCCTCCTCCCTCTCCCTCTCCCTCTCTTCTTCTCCCTTGACGCTTTCTTCTTCTTTCTTTCTTCTTCTTCTTGAAGCGAGCGTAGAATGTGAATCGCCGCTCGGCGAACAGTGTAGCTTGCCATTGTCGCCACACCGTTCGGCGACTACTAGTAGTCGCCACACCGCTCGGCGACTACTTAGTGGTCGCCACACCGCTCGGCGACTACTCCCTAGCCTGGTGACAACTGGCTGTCACCGCTTCAAAATGCGGGATTAGGATATTGTCGCCAAACAGATCTTTACTCCTTACGTCCAGCTCCTTTCTCCGTTTTCCCTGGAAAAAATACGTTTTGCTTCTCTCAACGGATTTTTAAGAAACGGAATCAAAAACAAAAAAATTGTACCGACCAAAAAACCAGATTCATCGAAGGTTTATAGCGATTCATGGATTCGCCCACGGGTCCGAGCAGCCTTTTAAAAAAGGAAATACATAAAAAAAAACGGTCGCACTTTTCTTTTGAAAAAAATAAAAAAGCACAAATTCAACCGCAATTTTCTAAAAGAAACGCACATCAACAAAAAAACACACACAGATTCGTCGAATGTTTATAACAACTTATGGATTTGCCAACGGGTCATAACCACGGGTTTTTTTTTAAAAAAAACGTAGATTCGTCAAAAGATTTATAGCAACCCATAGATTCGCCGGCGGGTCCTGACGACCCATTTTTTTTAACAAACACAAACAACAAAAAAAACGATCAGATATCCCGAAATGCGTAAAAAAATCACGGTTTTCTAAAAAAAACATAGATTCCTCGAAGGTTTATAGTAACCCATAGATTAAACGCGGATTCGTCGAAAGTTTGTAGTAGCCCATGGATTCGCCAGCGGGTCCTACCGACCCATTTTATTTAAAAATTACGGAAATCGAAAATTCGACAAAATTTATCAGATTTTTTCCAAAAAATACCGGACTAGAATTTGCGTGGCGCGGCGTAGCGCGCTATACAACCTAGTTATAATGAGAGAGCCTTTGAGGTGAAGGAATACGGTGCTACCACTTGTCACAAGGAGACAGTGTCATCATCAAAGATTTGGTGAGAACGCCCTTAAATTAGCAATTCCCAATATCTTTACTACTTTAAAAGAATTTAGAGGTGGTGGTTCATCTATTTCTTGTACTCTATTTGCTCTTTCTACCTTAGAAAATATTTAATAAATTTTTACTAATTTAAAAGAATCTAGTGGTGGTAGTTCATCTGTCTCTTCTACTCCACTTCCCTAGAAAATCCCTAAAAAATAGAAAAAACAATATACCAAAAAACAAATTCTATCTCACAAAAATTTCTCTAAAAAAATATAAAACTCGTGAGTTCCGGACATGTGGCAAAGACAATGACACGAAGGTATAACGTGGCTGAGTGCACGGAGGCGGAGCTGAGAACATATGTTGGGCAAGCTGAACTTGACAATACCAACTCGATATACCAAAGATAATATGATTTTTTTTTATCCGTAGTAAGGCATGAGCATTTAGCTATTGTGCCAAAATTCGAAGATTTGGCCTTTGTCGATGGCTTGGGATTTGGGAAAAATAGCAAAAATGATTGGTTCAGATGCTAAAATGAAGGAAATATTTTTTTTTTTAAAAAAAGATGATGCGCCAACATGGCAACATCCAGCCTATTCGAGATGCATCCACAGAAAAACTTTAGTTTAGCCATGCTTACAGTTACATCAACAATAGTCTCTTGTGCTTATCAAAATACTTCCTCCGCAGCACCAAAACAAGAGAGCACAGTTATTAGTGATATGTCCTTTTGGCAATCATGAAAATAATTATATCACGTCTATGTTTATGAAATAATATGATTATTTTGTCCATTAATAAATATCATTAGTATCAATCAATAAGTATATGATTTGTTTGTGAAACTTCTTATTCGTGTTTTGATATTATTCTAAATTATTCTTGACCTTATATTACCATGTAGGACAATTGTAATTTACACATCAGTATATGTATTGATTAATGACCATATTTCGCACATCATAGATATAGGGACATCAAATCAACAAGGTGGATATGTGTTGGAGAACATGGTGTTAGAATGACCCACTATGAGAAACTATGGGAATTGTTATGTTCTTAAGTGTTATTAGTTGGTTTTATATGTAGTGTATATGGGATCTTTAGATCTGAGATCGTCATGTTTTTCTATATTTAGCTATTTCTAATATCATTTATTACCATGGACCTATAAAAGGCACATCATTCAAAAATATAATACAGAGAGGTAATACAAGATATTGTATATATGTGTTAGTAGAAGTGTAAGGACCTAATGAGATTGTTTTTGACTCTTCGAGGGGAGTGTATTTCCGAGAAGATAGAGCTTACATGATGCTATACTTCGCAAGATGTTGCATGGTATGATTGCCCTCGTTCCTGTGCACATGTTTTGGCAGCGATGGGTGTGAGTATGGGAGATGCGTTGGCCAGCGTGTGTCACAAACAGGTCCCGAACTTTGTTCTCGTTTCTGTTGAGAAATGGATGATCTCATCCATTGAAGACACAAACGAAGCAACCAAGGCAAATCATCAACCGAAGAGCCACCTTCTCAATCAACAAAACTGCCGTCTATTCAATCTCTAACTTCCCCTAATGTAATCCCTGAACGGGTGCTAACCCACCCCTTCAACATGTATATATATTGATTGATCAATGAAAGGAGATGACATAAGTGTTCATACATCAATTGTCTCTACATTCTTATTTACAATACGTTATCAGTCACTTGCTCTTCACTGAGTTACAGAAAAGAGAAGAACAGACAGAGAAAAAAGACGGCGACATTCACGGTAAGAACAGAAAGCATGCCGATTCTTATCGTCAACTACGACGTCTCCATTCTTCTAGAAGAGATGGTTCGTGAGTTCCGACGTACCGCACGTCGTGGGTTCTTGAACCGGCACCGTCTTCACGCTATCATCTACCGTGCCTTGGTCAGTCCCCGTCCTCCCGGCGCATGGGCTCCTCGACACAGCAGTGCTCCTCGTCGCAGACGCTCACGGACAAGCCACATAATACACCACCGGACACATTCATCAGCGCAGGAGTCATCACAAATGGCTACAGCATACCCGCCTGGGTTCTACCCGATGAATGGTGGAAGTACATACCTGCCGATGGACATTTTCTCCACCATGGCAGCCTCTCGACTGCCTTCGCCCACTCCGGTTGACGAAGCACCGCCAAGTTGGAGGCCCCCAACTCCGGCTCCGCCCGACTTTGGCTTGAGCCCCACCATGGCGGCCAGATCTGGGGCGCCACCTCTCTTCACCAGCACCAGCGATTCCGCCCCGACTCCACGCGCAGTTCCCCTATGGGATTTGGCCCTCCTTACTGCGCGTCGCACCACGGGCAAAGATCTTCGACTCCCCACTGGCGCGATTCCAAGGCTTGGCGTCGCCGTTTCTTCCTCTCTCCCCAATGGCTTCGGAGGTGATGGCCATGGTTTCCCCTACTCCCCAGATGAGGGGGGGGGCTCCCACCACTGAGTGCCGCACGATGAAGGGGAGGGGGAAACGCCGCCATGGCCTAGGGTCTTCTCTACGGCCGACGACGGTGGCGCATCAGGGCATGGCGACGGCGGTGGATTTCCATGGCCGGTGACGGTGGAGGATTGGCGAATGGAATCGGTGGGAGCTGTGGTCAAAGCGGCGAACGAATGGGGAATGGTTAACCCTAACCCTAAAACCGGTTGTTCCTTCTTCGGTTTTATACGGCGCGGGCGGCAGTAATTTTGGTCCGTTTCGGTGGCCCGGGCCCACGCTGCGATCAGTTCAGCCCCACCGCGCGCACCTTGGGCCGAAATTGCCGATCTCGCCCATGCCCGCTCAGAATTCTCCCCACACGCACGCTGTCAGGCCCTTCGCCGTCGGCTCACGCCAATTCCCTTCTCTCAGAGGGTCGAGGATGCGCCTAGAGGGGGTGAATAGGCGCTTTTTAAATTAATCGCTCACTAAAATCGATCGCTCTAATCAACCCCTATGACAAAACCTAATCAAGATAAATGCGAAGCGATAAATAGGTTTTGACAATTAAAGCCTAAATCAACTAGGCTCACTAGTGCACTAACTAATTTATGTCTCTAAACTAGAATTGCTAAATTGAACAATCAATTAACACTAAGCAATTCTATCACAATCAAGCTATCATGAATATATCAACAATGAATGTAAATACTTGAAGGTAAAAGAGACAACCGATATTTTTCCGTGGTGTTCGGAGACTTGCTGCCTCCCTAGTCCACGTTGAGGCAAGCCCACACTTGGACCGCTCCCGCCGAGCACCGCCTCTTTCCACTAGTCGTGGTTTTTCACGCCGCAGCGTAGGCTCAACCCGAACCTTCACAAACTTCGCCGGGCTTCACAACCTTGAGAGCTCCACAAGACGACGCCACGCTGCCTAGGAGTCGGCAACCTCCAAGAGTAACAAGCCGCCTTCGCTTGAACCTCACCGGCACAACAAATGCGCAACCGGTGATCACCAAGTGCAACACATGCACAAGGCCTCACTCAAGTGCAACACATGCACAAGAGCTTCAATCACTTCCTAATTGCAACACATGCAATTAGTCTCACTCTTAAGCTCAAGAAGCAAAGGAGATGAGCAACACATGCACACAACTCCCACACACAAACAATACCAAAGAACAATCGCCTTAAGCCCCCAAAGGGTATTTATAGCCACCACAAGAAAACTAGCCGCTTGGGGGCAAAATGGGCGAATCAGTTTTTAGCGGTACTACACGCCTCTAAGGGCCTGTAGAGTACCGTCCGAGTCTCAACGGTCACTAATCGGCTACAATCCCAGATTACCGCCTCGAGGCGCGGAGTAGTCAAGATTTCTGTACTACCGCTCCCACCGAAGCGTAGTACCGCCTTGCCACCAAAAAATCACGCCAAGATCGAAAAGAGCTACGGCAAGAAACTCATGGTAGTACTGCCAATCATGTACTACCGCTTCCCATCGAAGCAGAGTGCCGCTTGACAGAGAAAATCAGATTTTAACTCTAAATCAATTTCTCCGAAAACCGAACACTATTCTTTGAGCCACAAAGATGATCAACACATGATCATACACACGTGCAAAGCACATTTGCACCAATTCAACCCATGCTCAAAGAATTCAACCCAAATTGCGAAAACACATTTCGCAATCGACTCAAGAACTATTTACAAAACGTATTAAGCAAATCAAACTCGAGTTTATGAGATTAATCCCCCTAGCCATGTGAAGGTCAACACAAGACCCGGTCAACTTGCCAACACCCGTTGCAAGCCCCACTCACATGCTCTCGGAATTCCGGACTCATAAACCTCAGTTTATTCGCACAACGAACTTGCAAATAACGCAATAAATACATTTCATGCTTGAGCACTACTCTTTGCAACACATGCAAAAGTCTAGCTCAAGCAACATCAATCAAGATGCATGAACTCTAATTGCAACACATGCAATTCTCTAGTTCCATGCAACACCAAATCGAACTAACACCAAAACCAAATCTCAAGTATGAGCTCTTTACTCGCAACACATGCAAGCCTCTAGCTCCATACAAACACACAAGTTTTAGAAAGATTGTTTTGCGAAACCAAAACATGAAGCTTCAACAAATGCAACACATGCAAAAGTGAACTTCACGAAAAAACCAACGCACTAGCTTATCACATCTTGCAACACATGCAAATCAAAGCATTATGCGAAAACCAAATACAACCAAGCATAAGTTTAACCCATTCGCAACACATGCCAAATGGTTAACCCTCATGCAAAAACCAAATCCAAATGGTTTGAGCTCGAGTGAACGCGGAATGAGATCACCAACACATGATGAAGCTCAAGCTAGGGAACGACCCCTCTTAATAGCACGGCGATAAAACCTTAGACTCAAAGACTACAAAGTCCTTAGCCTATCTAGTAATACCTTTGCCGCCGCGCGCAAGCAATCCCCTTTGGGGTCTTTATGATCATCGCTTAGATACTCCCCCGGGATCATCACTCGACTCCTCTTTATCTTCGGGATCCACTCTTGACGCCCATCAACTCATGATGCCGTCCTTGTCCCGTTTTCATCATCTCATCCATCTTTGGACCTAACTCAATCACAACTCATACAAATAGTTAGTCCAAGATGCATGGTTGTCTCAATTATCTCTTGCACTCCATTAACACATAATGGATGCCTTTAGATCAATTGAGCACAACCTAAATCAATTGAAATGATTTAATTGTGTCTTAAGTACAATAATGCAACTCATGCTTAATTATACTTAAGAACTATTCATTTGTCCTTAATTAATCACAAAACACCATCAACATATGATGAAGTGTTCTTTAACGATTAACAAGACAAATGAACTCAATTTAAATTATCATTTAAATTGATATGAGTATATATTAACTACACAAGTTTTCATATACTCATGTTGATGGAAAGTAATGATCCATTATATGTAAATTATATGGAAATGATCATTACTCTTAAATCATCAACTATAGAATACACTCCACATGTATATGTGCATAGACATGATTGACTTGGATATAATATGCACATATTCAATTTGATCATATTGGAGTATATCCTATATAACCATGAATATACTTTAACTAGGCAATTCAGATATGTACTCAAGGATTTAGTTTCTTTGTCTTGATCCTTATATGTGTCAACAATGAATCGATCAATACAAAGAGACTTTCAAGTTAAACTACAAATTCCCCCTAAATATGTGCATCCATGTAATATATGGATTGAGAAACATAATGCACATTTTGTGGTTAATATAACGGGGATATTCATATTTCAACTTGACTCCAAAGTATGCAACTAATATTAGAATGAATATGCAACCATACCTTGGGTTTTCCATTTTTCAATGCGATGAGACTAAACAAAGATATTCTAAACAAACATGTTAGTCTCAATATAAGATTGGTCATTAATAACAATATCGCATTTAGGGGATAAACTCAATATTGGATTTGTCATTAACACAAGATTAGATTTGTCATTAACACCAAAACCATAACTAATGAAGGTTGAACTTACACCTCCCCGCTACCGACAGCTTCATGGGCTTCAATAGTGACAGCCAAATTCGCCAAAGGGTCGTTTTATTCATTTTATTTTCAGTATTTCCAGCACTTATGCATTCTAGTACATGTATTTTGCAGTATTCGCATAATGTTGTATATCAGTGTGTATCTTTTGTTTTAAGACCCTGATATTTCTGTAATTTGTAAATATATATATGTGTGTTTGTGTATATACTTATGCATATATGTATATGTTGTATGTTATTAAATTTGCAACTTAACAAATTGCATTTTAATAACTTTAAAATTCTCACAATTAAGTACCACTTAATTGTCCAGGATTTTAAGCAAATTTAAAAGAATGTCTTACATACTTTTGAGAATAAAACACAAGGTGATGGAGTCTAGGGCATTGGCTGCGTCTTATTCAATTTTCTGAATATTTCTGCCTGGAGACCAAGCTTTTTTGAGCAGCAATGAAAATTGCCCATCACTATGAGGTCTACATCATGTTCCAACTTGATGATTACCTATAAAGTGTTATCTCAAAAAAATAATGATTTTGGAAATATATGGTCTACTCCATTTTATGGAGATTACCTTAAATATATGGTCTACTCTATTTTATGGAGATTACCTTAATTATATGGTCTACTCCATTTATGGAGATTACCTTAATTTATGGAGATTACCATAATTATATGGTCTACTCTAAACCATCCAAAACATAAGACATGATTTAAAATTTGCACTTAAATATTACAACACCACCATTAAGGTTTTAAATTTACCAATATTTGGTGAATTAATAAATCGATGGTTATGCCATGTAGGAAATGCAAAAAGAGTTTGAAGAACTCGCCCTTGATGGGAGCAATTATCCTTCATGGGCAACGGATATCAAAATTAGTTTTGCATCTCGAGGGATTTCAAATGCAATAAATGAACCAGTTGAAGGGGCCCCTCCGGTCCTCGATACAATGAAGTACACTGTCTTACTTTTGTTACGCACTTCTATCTATAAAGATCTCAAGAAAGAGTATATTTTGGAAGAAAACCCTCGTGTTCTGTGGGTTGCTCTTAAAGATCGTTATGAACAGCAGAAGGAAATTATATATCCTGATGCACAACATGATTGGAATCATCTACGCTTACAAGATTTTAAATCTGTGGCTGAATACAATCATGTTGTTCATACAATCATGTCAGGCTGAAAAGAATGATGAACTTCTTATTAAGAATCATAAGTTGCGCCCAATTGGGTCAGCACCTTTGCCTGAAGTTCATAATGTTCAGAATAACGCTTTGAATAAAAGAAAGTTCAATGGATCTCCATCTGGTAATCCAAAGAACCCTCCTGATAGACGCAAATTCAACAAAAACCGCAGACACCGTGCTAACAAGAAAGCACGTGGCAATGCACAAACTACCTATGACAATAAAAGACTTTGTCATAAGTGTGGTTGTAACACGCATTTTGCCGCGACTTGTCGTACTTCAAAACACTTGGTTGATCTTTATCAGAAATCCCTCCGTGATGGCAAATAGAAGGCACCAAGATATGAAGCTCACTTCAATCTTACTACTGAGACTTCAAAGGAGGCTGGTTGTTCGTCTTCGGTTCCCAAAGAATCGCCAAACAATGAAGCCCTTACTCAGCAAGTGGACCTTCCTGCAACGGACGACATGCTCATCGAGAACACCTCGGGTGACATATATGGAGATTTATCTTAAAATCTCCGCGTCCGTAATTATTGAACAATAGTATAGTGTGTTGTAATAATTAGAATTTTAAAACTATTTGTAATTTGGAGTTGTATATTTATTTGTACAAACTCATATGTACTGTAATATTGCATTATTGTTATGTTAGATATTCAATACAATGTGTATGTATCTCTATATGTGATGAATAAAGAATTTTAATTAAATTCTTGTTCTTAATATAGATATCTCTTGAAGTCAATCCCTCGAAGGAGGAATTATGTCTTGTGGACAGTTGTACCACAAACTCTATACTCACAGAGATAAAATATTTCCAAACTCTTAAAAAAAGAGAAGGAAATGTTTTAACGATCGCTGGTCGTGATGCGTTGATAGTTGGCTCTGGTCAAGCCACAATCACCCTCCCTATGGGTACACAGATTACAATCGAGGATGCTTTGTTGTATCCTGATTCAACTCGTACCTTGTTGAGTTATAGAGATATTTGTAAGAATGGTATTCATGTGGAAACATATGAAGAAAACAAAGAGGAGTATCTTCTCTAACTAGACTTATCGGATATGGCGTTTAATATGCTAAAAAATTCCAACTCTCGACTGGGTTGTACTATACATACATTAAGCCCATAAAACATGTTGCATACAAGGTAATTTTTCAAAACGTCGATGCATTCCAAACTTGGCATGTTCGACTTGGGCACCCCGGTATCGGGATGATAAGAAAAATTATCACCAATTTTATCGGTCATGATTTGACAGCTACAAAATTTCCCAAATCTTCAGATTTTGTATGCACAGCATGTGTTACTGGGAAATTGATTTTAAGACCTTCACATCTTAAAATCCGGGCTGAACCACTTAAGTTTCTTGAAAGAATTCAAGGTGACATTTGTGGTCCGATTGAGCCAACTTCTGGACCATTCAGATACTTCATGGTTTTGATTGACGCATCTACTAGATGGTCACATGTGTGCTTATTGTCCACACGAAACCATGCCTTCGCGAAAATAATGTCTCAAATTATTAAGTCAAGGCACATTATCCCAACATCGGATTCAATCAATCCGAATGGACAATGTCGCTGAATTTTCCTCCCATGCTTTCAATGATTATTGCATGGCTTTAGGAATTCAGGTACAACATTCTGTTCCATATGTCCATACTCAGAATGGTTTGGCTGAATCGTTGATTAAGAGAATCAAGCTCATTGCGCGTCCATTACTGATGAATTGCTTATTGCCTACGTCGTGTTGGGGTCATGCGGTTTTACACGCTGCTGACTTAATCCAACTTCGACTAACTGCATATCATGATTCTTCTCCCATGCAGTTAGTACGTGGGAATCCACCAAGTATTTCCCATATGCGTAAGTTCGGATGTGCGGTGTACATTCCGATCTCACCACCCCAGCGTACACTACTAGGAATCTAATTTTTATCGAGTGTGAAATGTAATGGCCTACGGGCCATTGGAAAAAAATAAGGTGGCCGACAGTGCATCTTTTTTCCGACGGTACAACAAAAACGGACGGTTATTAGAAGATTTACCGATAGGGCTTACCACAAACCGACGGTTGGTGGAAAACCCTCAGTCATAGTATGAAATCACTGAGAGGGTACAATAATTACCGTGAGTGCAATGCTAACCGTCGGCCATTACAAACAATCACCGAGTGGAAATACATTTAGTGTGTGTGTAAAGATAACACTCGGTTATTGCAATGATTTGCCGACGGGGTACAACTTTTAGTGAGGGTGCAAATCAAACACTGGGCTATTGCAAAATTCAAACGAGGCTGGATGAAGATGATGTATATATGAAAAATGTAGCTCTCATTGAAATCTACAACTTTGTAGTTGACAACTTTTCCATTTAAAGTCATATATTTGACTAAATAATTGATAAAGCATCATGAGAACAAGAGTTAAAAGAAGTACTTATCTTACTTCTAGCAAGAAGACAGTTGAGGTGAGTTGGTTAGGAGGGAGAGGTTGTGTTCAGGAGGTTGTGAGTTCAAATCCTAGCATCACGTATTTCAAATTTGAAGATAAAAAATGTTCGACTTAAAGGATTGTGGTGCAAACAAGTTGTGAGGTTAGTCTCTAGATTTGAAATTATTTTTACATTTTTTACACAAAAAATCCCACATATAGTTGTGAGAAATTACTGGGGGTTTCTATACCTCTCACCCATGTATTTACCAAGTGGTATGAAAACCCTTGTTAAACTAATAACCGAGGGTACCGTTGGGAATCCCATGAATGGCCGACCATGAGTGGCCGAGGGGAAGTTACCGACGGTTTACGCTCGGCCATATACATGGCCTATGGTATTTTGCAATGGCGACATATTTTTTACACTTGGTAAAAGTTGGAAATCTAGTAGTGGTACCTCTATGGGCCCTCATAGAAAATTGGGGATCTATATGGGATTTCAATCTCCGTCGATCATTAAGTATTTAGAACCTCTTCTGAGGATCTATTTACGCCCTAAGATGTCGATCAGATATTCAATGAGGAACATTTCCGGATTAGGGGAGATTTCAAGTACCGTAAAGAATGCCATGAAATTGATTGGAATGCTCAAAGTATTTCATCCTCGGATCCACGTGATCAAGAAACCGAACTTCAAGTTCGAAAATAATTGGTTTGCAAGATATTGCGAACAACATGCCGATGCATTTATCGATTATAAGGGTGTCATGAAATCCTTTATTCCTCGCAAGGAATGTGCCCGAAAGAGTGGAGGTACTAAATAAAACCACTCAACCCCGATTAGCAATAAGAGGGGAGGAGTAAGGCCTCTAAGCGTAAAAAGGTAGTAAATGCATATCAACCTATGGTTGATAGATATCAAAATGGACTTGATCCACAACCCTTCGCCAGTGCACATTGTTGAACTTGGGACATCTGGATAACCCCTGCATCCATTGTTACGGAAATAATGATGAATCTCTTAGGGTGAACGAAATTGCTACAAATTACATTGAGATCGAGAGTCTTTTGACCGAAAAGCTACAGTTGTCGACACTTATTTCTCTGAGAAAATTGCTGACATCCTTAATGATCCAGATCCTAAGTCCATGGCAGAGTGTAGAAAATGCTCGGACTGGAATCAATGGAAGGAAGCGATCGAAACAGAGATTGCCTCGCTTTATAAAAGAGAAGTATTCTCGGAAGTGATGCCTACACCTCGTGGCACTTTCCCTGTAGGATACAAGTGGGTTTTCGTCCGGAAACGGAATGAAAAAAAATGAAGTGGTGAGATATAAAGCAAGGCTAGTAGCTCAAGGCTTTACGCAAAGGCTCGGTGTTGATTGTAATGAGACTTATTCTCCAGTTATGAGTGGCATAACTTTTCGATATTTGATATCATTGGCAGTTCAAAATCGTCTATCTTTGCAGTTGATGGACGTAGTGACAACATACTTGTATGGGTCATTGGATTTTAAGATTTACATGAAGGTTCCCGATGGAATCAATGTGCCGGAACCACAGGCAAATTGTAACATGTATTGTGTAAAATTGCAAAAGTCATTATATGGCTTGAAGCAATCAGGGCGCATGTGGTACAATCGATTAAGTGAATTCCTTTCTTTAAAGGGGTACACTAATAATGATGACTGCCCATGTGTTTTCATTAAGAAATCCTCTACAGGATTTTGTATCATTTCGGTATACGTTGATGATCTCAACATCATCGGCAATGAAACTGATATTAATGAAGCACGTCATCATTTAAAGACGGAGTTTGAGATGAAGGATTTGGGTAAAACCAAATTTTGCTTAGGTTTACAACTTGAGCATTTACCTTCAGAAATTTTTGTATACCAAGCTACTTATATTCAGAAAATATTGGAGAAATTCAATATGAATAAGTCGTATCCATCTAGAACCCCTATGGTGGTCAGATCTCTAGATATGGAGAAAGATCCTTTTCGACCTCGGGGTGATAGTGAAGAGATATTGGGACCAGAGTACCCTTATCTCAGTGCTATTGGTGCGCTTATGTATCTTGCAAATAGTACCCGGCCGGACATTGCATTTGCAGTGAATCTACTTGCAAGACACAGCGCTGCTCCCACCAAGCGTCATTGGTCTGGAGTGAAGAATGTCTTTAGATATCTCAATGGTACAAGAGATCTTGGTCTTTTCTATGGAAGAAACCAAGATTCGACTTTGACTGGATATACAGATGCTGGTTATTTATCTAATCCCCACAATGCCAGATCACAGACCAGTTTTGTATACTTACAAGGTGGAACAACCATCTCTTGGAAATCTTCCAAACAAACTTTGGTGGCTACCTCTACTAATCATTCTGAAATAATTGCATTATATGAGGCCTCCCGAGAATGTGTTTGGCTTCGCAGAATGATAAACCACATACTTCAGTCATGTGGTATTAGTTCTATTGAATCTCCAACCATTATCTATGAAGATAATGCTGCAAGTGTGATTCAAATGGAGACAGGTTATATTAAGAGCAACATCACTAAGCATATTGCTCCAAAATTGTTTTATCCCCATGAATTGCAAAAGAGTGGGGAAATAAACATTTTGCAAACTAAGTCATGTGATAATCTCGCTGATTTATTCACAAAGTCTCTACCTTATTCTACATTTTCTAAATGTGTTAAGGGAATTGGTATGAGACGACTTAGAGATTTGCAGGAATCAGGGGGAGTTTCTCTTTCTGATAAATAACCTGTTTAACATTATATTGTACTCTTTTCTTTGTATAAGTTTTTCCTTTTAAAGGTTTTCTCATGTAAAGTTTTTAATGAGGCAATATCGATACAGTTTATATGTCGTATCATCTATTTTTTTCCCACTGGGTTTTTTAGAGGATGATATTAGGCATGTCAAGAAATGGACAATATATTCCATATTGATCTTAGAAGATGGATTCGATCAAGGAGGAGTGTTGAGAACTGGATGATCTCATCCATTGAAGACACAAACGAAGCAACCAACGCAAACCATCAACCAAGAGCCACCTTCTCAATCAACAAAACTGCTGCCTATTCAATCTCTAACTTCCCCTAATGTAATCCCTGAACGGGTGCTAACCCACCCCTTCAACATGTATATATATTGATTGATCAATGAAAGGAGATGACATAAGTGTTCATACATCAATTGTCTCTACATTCTTATTTACAATAGTTTCGTGGTCGGCGATTTAGCTCGAATCTCGGTTTAATGGAATCACCGGTGTTCCATCTAAAAAAATTTGCATTGAATTCGTCATCTTTGTTTCTAAGATGTAAATCACATGGAGCCTATCTTTTGGCAAGTTTGGAATATGGTAATTGTTTGGGCATGTGCTTCGTTTTCAGAATGGGGCTCTGTTGCATTTTTGTTAATGTTACGTCATTCTTGATAATCTCAATCAAAAAGACAACTAGGATACCCTTTGTACATGCAAGGTTTATCTCATTCTTTTCCCGATATTCAAGAGTGTAAATCACAAAAGGAGGAGTTTATTAAAATTCATGCATAGAATTTCACATTATAGTATAGTTACTAAATGTGTATATGTGGCATGCCCCATGCAAAAAAATAATAATAATAATAACGCTATTTATGACATTTTTTTAGTAAATACATTGTATATGTTTAAACTTGACCCGAGCGATCAAATAGATCCCTAGACTCTTGAATCATGCATCGCAGTCTCTAAACTTGCTATGTGGTTCACTCAAGGTCCAATGCACGTAATGGCTTGAGTCATTTGCTCATGTAACGATGAGACAGATTCCAAGGTGGATGTTAAAAAAACATTCGTGTGGACCTATGGTAACTTTGATTGTGTAAGCGATAGTAGGGGTGGGTATTCGGTTTGTTCGGTTTTTTTTAGTTTATTTTTTTTGGTTTTTGGAAACTAGCAACCAAATCGAACAGAACCAAATTTGAAAACTGAAACGAAATAACTGAAAATTTTCGGTTCAGTTATTTTGGTTTACCCAAAAATTGACCAAAGTAAGCATCCACATCACAGATTCACAATTCTTCACATCAATTTGCATAGAAGAATCAAGAAAAAGGAAGGGTTTTTACAGCATCAGGATTCTTGTGAGGCGGGCGAGGTGGCGGAAGTCGAGGGAGGTGTAGCCCGCTCCAACGCGGCAGCGGATGAGGTGGTGGTGATAGCTCTTCTTTTTGGTCACGAAGAAGGTAGAGGAGCCCACATGGCGGCCTGAGGAGCGTAGCGGCTTGAGGAGGATGGGCAGAGGTCGGCGAGGCAGTCCACAATTGTGAGAGCAAAGAAGACGACTTCAATGATGGCGACAAAAGGGGGAAGAACACCATGCACAACCGCTCCCCCATCGTCAGCGAGCTCCCTGGCATCTGCAACACGCAAATCAAACAACACGATGAATCAAGAAGAGAAAGAAAGATGTGGAGAGTATGAGAAGGTGGGGGCAGTCTAGGTAGAGACGCGGAGCAGAGGGATGGGGCTGCCTCGAGGATGGGGGCGGAGAAGCAGAGGAGAGGGACGAGGCATTGGGGCGGCGGCTGCGGCATCGATGGAGCTAGGGGCCCAGGGAGGAGCATCGAGGCAGAGGAGGGTTTGGGGATCGGAATGCCGATTAGATTGGGGAGACGGCTCAGAGCCTCAAATGGGGAATGGGAATTAGGTCTAGGTCTTCAAGTGGGTTCGGCTGTTCGGGGGAAGTGGGTGGTGTAATGGGCCAAAGTGGGTGGTGGGCCAATAGGATTTGGTATTTCGGTTTTATCAGTTTTTAGAATCCAAGAGCCGAACCAATAACCGAAACCGAACAATAGAAAAATGAAAACTGGATCGAAAACAAAAAAAAATTGGTTAAATCAGTTTGGTTTTTCGATTTCAATTTAAAAATGCCCACCCTAAGCATTAGGCCTCAAATTTTAATGAATTATTGTTTTTCATTGTTAATAACTAACTGAGTGATGTTTATATGCTTTTTTTTAAGTTACGCAAATATTAAAGCACGAATAAATTGTAGGTGGTGATTACTTATCCTTTCACTTGCTTCAAAATTTGTACAACATGTATTAGGTGGGAAAGCACGTAAGCACCGCTCTAACTATTTTATGTTGAGACTAACCATGTGTTAATCAGTTTGAGTTAATATTTGACATTGGTATAATGGGTGCTCTTGGTGTTCATGGACCCTAAAAAGTGTAAATAATGACAAAACATGAAGATTAAGGAACTTGTGACTAGAAATGATCCTAGAAGTTGAGTTTTGGATCATTTTGAATGATAGGTTTGTTTTTGTTTTGGGCTTACTATTGATGGGTTCAAAGCTAGTAGTTTGAGCTTGGTGAGGTTGGGTAGCTAGTTGTGATATATACTAGGTCTCTCTAGCTCTTATTCTTCTTAAGTTAGTGAAAGCCAAGAAAATAAGTGAGAATGCTAAAATTTGATTATGTGTGATGTTTTAGACTTGGCCAGAAAAAATTGCACCGAGATGGATAATCCGACTAGGTCGGATTAATTCAGCAGAGAGGATATCCTAGAATTTTTAATGGGAGTCGAATTATCCAAATGATCCTGAGCATGGGCCGGATCAATTTCAAAGAGAACATGTTTTGATGTTCAATAGAGTCTAATGATCTGAGAAACACAGAGTATGGATTGCATCAATTTTACAAAGAAGCGTTATTTTGGAACTTAATAGAACCGGAATTATTAGAGTCGGTTAGACTATGGGTCGGATCAATTTGATAGAAACTTGTCTAAGATGAAGTGGGTGTGAGTATCATCCAAATCAATTTCACAGAGAAGATGTTCTGAAGGCATTGTACTAGCTCGAGCTAGGGGGATCATCCTAGTGGGGGGTGGATTATGAGTCAGTTGATCCGAGTATGTGCAATGGCTATATTTTATTTTACCGTTGGGAGCATTTAAGTCAGGTAATCCTTGCATGATCTCAAGTTGAAGCAATACTCTTGTGAGAGTGCTCTAACGAAGAGTATGTGAGATCGTCGAACCTCCAAGACCTTAGTAAAAATTAGTTGCATTTCTTGTCTCTTTCACGTTTATACATTTACTCTATTTTTATTGTGTTTCATTTCCTAGCTCACTAAACATGTGTTGGGGTTGTAACTAAGTTGCAAAACTATACTAGATAGGGATGGGCAAATAAACCGAAAACCGAAAACCGAAACCGTTAAAATTGGAACCGAAGGCGAAAAAACCGAAACCGAATTATTCGGTTGTTGATTCGGTTAGCTGTATGGAATAACCGAACTTTTTCCGGTTAATTCGGTTTTAACCCTCGGTTAACCGAACTTTGATAAAGAGACCCACCAAATCAGAGATATATTGAAAGCTCCTCTCATTTGTTTCCCATCGCCATAGCCAGTCAGAGGCTCCTTCCTCAACGCCTGAAACCATAATTGTCAGTGTTTCGTATACCGGCAAGTAAATTTATAATCAAGAGGCCGTGTGTTCCCTCTCCTTGAATGGTTAGACTCAGGGAGCCCAAGATGTATACTGGTTCGGGCCGAATGTCCCTACTTTCAGTTCATGGTGGTTCTGTATTGCTCTGGGTGCAGCGGACTGCACTAGATTACAAGCGAGGGCTAAGGACTGGCCTTGTGCGCCTCGTCCGAGTGGGAGGAAGTAAAAATGGTTCGCTCTAAAAGCCCCCCTTCCCTGAGGGTCCTGCCCCCCCCCCCTTATATAGCCGGAGGGGGCAGGTTACACGGGAACTTGGAAAGAAAGGATGGGGTGTCCTACGCCTTGGAGTCTCCGGTCTTGGTCCCGTGATCGACAGTTCTGCTCATCCCATGCTCGGGTTGGTAGACACAATAACGGCGTTCCGTCGCAGGGCGCACCTACCTCTATGCGCTGCCGACATCGATGCCATTACTGCGGCTCGTGTCACCTTGGGAGGGAGCGCTCTCCACTCGCATGACGGGTGAAGGGATCGGCGTTGACTTTGGCGGCCTCGCCTCCTTGGGAAGGAGCCACCGCCCAAAGAAGGCCGTCGTGTCCATGGGCAAAGCGATCACTTTGAGGTCGACCAATGACGATCTTCGACCTGTGGCGAGGTAGCTGGTCGAGCTCGTTAGGCGCCCGACCGAGGCCAGTCGAGCTCGGGACGCCTGACCGAGGCCAGTCGGATTGCCCTCGCGTGACTCCAACGAGGCCTTCGCCGTAGTGGGCCTAAGACGCCCATTTGGTGTTCCTACTCTTTGGGGTATCCTCGTATGAGTATTCGTCAGAACTATCAGTTAACCGAATTGTCGATTACCGAAATTTTCAAACATAGTTCGGTTTCAATTTTAAAATAACCGAATTTCCAAATACACCGAAAACCGAAACCGAATTTTTCGGTTAAACCGAATGCCCAGGCCTAATACTAGAAACCCTAGTTACCAGTGCTAGACCAATGAAGATTAAACTTTTAATTTATCGTCTCCATATCTCAATCTTTGCCAATAATGCCATCCTGCTGCAAATACCTAGAGTATTGCTACTTGTGCAACCAAAAGTTGCATCCAGTATGGAGTACCATCATGCTGGACCAGATCAGACCAAAAACCAAGAATTAAATACGTGAAAAAAAGAATCAGAACTGCCCAATCAACCGAGTTCAAGAAAACCAAATCAAATCGCGCATTGTGATTCAGGCATTTGAAGAAATCGTGATATGAGTTTGCCTTGGTGCCCGAAGTGAACCACACAACCTCCCTTCGACCGCAACAAAGGGCAAAGGACTAGCGGAAGCGCTAGATTCCCTTCTCCGAGATGAATCCATCAAAGCTGGATGCGCCAACCATGGTGCGTATGAAGCAAGCACAAGAAGACCAGGGAGAGATGAAGTAGGGACAAGAACTTGAGGGAAATGCAATAGGGTGGGATTAAATGGTTCACTTGTTGTAAAATGTAGTCGTCCACTCGTGTTTGATTAATCAATACAGTGATGCAACCACAACGACAATAGAAGGGGCACACATAATATAGGAGGAAGAATTCTCTTGCTTTTATTAGATTGATTCTTGTATATGGGGATGCCCAATATATAAAGAAATAAGCAAGAGATGTATTCGGATTCGCCCACACATAAGAGATAGATTCTAACCGAAACAGTTACGGATATCTTATCTCAAAACACTCCCCCTTGGGCGAATACCACGTAATGCATATGTCTCATCAAAAACTCCACTAAAAAACCCAATGAAAGAAAGGAGATGGAGAAAAGAGTACATTGCACTTGCACTTTTGTGTTGCACTAGTTGCCTCATTAAAAACATTCATGTGAGAAAACTTTAGGAAAACTCACTAAGTGAAAAAGAGTGCAACTTATAATCTTATGGATTTATATTAGGATATTCAGGATCATAACAAGGGTTATGGTTTAAGGGTTTACTCCCCCTGAACTTTGCATATCTTTAAATCGTCTCATTCAAATGCTTTTAACACATCATTGAAATGTGGATTTAGGCTAGGACTTAGTGAATAAATCTGCAAGATTTTCACATGACTTAGTTTGTAAAATCTTTACCCCACCGTTCTTCTGGAGTTCGTGAGGATAGTAAAGCTTAAGAGCAATATGCTTTGTAATATTACTTTTTACATAACCCAATTGCCTTTGTGCAACACAAGCAGCATTATCTTCATAGATAATTGTGGGGATATCGATGGTGTTAAGGCCACATGACTTCTAGATATGGCTAATCGCACGTCATAGCCAAACACATTCATGTGAGGCTTCATAAAAAGTTATGATCTCTGAGTGGTTAGTAGATGTAGCTACTAGGGTCTGCTTATAAGACAGCCAAGAAATGGCTGTGTACCACTGTAGAGAATCACAAAACCAGTCTGTAATTTGGTATTGTGGGGATCGGACTGATAGCTAGCATTCGCATATTCCACCATAGTCAAGTCTTGATTTTTCTAAAAAACAATCTAAGATCTTGAATACCTTGGAGATATCTGAGTAAAATCTTGACACCAACCTAATGTCTTCTAGTTAAGCTGCACTGTGTCTTGTTAGCAAATTCACTACGAATGCAATATCAAGCCTTATGCAATTTACAAGGTACATAAGCGCTCCAATGGCACTTAGATATGGGACTTCGGGTCCTAAGACTTCCCCATTTTCTATCCGACTTTTACGTACCATCTACCCTTCGCCCCACCTTGGCACACTGCTCCTTGCCACTTGCCCCAATCTAAATGAATTTCACCCTAGTTGATTACCAAGCACCACTTGTTATCAACAATTTAACATCATTGCGTGACATCCCTAGACATAACAACTCAATCTCATCGTGTGACTACACCTGACACACCAATTTATAATTATATTCTATATTCCATTAGTCAAGATTAAACTTTGATGATTCAAATACATGTGATGACGTGGTATGTTGAGCATACTAACACAGTCTAACCAACCCATATTAATTTTAGTATTAACCAACTATAGTGAACTAATATAGGGTGACAATAGATCATGACATACAAATAACAAGGTAGGGTATAGATCGAGAGGTAGATTAACTAAGTCCCAATTTAATTGAAATAGTTGTATATATGAAATAATATGCACTAAGGTAAAAATAATATAGCGATTTTATAAACATGGGCTTAACATGATCAAAATACAACTTGCCTTAGGAAATTAAACTCCAAAAATTAATTAAAATTCACCATTAAATAGATCGCAATTTTAAAAATTTGAATCACCTCAATCAGAGCTTGTATGAGGGAGAACGGGCTCACGAAAGATTCAAAAATTGTTGATGACACGTGGTGCTTGGTAATCAATTGGGGTCCATAAGATGACTAAAGCAAGACTTTCACGTACCATCTGCCCTTCGGCCTATCTTGACACACTGCCTCTTGCCATTTGCCCAATCTAAATGAATTTCACCCTAGTTGATTACCAAGCACCACGTGTCATCAACAATTTAATATCATTGCGTGACATTCTTCGCCATAACAACTCAATCTCATTGTGTAACTACACTTGATACATCAATTTATAATTATATTCCATATTTCATTAGCCAAGATTAAACTTTGATGATTCGAATACATGTGATGACGTGGCATGGCTGAGCATACTAACACAGTCTAACCAACCCATATTAATTTTAGTATTAACCAACTATAGTGAACCAATATAGGGTAACAATAGATCATAGCATACAAATAACAAGGTAGGGTATAGATCAAGAGGTAGATTAATGGAATCCCAATTTAATTGAAATAGTTGTATATATGAAGTAATATGCACTAAGATAAAAATAATATAACGATTTTATAAATATAGGTTAAACACGATTAAAATACAACTTGCCTTAGGAAAGTCCTTATTCTTGCTCTGGACCTCGGCTTTGGTTCAACGAATCCTCCTTGGACGCTTCGCACAATTTGACGTTTGTGTGAAACGAAAGTGAAAACCAACTAAACACCAAAACAAAGAGCAAACAAACTCGAAAAATAAAATAAAATTCACCATTAAATAGATATCAATTTTTCAAATTTTAAAAATTTGAATCACCTCAATTGGAGCTTGTATGAGGGAGAATGGGCTCACGAAAGATTCAAAAATCATAAAAACCTGAAAATTAGGAAATACCAAATTAATCAAATTATTTTTAAATTGAAAAATACTATTTATTGCGCAATCGCTGATGTCAACACTGAATAAAATAAATCCAAAAATTCCCTAGCTGACACGTGGTGCCTGCGGTCTATAAACTGAGTCCATAGATCAGTACTAGCTCACGGTGAACGTGGTTCACATGGCACCTTTTGGCTGACAGGCGGGCCCGCACCAATGCTGACCAGGCCACACGCGTAAGCCAACCAAGCGACCACTTCAGCAATATGAAGGATATGGCACCGACGAAGCTGCTGACTAGACTCCACGCGTCACACCAAACCGTGCCACCTCACCTCGCTGGACACAGAAGCCTAGGGTCACCGGCAGTCTAGGAGGAGGGCATCTACAACAAGAGCTCGTCAGCACGAATCTGGTGATGCCCTTGGCTTCCTCCGTGGAGGCTTGAAACGGTGGTGGTGGCGATTAGAACGGTGGCGGCTTCGGTTCCCAAGGAAGGACGACGTTCCAGCGACGCTCCTCTCAAACCAACGCACGCACAAGTCATCTCATGGCACGGTGAAGCTGTTGATGCCAACGATGAGCTCTAGGATGCATTGACGGCGACGAATCAGCGATTTGAAGTTTTCAACAGGGCTTGACAAAAACCACTAAATCCAAGAGAACGACAGCGCGATGCTTGTAGAAAAGAAAGGGTTGTGGTAGCTTGAGCCCTTGCGCAGATGATGCTTCCCTTTTATTATGGCGAGAGACCACGGTTCATACGGATTGGAGAAGCTTCCACGGTGGCCACGGCGGCTTGACCAGGAGTTTCAGCTTGGAGAAGATGAATTTTCCACCGTCCACCTGGCGAGATTGACGATCCAGATCCACAGCGACGCGTTAAATCCAGGATGCATGAGGAAATCAACGACCACCGCTGACTCGGCTACGGAGGTATCCAGACTGTACACGTGTCCAAAATCCAACAGTCTCATAATCAATTGCGAACCCTCACTCATCTCAGCCGTCCAATCCAAGTCAAGGGCCTTGATTTTAGAGTTTACAAAATGGGGCTCAAGCAAGCGGGCCGGGCTACCGCAGGAAAAACAGGCTGGCCTACAGGGCTTTCAGATCTCTATTTACTTTTTTTTTTCCGAGATTGCCGATTTAAAATAATTCCGAAAATTAGATTAATTTGGTTGAGGCAAACAAGATATAAAAAAAATTACATAAAAATTTCCAAAAATATTTTGAGACAATTTTTAACTCAAATAAAAATATTTTTAATAAAACTTTATTTAAACTTTTGATAGATTTAAAATAATATCCAAAAGGGCGAATTCAAAAATAGAAAATAAATTTCAGAAAATTTTACAAATTTACAAAATTAATAAATAATAATATTAATATATTCACAGCCAAAACTTAGGATGTTGCACCCAACCCAATAGGATGGTAATCTGTCCGGTACTCCTGTCCAAATTTCTATGGACCTTAATTCGAGACCCGAATTTAGACCGGACCGACCAATCAATTCATGGTCCAAACTCGACCCATACCCGACCGATGGATACCGGACCAATCTGCACCCTACCCATTACTAGACGGAGGCGGTGTTTTGGAATTTGATAGCCTTTTTTTTCAATTTTTCGCCATACGAGCTACTAAGCGAGGCACTAATCGTGACTTTGGTTTTCCGCTGCGCGCTTTGTCATCGCTTTGGCCGCTTCGGCCGTTAAGGCGCTAAGCCGTTTCGGCGCTCCCATCTAGGTCGAGCAAGGCCTCCTTTTGTAACCCGCTTCCACCAACCCACCGCTTAGCCAGCGAGGTGGTACTAATGTTCGCTGCGGGTTTCGGCTTGATCGATCCGCTCGATCGACAAACAAAGCCTAATGCACATGGGCTAAGCCAGTGAGGAGGGCCACGCTTGTCCCGGCTGGTCCGGTACATGCCGGCCGGGCTTGGCCGCTTTGATCGCTTGAAATCGAGCCGTTGTCGCACACAAAGGAGCCGCCGAGCCTCAAAAGCACATGCATGGCCGGATTGTGTTTACACGTGAGATCAGAATGGGTCCGGTCCGGTACCCACGGTCCAAAATAAGACCCGGACCGGACCAACTGACCCGGACCAAATAATATACCAGTGGGTCCAAATTTGGACCCAGATCCGACCCATTGATCGGCACCATGGTACCCAGATCCACGGTATTTTTGCCATCCCTACAACCCAACTACTCATCAAGATCCTACGTGTACGTTTCTGTGATGAACCCAACTCAACTACTCATCAAGATGACAAGATCCTGTATGTAATCCATGGAAAGAGATCAAATACAATCCCTGTGTGACTGCAAATGCATGTGAACAGTTAGATAAAAATACTATTAAAAGTATTGTGCTGCTTTTGATGCCATAGCAAACACTATAGAAGCACTGTTCCTACATGATCTGTAATCCATATCCGTTTTCTTTCTTTACTAACACACGCCACACCACATCTCGCATGCCCCCAACCACATAGTGGATCGAACGGCTGACGAATCGACACGCCTTTAAAAATATCACGCTGGTGCCTGGTAGTCATGCGACGTGACAGATTCCTAGCAAACTACATATAATAGGTGGATGTTTTTTTTAGAATGGCTGCAGATGCTTTGAAAACGAGACATTGGAAATCACTAACATGGACTAAGCGGTAATCAGGATACAAAATTGTGAACGTTGACTTGGTTTGTATTCGCTAATTTTTGACCCTTTTCACTCTTAATTGTTTGGGAGGGTCTCTCTTCATTTTTCTCCCTAATTTTTGCCGGAATTGCTACATTTCGGACGTCTGAATTTTTCGGACGCATTGAAACATTTTTTTCTATGAGTGTAACATTTTTTACCAACGTGTGCAATATTTTTCTTTGACAAACAGTGAAATGTGGCACAGTAAACTGATGTTGCAAGCGTTGAAACAAAATGTTGCACACGTCAGAAATAAATGTTTCAAGCGTTAAAAAAAAATATTGCAAGAAACGTCCGATAAAATAAACAGTATCGAACGTCCGAGCGCTAGTTCTATCCAATTTTTGCACTACAAAAGTGTTCTGTAACTGCTGCCTATTTTCTGAAAAAAAAAATCCGAGTATCTACAAAGCTTTCCTCTCTCCTTCCGGACAAAAATGAGATCGGCATCAGCACCATGTCCCTTCACCAACGCAATCCCTATGCTTCCCCCTCGCAGCCTCCTCAGTCGCCGATGACCCCGCGCGCGCCGTCCCTCCGCCACCACCCGCCGCACCTCCTCCTGGCTGACGCGGTCGCCGCCTGGCACCCCTTCCACAAGAAGCCCTGCCTTTCCGACCGCTCCACAGCTCCCCCCTCCGCCCACCTCCTCGACACGGCCGCCGCGGAGGTCCCGACCCCTCCCCCCTCGGCGGGCGGCGGCGGATCCTTCCGGTGGCTGGGGCCCCGCAAGCGCCGGCGCCGCGGCGGGGGCTCGCGGTCGGTGTCCGGCCGCAGCAGCGACCGCCGGAGATCCGGGACGTGCTCCGATCTCCACGTCACGTGCGGCGCCGGTGGCGGCGGCGCCACTGACTCCAGCGGGGAGATGTGGGCGTCCGATGTTGGGGAGGTGCGGATGAGGGACGTCCCCATGGCGCCGGAGTTCGGTTCGGCACCCGTTGGTGGGGCTGGATCGGGGGCTGGTGGTACTGGCGCCGTGGCGGAGGCGGCCGTGGCCGAGTCCGGGTACGGGAGCGAGCCTGGCTACCGGGGCGACGTGGAGCTTGGGTACGGGGATGAGATCGACGAGGAGGAAGAGGACGGGAGGCAGCAGCTGTTCTTCTGGGGCGAGGAGATCGGAGGTGATGGGCGTCCTTGATTTCAGTTCTTGGGATAGGCTTTCATTTTCCTTTTCATAGCTCTTGAGTTATTGGTATTGCTGGCATAGCTACCATGTGCAGTTCTTTGAAAATGAATGTTTTTCTAGAATAGACCTAGTTTGTAAACTTTGTGGATTGATATTCTGTTATATGTGTTGGGACTTGGGACAGACCTTGGTTGGGATCAAATGACTAGAACTCGCTTAGCAAACCCTTTCTTTTGTTTAGATTTACGTATGGATTTTAGGAGGCACTCATTGGCAAATCGGTTAACTTCAGAAAGGATTTTTTGAACTCCGCTAGTATAATGATGTAAATTTCTAATTTAAGTTTGTTTGATTTGTGAATAAATGGAACTAGCAATGATTTCCATTTCGTCATTAGTGATCATCCTATCCACAGAAACCAGTGTTCACTAAGGTGCTAGTCGTTGGCAGACTCGCACCTAGCGCCTAATCACCAATTGGGCGGGCTAGGCGACCATGTAGGCAGGATAAATTGGCCTAGGCTGCTAGGTGGGAGGGTGGAGCCTAGCGCCTTGGCGCTGCCTAGGCGAGCTAGGCAGCTGCCTAGGGGAACAGTGGCAGAAACACATACAAAGTACTGACAGGTGGGAAAATTTCGGGCAAAACTCTAGGTGAAGTGTCGGTGTGGGGTTAGAACACCTGACCCCTCTCTTGGGAAACGAAGGGTGCACCACGTGGCCACCTGGGAAATTTGGTTGGTTGTGAGAATATGGAGATTGCTGTATAAATGTAGTATTATTTCATCATAAGAGCTTTATAAATATATTAAAATTTAACTTCCGGTTTTAATAACTACGCTGAATTTGACCTTAAAAGCGAATCGAACCTTGTCCACCATTGGCTATCAATCCGCTTGCCTATGGAGGCCACTGGATCAAGGAAATATTTCCCTGAGTATACAAAAAGTAGAGGTTTCCAAAATTGCTAGTGTGATGGATGAAATTTTGAAGACACCTTAGTCTAGTAAGGTCAGCCCAGTGCCAACAAAGTTACCAGTCGCTGGCCTACTATGCTACTTTGTAGAAAGGGTTGTAATTCCATAGTTGGATAGCACCATCTGGCATTAATATGCATGTGTTATTGATGTTACTATATTCAGATATCGTTAGGATTTTGACAACCATCCAGGCAATTTTGGAATTTTTCAGCTATGCCTGTAGCTGTAGGTAAGACTAGCTTCTGAGATTCTTTTTTATATTAAAAAACTGATTTACCAGTATGAGTCACTTGTTGTATGCGAACTACCTTAAATCCTTGCCCTATCTTGGACGAGCAATCAGTTTTATTTCCTGCAATAGATAACTGGTTGGAAATAATAATCTTTAGTGCTAAAAGGGCTGGTTGCACGATGATACTGTGATTTTGATCACAGATCGTATTGGTGTTTCTTGCAGATACATCTGCTGGAAATGCTGTTGGTGGCTTGGATGACGTTCATGTGTTGCAATTAATGCCACAAACTATGTGTTTGTTTCTATCGTCCTAATAGTTGTGCTAATTGCTGCTGTTCTTTTTTTTTTGCATTGCAGAGTGCATAGCAGACATGAATAAGATGGGTATTGTTGGTGACAATGATTTTGGGGAGCAGAAGAGCCATCACCGTTGCAGGCGTAAGAAGCATGATGTAAGGATGTTGGATCCCTTGAGATGAAAAGGTTAATATCGCTGGTAAAACATCTCCACATGTTGTGGCATTGTTTCCATACCAGCGACGGTTCTCCCTTGGAACCAAATTCCTTGTTTTTCTTTGTTGTAGCATGCGTTAATCGATCGGCCGAACTAATTACTGATGCATCGAGGTGTGTACTGTTGTTTCCGGACAGTCAGTATTCAGTAGTTTCTGTACCAGAAATTGTTGTGTAAAGCATGTTTCTGAAGAAAATTTTATGTACCTAGCAGCATCGCAAGTTGTGCTACCCTTGCTGTCGTGCCGTGACAACTGATTTTACTCCTTTTCTTTTCCGTTCCAACGGGCAATGGATATTCAATTAGAACTTCGTGCAATCATAATGCAATCCAACCAGCAATCTTCACAAAAAATTCCGAAAAAATAACAAAAAAAAGATGAACTTCATGGTTTTTACACTCCCACTATATATAAAATTCAAGTTTAAATTCATTCTCTGTCTAGACTCGAGAGTAACAAAAGAGAGAACTTTGACAAATTTGAAATGCTAACCATTGTTAGATTTTTCTCTTTTTTGTTACTCACAACGTAGAATGAATTGAAGGCACATGTGGAATATTTTCGTGACAATTGTTGTTTGATTACACTATTATCGCGTGTAACAACTTGATTGAATACAATATGATCCCTCCATTAGATTTCATACTGTTGAAACCCGTTTTAGTTTCAGTGCAATTGAACGCTTACGCAGGTTTATACACCTATTCTCAAAATTGGATACTTCTGCGGTTGCTTTATCTCCGTTGTCAAACTTGTTTGTAGCTGTTTTTATACTGGCTTGCCTTTACAATTTTTTTTTTTTTTGATATTTTGTTTTCTTCTTCTTGCCCAGAATTGCCGAGAGTTTGGATTTGTTTAGCATGCAGTATAGGACAGATTGACAGAATGATATTTGGACGGCTATGAAAGGTCATCGTTACACACGGATCGAAGTTGCTAAGCCGTTGTGGTGAGTAAAACGTCGATTGACTTTTTCCTGCATTTTAGGGAAGCAGGCCTGAAGATTCACTAACTAAAAGATGCAGTGAATGTATGGAAGCTTGTCACAAAATGGGTAAAGAACACAGGAAAACAGCAAGAAAGGAGAGCCATATGAAGATACAGTTAAATATATACTACTGTAACATAGTAGAAGTGCTACTACGAACCTGTTAGGAAAAAATGAGGTTGTTGCCATTGATCTTTCCGTAAGCAATGACCTAAGCATGCTAAAAGAGTACTAGCGTCGGCAGTAACATGCAAGCACAGTGCGAAAACTAACAAACATAGTATTAAGAACCGATTCCTGCTAGCAGTGGTCTCAGATTTGTGTTGTTTAGAATTATTTAGAGGCTAAATTAAATTATTTCTATAACTAGATATAGTTAGGAAATTTCATTTAGATTCCAAAAATATCTTTGTTTACTAAATTTGAAGTTGTATGCTAAAAGTTTTGCTAATTTGAAGTTAGCTATCCAGAATTTCAGCAGTTTGAAATTTAGGGTTGTTTTTGGGAAGGCTAGATAGATTATTTGAGAAGAAAGAACAATTAGAATTTAGCGAGTATTCGTTGGTAGCACACTTCTAATTAATTACTCTACTTGTGTGGGTTTTGGGTTAGAATTTGTAGCCTTTACTTTATTAGGATAACAAGGAGGGTTTTTGGTTTGTCGTGTGAAAGAATGAAAATTTGAGATAGGACGTAGATGTGATGTGCAATGTTGTGATTTGATTGGTTTTGAAATATATATGCAATTGCTATTTTCAGGTACAGTGACTTCAAGAGTGGCCTCATCCTCGCACCACTCCACTCCTCACTGGTAGAGGCAAGCGAATCATGCAGATTGAATGCTAAAAGAAATTGTAGCTTGCTTTGCTTTGTGATTTTGATTATGTTGATAATTATGAGTATGATTATGTTTAGGATTATGAGTATGGTTATGATGATGCAAATGTTGAGCATATGAATTTAAGATTATGCAAATGCTTATGTTTATGTTATGGTGATGAGAACATTGTATTAGAATGTAAATTAAAATTTAATTCATTTCATTTGCATTGGTGCATTCATAATGGAAAAGATGACCCGAGTGGGCCTCTATGTCTCACACATAGTGATACATAAAAGTCCTACTTCGGTAGGCCTCTCCACGGGCTGGATGGGAATGAGATGGTGCACATCGATGGGTGCGCACCTAGCAATACCGGTATTCGTTATGGAATGTGCATTATGAGCATGCATGTTGCATGCATGATTAAAGAGAGTTGAATGCTAAGTACTGATGTTTGCTCTTATGTACGATAGTCATATTTGTTACAAGTTGCCATGATCCGTTGTAATAAGTTAATTGAATTGTTTTGATACACTTTGTGGAGTTTCAAACTCACGCTTGTTTGTAATGTATTTTTTTTATTTTAGGTACCTCCAGTTTGGCATTTGGAAAATGGCTCTAGTACTTCTAGGATGAAGCTCAAGCTGCGATCAGGAGATTCCAAGCTGCCGTCGAGCTGCAATCGGGTAGCAAACTTCGAGTACTCAAAACCGATCAAGGCGGTGAATTCACTTCTAAGGAGTTCAGTGCATATTGCATGGAGTCGGAGTCTAGAGGCACTTAACGGCACCGTACTCTCTGCAACTGAACGGGGTTGTAACCAAACTGTCCTTGCTACGGCGAGGAGCTTGCTGAAAGTGAAGGGGATGCCTAGGGAGTTTTGGGGGGAAGCAGTCACTACGGCTGTATTTCTGCTCAACAGGTCCCCAACCAAGAGCGTCAACGGCAAAACTCTATATGAGGTGTGGCATGGACACAAGCCAAACTTGCACTACCTGCATAAGTTTGGGTGCGTTGCATATGTGAGAAATGTAAACCCCAACCTTCAAAAGCTAGAAGACAGGAGCACTCACATGGTGTTCATTGGCTATGAGGAAGGGTCTAAGGCGTATCGCATCTATGATCCTGTGGCCAAGAAAGTGCATGTCACGCGTGACATGATCTTCGATGAGTCGATGAAATGGGACTAGAGTGCACATGAAGCTGGAGGTATGGGTGTTACGCAAGGAAGCTTCACCGTCTAGTACATTACTCATGTTGATGCTGCAGTCTCGGATGAGGTGGAGCCATTAACTCCACAAGTGTTGGGTCACTCTCCAATTCCTGTGGAGAGGACGTCGGCTAGTGCACAAACTCTAGGGGTGCCATCGCCAGGAATGCCAGAGGTTGGGTTTGTGTCACCTCCTGCTGACTTCACTGAGATGCTTGATGTCGATGATGATCCTGAGGCGCCGCATCGCTTTAGGACGGTGGGCAATGTGCTAGCTACTACCAAGCCAAGCCAAGAAGCTCGCACTCCACCACCTTGGCATGCTCCTACAAGTGATGATGCCGAGCTGCTGCTAGTTTCAATAGGCAAAGAGCCCACATCTTTTGACAAAGCTGAACTGCATGAAGGTTGGCAGCGAGCAATGCTTGACGAGATGAGATCAATCTAGGAGAACCAAACCTGGAGTCTCATTGATCTTCTGCAAGGACATGAGGCAATCAGGCTAAAGTGGGTCTATCGCGTCAAGAAGGATGCTAAGGGACTTGTCGTCAAACACAAGGCACAACTAGTAGCAAAAAGCTATGTGCAGCAGCCCGAAGTGGACTTCGAGGAAGTGTTTGCACCCGTTGCATGAACTGATTTAGTTCGGCTGCTCATGCCATTTGCTGCACACAAGGGTTGGGTTCTTCATCACATGGATGTCAAGTCTGCGTTCCTCAACGACGAGCTTCAAGAGGATGTGTACATTGGTCAGCCACCTGGTTTTGTGATCGAGAGGCAAGAACACATGGTGTTAAGACTGAGTAAGGCTCTCTATGGGCTACACCAAACACCAAGAGCATGGTATGCCAAACTTGATAAGACTTTGGGTCTGCTTGGTTTCACAAGATGTGAAACTAAACACGTAGTGTATCCACGAGGAGTTGATGCATCAAGGTTGATAGTGGGAGTCTATATAAATGATCTCATCATCACCGGCAGTGAAGCACAAGAGATAGCCAGTTTCAAGGATGAAATGAAGACAACATTCAAGATGAGTAACTTGGGGTTACTTAGTTTCTATCTTGGCATAGAAGTAAGGCAATACGAGTCATGCATCACTCTCAACCAGAAAGCTTATGCAGCCAAGATTATTGAGAAGTGTGGTATGGAAGGGTGTAATCCCTATAACACACCAATGCAGTCACAGCTGGAGTTAAGGAAGGAGAGTTTGGCACAACAAACTGATGCTATAGCCTATAGAAGTATGGTTGGCAGTCTTAGATATCTTGTGCACACGCGTCCAGACATAGCCTACTCTGTTGGCTATGTGAGCTGCTTTATGGAGAAGCCAATAATGGAGCACCTTGCAGTAGTGAAAAGGATTGTTTGATACATAGCTAGAACATCAAGCTTTGACTGCTGCTACCGAAAGGGGTCGAATGAGTTGAAATTGGTTTGTTTCAGCGACAGCGACATGGCTGGAGATCCCGATGGTCGGAAAAGTACCATCGGAGCATTGGTTTTCCTTGGGTGAAACCTAATAAGCTGGCAGTCGTAGAAGCAGAAGGTGGTGGCACTGTCTAGATGCAAATTAGAGTACATCGCTGCAACCACAACGGCGTGTCAAGGTGTCTGGCTTGCTCGCTTGCTTGGTGAGATGGAGAGCAAGGCAACCGGGAGTATTGAGCTCAGGATTGATAACAAATCAGTGATCTCGCTCAGCAAAAATCTAGTCTTTCATGACCGAAGTAAGCACATTGACGTGAGGTATCATTTCCTTCGACAGTGTGTGGATCATGGGAGTGTGGAGGTGAATCATATCTGCACCCAAGAACAGCTTGCAGATATGTTGACAAAGGCGTTGCTGCGAGTTAAGTTTCTGGAGCTACGTGAGAAGATTGGGATGGTTGATGTCAATCAGGTGCACAAGGTTTAGGGGGTGTTTGTTGCATAAACTTGTGCATGTTGATTGTTTCTGGTTTTTTTGTTTCTTTCATTAGCAGGGAAATAATAGGCCTGATTGCCTTAATCGTTGCATGGGCATGCATGACCTGAGACATGCTGCATTCATGTCGGGTCAGTCAAGCTTGTGATCCATGTTTTGTGGCCTGCTTCAGCTGAGTCCAAACGTGGAGTCATAAGAATCGGTCAAGTTTGTTAGTAGTTAGTTGCTTTATATATGAGAAAGACATCTGAAAATGCTACTGGTTTTTTTTGCAGCACCAATACTTTCTCTCGTTCTCACTAGCGTAGTGTTCGTTCTTTGTTCCCTCGTGCTTTGATTCGATCCTTCAGCTAACACACTACATATGATTCATCACTTTGTACTGAGCATCTAAAATCAATTCTGGGAATCCTAAAATATATTGGTACTTTCGGAATAGATGAAGTACTTTCCTCTTAAGATTCCTTTAGTACCTTCTGATTAGGTATGCAGATCCATTCATGGATTCATGGAGCATCTTATCTTTGTTGGATCTTAGGCTTTATCTGACTTCATAATAGCTTCATCCCACTGAACCCATCGGCTTGATTCTCAGGCATTGGCTAGAGTTCTATGTTAAATGGATATTCTTTCACAGCTAGCCGAAGTTTCAATCTAGGGAATTCCTTAGGTAGTTCTACCAGATTCTTCTTGATCACCAAGTCTTGATAGCATTTTCACATGCCCATAGCATCTACTAGCACGTTGGTCGCCTGGGCAGTACTAAATTCTGCGCATCTTGTTGGACCCGAATTGAGATATGGCTGAGCAAAAAGATACCTCAAGCTATTGTGACCCATGTAGATGTTATGGCGATTACCACTAGAGTAAAGGTGCCTATCCTTCAGGCATGCACTATAGCACCTAAGTCACTCTATAGATAGAATAATTCTCTTTGTGTGGCTTTAGTTCTTACATGTATTGATACACATCCGCCTCCTTGACACAAACATCCATGAATGATGGTTTATGTGGGTCCTCAACTGATACTTTCCGGTTTGCTAGCGGTTTTTGACAACTATAGCTTCTTCACACTAGTATAACAAGCTAATCTTGAGGTTCTTGATGGTTAGGCTGGTGGAAAAGTTTCATTCATGTGCTTCCATTCATAATTACGACAACTCGGGTGCTTGCCTTGCTAGGAAATTTGGTCCAACATAACCTCTCGCTGACAATTCTTTGGTGTGCTTCTTTTATACAAACACATTGGTGGCATCTAACATGGCTTACTCAAGATGGGGGTTGGTTCTAGGTACCAAGTCAAGGATTAACTTGATATCCCAATCTTGTTGCATATGTTTTGTAAGTTGTCTGCAATGACCTTTGCATACTCTTATAAATGTGAGCACTATCCCAATAATATAGCCTTCAAACTGAGTACTGCGACATCTCCACTATGACAAAATGGTGGCTTATATTTCAACATCACATTGCACTATATTGATGAGAGTTTTGGCTCTATATCCATCATTACACACAAATCATTATAGGCAAACTATCTGATAAGGGTAATTACTCAGAGAACATCCAATCCCTTATTTGCCATTACGGATTTTGTTTCAAAACTTTGCATACTAGGATATCGTTGTTTCCTTGAACAAAGAGAATGTTACCTCAATAATATTTTTATAGATGGCGACATGGCATTGCGTGATGTAGCATCACCGTTCTAGACCTTCCTGGTAGTGTCATTGTTCAAATGGCTCTTCTTCAGCTACTTCTGTGGGCAAGGTGCTCCTATTGATTTACCACATGCTCTTGGTGTTATGATTTTTGACTGAATTGACTTCCGGGATAACTGTGTAATGAGCTTCCTCCTGACAATTATAGCATTAACCCTGTATTCTCATACTACAGCCACATGTGTTGTAGCGGTGTTGTTGTCTTTGCTGGAGGTTTTTACTTGTCTTTTAGGTCATCTCTTGACCCAATGTACTTGCTCGCCACCAAGGAAGCAAATTCTTGGTGACATCGACTTGCTGTTTTCGTGAGGTAACTCGTTGTTTTTGTATTGTAGAGATCAGCACCAGATACATAAGGCACTGTGTCGAGTAATGTCCTTGGTTTTCACTAAGGAACATGTAGTATTGCCCATCAGATATTCTCCAAGGGGATGGTTTTTTTCGTAGTTGGAACAATTGATTTTGTGCTCATCCATGGTATGTCCTATCTTTCCACAACAGATACATAAACAATTTTCTAATTTGTTTCGTGGACAACACTTCAAAGAATAACATCTAAATCTACTATTGGATACAAAGGTAGGATGCTTTTCTGGATTTGTCATTATCACAACTTTTTTGAGTTTGATGGGAAGGGAACGGGGAATGAAAGGGGTATGAAGGGGATGGCACCAAGTTTGCAATGAGATAGCCTTTGAGGCGGAAGGAAGGGGGGGGGGAAGGAAGAAGGTGCTGTCACTTGTCACTACGGGAGGGCGTATGTCTTACTAAAGATTTGGTGAGGACGCTTTTAATTTAGTAATTCCCATTTTTATTTATCTTCTCAATTATAGATCTGGTTAATGGCACATTTGACTTGTTGCACTTGCACTTGAGGTGATTTGTCTCGAAAAATACTTTTATAATATTATAATTTTGTTGGATTTAAAATTACGTTTAGGTCCTCAAACCGGTTATTTTGCAAAAAAAGGACTCCGTAGTCTTCATATTCGTGGACAGGTCCTCCGCTGGGTAATTTTGAAAAAAACAAAAATTCCATTCAGGTCCTTCTAGCGGTGATTTTGCAAAAAGGACCCTATGGTTTCGTCTATTCGAGGATAGGTCCTCCAATGGTTGTTTTTCCAAATAAAAAAAGGCCTGTGGTAACGCTAATTCATTGTCGGCTCCTAACCAGTCTATTTTTTTACGAAACCATCTAAAAAAGGAAATTACGTTACGATCCTCCTTTTCTTTTTTCAAAAAGAACCAACGAACTAAATTTCCCACCGAGCGGCGTAGCACGAGATCCTATCTAGTATGTATTTATAACCAGAGAGAGTAGCACCATCCAGATAGCGTGAATGCTGTTGAAATCCATTTGAACTTGTTTTGTAACTTAGCTCGTCTGAGAACAAACAAGACTATCATTCAATATATGGGTGTTCGTTTTGCCTTTAAGGTTTTGGCAAGACGAAGAGGACAGAAGACATTGACACACGTTCTGTTTGGAACGAGAGAATTTGTTTGGAATCTCGTGGGAATTGATTTGTTGTTTCTGAAATTACCGCAAATTCATACATTTCGAATGGGCCATCTTTGATTCAGAGGTGAAGCCGACTCATCTTGGCCCTAGACCTTGGGTCCCTCTAGCCAGTTGGGATAGCCATATGCTCTTTCTTTCTTTCTTTTTTTAACTTACGGTTGGCAGGGCTACTAAAAAAAAAACTCGAGCCTCGCGAGCTCGGCTCGAACTTAATTCTGAGCTTGCGAGCTTCAACAAGTTGAGCTTGAATAGCTCACGAGCCTCAGTAAATTTAAGGATCACTAGTTAAATATTAATATATATTAACTCTTATCTAGTTTACTCGAGTTGAGCTCAACCTCAAGCTTATCTCGACCTTTTCTTATTATTAAAAATTAGTGTATATTGAATTATTGATTGTTACTGAGCTTATTTAAACCGAGTTTAAGCCTACTTAAGATTGGATCAAACTAAGCTCGAGCCCAAACCTTAAGGCCCCGTTTGGCAACTTGGAACCGGACTGCTTTCTCCTAGAATCAAATAAATCCAACCAAACGGAATAGGACTCTAACATTTCAAAGCTTAATCGCTTCGATTTTTACACACCGTGGTCGAATCGGCTAGCAATCCGTTCCTCCGGATTCGATTCTACTCAAACGCTTTACCAAGAATCCGAACTGCTTCGCTTTCTACTAGAATCTGGAATCGTACCAAACGGGGCCTAAATTCAGATTCCCAACTCAAATTTGCTCTAGAGTGATTCTGGCCACTAAAAACACGGGCCATGGGCCGCTAATGACTTAAAATTCGCATGTTGGTGAGCATCATATCATGGGCCCCAGGTATACATACGAGCCAGGAAAGTACGAGCAAAGCTGACCATGCATCGTCCCTCGTCATGCAGGGTCATGGCACGCACAGCTATGAACTGCACTGCACAATCACGGACGACTTCGATCAATCACTGCATTTGAGTACAATTTTGTGTGCCGAACCTGTCCAAGTCCTCGTTCCTCTCCTTATTCCATGTAGATAGTGGGTTGCTGCAAAATGTACTTTCTTCTTTTGAGAAAACTTGACACCTCACTGCATTTGAGTACAATGGAAATGGACGGGGCACAAACTTCAGCTTCCGATTATTCCCAAACTCGAGCAAACTGTGGCTTGTACAAGCAGCTAGAAAATATTCAAAACACTAATGTCACGTTTGGAATGCAGCAATTGAACAACAAGATACTGGGGCGTAAAAGTTTAGTGAAATTCATTCATACCTTCCAAGTAAGTTCGATCCAAGCGACGGAATGTACTGTACTGCGCCTCATCATCTCTTTTCTGGTCCAGATGCTGAAAGTGCCTGTTCCGTGTACATGGAACTGTGCCAACCTGATGTGATGGATGGAACCATTTTTTTCTTCTTCTTCTGCGGAATCGACGTAGTTTGGCAGATTTAGGCTTGGTTCATCTTCTTCCAAGGAGAAGGAACTCAATTTAGGTGGCCATTCTTGGCGTAATTTTGAGTTCTTGACTGATGTGAACGTGAGACCGAACAAGTTCAGGCAGGGGGATGGTGCCGTTTGTAAGGTCGGTCACGGGGGCGCGAAAAATGAATCGAGGCGTACAGGTGCTGCAAGTCCACGTGAAGTGGCAAGGACATATATAGTGGACATTCCAAGATTTCGACTAGTTGTAGTTGATTTCCTACTTGATAGAAACGAAGCTTTGGTTTGACCCAAAGGTTGCGGGAGAAAACAAATTGTAAAACGGCACTACCTTCTTCAGTCACTTTGTTTTTTTTCCCCATATTTCCCTTTTTCCTTAGCCACAGGGAATTTGATCTCTAGCAGCTGTGGATCATATTTATCTTAGAATTTCGAAGAAAGAGTTCGTAGATGTAGTTGATTGCATGTATCCTAAAGCTACCTAATTTTTTTTTTCGTACCGAAAGGAGTACGCGACATCAGCAACAACGATCACGACTCACGAGAGCTGTTTCACCGGTTCCCATTTCGTACCTGTTAGTCAGATCGAGAAAAAAAGAAAGCCCCCCTTGTCCTCTTTTGATGGTGATCTTACACCGGCGATGGACCGGTGAGGCCGTCGGAATTACTTTCTACCATAGTTACCCACTAGAAAACTTTTCGCGACGTAACACGTCGCGCGTGCCGTTTTTTCGTAATTTTTTTTTCAGTGGATTTTTTTTTTAAATCGTCGAAAAAATGAGCGAAACGGCTAAAAGAACACAAACGAAATAACGTTTTTTTCGCATCTATCTAGGATTCGCTCATGAAGGATCCGCGACCGTGTTAAATCGAAAAGGTCCTTTTCATAAAAAATAGCCAGATTGATCGAAACGTCACCACGTTTTTTTTTCCGGTATCTATTTAGGGTCCTCTCACGAAAGATTCGCGATTTTCTGAACCAGATCCGTGATTGTGCTAAATCGAAAAGGCTCTTTTCGCAAAAAATAGCCAGAATGATCCAAATGGCACTACATTTTTTTGGTATCTATTTAGGATCCTCTCACGAAAGATTTGCGTTTTTTAAGGTTCTCTTCGTTAAAAAACACGAAAAAGATTAATACGTAATTACGGATTTTTTAAGGACTTAAACGCAAAAAATTTTTGAGCCGAGCCGCAAATCATCCTGAGGACGTGAATCTTTCAAGAAATAGGAAAAGTAGTATACCGATCGCTGTAATCTATTTCAACATCTAAATCAATACAAAGAATATATATATATATATATATATATATATATATATATATATATATATATATATATATATATATATATATACCAGTCTCAAAATCGATCATACCGGTCTGATGCAGGTTATATCGACTTCAATACCGATCATATCAAGAGAATTGAAAATATGGTATATTGAACTATATGTTATATTCGATATGATTACTATGTATTTAGAGAAATATTATAAGTGAGTTTTGATGTATATGTAAGTAAACATATGTATACTCATAAATATGTATTATTATACTAAATCCGAAACGGTACGTCAATATAGAGTAGGTTCAAAACCTATCATTCCAAGAGTCAAACCTATATAGCTTGGTGGTACGGTATTAGCAAGTTTGCTTCCTCCCTAAAACCCGTCAAGTCGACCATGCACGCGATGCTCTCCTCTTTGCATCGTATATAACAGGGAGTTTGGTTTTTTTTCTCTTTTGTTCCTTGACCCTATTTTCTTGCAACCCTAGCTCTCATCCAAATGAATTTGCAAATATAGATCCTTTCTCGATCGAGAAAAACGACCCAGAGACGATATGTATGAATATGCAACATGCCACCTACCACAACATAGAATAGTATTAGATTCAGTTGCTATGGGTAAGGAGTACAGTAGATGTCTATCGTGTTATAAAAAAAGAAGAGTGATAGGTAGTTGCTGCAGTTAAGAAAATACTAGATTTAGAACATGTTTGTGGGGGGCTTCAAACTAGCTTCAGCTTCTGAAAAGCCAGCAAGCTTTTTGAAATACCTCAGCTTTTAAACAGTTTTTGATATAAGCGAAAATCATATATAACTAACAAAAGTCAAAAATTAAAAACTGAGCTGGATTTGTTTTTACAGCTTATTATTGACGAAAATTAATTATTTACCAAACAATTTCTTGTAAAAAGCTACAACCATTTTTTAACTAAGAAAAAAAACAACTTTTCATGAAGTTACAGTTCTCCAAATTAGCCTCCCTTATATTTTTAGGGAGTGTATAGGTATCATCCGGATGTTTTTGTCTTAACTAACATCCAAATTCATCGGACCGTTGGATCTAACATCCAAATTCACTGAGCCGTTGGATCAAATCATATGATCGGAAGTGGGCCGTTGGATCTAACATCCAAATTCACCGGGCCGTTGGATCAAATCATAGGATCGGATGTAATCGATACTCCCGAATCTCAACAATGATCCAATAGTTCTAGATTTGGATGATTTCAAAAAAAAAAAATATTCGGTTGATGTTTATCAAATCCCATAATTTTATTGGCATAGAACCAAACTTAAAAAAAAAAAAAGAAAAAAAAGAAAATTGAGCCGACACCCGAAATTTTTTTGCTTCTATAAGATGACCTCACGCGCGTCCCCGCAGGAAGCAATAATCCCCGGCGTCTCGTTGCCGAGCTGCCTGAGTCCAACCCTCTGAAATCTTCCGTATTTACGTACGGGTCCCAGGAGTATCTAAGGTCCGGAGTGAATTTTACGTCGAGGCCTTTCGCCGGAGATGGCGTCGGAGCTGACGTACCGCGGCGGGACGGCCCCCGGCTCCGCCTCCGACGGAGGGGAGTACTCCCCGAAGCCCTCCAAGCCGCTCTCCTGGCTCCCGCGCGCCGCCCGCTACGCCGCAGCGGAGCAACGCCCCCTCTTCGCCCTCGTCGGCATGCTCTTCGCCGCGGCCCTCTTCTCCTTCTCCTCACCCTCAGGATCCTCTACCCACCCGGCAGCCGCTGCCACCTCCATCCACCTTGCCGCCGCCGGGCTCCCGTCGTCGCTGCACGAGTCCGCCGGCGGCAAGGTGCCCCTGGGGCTCAGGCGGCGCGGGTTGCGGGTCCTCGTGACGGGCGGTGCCGGGTTCGTGGGGAGCCACCTGGTGGACCGTCTGGTGGAGCGCGGCGACAGCGTGATCGTGGTGGACAACTTCTTCACGGGGCGCAAGGACAACGTGGCGCAACACCTCGGAAACCCCAGGTTCGAGGTGATCCGGCACGACGTCGTCGAACCCATACTGCTTGAGGTCGACCAGATCTACCACCTCGCCTGCCCCGCCAGCCCCGTGCACTACAAGTACAACCCAATCAAGACCATCATATCCTCACTGAGTAACTTCGTCTAAATGCTTGTTGTTAGCCTTTTCTTGGATGGTTAATGGTTTGGTACCATTTATCGTTCAATTGCTTAATTTGGTTATCCTTTTGGGGGCAATTTTGTTGGTTCTGGGTGAATTTTGTGGATATGGTTGGTTTTTGGACGGAGAGATCACGCTTTTGATGATTTCGGTATTGATGGGATGATGATGATACAGTAGATATGGATAAGAGTGCCCCTCAATTACCGGCAAATTCGTGTTTTGATTCAAAAATGTTTGCTTCTTGTTGTTCTAACTTGTAATAGGTGTAAAGATCAGAGTTGCGTTTGGCTTAATTCAGCTGTAGAATTTTCTCAACTTTGACATAAGTTTGGACTTTTGAGTGGTCGAAACTAGGTCAAGATTGTGTCCTTTTCTTTCTAATTGATCCTGCGTACTTCTTAATATCATTTCCATGTGTCTTCCTAACTACCAATCAGAGTCTCGAGAGTCAAAATGTCAAACAAGAAAGTTTTTTCTTTTGTTAAAACCAGCTATATCTTTTTACAAATGGTTACTATGATCCTTAACCTTTGAGATGACACAAGACCAATGTGGTTGGGACACTGAACATGCTTGGATTAGCCAAGAGGATTGGGGCAAGGTTCCTCCTCACCAGCACCAGCGAGGTCTATGGTGATCCACTCCAGCACCCTCAAGTGGAGACTTACTGGGGCAATGTCAATCCCATTGGTAACAATTTTTTTGTCCTAATAATTTGCTTCACGAATTCCTTAATGCAACAGCATCAACAAACAGATGGATTGAACTTAACTTGCATGTTATTTCATGCCTGTTTGTGGTAGTCTGTGCAGAGTTGATTGTGGGGAATAGAAGAAAAAAATAAAAGAAGATACAGATTTTCGGTATTAATTTCTGGTAATTGCATTGTGGAGACATGATAGAGAAGAAACCATAAAATTTATGTTTCTTTATTCTAAAAAGATGTTTCTTTTTCTCAAGCACCATATGACAAAATAAGCTATTAGACAGTGCTGTGATTGGCATATTGGCCATGCAGCTACTGCTTACATGGACTGCTGAGAAAAGGGATGTTAGCTGGAATTTAAAAATTGAAACGCTGGGAATTAGCTCCCAGAGGTAGAATTAGCTTACATGAACTTTGGTTGGTAGAATTAGCTCCAAGAGGGATGGCCACTTGTTGGATCCCTCCCTAATTAAGGATGACTAGGATAAAACCACACCAGGTCAGTGTAGTTTAACCAAACTGGTGACAACCTATGGAGCATAGGAGAAGTATCCAAATAATCCAACAAAAGTGAAGAAATGAAATTTCTGTCGAAATTGATAGCAATGGCTTACCCTTTTCTCAAAGTAGTTCTTTTCATGCTTTGTCACATATTATTAGATTTCATGTATACAAAGTTTTGCTTGTTATACAAGAGATTTTCTAATCCAAGTACTTCGTTTGAATAATAGGTGTCAGAAGCTGCTATGATGAGGGCAAGCGCACGGCTGAAACATTGACCATGGATTACCACCGTGGTGCCAACCTTGAGGTTAATGCCATTTAGATTATTTGTTGTTAATATCATTAGGGTTAGTATTTTTTTGCTAAAATATGTTAATTTGTGGTAATTTATGTTGCACACAGGTGAGGATTGCTCGAATTTTTAACACATATGGCCCTCGCATGTGCATTGATGATGGCCGTGTCGTCAGCAACTTTGTTGCTCAGGTAGCCACCATTTGCTGCCTCCTCTGTTGGCACTGGAATTGAAGGACTGTTCAATTGTTCAGTTGATACTAAAATGTTCGTTGTGCAATTATGGTTTCAGGCATTGAGGAAGGAGCCTCTGACTGTCTATGGCGATGGCAAACAGACTAGGAGCTTTCAATATGTCTCCGATTTGGTGCGTTTCTTTATAACACAATAAAACATGTACATTCCCCATGCCTGATTTGGTGCGTTTCTTTATAACACAATAAAACATGTACATTCCCCATGCCCTGATATCTACACTCTGTCTCATATTAATAGCTTACCTTATTTGCATAGACTTTTTCGCCAAGGAAAACGTTATTTGTATTTTGTTGTCTTATACATGGAAATAGCATCCTTGAAATGATTAGCTGTATATCCTTTGCATGCTGCACTGAGATGGAGTACTATACTGAGTATAAATTTATAATCCACTGAAGATCAGAATGTTATTGATTTCTTGCAAAGACATCTAGGTATCCAGCAACCGTGATTGATGACAAGGATCTGTGATGATCGGTTCTACCATCTAATTGTGCTGATACTGTAAGTATCATACTGCTACGCCTGAGACTGATGTGATGCTTCTCACAGGTCGAAGGGTTGATGAGGCTGATGGAAGGCGAGCATATAGGACCATTCAACCTCGGTAATCCAGGCGAGTTCACCATGCTGGAGCTAGCAAAGGTGGTCCAGGACACCATTGACCCAAATGCGCGCATTGAGTTCCGTCCAAACACCGCGGACGATCCGCACAAGCGCAAACCTGACATTACCCGTGCAAAAGAGCTCCTGGGCTGGGAGCCCAAGGTTCCCCTGCGTGAGGGCCTTCCTCTGATGGTCACAGACTTCCGCAAACGTATCTTTGGCGACCAGGAAGAATCCACTGCTGCAGCTGGTGGCATGCCTTGACTTCAACATGGAAACGCCAAACATTTTAGTTAAATTTTATGATTGATTATGTACAAGAAGTAAAAATGGGTTGAACAGAGCTCAAGATTTGGAGAATTTAGGTGGTCTGCTCTGTCTGTTTTATACTGTAGTTACACGACTCATGGCTGCACACATAGTTCGTTGGGAAATATGGGAATGTTACTAAAAATCTTGGCACTGCTGTATGTTATTTTACCCCTTTCTCTCTCTCCCCCCTTACGAGAAAACATATTTTATTGTGGCACTTTTAGCAGAAAATCTTGGTTGGAAATGCAATATTGAGATGATAGTGTTATAAGCTATATGTTCCAGCATGATCATTTCGCTTGCTTACATGAAGCAAATATATATTTGTTTCGAACTTCAATGGAACAAGAGATTTATTTATTGAGCAAATCTTCACTGCAATGGAGGGAAGGGAATGATTTATCATACATCAGCTGACATATGTCTTAATTACCTCTATAATACACACACATCACCACTTATTCGCTATTGTTCTAGGTGCACGTCTGATCAGGGCTGGTACTTCTATCTTTGGAAAAATATCCTGTGCAATCAGACAGGCTGGTGAAACCACGGTGTAATTCAACTAGAAAAAGTTTCAAAAAATTCTGAAAAAAATCATGGATGTACATCTCAGCTTACCCCATCTACATGTAAAATTTCATTATCAAATTCGTCCTGTGCTAAGAGTAATAAAAAAGACAAACTTGATCATAAACAGTAATAGTTACTATTCATGATCAACTTTGTCTTTTTTTAACTTCTAGCACAGGACGAATTTGATCATGAAATTTTATATGTAGATGGGGTAAGCTGAGATGTACATCCATGATTTTTTTCAAAATTTTTTTAAATTTTTTCTAGTTGGATTGCACTGTGATTTCACTAACTCTCTGGTTGCACAGGATATGTTCCCTCTATCTTTACATTAGATGCTACATTTCTCCGTGGTGATGTGTCCAGCCGGTGAAGCCGCAGAGGACGCCCCCGCGACGCTGAGGGCGCCCGTGTACAGGAGTTGCACCGTTGTTGGCGCTCTTCTCGTCGATGATGAACTTGTCAGGCGCTGCCATCATCTTCATCACTCATCAGGCGGTCCTCCAGCGTCCAGCTGCGGCTCCGCTCGTTGAGCCAGGCGACAGTGTCGGAGAAGATGGCCTCCACTGGCCTCCACGTTCTCGTCGGGCTCACCGGCGGTGAGGCCGTGCCACATCCCCGGGTAGAGCTTGATGGTCATGCCGGTGCTGGCGGCGCGCTCGTGCAGAGCGCGGCTGTCCTCCGGGTCGGTCACCGTGTCGGCCTAGCCGTGCAGAACGAAGAACGGAAGCTTCACCTGTGGAAACATATTCAGAAAAGCAGCAGGGTTCAGAACCAACGTTCAGCCATTTTTTTGACATAGAATTGAAACCACATCATTACAAAGTGATGCAAGACTCTGACGATCTGAAGTCGAGAGAGTACCTGCGATAAGCTGTCCTCTACGTACATGCTGGTCCTGAGCAGCTCCAGTGCAGTCTTCAGCCGCGGCTTGTCCTGGTAGATCAGCTTGTTTTTCCTGATCTGTTCGCCGTCGTGGAGTGGAACAACCCATTGAAGAAGACCTCAAAATATTAATGTTCGATTACACCAATGGGCGATGGCAGCAGATATGGTATGAAAATAAAAGATGATGCATTTTGACCTGCCTTACCATAATGAACACTGAAAGTGTGGACACATGATGCCCGAACTGCGAACAATATGCCCAGAGCAGTACTGCATACACTGTTTCAGACAGTCCGGATGCTGAAAATACAGGATGCTCTGTAGACTAACTTTTTACAGCTTAGCCAACACTACTATACCAGTAACAGTGAAAAAATAGTTTTCAATCGTTTATCATAACGGCATTACGTTTTAGTAGTACTACAGTAAGGGCAAAAATTACACTGGATGTTCATTGCTAAAACAAATCCATGTCTTTTTAACCCAACTGTTTTATGAACACCGAAAGATGCAGGCTGCCTGTGATAATTAACATATAGTGATAATTCACCGACCTTTTTGCGCTTGGCGGGGTCCTTGAAGGCGGCGTCGATGACATCTTTGGTCGGGACGATCTTCCGCTTGGGGATGACGTCCTCCACCTGCGTCAGGAGGGTGATCACCAGCGGGTGCGGCTTCACCTCCTCCGACATCTGAATATTGCACCCAAAAAGATTCAGAATTTTGACAGTGTACCAGTGTAGCTTCGTCTCGTTTGTACGATCGTGTTGTGCGTACCTTGCACATCGGCGCGACGAGGACGGCGCCGTCCCAGAACGTTGGGTCCTTCTTGTGCAGCAGGAGCGCCACGGCGCCGCCTATGGACTCACCGTAGAGGCAGCTGTAGGATCGATATATACTAATATAGCAATCAGAGGGGGAGAATGATTGCGTAGAAGTTAAAATCAAATTTTTAATAATTTTTGAAACACCCCAATTCGGACTCAAATTGGCTGATTCGGATTCGACAAAACGGAGTAAAATGTGATCACTAAAACAGTAATTCCTGACGATCCCACCGTTGGATTGATGTGAAATTTTAATTGTAGAAACTAGATTTAATTTCGAAACAAACCCAATAAGAATCAGCTCGATCGGATCTACAAATCTAGAGTATAATTTTCACAAGATAACTATATCAATAATAACGAAAACTAATCAAACCCTAGTTACAAGATAAATCAAAATCTACAAGGAATTAACCAATCAAACCTTTCAGATCAATTACTTAATGCCCTAGAAAGGTTTTGAATGGATCAAATCAAAATTATCATGATGAAACAATAAATCAATCTAAAAATAAAACTGGCATGTAAACGAAAAACGAAAACGAAGAACGAGATTACCAACAAATTGACTTGCAAATCGTGATTTTTATTACCAATATGTGTTTACAAGATGCATTCAAAACATCCTCAAAATAATCTCCAGTCACCTGCCGCTGCTCGAAAAGAACAACCAGCGCTTCAAGTCGAGTTTTTTTAAATAATATATTTTTTTTAAAATAATTACGACATTAATACGTGGACTAAAAAATTGTAAGAATAATATACCGTCGCCAAACGGTTTGGCGAATTAGCTATTTTCACCAAACGGTTCGACGAAAATTCTATGATCACATTAGAGTCTTTGTTTTTATGATATTTAAAAATATCTATGGTTGATTAAATCTTGAAAATAGGTGGAGATTATAGCTCTCTTAATAAACTTCACATAGAGTCTAAGATCACCTAAATCAGAGTTCGAAGTAAAAAGTTATGAGCGTTTTATTATTGTAGCCAAATAGTATGGCGAAAATAGGTATTTTTGCCATACCATTTGGCGAAAATAGGCTGCTCACTGTTATTTCGGTTCAAATCGCGCTCTAATCACGGATTAACGTATAATCGTCCAATGAATCGGCGAAAATAGTATGTTTGCCAAACCGTTTGGCTACGATGTATTATTCTTGTAATTTTTTAAATCCACGTATTAATATCGCAATTATTTTTTTAAAAATATTATTTTAAAAAAGAATTCGCTTCTAGTCGCAGGAGCTCTCGCCCCGGATCTGCGGCCGCCAGGAACTCCTTTTTGTTTTCACCGAGCCGCCCGCCAGGACGTCTTCTATTTTCTTGCAATTAGCAAGTCGACAGAACTTTTCCAAGCAAGGGACATGCATGCATGCAGCCTTCTTGCACAGCGCCTGCTTCTTTTTCTAGTCGCGCATGCAAGCTAAGGATGACGCCACTTCTAGTAGCCAGGATGAACTCCAAGTCGCCGGCCTTCAGCCGGGGGAATAAAAAACGCCAGACAAGAAAGCCCTCGTCGTCGCAATACTACCCTCGAGTCGGCTGGCTGAAGAAATTAATTTTTTATTTTTTTTACCTAGTCTGGTTATAGTACTCTAAATAAAAGAGTACAATATCTAATATTCAGCTCACTATAAATAGAAAACACCCCCCTTATTTATAATGAGCAATCCTAAAAAATTTGTATACAACTTCATTTGGTCCAACATGGCCTAATACAACTCTTCACGCGTATAGCCCACATACCATACTCCGTGACTAACCAGCCTCCATGTATACCGTTCTTTAGTTCAAACGTCCCATATGACATCCTTGACCATCAAGATCTCGATTTCTCCTTGAACCTAGTCCCGAACCTCAGTCCATGAACTAGTTCCAGTTCCGTTATCGACCACGTTCGCCCTCAAGCAACACCTGCACATGAACAAACACGAAAATTGTATACGAGCACAAATCTACGACTTAACTTATGATCAGTCCATGCAACCACTCACACGAGCGCATTGCATCAAGCAAAACCATTACCATGCTATCACAAGCATATCAAATAATCATCTGAAATAGTACAAACACAAGCACCACACATGCCATGATCACAACCACTTTGCAATGCTAATTTCATCATTAAACCAATTTTTCAGCATATGATTTCACAATCTCCCATTTGATGAAAATATTGGCAACACCATTTAGAACTAAACATTGGCATTTTATTTACGAATTCGCAAGCAAAATTTTTAAGAAATTTTAATACCAAAAAGTAAAATAAAAAAATCTCCCTCTAAAAAGAAGAAAAATATGTGTGTGAATATGCAATATGTCCAAAAATTCTCCCCCTTAGACAATGGATTCATCGAGAACACAAAAGAGAGAACAAAATCTTTTTTGTTTGTTTTTAGTTTGTCTTTTTATGTACTAAGCATTATAAGTCATTCACAAATATACCAATTTCATCACCAAGTCATGCTATCAAAAATACTTGCACCCTCAAATCTATACATAGACAATGTAGAGTAAGTATAACTAGAAATCAAGTACTATTAATAATTTTTTGTATGGCATAATCTCCCGTTCTCAACAATCTCAAAACCTGAAAACATTGAATTTTTGTGCACTTTATTTATGCTTGAAAAACTGATTCATTAATTAATTACAATAGAATGTAAAAATTTCAAAGAATTAAATGTACCATCAGCCTTACTTTTCAACCATGCCAAGCCTCATTTTATAAGCTTAAGGTTTCATGATTTTGGTCATACACAACCTCTTTCAAGTTCATATCAAAGTGCAATGATAAGCAGTCTCATAAAAAAGAAGTGCGATAGTACATAATCTTGATCTTGCATTTGTCAACAATCACTTTTTGAGATTTAGCACTTAACTTTGATAAATTTCATATTTACCACTTTTTGGGCAGGATCAAGATAGCCAAGAAAGTTCAACCATGACAAGATTTAATTCAAGTTTTCATTCCATTTAAATAATCATATCGTAAGCTACACCATATATGCATAAACATGAAGTTGCAAAGACCTTGTAGCATAAATATGGCCTTCAAATGACATATGTGTATCAAATACAATGCTCATTACTTTTTCATTATTTCTCTATTTTTTTGTTTTTCATTTAAGAAACACACAAAATAAAAAGTATGTTATAAAATATTACAAAGTCTCAAAAACTCCCCATAAAAAACAACCAATGAAATCAAAAGAGAGGTTATGATATACATGTGTTTGAGTTATCATGGTATGTTCAATTAAGCATAAGCATAAATCATGATAAATAAATACTAAGCATGAAAAGGCATGATATAAGATATAACATTATTGAACATGCCAGGGGATACATATGAATATATGAACAAACATCTCATCTAATACCACAATTAGATATCTGTGAATGTAAAAGACATGAGTGTATAAAATAGCTTACAAATTAGGTGAAGAATTATCGCACATGCCTCTTGAAGGCCATCTCAAGGGTGACAACCATCCAAGTCTAGATCACATCTTACAAAAGACCAAGATCCACTAAGCTTCTGTTCTCCAACCCGCATCTGAAAAACCTACATAGCACTAGAAGATGTCGAGGCCTCAGTACTGGGGTTAGAAATAAAGTATTTAGAAATCCAATACTAAGACACTGTAGGATCAAGGATAACCGACTAGAGGGGGGGTGAATAGGAGGTTTCTAAATTTTTTATTCTAATTTCAACTTTCAAGATCACTAAGCACGAATTTGAAATTTTAACAAATTTAACACAAAGTACTTCTAGTGATCACTAAATTATCCTAACGATTCAAGTAGCCAAAATATAATTCTATACTAAATAAGGTTCTCAAATTGCTTGAATTGTAAATATCACAAGAGAATAAGAAATGCAAACCATAATTGACGAACGCAAGAATTTATCTCATGGTCTCGGAGACTTGCCGGTCTCCTCTACTCCACATTGAGGTAACTTGAACTTTTTCAAGCCGGCTCCACCCGCTTGAGCCTTCCTCGATCACTCATGGTAGCTCTTCCCCACTCCGGGTAGGTGAGCTCCTTGCCTTTACAACCAATCGGGTCTTCTTACAAGTTTCCTTGAGAACATCACTGATTCCACACGCCTCCAAGCCGTCTAGGAGGCGGCAATCTCCAAGAGTAACAAGTCTTGACACTTGCTTGGAGTCGAATTGAGTGTCTAAAGGCTTACACTAAATGCAGACTCAAATTTTCTCCTCACTTGTTCATAATGAGAATTGAATGCACTAGAGAGAGGAGAAGACTTTACTAGAGCTCAAATATCATCAATGAGGACCAAGAGTTACTGTAGAGAGCAGGTGGGGAGGTATTTATAGCCCAACCACCAAAACTAGCCGTTTGAGCTCAAAATCCTGATCAAGTCAGGTTTTCTGGTGCTATCGCCCATGTAGGACCGGTAGCACCTGACTCCATCCCAACGGTTAGGTCAGAGCATTAAATGCGTTGCCAAAGGCCGTTACGCAGTGGGTCTGGTGCTACCACCCAACTATGACCGATAGCACCGGGCCTCTAATTTTTTGACTGACCACAAAGAGGTGCTCTCTGGAATTTTTGCACCGGCCATTCAGGCTGGTGCTACCGCTATGCCGGTAGCACCGGACTGCCAAAATTCACAAAATACACGCATATTGGAATTTTTGCACTAGGCCAAAGGGCTGGTGCTATCGCTTCTCCAGTAGCATCGGGATACCATAGCTGGTAGCACCGGTCCGCCTGATACCCAAAATGCGCATGTCTCTGGAATTTTTACACCGGCTTTGGGGCCGGTGCTACCGCTCCTCTGGTAGCACCGGGCTACCATGGGCGATAGCACCACCCTTCCTGGTCCCCAAAAGAACCCCTATCGGGTTTTTATACACCGCCCTAGGGGCCAGTGCTACCGCTATCCCAGTAGCACCGAGATAGCAAGGACGGTAGTACCGGGTTTCTAGGGACTTTCTTTGAAGCTTATGGAGTTTTAAATTTGACCACTATATGTCGATGCATGTGTTTAATTATTGGATTTTGAGCCTTTAGACCTTAAAACGACATCAAGATAATGTAAGACCCCTCTTAATAGTACGACCCTATTTCTAGCAATTCGATCTTTTCTCCAAACTCTAAGATCGGCAAAATGACTAGGAAAAGGTCCTTAGAATTTTACCTTCGTCACTTGGTTGATGTTTTGATTTTCTTTTGCGCCATTCTCATGCTTTCATGATCACTAATTCATGAGACTAACCTATTTTCAACATTGTCAACAAAATGTTAGTCTCTTAAATATGATTGTCATTAATTACCAAAACTATGTGAAACTTTTGGGGCCTAGGTGCTTTCAATCTCCCCCTTTTTGGTAATTGATGACAACCTCAAACATATGAAAAGAATTGTGATTTGTTTTTGAATATGCAACAATGAAATATGTTGTATATTCAAAAGCTAGTTTTTAATAAAATTTTGCTTCTTCATGAGTTGAGAGATGGATTGAAGTAAAATGTTATTAAAAGGAAACTCCCCCTAAAGGTGTGCATAAGATAAACAATGAAATTTGCACATAAGGAGAAAATTAGAAAATTTAAGCACTACAAGGAAGCTCAAGAAGGAGGAGGTGGTGGAGGAGGAGTCAAAGGAGCCTGAGATCCATAGCGTTGAAATGCAAGGGGCGCCTGCTGCGATCGATAGTCCTCAAAGGATGAGCGAAGCTGAGCAATGGAGGAATCTATAGAATACATTCGCCCTTTAACCTCCTCCACTATCTGCCTGGTCTAAGACTAATACTCATCTATACGAGAGAAGTGACTAAGCATTCAGACCGGATCCCAGCGAGGCTACTCATCATATCACTTCTCAAACTCTCAAAGAATTGCTCCTGATGAGCCTGCTGAGCTGCCTGAGGGTGCTCCTGAGCCTCTAGGGCTTCCTCGCCGCTAAGGTCACTGAAATAAGATCGCCTCTTTGATCGATGGTTCGAGGACTCGCCACGAGGCTTGTAGGTCTTATGAACACTGCCACAACCTCCTTGGTATCCAATCACCCTCTTAATGATCATCATTACGAATGGAGCAAAGTAGATCCGCTTACCTCTATCACAGGCAGATGAAGCCATCTCAAGGATCATGAAGTCAACCATGTCAAATTTGTGCTTGTACATTACTTTGTTCATTATGTTCCATGCATAGCCTCTTATCTCATCCAGATTTCCGCTTTTTGGATGAATGATAACCTTCACTATTCTGTTGATGAGGCTTGAGGATGAGAGAAGATGCGCCATTTTACTTGGGAGCTTAACTGGAGCAGCAGGATCATAGAACTCAAATTGTCTGGCAAGGGGAAGAACTTTGTCACTATGAATCTTGGGGTAGCCATTGAGATAAACCCCTCATGCCTCCTTAATCTGCTCCTTGGAGACCGTGTATACTACTACATCAGTCATCCAAGTGATAGAATCATATGACTCAGGAATGTACAAGGTGGCATAGAACTGTCTAATCATGTTTTCATCATAATCGCATTGCTTGCTCACAAAGTCTGCCAATCCTGCACCTTGAAATAGCTTGGGAACACCAACAAATAGAGGAATTTTTCTTATGTGATCCCAGTTCACCAACTTATGATCCACAAACTCCTTGTGCATATAGACTTCATAATAGACCTTTTGTTGAAATAAGGTTCTAAATTTGTCCTCAGTTGCACTTCTAGGCAATAAGTACTGATTTGCTTGCCTTAAGGAAAAGTAAGTGTCACCTTTTATTGTCTTTAGGTCAGTAGCAGGATCAAAGTCATCAAGATTTTCTTTTTCAGAACTTTCATCAACTTCCATGGACTTTGATTCATCTTCAGTACTGGACTCTGAAATAGGTTGTTTTCCCTTTGATTGCCTCGAACTACCACCAATATCCCGCAGACTTTTCTATCTGACCTCGGTAAGTCTTTCTGAAATTGGCTGCTCATCCTCGTCGTCACTTGCAATTCGTCGATGTGGAGCACGACCTCTATTTGTTGTCACCTTTTTGTAACAACCTCCCCCTCTAACTTTAGGCATGATTTCTGAATGGAGAAGATTTCAAGGTGTAAGAACAAGAGAATATGCCCTAGAAAGGATAACAATATGGAATGTGAAATATGTGCTTAAAAAGACAGCAATCCCGGTGCTACCGCCCATGCTTGACCGTCAACCCTAAATCTGGTGAAATATGTGATTTTGAGCATAATGGACCATGGAATGGCACTATATGACTTTAAAAATCACTTTAGCATCCACTCTAACCACAAATTTCAACAGACACTGCACAGATTTCATACATTTCATATCAACCCTAGAAAGAAAAGAAGGAGAAACCTAGGGCACAAGGCAATCAAGGATTTTGAGAGATGAGTGTACCTTGGAGAGGTGGAACAAGTGCGGATCAAAAGCAAATGGAAGAAACTTGATTTTCTCTGCAAGATTCTTGAAGGTGTTTGAGAGGAGAATGAGGAGGAGAGAGGAGAAGGGAGGCGGTATGAGGATAAAAGGGGGAGCAGTTGCACCGGACTTGGATAAAACCCCAACACCAGATGAATCCAGTGCTACCATGATTTGGCTCGGTAACACTGCCCTCGGTAGCACGCCCATGTAGGGAAGCTACTGTGCCTAACAAATTGACAAGGTGAAGTTCAGACAAAACGATAAATGAAGCAAAGAAATAGTTCATAAAATTGCAAAAATTGAAGGAAAACATATATGATATTCCAAATATGAATCTCAAATAAGAAATTTATTTCTCAAAAGATATCATAAGAATTGGGCTCCCTTTTTGCTTCAAGAACATGCTTGTAGTGACAAGAACTCAAATAGCTAAAATGAAGTTCTTTTGCATGTATGAGTTGAAAAATATCTTTTGGTAGACTAGAAACTATGTCATTCTAGTTCCAAAAGTGAAAACTCACAAAGTGCAGTAGATTTGATCAATATAGATCAATATTTTGATTGAGGGTATTTTGATAAACAAAGATTTTGTCAAGAGCCTTTTTAATTTTATTTTCAATATAGAGAGAGTATGCTAGGATAAGTGTTCCAAGAGATGAGATTTAATAATAATACATTGAAAATGAAGTTTCAAGGAAATTTGCACTTCGCAAAAACTCAAAATAGACTATTTTCAAATATTGTGACCTTAAGAGGTCTAGAATCACCTTTTGAAGGATAATAGCACTAATTTGGTATTTTCACATTTAGGAGGTGTAGTATATACATGAAGGCTATAGGGATGGCAATTGGGTGGGTACCACCGAGTACCATTACCTGATATCCGAACCCGAACCACATGCCGCCCACCCGAACTCTAAAACCTTCACGGGCATAGATCTATGCCCACACCCGAACCCGATGGATACCCGAACCCGATGGGTACCCGAACTTGAACCCTGATCTCATGACCCAAATACCCAATGGATGCCCAAACTAACCACGTTTTCTGTTAACTATGTATTAAATATTCTTTCAAAAAGAAAAGTATAGAAGAACCTCTCAAGAGGATATTCAGTAAGATTATATTTGCTTAAGTCCAATAAATGAACAATGGAATCCGTGGTAGTATTTGGAAAGGGTATATATGATAAATTTGACCTTATAAGGTCTCATAACACAATGAGAATAGCTCGCTTAATGGCCACAGCTTAGTAAAGTCTTGAGTATGGCTCATTTACAGTAAAAGCATTTGATTGCCATTACATGGAAACCAAGATTGAAAAGCTAGCTCAGAAATACAATTGCAGTAGTGGAACTCTGATAAAAACAGGGGCAAGTGGCCCAAAAGCACCTGAAAATAAACAAAATCCCAAAACTACAAATGCTAAAAAATGGGATAGCATCACCATAAGATACACTTCTCTTTATAATTTGCGAGGACCACCAGATAAAATTTAAATGACCTAAAAGTGTGCCCCTAACTTATTGCCAGCCAATGTGAAGCATTAACAGAACAACAGCACTTTATTCTTGCATATTTTTAGGAAAATGATATCTTTTTAGAAAAATCATATGATAAAGACTGTCATCAGTTTGTTCAAATGAGGATGTTAAGAGATCTCATTTTTCTCATGGTCATCAACAAAAGAATCATCCCTATTGGCATATTCCCATGATAACAAAGCAATTAATATGGCATTGCTTGTGCTATTTAAATTCTTGAAATCTGACAAGAGGCTATACTACTAGAGCATATTTAGCATTGCATTCATATGGAAGTATTTGTGATTACAAGGCTGACACACCTTACCGCATTTTCAATCTTGTAACTAATGCAATGGACTTCCAGAAATTAGATGCCAATAACAAACTACCACTACTCATTGCCGCAAGGTTGACCTATGCATGCTTGCAATGGATCATCCTTTCATACAAATACACTAGCATCATGGCATTGAACATAGAACCAATCAAACATTCACACTGTCAGGTAATGACACTTAGCACACTATTCACTGTACAACATCTGAAATTTGGGACTAAATTCCTATTACTCAATTCTTGAATCATGATATCAGTAGGGTGTTTATGGTACAAGGCATATATAAACCTGACATTTTATTCGAATTACTTGAGTATGCAGAACATGTCCTTTGTAAAGGATAATGAATGTAAAAAATTGCATGAACATGTATATCCAGAAGATTTGCCCAAATCAACAGATTCAAAACATTCGCCCAAATCAATAGATTCTACTAGCCAAATCTATAATCTAAGTGTAGTACCTCTTTTAATCTGCGTAGCGCTGTCCTTCCCCTCTCTCGAATGGCTGGATCTGAGCTGATGTCTGATGATGAGCTGGGGGTGGCGGCCGATGGCGCAGCAGGAGCAGAGGAGCCCAGGGGGCAGCGGCCGGTGGGTGCAGGGGGAGCGGAGGAGCTCCAGGGGTGGCGGCCGGCAGGCAAAGCGGGAACAGAGGAGCTCTGGGGGCGGTGGCCGGAGGGCGAAGCGAGAATGGAGGCGCAGCCGTGCAGGAGGCGATCAAGCAAAGGAGGGGGCTAGGAGCAATTAGGGTTAGGAGCCGAAGCGATTTGGCGTCGGGGACTTGGGGTCACGGGGTGGAAAACTGGAAAAGGAAAGGGCGGGATCGGGGGACACGGACGCACGATAGGGCTAGTGGGCTACGTTGTATCACTAAAAGTTGGGGTCCACATGTCGTGGGATATCCATTGGGTACCCAAGGGTACAAATTAATATCCATACCCATCCTATGGTCTTATCGGGTACTCGAACCCGAAAACCCACAGGTCTCAAGTGCTTCCCGTGTTTGCCCTTATCGGGTCGTGTACCCTCGGGTATCGGAACTGTCGAGCCCCGAATCTGCAATCCGACCTTCAGGTATTCTCAGACTAGTCCAGGATCACACTAGTATACACAGGATAAACAGGTTGAAGTACCACAATCATACACAGCGGAATTAATAATAAAGTACTTCAAACATGATTATAGGCGAGTTACAAGACCTTTTGGTCACCTTACAATAATTCGCCACGCTGGGCGATAAATAACAAAAGTAGCACAAGTTTAACAGCGGAAGCAAAAGTACGGTAATGAAACCCCTCGTAGCCATAAGCAACCGACGAGGCTTAATCCCTAATTCTCCTGGCCTTCGATGAACTCCTCCTCCCAAGCTGGCACGGCTTCTTCTTCTGAGATTTTTGTTGATGCAAGGGTGAGTATACAACATACTCAACAAGTCATGCACAATGCAGTCCTATTACTACATGCATGGCTTATTCCAAAGGAAAGGCTTAATTGGTTATTTTGCATAAAGCAGCATTTCTCTTTAACAGGTAATCCTATTAGATTAAGTGCGGTAAAACCAATATTATTAATAATTAATTTCTCAATTCTATTCCAAGAGTTTGGCACACAGCCCTAGTTTGATCCATCAGCTTTTGGCACAAAGCCACCCATTCCACATCTTTTTATTTTAAAATCTAACCCTTGATCAGAATCCCGAGCAATGTCCAATACCATGACACGGCTATTCAATAGATTTAACACACACACTCTCGCAGAGGTCAGACACTTTACCCACAGATACAATCGCCACCACACAGTGATTGATTGCAACAAAGTCCTTCTGAGACTAACACTTAACCAAAGGAACCTCTCCAAGATTGCCTTTCTAACACTTCCTCACACGAGCCAAAGTTTAGAACAGCAGATATGCTTGGATGGGTACCAAGCCATAGCATGTACGCCCCCCGCACGGATACATTTTTATGTAACTATCGCCCGAGGTGTCAAAGGAAAGATATTAGAAACCTACTAAACTAGGTCCGCCCCATTCCTGACAACCGTTGTACAAGAAACTCAGCCAAAGGCTCGCAGTGAAGTCCTTAATCGTCATGGGCAAGACATCCATTTTATATTTCACGCACACAGCCTTCACAATCTCAATACATCCTGCTGCCACACAGCCCACTCCGCACGAAGCCTTCCTGCCACTTGCCCCGGTCAAATCATTTCCCACCCCAGTTTGCATTATCGCAACACATGCTAATGCTCACTTCCTTGCACGAGTAGAACCACACAGGTCGCTACCCCAATTCCGTCTCATGACATCATCGCATTATTCAAAAATGCGTTCCGTAATTGTTTAGTCAATATTCTTTTGCAATTTTGAAAGCCATTCAATCGTACGCAAGCGTGCTACGCAGCTAATCACGGTCTAGCCTCCCATGTTGGCATTAACATAGCATCCAACGTAAGTTAACATCTTAAGGTGACAAGGTATTCAGGGCATACAGATAGTATTACAAGGTGGCTTAAACAAGATGGTTATTTTAGCTACCTTTCCCACATAAACAGTATCATTTTTAATTGACATAGCATGCATAATTTAAATTAAAATATATTTTAAAAGTCTAGGGCAAAATGGTCAAAGCATGACTTGCCTTCAAAAGCAGCTTGGTTCTGGTCCGCTTTTGCGACGGGTTCGAATTCTCCTCGGCGACTTCCTAAGAACTCCTGAGTCTACTCGCATCAAGCAAACACACAATAATTACACGATACAGACAGCAAGACCATCACTAAAATAAAATAAAAATCACAATTAAATAGTTTACATTTTTTCAAATTTTTGGGCACTGGAATCACTCAATTCCGAGTTAAAATGCAAAAGTTATAGAAATTACAAGTTTTCTGAAATTCAAATAAAAGAAAAACCGAATTACTCTATTTATTTTCTTATTGAAAATTCGGTTAAATCCTCTCGGTGACACGTGTCAGCAGCAGAGACGGCCACGTCGACACTGACACTGACATGTGGGCCCGGATGATGTCATGCTGATGTCAGCACCCGTGGTGGTCACCCCAATCGACAAAGTGGGCCCTATGAACAAAGGTTTCGACCAACCGAGAGTTGACACGCGCACACGCACAACAAATCCACGCGAACACCAATTTCCCGGCCGTTGGATTCAAATCCAACGGTCGGTCGTCGCACGGCCAACCCCTACACACGCGGCAACATCCACGCCGCCATTTCAAAACGAACGGCTCGGATGCGGCGGCTTAAACGGCCGACCTAGCGACGACGGGACGCACCAAATACGGTTGATGAAGATCCAACGGCTCTGGTTATCCGAGCAGTTTACTATTCCCGAGCCTACGTGGATGCACCGGAGCGGTCGGATGAGAATCTAACGATGGGGGTTAACCGAGCGTTGTACTACTACCAAGCCTACGTGGCACAATCCAAGCCAGACGTTCCAAATCCAACGGCCATCACCAAAGGATCTACACCGTAACTACGTGGATTCGTAGGCGCGGTCGGATGCAGATCGAACGGCGAAGGCTTACCGAGCTGATTCCTATTCACAAGCCTACGTGGCCACTCCAGAGCCGCACGATTAAGATCCAACGGCCATTTTCTACCGATATCGATTCAGCTCGATTTAAAAGGGGATATACATGGCTTTACCTTGATCGTGCGATGGGAATCCGACGGTGGCGGTGTGTTGCGTAGCTCCGAAGAAGAGGCGGCGGCGCTTGTCGCCGGTCTCGGGGAAGACGACGCGGCTTGAGGCGCTTCGAGGCTTCTCCGACGTGAAGAAGTGGTCTAGTCGAGGCGGCGGAACACGACAAACTCGGTGAAGGCCTCAGCTGCGGCGGAGAGCAGCGGACGGCGGCGAAACGCGAAGAAAACCGAGAAGGGAAGAGTAGCTACTTCGGCAAGCTCGGGCGGGGTCTACGGTGGATGGCAGAGCGGGAGAAGGCAAATGAGCGAAGGAAGTCACGCTGCACCGGTATATCACCGCCGCGCGAAGTCTTGAACGCACGCAAAATCTCTGACATGATCCTCGTCACCCTACCGGCGACGGCGGTGCGGCAGTGCTCTCTCCCGAGACTGCACGGTCACGTCGCACCGTTCGATCACGATCCAACGGCGCAGATTGAATAACGGTTCGACGAAGCAGTTCAATGCGTCAGCATCTTGACGGTTGAGCCAAGCGGATCCGACGAACCCCGAGCGCAAGCGACGCGGATTGATAACAATCGTCCGATGGAGATCGTGACGACGAAATCCAAGCTTAGGTTTTACATTAGCGAGACACGTTGTTGGGCCGACCAAAGATCAGAGCTACGGATTTTCCGGTTTTATCAATAAAATAAATCCAATAAATCAAAGTAATTAATTAGGCACCAAAATACCAAAAATTCTAGAAAAATTCCAGAAAATATTTTAGAGCATTTTGAGCCTAAATAAAATATTTTCATTTATTTTTGACAATTACATTTTCTGATATTTAAATATTCAAGAAAGGATAATCAAAATAATTTCAATTAAATCCAATAAATCCTTAAAATTAGATAAATTCAATTAAATGCAAATAAATTTTAATTAATTCACAAAATTTAAATAACTCAAAAATTAAAATTTGGGTCAAATTTCGACGTTACAAACCTACCTCTTAATGTAATCTCGACCCGAGATTCGAAGCCTAACTAGAGAATAGGTTTGGAAATTTCTTTTTCAGATCTTCCTCTCGTTCTCAAGTGGCCTCGCTTTCTGCGTGATTGCTCCACTGAACCCTACAAAAACGGATTGTCTTGTTCCTTGTTTTCCGATCCATCAGATCCAAAATTTTTATCTGCTGTTCCTTGTAAGTCAAGTCTTCCGCAGCTCAATCTCTTCCAAAGGACGCTCGCTTCCTCGTATTCAAGACACTTCTTGAGTTGCGATACATGAAAGACATTGTGTACTCTTGCTAATGATTGAGGTAACTCCAGCTTGATATGCGACTTCCCTCATGCTCCAGATCTTGAACGGCCCCACATATCGCGTGCAAGTTTTCCTTTTGTGAAACCTCTCGACTCCTTAAGAGGCGAACTCGAGATACACATAATCTTCGCTCGGCTCAAATCCCTACGGCGATTGTTCGTGATAACTCTTCCGCCTTTGACTACGCGATTTTCAACCTTTCCTTATCGCTATTTGCTCTTCGCTTCTTGGAGTATGTCAGTCCAAGACACGACGCCACCAGCCTCATTCCAATTTAACTGCTGCCCTACAAGGTCGACCATACAATGCTTCGAAAGGTGACATCTGAAGACTAGCCTGATAGCTATTGTTGTAACTAAACTCCGCATACGGCAAGCATTTATCCCAAGTCGATGTATATACCAACGCACAAGCTCTTAACATATCTTCTAATATCTGATTGACTTTTTCCGCCGCCCATCTGCTTATGTGATAAGTCAGATCGGTTCAAGCGGTGCCCATTGCTATATGCAATTTGTCCCAAAATCTTGAGGTAAATTGGGTACCGTCTGACATACTATCTTCTTTGGCACTCCATGTAAGCAAACGATCCTTGCCATGTATAGCTCGCCAACTTATCTCCCGAGTAGGTTGTCTTTACCTAGATGAAGTGCGCGACCTTTGTCAATCGATCCACGATGACCCATATGGAATCATAACCTCCTTGCGCCCTTGGCAACCCTAAGAATGAAATCCATTCCGATTTCTTCCCATTTCCATTCTCGTATTTTTAATGGTCAGCAGCAGCCCCGCCGGTCTCGATGCATAGCTTTGACTCACGGCATACATCACATAGTGCTACGTGTTCAAGAACTCTCTTCATATTTGGCCACCAGAACCTCTCTTTCAAGTCTTGATACATCTTTGCACTTCCCGGGTGAATCGAATACTTGGAGTCGTGAGCTTCCTCCAGTATTAACTGCTTTAACTACTTTTTGTTGGGCACACAAATACGCTCTTTCATCCACAACGTGCCATGTTCATCCAGCTTAAATTCTTTTGTTTGCCCTTCCTCCATCTTGGCTTTGATTCTCTCGATCTTCTCATCATTCTTCTGACCTTCTCTAATCTGATCTTCCAAGATAGGCTTCACTTTAACGCTGCCACTTAATCCTTCCTAACAACTTCCAATTGCAACCTCTGAAGATCCTTGCACAATTCTCCTCGGCTTTCTCCCACTTTCATACTTAGACCATGACTTTTCTGACTCAAGGCATCAGCCACTACATTGGCCTTGCCTGGATGATAATGGATACCCATGTTGTAATCCTTGATCGGCCCAACCATCTCCTTTGCCTCATGTTCGATCAGATTGGGTGAAAATGTATTTAAGGCTTTTATGGTCCGTGATACACCTCACATCTATTGCCAATAAGATAGTGATGCCATATTTTTAAGGCATGCACTACTACCGCTAGTTCTAGATCATGCGCCTGTAATTCCTTCATGTGGCCTTAGTCGCCTTGATGCGTAGTTACTACCTTCCATTCTCGCATTAACACGCATCCGAGTCCTTGGTGTGATGCATCGCAAGAATATCAAAACTCGTGCACATCCGTTGCACTTACACCGTGCCGATGTCACTGCTTTTCAATTCTGAAAACTCTTCTCACAATCTGGTGTCCAGACAAATTTCTTCTCTTTCTTCAACAGTTACGTAATTGGCCTGGCAATTGTGGAAAACCCTTCTATGAATCGGTGGTAATAACCAGCCATTCCAAGAAAACTTCGAATTTATGTGAACCGCCTTTGGCGATTCCCAATGTAGTAACGCTCAACCTTGCTTGGGTCCACTGCATTCCTCCGCGTCATTACATGTCCTAGGAAATCTACCTTGCTCTTCCAAAATCGCACTTATCAATTTTGCATATAATCGCTGTTCTTCAACTTTTCCAATACTAATCTCAAATGTTGGGCGGTTTTTCATCCGTCCGTGAATAAACCGTAATATCGCCTATGAACACGACTCACAAATTTATCTAAATATTCCATGAATACTTTATTCATTAGGTTCATAAAGTATGTCAAGCATTCGCCAATCCAAACGACATAACCGTGAACTCATAGTGTCCATATCTTGAAGAAAATGCGCCTTGGGTATGTCCTCTGCCTTGATTTTCAATTGGTGGTATCCTCGACCTAAGGTCGATCTTGGAGAATACTCGCTTCCTCTTAATTGATCAAAAGATCGCCTATCCGGGGTAACGGGTTTTTATTCTTTATCGTTACTTCGTTAAGCGCACGATAATCTACACACATCCGAAAACTCCCATCTTTCTTCTTAACGAATAGAACCGGCGCTCCCCAAGGTGACGAGCTTGGTCTGATGAATCCTTTTTCCAATAACTCCTCAATCTGCTTCTTCATTTCAACCAACTCTTCGGTGGACATCCGATATAGTCTCTTTGCTATTGGTGTTGTTCCAGGCACTAAATCAATTACAAACTCTATGTCTCTGTCTGGTGGCATTCCTGGTAATTTCTCGGGAAAAACATCCGGGTATTCACTGACCACTGGTACGTCTCTTATACCGACAGTCTCCAGATTGTTTACTAACATCTGTCCTTCTCGAACTGCCACTGCTTGAAATTCCACTTTTCTACCTTCATTGCTCTCAATAGACACAACTCTTCGCCTCAGCCTAATACAAATTTTATGCTTAGTCAACCAATCCATTCCCGTGATAACATCCGTGGTTTGGATATCTAATATAATAAGGTTCGCTAGAACTCTACCCCTTTTATTAATAGTTAACCCCGTAACATCCGACCTTAGAGCGAGTTCGATCTAGGGATTGACTAGAAGTGTACTTTTAAGGTTAACAATACCTGTGTCATTTGTCGCAAAGAAAATCTCGAGAACGAACTAATGTGAAGCTCTGAATCAAATAATACCGTGAGTCTGCCATCGAGTTGACTAGGAACTTACCGAGCACGACGTCCGTAGCATTCTCGACTTCGCCTCATGAAGATATGGTTAATTCGCCGCGTGAATGCTTGCGTGTGGCTCAGCTTGACGGGTCCTCCGCTTCTCCCCGGACAGAGTTTTAGCCGGCGTTCCTTGTTGAAGCGCACCGTGTCACTCCTCCTTTCTTCGCACACATTGGCGAAAATGCCCGCCTCAGTAATTGTAGCAGCTTTTCCGACATCCGCCGATTTCTCCGCTCGATTGGCAATCCCGATCGGGTCTAAGGGTTTGTCCCGCCGGTCTTGGCATTGGCGGCGGTGTCCGACATCGCTTCCTTGCTGAATCGTGAACCGGGGTATCATTCTTGTTTTCACGACCATGGCGCCCTTCCTTGTCGAGCCATGCGGCGTTGGCGATTGTCGCCAAGTTCCTTGCGCTTTGTCTTCCAAAGATGAGCGCCTTTGTTTACTAACTCTTGATAATCCGGAAGGTGTGGGTGATCAATCCCACCAGAATCCAAAGGTTGAGTCCTTCATAAAACGAGACCGCTTAGTTTTATCGGCTGCTACGCCTTCCGGAGCGAGCGCAAGTTGAGTGAATTTATTCGATAATCACCACCGTCTCGCCTCCTTACTTAAGCGCTCAATTCTCCTTTTTCAACTCCATGATACCCTCCCAACATGGTATTAACGAAAAGCTACCAGAATTCATCCCAAGTGATTTCTGTGGGTTTTCTCGCGATGCGCAGAATTTTCCCACCATTCACCAAGGTTCCTTCAAGCCGTGAGAGGCGAAGCACCTCTCATTCCCATCACATCGGGTTATATGCGCTTCTTCTATGGTTCTCAACCAATCATCCGCTCTAACGGGCTAGCATTGCCCGAGAAAGTAGGCGGTCGTGTCCTCATAAATTTGGACAATCTCGAGTAGGGCGTGGCACATTGTTAACAAATTTTGGTTGTTGGCGATCGCTGGGTGTTGATTTGTTGTACGGTTGCCATCATCGTATGCATTAATCGATTTGTGCCGCGAGAAAAGCTCCCAGATTCTCGTGATGTCGATCGGGCGGTGCGGCTTGTGGTGGTGGTGTATCGCTCGACTACCTCCGGACGTGAACCATCGCCTCCGCCCATTGTTATGTAGTGTTCACCATCTCACGATTGCTTCGTGGTTTAGAGATAAGGGGAAAGAATAGGCAAGTAGTAGAACTTATATGGGGAAACAGTGTAACTTAAAACCCTTAAACATTAAAGCATAATTAATGATAGGTATGGTTTCTTACATAGTCTAGGACTATGCAACCATCAAGACACCACAACATCACATCAAATAGTTCATTACAACATCGCATGCCTAAGTTCGATTAAAGACGCGACTCAACATAGGTGAGTCTCAACGCAAAAGACACTCAACAACTAGTCACCCAACAAACTCACCTCGAGCCACCTCGGGCGCGCTCGCCGATCACGATAATGGCGGGTGAGCCGCATCGGGCAAACTAATCCCCATGCCCTCCCACCGGTGTAGCCGGGGCACCACAGTCGTTGGTCCTCAGCGCTGGCTCGCTTCCTCCAGCCTCCTCCTCGCCCTCGCTGCCGAGCTCCATGACGGCCTCATGCTCCCGTGACTGTGAGAGAGCCTCCTCCACTCGGCGATCCTCTCGAACGGAGTGCTCTCGTCTCTCGCAGACCACCTCGGTCTCTCCAAGACGCGGTACACACCGCAGCTCCATAGTCGAAGGCCCATGACCTCCTCCTAAGCCGCTGCAAACCGCCCAGTGCAACAACGGCGGCTGCCCTCCAGCCTCCAAGTGCGCTCGAAGAGGTCCTCCCGCTGCGGGTGACACGGAAAGCAAAGGTCCCACTGCCAGAGTCAGAGTCCTCGCTAACCCGACGCAGCGCTACCCGCACACTCGTATGCCCGCCAGAGCCGGCCTCGCTTCACCGCGAGGTGGAGGACGATTAGCACACGCGTGCTCCTGCTGCATAAAGTAAGGGTCGCCTCCCATCCGCTGTTGATCCTGCTGACTATCCAAAGGGACCGGTAGAGAGGGCGGTCAAGCCTCCCAACACTGGAGCATCCTCCACACTGGCAGAGCCACCGTGACGCCCGAAGAGTGAACCATCCGTGATCCGCCAAAGCAACGCCACAAGATTAAATTTTAAAAGAATACAAAAGTAATAGCAAAATACAAAGATAGGTATGAAGTAAGGAAGAAGGGTGAGTCGAGATTTCATTGATTATTCTTGCCCAAATTTTATTCTTTAGAAATTAATTTGTATCCTTCCTAGACGGCCAGCCTAACTAGGGTTAAGTTCTACAACAAGATGGCTCGATATTATCCCCGCTGGCCCCGAATCAAAATCCGACCTCTCAGGTATTCTCAGACTAGTCCGTAATCACGCTTAGTACACATAGGATAAACAGTTGAAGTACCACAATCATACACAAATGAATTAATAATAAAGTACTTCAAACATGATTATAGGCGAGTTACAAGACCTTATGGTCACCTTACAATAGTTCGCCACGCAGGGCGATAAATAACAAAAGTAGCACAAGTTTAACAGCGGAAGCAAAAGTACGGTAATGAAACCCCTCGTAGCCACAAGCAACCGACGAGGCTTAATCCCTAATTCTCCTGGCCTTCGATGAACTCCTCCTCTCAAGCTGGCATGGCTTCTTCTTCTGAGGTTTTTGTTGATGCAAGGGTGAGTATACAACATACTCAACAAGTCATGCACAATGCAGTCCTATTACTACATGCATGGCTTATTCCAAAGGAAAGGCTTAATTGGTTATTTTGCATAAAACAACATTTCTCTTTAACAGGTAATCCTATTAGATTAAGAGCGGTAAAACCAATATTATTAATAATTAATTTCTCAATTCTATTCCAAGAGTTTGGCACACAGCCCTAGTTTGATCCATCAGCTTTTGGCACACAGCCACCCATTCCACATCTTTTTATTTTAAAATCTAACCATTGACTGTAATCCCCGAGCAATGTCCAATACCGCGGACACGACTATTCGAATAGATTTAACACACACACACTCTGCAGAGGCTATACACTTTACCCACAGGATACAGTCGCTCACCACACAGGTGATTGATTGCAACAAAGTCCTTCGGAGACTAACACTTAACCAGTGAACCTCTCCAGTATTGCCTTTCTAACACTTCCCTCACACAGAGCCAAAGTTTAGAACAAGCAGATATAGTTGGATGGGTACCAAGTCAAGAAGACAGTATTTTCCCTGCATTTACATTTTTATGTAATGCCGCCCGAGGTGTAAAAGGAAAGATATTAGAAACCTACTAAACTAGGTCCGCCCCATTCCTGACAAGTGGTTGTACGAGAAACTCAGCTCAAAGGCTCGCAAGGTGAAGTCATTAATCGTCCCGCAAGACATCCATTTTATATTTCACGACACAGCCCATCACAATCTCAATACATCCTGCTACATAGGCCCACTCGCACGGCCTTCCCGCCACTTGCCCCGTCCAAATCATTTCCCACCCCAGCTTGCATTATCGCAACACATGCCAATGCTCACTTCCTTGCACGAGTAGAACCACATAGGTCGCTACCCCAATTTCGCCTCATGACATCATCGCATTATTCAAAAATGTGTTCCATAATTGTTTAGTCAATATTCTTTTGCAATTTTGAAAGCCATTCAATCGTACGCAAGCGTGCTACGCAGCTAATCACGGTCTAGCCTCCTGTGTTGGCATTAACATAGCATCCAACGTAAGTTAACATCTTAAGGTGACAAGGTATTCAGGGCATACAGATAGTATTACAAGGTGGCTTAAACAAGATGGTTATTTTAGCTACCTTTCCCACATAAACAGTATCATTTTTAATTGACATAGCATGCATAATTTAAATTAAAATATATTTTAAAAGTCTAGGGCAAATGGTCAAAGCATGACTTGCCTTCAAAAGCAGTTGGTTCTGGTCCGGCTCTTGCGACGGGTCTTCGAATTCTCCTCTACGACTTCCTAAGAACTCCTGAGTCTACTCGCATCAAGTAAACACACAATAATTAAATGATACAGACAGCAAGACCATCACTAAAATAAAATAAAAATGACAATTAAATAGTTTACATTTTTACAAATTTTTGGGCACTGGAATCACTCAATTCCGAGTTAAAATGCAAAAGTTATAGCAATTACAAGTTTTCTGAAATTCAAATAAAAGAAAAACCGAATTACTCTATTTATTTTCTTACTGAAAATTCGGTTAAATCCTCTCGGCGACACGTGTCAGCACCAGAGACGGCCACGTCGACACTGACACTGACATGTGGGCCCGGATGATGTCATGTCGACGTCAAGACCCGTGGTGGTCACCCCAATCGACAGTGGGGCCCTATGAACAAAGGTTTCGACCAACCGAGAGTTGACACGCCAGACACGCATAACAAATCCACGCTAACACCAATTTCTACCGCTGATTCAAACCAACGGCCGGTCGTCACACGCCAACCCTACACACGCCGCAACATCCACGCCGCCCATTTCAAAACCAACAATGGATGCGGCACGGCTAAACGGCCGACCTAGCGACGACGTGATGCACCAAATACGGTTGATGAAGATCCAACGGCTCGTTATCCGAAAGCGCATTATTCCCGAGCCTACGTGGATGCACCGAGCGGCTTGGATGAGAATCTAACGACGGGGGTCAACCGAGCGTTGTACTGCTACCAAGCCTACGTGGCACAATCCAAGCCAGACGTTCCAAATCAAATGGCCATCACCAAAGGATCTACACCGCAACTACGTGGATTCGCAGGCGCGGTCAGATGCAGATCGAACGGCGAAGGCTTACCGAGCTGATTCCTATTCACAAGCCTACGTGGCCACTCCAGAGCCGCACGATTAAGATCCAACGGCCATTTTCTACCGATACCGATTCAGCTCGATTTAAAAGGGGATATACGTGGCTTTACCTTGATCGTACGATGGGAATCCGACGGTGGCGGTGAGTTGCAAAGCTCCGAAGAAGAGGTGGCGGCGCTTGTCACCGGACTCGGGGAAGACGACGCGGCTTGAGGCGCTTCGAGGCTTCTCCGGTGTGAAGAAGTGGTCTAGTCGAGTCGGCGGAACACGACAAACTCGGTGAAGGCCTCAGCTGCGGCGGAGAGCGGCGGACGGCGGCGAAACGCGAAGAAAACCGAGAAGGGAAGAGTAGCTACTTCGGCAAGCTCGGGCGGGGTCTACGGTGGATGGCAGAGCATGGGAGAAGGGGCAAAATGAGCGGAAGGAAGTCACGCGTGCACCGGGGTATATCACCGCCGGCGAGTCTTGAATGCACGCAAAATCTCGACATGATCTCGCACTTACCGCGATTTGGCGGCAGCGGAGTGTTTCTCCCGAGATCAAGATACACGCCGCACTGCTCGATCCCGATCCAACGGCGCAGATTGAATAACGGTTCGACGGCAAAGGCTATGCGCCAAGATCTTGACGGCTGAGCCAAAGTGATCCGACAAACCCCGAGCGCAAGCGACGCGATTGATAACAACCGTCTGATGGAGATCGCACGAATGTAATCCACAGACTAGGTTTTACATATGCGAGCACGTTGTTGGGCCGACCCAAAGATCAGAAGCTACGTATTTTTTCCGTTTTATCAATAAAAATAAATCCAATAAATCAAAGTAATTAATTAGGCACCAAAAATATTCAAAAATTCTAGAAAAATTCCGTAAAATATTTCAGAGCATTTTGAGCCTAAATAAAATATTTTCATTTATTTTTGATAATTACATTTTCTGATATTTAAATATTCAAGAAAGGATAATCAAAATAATTTCAATTAAATCCAATAAATCCTTAAAATTAGATAAATTCAATTAAATGCAAATAAATTTTAATTAATTCACAAAAATTTAAATAACTCCAAAAATTAAAATTTGGGTCAAATTTCTGACGTTACATCTAACCCATGGGTAAAACTGTCATCCCTAAAAGGTTATAATACTCCCCCTTAATGTGTTTCACATATAAAAGAGCAAAAATCAAACAAAACCAACAAATACCAAATAAAGGAAAAACAATTAAGATGTAAGAATTTAAGCTACATTAGAGGTATCTATGATATTTAACTCATTTCTCAATTTACAAAAATGAGTTTCATCTAAAGGTTTGGTGAGGATGTCCGCCAATTGATCTTTGGTTCTAATATGACTAATCACAATATCACCTTTGCTAACATGATCTCTTAAGAAATGATAGCGGATATCTATATGTTTGGTTCTTGGATGTTGGACCGGATTATTGGCTATTTTGACGGCGCTTTCATTGTCACATAAGAGAGGTACCTTTTTGAAATTTATTCCATATTCCATTAAAGTTTGCCTCATCCACAATAATTGAGCGCAACAACTACCGGCGGATATATATTCAGCTTCAGCGGTGGATAGGGCAACGTAATTTTTTTTCTTAGAGAACCATGAAACTAAGGATCTACCTAGTAATTGACAACTTCTAGAAGTGCTCTTTCTATCACTTTGCAACCCGCATAATCCGAATCCGAATATCCAATTAAATCAAATTTAGCACCTTTGAGATACCATAAACCTATATTTGTGGAATGCTTTAAATATCTTAGAATTCTCTTTACGGCTACTAAATGACACTCTTTAGGAGAAGCTTGAAAGTGTGCACACATGCAAACACTAAACATGATATCGGGCCTATATGCGGTAAGATATAATAAATTATCAATCATAGAATAATAAAGCTTTGAGTCTACCAGTTTACCTCCCTTATTTAGGTCGAGATACCTGTTGGAAGCCATTGGAGTCTTTATAGGTTTTGCATCTTCTATGCCAAATCTCTTGAGTAGATCCTTAATATATTTTGTTTGACTCACGAATGTCCCATTTTTGAGTTGCTTGATTTGAAGTCCGAGGAAGAAGATTAATTCTCTGATCATGGACATTTTGAACTCCCTAGACATGGTATCACCAAATTCTTTGTAAAAATCTTCATTAGTAGAATCAAAAATAATATCATCAACATAAATTTGACATACAAAGAAATCTTCATCAATTATTTTTGTAAAGAGTGTAGTATCAACCTTCCTAATTTTGAAATCTTTTAAATTAGAAAATCTCTAAGTCGCTCATACCATACTCTAGGAGTTTATTTGAGACCATATAGCGGCTTAGAGAGTTTATAAACATGATTTGGGTGCTAGGATCTTCAAAACCGGGAGGTTGTTCTACAATACCAATTCGGATATTTGTCTATTTAAGAATGCACTCTTCACATCCATTTCAAATAGTTTAATATCGAAACAAGATGCAAATGCAAGCAAGATTCTAATAGCTTCTAATCTAGCTACGGGAACAAAAGTTTCACCAAAATCCAAACCTTTGATTTGAGTGAAGCCTTGCACCACTAATCTGGCCTAATTCTTTACTACAATACCATTTTCATCTTGCTTATTCCGAAAGACCCATTTTGTGCCAATCACATTGTATTCCTTAGGTCTTTCTACTAATGTCCAAACAACATTTCGAGCGAAATTATTTAGTTCTTCATGCATTGCATTTACCCAATCCAGATCATCTAGAGCCTCATCTATATGAGTAGGTTCAAAGGAAGACACAAAAGAGTAATGTTCACAAAAGGATGCAACACATGATCGAGTTTGAACTCCCTTACTCACGTCACCCAATATTTGATCTATTGGATGATCCTTGGGGAGTCCGTCATAAATTCTTTGAGGTAGAGGTTGAACTTGTTTCTCATTATTCTTCTTATCCACATCGATAGGTTGTCCTTGACTTGGCGTTGCGGAAGAAGATGGTTCAACTTGAGTAGATGAGGGTTGATCTTCTCTATCTACTTCCGATTTCACATCTCCAATTGTCATGTTCTTCATCGCTTTTCTTGAGCCTTCATCACCTATATCATCCAAATTTTCTTGCCCTTCTTGAGAGACGTTAGTTTCATCAAATTCAACATCACAAGTTTCTTTAACAAGTCCTTTGTTTTTATTAAAAACACGGCAGGCTTTACTATGTTTACCAATGTAAATACACGTCATGTAATGGTATGTTACGTAATGTCATGTACCTTCATGTTATGTGATGTCATGCACCTTCATGTTATGTTATGTGGCTTGCTGTTATTTCATATCTTGTACTCATACTCTTCATTTCATGTTATTTATTATCTTCTTGCAGGGCATGGCTGGATATGCGCAGACTCTGCTTGACCCATCATATGATGGCAAACATCGTAGCGGTGCCTGGCTTACGGGGGATGGTCCACGACTGTTCGTTCTTAGGGGTCCGAGCGTCCACTGGCCCTTGGATGCGCGCTACGTCCCTTTACTACGGCAGGCAGGTCTGTTGCCGTTGGCACAGATGACGGACAACGGGCGTACTTTCTCTTTAAATGGGGCTCTGTTGTCCTCCCTCGTCGATCGTTGAAGGCCAGAAACCCACACGTTCCACTTTGGCTGGGGGGAGATGACCGTGACCCTTTAGGACATTACCCTTATTACCGGTTTGCCTATCTGGGGTATGCCGATAGTTCCACCACCGAAGTGGCCTGATTGGAGAGACAGGTTGCAGCACCGGTTTGGCCATCCAATCCCAGAGAACTGTTGGGGGGTTCCACAGCCCTGGCTTCGCCACTACATGCAATGTCCTGCTGATGCACCGCAGTATGTAGTGAGGATTCACCTTTTAGCGTACCTGTTGTTCTTGTTCGGCTGGGTGTTGTTCTCTTCTACACAGGGGGACAGCGTGCACCAGAACTTTGTCCACATCACCGAGGCGTTGGCTAACGCTCAACTCCACGATGTGCCACAGTTTAGCTTTGGATCGGCGGTGCTGTGTGCGACATACAAGGGATTATGTGTAGCATGCCTGAAGAGAACAGTAGATGAGCTAGTGCTTGCAGTGTGTTACACTCTGCTTCAGATATGGTCATGGGAGTGTTACACTCTCCTTCAGATATGGTCATGGGAACACTTTCTTATGGGGCGGCCATACTTCAATGAGCCCATGCACCCATATCCATTGGAGCCTCCATTCTACGGTGAGGGTGGGGACACGGTTGATGGGCCCACCATGGGTACGCGATGGACAGTCAGTCGGTTGGGATGGGCAAGAGAGAGGCCTCGTTGACTCTACTGTAACATCCCAAAAATTTGGTTCATTTTTAATTTAATGGTTTATTTGAATTTTTGAGAATTTTTAGAATTTATTTGGAATTAATTGGATTTTTGGAAAGAAACTCTTCTTTGGAAATTAATTTAATAATGGAAAAGTTTTAATAAAATATAAATGGAAATATTTTATTTGAGTCCAAAATGTTGTAAAGTATTTTCTAGAATTTTTCTAGAATTTTTCTGATATTTTTAAAGCCTCAAATAATTTAAATGAATTTCTAGAATTATTTTTATTGAAAATCAATTGAAAATTCGATGAACAGTAATGGGCCAAGCCCATTACTGTGCGCGCCGCACAGCCCGTTCGGCCGGGAACCCTAACGACGCCACTTCTCCACCGTACGATCTTGATCGCACGGCCAGGATTCGCTCATGCCGCTTCGCCGCACCGACCGCCGATCCGCTGTCGCGGGATTACCGAGATAGAGCCACGTCGCTTCGTCTTCGTCTCCCAGTAACGCCACCGCCGCCGCCGCTGCCGAAGGGTAACCGCCGCGTTTAAACGCCGGTTGAGCTCGTCTCCCGAGGTTATAAAGCCTGATGAATGTCTCGTCGGAATCTCCTTTGCATTGCGCTTCTTTTGCCCCAACCCACACCGTCCATCTCGCCGCCGTTTAGCCGTAGTTGCTCGCCGTAGTTCCGTAGCTGCTCTGTCATTGTTTGCATCGCTGTCGATCACTCTTCGTCGTCGTCGTGACCACCGGAGTAACCCCCGCGTCGAGCCGCACCCGTGGAGCCAACCCTTGTCACCGGAGCCGCACCGGAACGCCATCGCCGACATCGTCTTCCCCAACTCTAGCCACCTCTTCTCGCCGCGACATCACCGTCGAGCCAAGCTTTGACGACCGTTCGATCTTCAAGCAACAATCCAGATTACGCCACGTCTCCCTTCAAACAGTGAGTCTCATCTTCATCTCTTAGCCATAGATCTGTAGATGAACGGTCTAGATTAATTGGAGTAGTTTTGCTTTGATATAATCTTAGCCATTAGATCATTAGTGTATAGTTTAGATTGAGCCACGTAGCCATGATAATAGTAAACCCCATCTTCATTTATCCGCAGCTAGATCTTGATCATGTGATTCGTGTAGCCACGAGTGTCTTTAATCGTAGCCGTTAGATTCGTATGGGTAGCATAGGATTGATTCAATATTGACCATAGATCCGTGAACGAGGGTTAGGATATGGCCACGCGTTCGATCAGATCGCCCACGGTGCTCAAAACTATACTAGGTCTTAGCCGCCGGATTTTGAATTGGTGGTTTGATTGCATCGCACGCCGACAGATCCGCGCCGACGCTGGTCGTCGACGGAACCGAGGTGCCAACGCTGACATCGATCGCTGACGCCGCCGTTTAATGCCCACCGCTCGATCTTGATCTCGAGGGTCGAGATGACGCTACATGTCGATTTCGAGTAACCGAACCGGTTGCCGGTTGATCCACCATCCATTTTAAATCGGACGGCCAGGATCGGATTGAACTCTCTGCTGATAGTTCGTCGCCACGCGTTGCAACGAGATTGTGCCACGGTTCCAAGACTAATCTTGACGCACGATGACCGGTCAAGCGTGCCGGGCGTGTTTGTGCAATCTCGCCGCTGATTTCATCACACGGCTCGATCAAGACACGGTTAGATAAAACCAAACGCCGCTTAGATCTCACCCGCACATTTTGATTCGGACGGTGAGATTAGATCAATCTCTCTGCTGATAATGTGCCAACACGTGTCACGATCAGATCATGCCACGTGTCATGCTGACATCAACAGTGACATCATCAGTGGGACCCACATGTCAGCCGTGGTGCTGAGTCGTGCTGACATCATCAGTGACGTCATCAATAGGGTCCACGTGTCAGTGAAAGTATTGTTCATGATGACATCATGCTTGCGCAATAAATCAATTTTCTTTAGAAAAATAATCCGGTGAAAATATAACTCAGAGCTGACGTCATAATTCCGAATTTTCCGTATAAAAATAAATAAAGAAATTCGGTTTATTCTTTTTGATTTATTTTTAAACTTTAAAAGGCTATAACTTTTGCGTTTTAACTCCGATTTGAGTGATTTCAATTTCTAAAAATTTGTAAAATCAAGATCTATTTATTGCTGAATTTTGTGGAATTTTTATAGTTGATATAGTTCTCTATAAATTATATTTATTATGTGTATGTTGATTGCGAGTAGACGTTGATCTGCCAGAGGGTTTCGAGGGAGGATTTCCAGAACAAGATCAAGCCCTAGATCAGGATCAGCAACTCTTTGAAGGCAAGTTATACTTTGATCATATTGCTCCTAAACTTTGAAAATGTATTTTGTTTCAAACTATGCATGCTAATTCAACTAAAAATGGATTTAAATATTTTGGGTGAATTAGTTAATCAACCTAATTCTTATTGTCACCTTGTTATTATTATTCATATGTCATGATTCCTTTGATAACCTAAGTTTGATAATATTAGTTGGTTGATATTATTGTGCCAACACGGGAGGCTAGACCGTGAATAGTTGCTTAACCATGCTTATAACGTGAACAATTCTGTTTGGATTACAAAAGCAACATTGACTAAAGAATAGTGAATGCATTTTGATAAAAGGTGGAATGATGTTGGTATTGATACTGGAATGTAGAGACCTATGTGGTTCTACATGAAGGATGATTACGGGCATGTGTTGCACCGTTAAACTACTTGGGATGGAAATTGATTTAGACCGGGGCAAGTGGACCGAGGCTTGCTCTGTGGGCCTGTGGCAATTGGGGGCCGAGTGTTGTGAGGGTCAGGTGCTAAATTGAGAGAAGGAAGTCTTGCCTTGGTCAGGCAAGGACTTCACTTTGCAAGCCTTTGACTGAGTCTCTCGTGACAACCACATGTCCGAATGGGAAGACCTAGTTTAGTAGGATTCGATATCTTACCTTTGATACCTCGGGGTGGCAGCTACCCTATCCAACGTTGTTCGTCGGCCCTATACTTCCTCAGGTGAGGGAAGTGATAGTGGAGGCAACACGAGAGGTTCTTAGGTTGAGGTAGAAATCTCGAAGGTTTTGTTACGGCCAATCACCGTGTGGTGAGCGACTGTATCTTGTGGGTAAAGTGTACAACCTCTGCAGAGTGTTAAAACTGTTCGAATAGCCGAGTCCACGGAATTGGACAAAGCTCGGGGATTACAATCAAGGGGTAGATTTTTGAAAATAAAGTGGTATGAAAGGTCAGGTGCTAGGGATAATGGTGAAATTTGATTAAGGACCTGTGTCCAAAATTATGTGGAAAACAATTGAGAAACTTATTATATTATTATGGTTTTGTCGCTTATATCTAAATGAATAGTAGTGTAAAATATTGATGCAAAAGCAAAATAACCAATAGAGCTATTCTTTGTAACAAGCCATGCATGTAGTAATAGAATTGCATACATGCATGACTTGTTGAGTACGTGTGTACTACCCTTATGGACAAAATTTACTGTAAGAGGAGACTACACCAAAGATATGAAGAGGATTACGTCAAGAGCCAGGAACTAGGAGCAAGCCTCAGTCAAGACGCTTGTGGCCAAGATGGAACGTCACGACTTTTATATTTCCGCTGTTGAACTTTGTTTACTCTGACTATTGTAAGCCCTGTGTGGCAGACTATTGTAAGGGACCATAAGGTCATACAACTCGATTATATACATGTTTGAAGTACTTATTGGTTATTCCGCTGTGTATGATGTGATACTTTAACCCTGTATAGCTTGTGTGCACTAGCGTGATCCTGGACTAGTGCGGAATACACAGAGTGTTCGAATTTGCAGATTCGGGGCACGACATCTACCCAGAGTATCACAACTACTTCGAGACCCTGCACGAGGATGACATCATATGGCAGCCATGGACGGCCCATTTCTTGCTCACTACAACGCCGCTTGGATTATTGGAGCAGTGTGGCCAGGATGTTCACTACTAGCTGATGACATGCCACCTGGTGTTTTATCACATGGTCGAGCCAAGATTGCCCAAATTTCGAGTGATGCGCCAATTTGACTTCATCAAGAACTCCTCCTGCTGGCCCATCTCTACCACAAAAAGTGCATAGGTAAGTGAAAATTTCAATTCTACGCTTTTCTACTAGCCTACCAGGTTGTAATTCGAATTCGTAGCTTACAAATTTCTTTTGTTGCAGGCAATCTCGGAAGGGCCAATAGAGTGACGATTGGCACCTAATACATCATCGGGACCATCAAGGGGGAGCAATGCACCACAGAAAGCGTAGTGGCTGAGGATCGACTGCACAACCTGGAGTCATACATCGCCTACTTGGAGTGGTACGTGTCATGTACGCAAGCTAGATTTATGAGACCTGCTCCTTAGAGACCCGAGGAGGTCACGCACGTTGACAGGTTGGGTCTAGGCCACCCTCTACACTTTGTAGCACAACAGGATGACACGGTACGAGCACAACGTACGTTTCATTTATATTTTTATTCACGTCTAACCAACTTTTTGTATTGTTCATGCAGTTCGACCATGCAAACCATATCGTTGACGAGGCTTCTAGTGCACTACGTCAAGGGAAGCGCAATACTATTATAGGCCTACTTGGGGTAGTACGTTCCATCTTGGATGATGTGAAGGGTATCGTCAAGACTGTTACGTGCGGATATCATAGTGATGTCGCCGTATCGAGTGCTCGTGGAGGCACCCAACCCCTCTCTCCTAGGTCATCCAGATCGAGTGCAGTCGGCAGATGATCAAGCTTCGCTCGCTCATCTTTAGCTCATCCTGGCCTTCACGATACACAGGTGTGACATATATATTTCATTCAAAAATGGTGTAATACTTATGAAATGTAATTTTGTTAGCCATGTTTTGTTAGCCATGCCATGTTCTTTTACAAATACAAGACGAGGGATCGCTTCTCATCGCCATCATATTCAGGCGTTACGATGAATCATCTGCTCCATCGCCCCGCATATACATCTGCCGAGGTGAACAAAGACTCGAACCCATACTCACCCAAATGGGACGTGCCTCCTACTAGTTCTACGTGAGGTACATCTGCGTTGGTACATTTACCACAGGATTTTAGCTTCGGGCAGGCCTACACCCCCACGGCATGCACGGTTTGGGTGTGGGGACATCATCTACACAAGCGCCACTTCAAGTACGTTCTCTTTAATTGAAGTTATTACGTGGTATTCAACATACCTTTATCCGATGTGCCTAATATTTCTATTCGAATCATGTTCTTTTGCAAGACGTGCCCCATCAGGACTTGCCACCAAGAAGTTCGGCTTGGGGTAGGTTCGCGCCCCCACACTTACCGTAGCACCCACGTCAGCAAACTTGGTTTGGCCAGACCTACACCCTGTACTCCACGCATGATTATGGTGTAGGGTCATCATTTGTGCATGTGCCATGGCAGGTATGTATGTCCAGTTGAAGTGATTACCAATGTGGAGACATGCTAACACTACGTGGTTGCAGGTTTCTAGGGATAAGTTCTCCTAGTGGCATAGGACTCCATGACCCCGCGCCCAGCATTGGTGAGTGTTTCGTGTATTGTATGTTACTGGTTGCACTCACTTTTGGCCACGGCACTAACAGTACGTACCATGCAACCTACTGGGTGGGTGATAGACATGTTGGGTGCCCAGCATCTAGGACCCAGCCAGCTTGACGACGCCCCTCGCGTGACACAGGATACATAGTATGATTTGCGTAGAACGACACACGCACCTAACCTGTTTACACACCTAGAAGACCAAGTCCGCTATATGAGAAAGCAACGACCGAATCAAAGTTGAGGTTTCTAGCACGCAGGCCGGTTGATTGTTGTAATGAAGTTCATATGTATAATTCAGGTATGCCTTCAGCCCATTCATAGCAGTTTAATAATGATAATCCTTATTACTATGTCGTTATGGTATGTTACTTTTATAATATATGATCTGTTGCGATTCCCTGATAAAAGCGATGGTTTTTTCAAGATGATTAGACTACTCACGGGCATGTAGCTTTGTCAGGCTAATTAGACAAGTCACAGGTAGCAGTTTTGTCAGGCCGAGTTTAGGAAAAGGAAACACTAGAAATAGAACGGAAGTATTTACTCTAGTTCTTATGAGTTGATTTGTCGTGGAGCAAGACCTACATCTTCTTTTAGTGAAATTGCATATATGATCTTTTGCTTTCTCACATTCGCCTAATAAAAGCAATGATTCATCACGATTACGTAACTCACGGGTAGCAGCTTTGTAAGGTCGATTAGACAAATCAAGAGCAACAACTCTATTGGTAGCGAGTTCTCACATCGGCCTAAAAGGGGCTCTAAGACTGTACAATTTCTGCACTTTCTCAGGCTGATTTGACCACACTCTACCATTAGCTTTGTCAAACTGATTTTACTACACGCTGTCATTAATAGATATTATCTTCTTCTGATGGTCATCAGCTATAAAAATTTTATCTACACAGCCTTTCTTAATATACTGCTTTCTAACCGTCACTGTAGGAACTGCAGCTTCTTTTAGATGAAAAAAGCATCCACTTAAACCCCTCGGAAATTTTCCTTTAAGTCTTTGACAACCATGCCAATCACGAAAATCAAGTGTTTTTTGTGTGGTCCAATCAAACATCTGTCCAGTCATCCAATTTGGCCCAAGACTAAGATCAACAATGGAACGCTTTTCTAGCCCCCTTCATATTTTTTTAATCTAGCCCTATATAAACACAATTATAAAAATAGTCCTCTCTTCGACCGCGAAAACACCGGCATGTGACACGTGTTAGCAGAGGGCCACTACCTACCAACACATCCATCCAAGGGATTGGTTCTCGGTAAGTAGTCACTTAATTAATTGATCACTCACTTAATTAATCACTTTATTTAATTTAGTCACCTACCAAATTTGCACTTGTGTCCTACTGAAGAATGGGTGCTTGGTAGGCGGTGGATGTTCTACCAAGCTCCCCAAGCTCAATAGGCCGTTGGGTCCACCGCTGCTTAATACACGAGCACGACAGGTGATACATGTCACCTATCGGCATTTTTGCGATCGGGGATAGGGCTATTTTTGCAATTATATTTGCATGGGAGCTACATTTGTAAAAGAAATGATATAAGAGGGCTAGAAAGCGCCAAGTTCTGAGGTCAAGGGTGGAATAACCCAAAAATTTAATCATGCAAAAGAGATCATCAATAGATTAATAGTCAGGAGACCCCGCTCGATTTAACCGAACCTCCATGTGATTACCGTATATTCCTCGGATCAAGAGCTAGCACTCACATGTTTACAACAATTGGAAATCATAACCATAAAATACAAAAATTAAGCGAAACGATTATACAAATAATTATTACAATTCAGAGAATAAAGCAGCGAAAGAAGCAATCACCCGTAGTTTGCCCAACCGACCCCGCAGGCAACTGACCAGGCATAACTCCTTAGATAGAATACGATGAAGAAAATCCCGCAACTTACGATGAACAACTTCGAAGCTTCGCATTCTAAACCACCTACAATATAATTAAGCAAGGGTGAGTATTTTACATACTCAGCAAGACTTGAGCAAATCCTACAATACATGCAGGCCATTTCAAGGAAAGGCTACTACAGTTAATTTGCATAAAGCGAATTTGGATTTGTAAACCAAGTTATTTGCAAACGGACTTTAAAAGAGCAAGTTCAATTGATAGCAAATAAGTAAAGCATAAATAACACTCACCGTCCTCCATGACGTGAGTTCGAATCGATCCTTGCCATCGCATGGCATATATCCAGTTCTTTGTCCACACAGGGCACAACAGCTGATACCAATACTTGCCCACACAGGGTATAGCATTGGGTCATCTGTGGGGTAAGCTAACTTATAAAATAAACCCTTTTTGAAAATCAAAGCTAACATTGGAATGACTTCACCGAGTGCTCATGATCATGAAGCGCCGCTAATTAATTAGATTTAAACTCGCAGAGGTGTACAACTTACCCACAAGGAATGACCCACCTTTTATGTAGATCACACACGCCCAATATATAGGACATTGTGTCTCGCCAAAGCATCATACATAGTCGTTCTGCTTCCTAGACATGACTTTGGTCCACCGGACGTTAACCCCGCCAGAGAACTAGAAACACACACCCAAGCCGTGGATCCACATTCACACACCCAACACAACGCTTTCTAAACACGGCAGTATGCACACACGCTGCATGGGTGGAAACCCCACCCAAGGCACTCAAACGAGAATGCTTGGGGACCCGCCCAAGGCACTAAACGGGAATGCTTGTGCTAGCTCCCGCCTACCAATGAACAAAGCCACATCTAAATAACTTAATAGGCTAAGGCTACCCCTGAATAGCCCTCGTGGTTGCACGGAAATCTTGATCAATAGCGCCCCATTGCTCGGTCCTTAATCGTGACACGGCGACACTTCACCCTACACTACATGCTATTCCTTTCGCACAACCGCTATTGCCAATAATCGCCTCGATCAAAGCATAGTTTCATTTTGGGTTTTAATCAAAATTACCCACAACCAACAAAGGATATTTTCAATGTTTCCTAAACAATTATTGAGTTGATCATGTACATCATTTATTCTAAAGCATGGCTAAGGTGTTAATATGATCAGATATACCCAAGATGACATTAAGTAGTGCCTAATCCAGAACCTATGGTTATCAAGGTTCACATGTTCATAATCATCAAAGGAGATTCATGTGACAACAGTATATCTACCAAACCACAAGATAGCAATTTACATAAAGTAAACGCATGCATAAAACAATTTGATGCACAAAAGGAATATAAAATATTGGGAGCAATATGGTCAAAGGATGCTTGCCTTGCTTAATAGACGCTATTTATTTAAGATGAGGATTATGCGCATTTATTTACTTAAGACGGTTAGAGACGCCGGTCTACTCGTCGAACAACGGAAAATAACGCAAAACAATAAACTTCAATAAGAGCGAAAGAACATAAATAGAAAGAACAATTAAAACTCTTCACACGAAGTAGGGATTGCTCTTTATGGGTTTATTAATCTTACTTTACGAACTCAAGATGCTAAAATTGGTTGAGATTAAATAGAATTAATCATTAGTTGCAAGTTTAATTAATTTACCATTCGTGATATGAGTTCTGCCAATTCTTATTACTTACAAGTTTTGCTTCATTAGGATTCAGATTCAAAGCAAGATGAAATAAGGATATTTTCTTAGATTATTGTAGATCATATTCTAAAGATCATTTCTAAGGTGTTCTGTACTAAATTCAGATTTAGATGAGCTGCTTTGCGAGTTAATGAAAATGCTTAAATGATTATATTAAAGTATGAATGATTTGTTCTTTATCTTTAATTGATTTCACGCAGAATTAGTTTTATACAAGTTAGATCTACTGATTTAGGCTACTGATAGCATTTCCATCATATTTGAGAAGGTTCTGGTGATAAAAATAACTTAACTACAGGTTTCCTTCATTATTACCTAAAGTTTATTCATTCGCATTAAAGACTAAAGTAATGTGATTACTTAGGGTTATTCAGCTATTAAGATTAATATGCGAAACATAATGAGATATGGTTATTTCTTCATACTAAGATGATTTATACTTTGAATAACAATCCTAAGCTAATTCCATTAAGTTTAGGCTTTAGCCGATACATTATAATCATTGTCGAAAAGGCTTAAGTGGTATTGTAAAGTTAACGATTAATCGAATCGCCAAAAGTGAACCAAAAGGTTAATCACTTAAGGGTTTTGATCGGTGAGATTAATATGAAAACCTTAATGGAATATGATTCTTTTTACGTAATATGGTAGTATAAACTTTGCACAATGTTACTAATCTAGTTTTACTGATTTTAGTATGTAGACAAGTTATTTTATCTATCGTCAAGTAGACTAAATGATCACGATAAATACGCTTAAATCGCCAACTTTATATTGTGATTGCAACTCCAATACACATGATCTTTAGTTCATTTTTCAGCATTAGCAGAAACAAATTTCTAGAAATGTTTTAAAGCTATTTTGGAATTATTTTGACTTTAATTGCAACATATAAACTATTTACTTATTGTTACAATTAACATTTCCTTTTATTAAAAGAATGACATTTCAACCGTATCTTACTTATTCTCACATACACGATCTCATCTGCTTTTAGGAACTTGATATAAATTACATTATCAATTTGTGAGCCATTATGCTAGTATTTTGCTAATGGCCATAATAGGTTCATTATGGATTATGAAGCAATAATTTAAACATGGTTCACAATTCAATATTTCTACATATTTGAATATCCCAGGTCAGATTCACATATGAGAACTTATTTTATATTTTTAAAAGTTATATTTTTCATATGTTCAATAATGTTCATGATAGTGAGTTCACTTCATCTTAAATTTTAAATAATTGTTCTACAATATAAAATTTCAATATTTTTGTATATTTGAATTCATCTTGATCTTATCATCATATAAAAATTTATGTTCTTATTTTATGACTCATTGTTTACAGGATTAATATAAAGATTATATTAAGGTGATTAACAAGGTTTAATTAAATAATTACTCAGCAGCTCAAAAATTTAATATTTTTACATATTTAGATTACTTCTGATTTTAGATGAATAATTAAATTTATTTCATTGAAACTGGATTAATACTTCAAAAGATATTCAATAATGAAATCTATTCTTGTTAGGAAATGTATTGGAAAATCAAAATACGCTTTTACCACTTGAGAAAACGCTTTGGCTCTGCTCTTCTACTTTCTCAAAGGCCGACTCGGTGGCCCCCAAAGCGCAGAGACAAAGAACAGGGCGGTTAGGGCTTCCGGCGACGGCACTCGGCGATCTTCCCACGAGGGCGACGGGGAAAGGTGAAGCTCGACGAGGTGCATCCTGAGGTGGAGCTCATTCAATGGAGACGGCAGGAGGGCGCAATGAGGTTGGGCGCAGCATTAATGGCGGCTCGTGGAGGAAGAAGACAAGGGCATTAGGGTTAAAATCGGTGGCACATTAAGCATAAAGGACACTAGTGGTTCCATTTTCGGGTTGAACGAGGTGGAAACTCACCGAGAACTCTCCCACTATGGGCCGGATTTGGAGGAGATGGGCGACTACCGCCTTGCTCTGTGCTTGATGGATGAAATTGAAGCTTGAGAGGTGATCACAGGCTGCCAAGGATGCTCCACGCCGAGGAATTGGTTGATGAATCATTGAATCACTCGAATTTGGATTCTCACCGAGCTCAGAGGCTTGCGGTCGTGGAGGATTTGGGGCGAGCTCATGCGCTTCAGCCGGGGAAAAGAAGGAAGCAAGGAGGGGAATGAGAGAGGAGGTCACAAGGGTGAGGGAGGAGTGGTTTATAGCCGGGGTTTGCAGCGTGGGAGTGGGATTCGTGGCGCCATCGCCAGTAGTGCAAGACCGAGGCTTCGGAGAGTCGCAGTGGAAGGAACGTGTTGAGGAAGACAGGTCTGGCAGGTGGGGTCATTGTCAGTGGCTGAGGAGTTTCTCCAATGCGCCAACGGAACGGGAAATCAACGAATGGCCCACACGTCGGTGACTGATCGAATTTCTCATTTCGGACTTTGATTTTTCTTTAAGATCAATTGAAATCTATTATTTTCGAAACTTTGTTTTTCAAACGGATTTGATCTCAGATTGTTTTCATAAAGTTTTCAGCTCCATTTGTGATTCCGTTATTTTATGTGAATTCCGACAATATATTTTTTTGGATTTAAAAGTTTATCTTTTCATTTTACTTCTGCAATATTTTATGCATAAAATCTCAATTGGTAGCTAAAATAATTTAATTGAATGATCAGGGTTCTCGTGGCAATTTTTCTAAATTTTTACTTTTTACATTTTTGCCTTTTTCTCTTTTTCATTCTTTATTTCCATTTGTTGGAATTTTCATACCCAGATTAAATCCAAGGAAATCCACATAAAACAATTAATGGCAAGAAAACTCAGAAACAATAATATTCAAAATTAAATTATTCATTTTCACTTCTATTAAATTTCCAGGATGTTACAGATCTACCCCCCTTACAGAAATCTCGACCCCGAGATTTGGCGGATCTAAGGGGAAAGTAATTCTAAGAGAAATCAGGAAACTTCTTCTTGAGTCGGTCTTCTCGTTTTCCAATTTGTTTCTTCTTCAGAACGATTGTTTCGTTGAACTTTGATTATCTTGCAGAATTTATTACGAGTGTGACATCTAGGTTCTTTTAAGATTCTAGTCGGATGCTTCTAATAAGTTAACCTAGGTTATGGATCATTTCATTTAACTTGGTGAGCTTAGAAGGAAGATGGAGACTTTTCCTTAATTGCGATATATAGAAGATATTAGGGACACTGGATAGCTGAGATGGTAACTCTGATTTATATGTTTTCCTTTTTTTCTATCTTCTTAATGATATGATATGGCCTAATATCGTTACGCCAGGTTACCTCAGATTTGGAAATGGTAAATACCACGAACTTTGTAAATCTTGTGGATGAGATAGATTTAGGAATTCTTTCTCGGAGGTGACTTTGTCATTCTTGTTGATACTTCATCTTCATTGCAATTGCTTCGCTGGACCTTTGTCTTGTGATTCTAAGCTGTCGTGCGAGAAAGAGATAAGATTTGCATTTAGGTTTTGCGTACGCAGATGAGAGATACTAATATTTTTATACGTATCTATTTTGATTGTATAATCAGTATTGTCAATAAAGATAATCTAATTTGGAGAGTGGTCTGTGTTACATTTAGAATTTTTGAGGTGAAGGAAAGGTTACATTGTCGTTAGACTTACTTGAGAAAACCCGAATGCTTAATACCATGAAGGGCATTTGAATACAATGGTCGATTTGTATAGTTCAACCTCAAATTTAATTTAAATGAACTCGAGCATAAGGTCATTTCGATTGACTTTAAGTTGGAAACAAGGTAGAGGTAATTCAAGTATTAGGTTGAGGTAAAAAGATTATAAGGTGATTCTGATGACTTAACTTGTTTGATCATTTTAATAAATAGAAGGTTTTTGCTTTTCTTTGGATTTGGTAATTATGAAGGAATGAAATGTACAGGACCAAAAGATTGATTGCAAGTACTGGATACACAGGGAACGTACTTAACACCATATTAAGTGTTGGGTACAACCATACGAGGAATATGTTTACATTCGAATCCTGTCATCGAGGTAGGGATTGTTCTGAGTATTAGACGTTTTCTAGGTCTCCAAAATAGTTTAGAAGTTACTAATATCTTTCTTGACAAGGTGAAGTAGAACTTTTCTTAGGCAGATGTTGGCCTTCAAATTCTCGAGGTCGCCATGGTAGTTGCTGAATTACTTCATGAGGTTGAAGTCAAGGTAGATTCCGCTTCCGCTTTGGACATTTGTTGGCATAATGTCCTCTCTCACTACAATGGAGACAGTAATATTGGCCTTCCTGCTTTATGCATCAGATAGATGATCATTCTTGGGGCAAGCATATTCGCTCAATTGCCTCTTCTTTAATCGACTCTTTGGGTAAATTGCTTGTGTTTTATTTCTCCTATTTTTGGAGACATCATTTCATCTGTGACAACTTCTGGCATAACGATGTTGCTCAGTTCATATACTCAGTTCTGGCACAACTTCTGGCACAACTTCTGGCATAATCCGAAATGACCTTATGCTCAGTTCATATACACACATAAAAAGGAGCATGTTAAAAAAAAATATGAATACCACCTTTGAAAAAAGTACATACCATTTAGATAGTCTTATATACTTGTATACTACACGTACATACTCTTCGTTTCGCGAGATACTACTCCCTACGTTTTGAGATACGGTATAGGGAGTAACTACTCCCGAGAGTAGAAAAGAGGCTTCCTATATATATATATATATGTATGTATGTATGTATGTATGTATGTAATTAAAAGACAAACAAAGCGAAGCTTACAAAGTTCAGATGTGTCATCAAACCCGGATAAGTTGGTATTGCTCGTCAAGATACTAGACTGTTTGGAGCTAGTTGGCACCTCTCAATAGCTAGGGTTTCATCATTTGACATTAAATAAACTTGTACTTATCGTGCAGCCATAGCCATACATAAATAGTCTCAGAAATATCGTATAGTAAAAAGTAAAGTCTTCCCCAATATAAAGGTAAAAGCACTAGGGATAAAAGAGGTGGCATAGCTCACACCTAGCCAAGCATCCCCCAGTCTAGAACCATCCCAGTCCAGTTCACTTTCCCCACCCAAGCCAAGCACTAGAGGCAAGTCAAGAGCAAGGAGAGACTGATAGCCATGAGCAAGAAGGAAACCAAGGCTCATTCCAACCATCCAACCAAAGTCACAAGCGAGTAAGGCCAGGGAGCAAAGAAGCTAGAGAGCCAAAAGCAGGAGGCTAGGGAAGAGGCCAAGCAAAGGTCACTTCACCATCAACCTCATCTTCCCACACCCTCCCATTCTCAACATTTCAACAACATTGGTAATAATTAATCCATTGACCATCAATATCAACATAGGATAATCACAGTAGAAAACTAGAGTAGACAGTAGGAACCACTATTGGCCTTAGTGGGTATGGCAGCTATAGGGGTGGCGCCGTGTATGCCCATCAACCCTGACGCACTCACCGCACCGCCAAACCCAGAAATTCAACCCATGTTCATCATCAACCATATTACAACATGCAACACGCTAAATTGTATAACATCATGTACCAAGCTCTGCAGTAGAACGGGGAGGAGGAGGCTAGCTTGAAGGTAGAGGCGGCTCGTTGGCTTGGCCACGGCGTGAGGATGCCACAGGCGAGTCCTGGCAGGGGCTGGTGTGGCACGGGCTATGGGCAGGCCCACAAAGCAGGGAGGCGGCCTTGGGCGGGGCCGAGAGTAGGCAGGCTGGGGTGTGCCGGGGGTAGAGCTTGGAGAAGGTGAGGAACCAAAAGCAACTGCAGGTCGATGGCACCCGAAGGCCAGAGGGGAAGAGGTGCCGTGGTGGAATGGAAGCAAGGTGGTGTTATATCTGGGCACTGAGAGGGGAGGGGGAGAGACGGCAAATAATCCGGTGAGGGAGCAATAGGGAGGTGCAGAAGAGGGATGGCGGCAATAGTGGAGAAGCCAAAGTCTAGTGTGGCAACACTGACGGGTAGGAGCAAAGGACACCATGGCTCGTCAGCTGCTAGGTTTGGAAATCTAATACCTGAGTAGTGATAAATATTTTGAGTTCTCAACGGAGGTTGGGTTTACTATAGGAAGGTGGTACAAAATTGCGTAGGGTCAAATCATGAATTCATGTTGGTCTCTTGGATTGGAGGCTATGGAAGTTGTCTTCCTTATATATGAGTGTTAGTAGAAATTTTAGAAATTAAAACATGAATCAAATGTTTTCATAATAAAATCTTATTTTCCTAAAAGTGGATTTGAGAGAAATGGATATGACTTGGATGATGGAAAAATTCATTTAATGTATTTTGTTATTAATGCTTACTGAGTACTTTTATACTCACCCTTGCTTAACTCCCCTTTTGCTTAGAAAATTGCACTAATGGCCAGCTGTCCGACTAGGACACAGATCCATATGGATATGCCTACGAGGTGTGGGGTGAGAATTACTTGCAGGGTCAGGATTATAAGCAGATTACCAAGAGGATTGGTGGAGTAGTGGACCATACAACAGCGACCGTCGATCCAGTGAGTATTCTAGTGTTGATCTATATTAACTTTTGTTGTACTGGTTAACATGTATGAAATTGTACTAATGAACTTGTAGCCATGCGTGGCAATATATTGTAATAAGCTTATATTTCAGTCTCTAATTATTATTTTGTTACAACACTTTATACACGATGTATTAACTAATAAGATGTTGGATACGCTCGATATTAATCGGAGATGCTGTCACAATATGTTGTGTTCTTTTGCTTTGATCTATCAACTCTAAAATAGGATGCGTATCATCCAGAGATCAGGGAGATACATTTATGGCTGGTTAGTACTAGTACAGTTGATTAGAGAAAAATATTGTAATGCTCTCATGTCCACAGAATGTTGCAGCTTGCATTTCAAAATTAAAGGTGTCGTCCAACTGCTGTATGCCAGATTCTTTAAGGTGGTATATATAAAAATATTATGTTTTGTCAGCTCAAATCTGACACAACAATATCAAATGGTCGGGCAATCACATAGCCTTGCGAACAGGTAATTATTAAGAATATTTGCACCATATTAAATTCAATATTGAATCTTTTTGGACAACTTTGTCTAATTTTGTGGGCCACTAGCAATCTGTTTGTCATGTTGTAGCAGACTATCAGGCAATGAACTTTGTACCTCTGCAATCTTCTTGTCATCTTCCGCGCCGTTCAGAAGGATAGTACAAAAGGAACACGCCAAACTCACGGAAGGTTAAGTTAATTTGATGGTTTGACTTTGTGATTTATATGATTCACGTTTAGAAATTTGCAGGGTTAGGATGTGCAGGACGTCAGTGAGATAGCGAACGCAGAGCTGACAATTCAAGCTGGATCAGTGAATTTGAAGCTCCGTACGGTTTAACTAGCTGCCGGAGGAACTGTCAATGCCGCAAGATGTGTGACGTATAGCCAAACTAGTCAATCCTAGTAAGTTTCTCAAGCGGTTAGAATTGTCCATGGATTCTGATAGCTGAATCCTTTTCACGTACTGAAATTCTTTTATTTTCTTTTCAATTAAGCAAGCATGCTTTCAGTTTATTTTGTTCGCGATTACAAGGTAACATAATGACGTACACCGTACGCATAAACACGCGAGTGCGGCCCCATAAGCACATGTTTAAAATTAACGAAGGCAAAAGATGTACAAACGACCTCAAAAAGTTTCCACTAATGTTTGCTCCAGTATTTCAATTTTCGTAGGTGTAGGCCACCTATACACACACACAGCTCCACCATCTCTCCTCATTGTTTTTTTAAGGTGTAAACACATCATATTCGCGCTACCCACATGTGCGCACACACACATTCATGTTTCCTACACATGCTAACAAATTATCAGAGAAACCAAAGCTTTATAGAGTGCAAGCACGCTCTTTCCCATTAAACATGCATGTGTGTCTATGCCAAGGTTTTAAATCACGATTTTTGTGGCTTCACGGCAAGGTTTCAAAAAGCTACAATAGTTATCGTGGAAGTTATCATGTGTCGCATTTTTGGTATTAAAAATTCTAAAAAATTAAATATGTATATAATATAAGTCACCTCCGAACAAATCATAAAACCATAGAACTTTGGAAGGTATTAATATTTTTACAACAAAAAATGAGTCAAGTCCAGAATCAATAAGTACGTAACAAAAAGTAAATGTCAAACACCATAATTGATAACTATATCATAATATTCTTAACAACAAGTACTTAATCACTAAGAAATATGAATACCGAATTATTAAAAAAAGGCAAGATGGGTCTTTTACTAAGTTTTCTCATAATTTAGACTTATAAGAGATGCATTTCGGGCTTTTAGTAATCTTGGGTTTCAAAATAAGCATAATGTTTTGATCCATGAGTACCTTTATAGGATAGCGAAGCAATTGCTAGCTACAAGCTATAGCATATAGCGGAACTATTGCTAGCTATAGTGATTGTAGCTAATATAGCAAGACATTGTCCTGTAGCTTCACATTTAAAGTAAAAAAAACTATAACTAGCTATTTAGAACACTAGTTCATACTTCTAAATTTGGTGAACAACAGCACCGCGTCTGCGACTTGATGCTGCTGGTCTGGATGAACACCTGTATGCCAAGTCATATGGCTACAGGCCACTTTCCAGCAAGCATGCTTTCAATGCCTAAGAGATATCACAAAGAATATAATATCATAGTATTCAAAAATTCACCCCCAAAGGGTTAGCGGCCCATGAGGGCCGCCTGGGGCGATGCAACCTAGGCATCATAATTTTAAATACGTGAATTCAAGCCAAATTCATGTATATTTTTAAAACATTCAGTTTTAGGGTATATGCTCTCTATAACAATTCAAATGAAATGCATAGCTTTGAAAAAATACACTCCAATTCAAAGATTTAAACTAATTTAGATCACATGCTTTGCTTGTTTATATATAAATTAGCACATACCTACAATCGAATTATTATAAAAAAAACTCTGGTTTGAATTTTAGTTCAAACTTGTTTGAACTAGCTAGTAAACTGGTTAAACTCAACATCCTAAAAATTTCAAAAAATTTTGCATGCAAATACATAGGAGAAATATCCATTTTGGATCATGGTACCTAGGCACCATGGTGATATATATATATATATATATATATATATATATATATATATATATATATATATATATATATAGGAAGCCTTTTTCTATACTCTCGAGTACATACTCACATTCAATATACCACCTAAATGAAAGTGTTATACTTCTTTATCACTTTCGATATACTTCAATAATAATTCTAAGATACTCCAATGCGACATAGTTGAAAAAACTTCATCGGAACCATTTATTTTTTTTCTATATACCATTTTACATATGTAAAAGGAATATATAAACAAATTATACTATAAAGGGTGGACTTTGATGAAATTTTTCGTGAAACTCACTTTGGAATATCTTATAATCAGTACTAGAATATACTCAAAAAGATAAAGAGGTATAATAATACCATTTAAACGGTATACTAGAGGTGGGAGTACGTACTCCCAGGAGTATAGAACCATTTTCCTATATATATATGTATGTATGTATGTATATGGCGGCGTATTCAGTGCAAACCTCTCTTTTGGTGCAATCATGCAAACTCCTAATCTCAGCTCTTAGATCCCTCCTCAATGGCTAGATTAAAATTGGTGGGATTCCCCTAATCCACTTATAGCTCTTTTCCACAAACCCCCTAGAAACCTTTTCTTCTCTCCCCACTTCCCTCCTCTTCAACCTAGAATCCAGTCTAGGACGTCGACGAGGTTCTCCACGACGTTGTCGGCGCCGCTCTTGATCTTGTTGTCGCCCTTGATCCTGACGTGGACATCATCCTGGACGAGATCATCGAGGAGAGGAGGGGAGTCCGCGACGACAAGATCGCCAGCCACGCCGCGCGGCCATCTTATTAGAGATCGCGCATGTATCGTTTGCATTGTCTCTTGAGCGTTGGTTTGAAGGGATCGCACATGTATCGTTTGCATGTCGTCGCTCTTGATCTTGAGCGGCCATCTTATTAGAGATCGCGCATGTATCTCGTCCAGGATGACGTCCACTGTCTTGTGGATGTCCTGCAGGCTACGCTTCATGCCGGTGACCGTGGCGAGCACAATGGTCCACATCGGGAAGAGGTCGGGGATGTTGAAGCCGCTCGACAGCCCGACGCCGGCCTTGATGGCCGCCAGAAACTCCAGTGCGTTCTTCCGCTTCTTGCCGAACGCCGCCTGCGACACGATGTTGTTGGTCAGGCCGTGGAACATCACGCTCAAGATCAAGAGCGACAACAAGATCAAGAGCGGCGCCGACAACGTCGTGGAGAACCTCGTCGACGTCCTGGACTGGATTATAGGTTGAAGAGGAGGGAAGTGGGGAGAGAAGAAAAGGTTTCTAGGAGGTTTTGTGGAAAAGAGCTATAAGTGGATTAGGAGAATCCCACCAATTTTAATCTAGCCATTGAGGAGGGATCTAAGAGCTGAGATTAGAGTTGCATGATTGCACCAAAAGAGAGGTTTGCAAATACGCTTATATATATATATATATATATATATATATATATATATATATATATATATATATAATAATCTATACGCATGTAGAATAGTCTAATCTAGGTACGATCAATCCGATCGAGCGTGAAACCTTTTAACCCTTTAAGGGTAACTGTGAGATACATGAAATCATCTCGACTCGAAACTCAGTTCATGATGGTGATTATCAGTGTAGCTTTTCTGCCTTGATGTGCTATTTTCAACCTTTATCTGACCATAGCAATTTGCTCTTCAACTTCCTTGAGAATATTAGGCTCAAACACCAAACATTCTCCCATCTCATTCCAATTCAACGGAGTATGAGTGGCACGACCATATAAAGTCTTAAATGTTGGCATTTATAAACTAGCCTGATATTGTTGTTTTAACTGAAACCATGAGTACATCAAAATAAAAAATACATGTATAATTAGATAAAGTAATTGTCAAATGCATATAAAGAATGGTTTCACATAGAAATAATATCACTAGATTTGTCAAAGTAAGAGTCAAAGTTGTATAACAATTTTTACTAATGTATAATTAGATAAAGTAATGATCAAAAGAGTGTATTAGAAACTGCATCATCGATTTCCAAAACAACAAGTAAAAAGAACAATTCACGTTAGTTTAATAAATATGGTATTTACCAATATCAAATTGAAATATTATGGTATTTATCGATATCGAACTGAAGTTTTATTTGGTATATTTGATATTGCATTTCAATTACCGTATTTAAAAAACATATTTATCTTATGTATTTATCAAATATACCATATGCATAGCCCCAGCGATAGTGAGCGAGTAGAAAAGGAGGCGTAGTGTGAGTTGGTGAGTGTCTAACCGGCTGAGTGGGTGATCGACCCCAACAATAATTAGGCAATGTGAACCCATCTTCTCACATATGACTTTTTTTAATCAATTGTAACTGTATCAATAGGTTGAATAGATACAATAACTAATTCTTTTGATTGATTGGTGTTAAATTGTTCATATATTTTCAAAAGTTTGAAAAAGAATATTGCACAAGTATTTACCAAATAATAAACTACTCGTAGTAATCCTCAAACAGCTAAAAACACAACATGTACACAAAACTTTTATATTTATAGCATAGCCCACCTTTCAGTTTTGTCTTGTCTTCCCCACTTGACTTCCACCCCTTGGCCCTCCGTGCTAGCTTGTCAGGCCTCGTCGTTGTCGAGGTCGGCCGGTGGAGGGTCCCGGCCCTCGACCTCGTCCACGTCCTTGAACGAAGCTTTTTTGTGATCTCTGGGAGCTACTTTACTTTTGGCAAAAACATGATGCGTATCAAACAAAACTACCTTCCCACGTATAATTAAAGTAGTTTTGCTTCTTGATCTCATGGTGTCCATGGACGAAGCCTTTTTGTGATCTCTAGCAGCTACTTTATTTTTGCAGTATGGTACCGAACCTTTTCGAGCGATTGTATGGACCTGCCGGTTCGGCGTTGCCCTTTCGCGGCTTCATCATGCGATCCGTGTTGGCGCGTAGAGCCTTTAAACGGTGGCCACAGCAATTAATAGAAGAAAATGGCCGCTTGCCACAAACAAAGCAAGTTCCATTGGTGAAGAAAGACGGATGAGAGGAGAAGCAGCAATAGGTAGCTTTGCTACGTACGCATGTTGCCCGGGGATAGGTCAACGACACATGGCCAAGGTGGCTCCTATGGATTCCAGCTACAAAGCCAATTAACTTGCCCGCCACGGATTCGGTCTCAGCTTGATCTGCTATGGCAACAAGTTTCGTGTGGTTTCGGTTGCGTCTTCTCCGGGTTGATCCTGATTTCGTCTGTAGTTTCACCAAGGTTTTAGGGGAAGGCTTGCACTAGTCTTACGGCCACTTGTTTGTATGAACTATGAAAACAATGCTTTCTACATATTTGAATCTTTGTCGAATATATAGTAGTTTTCTTAAGTACATATAAATAGCTGTGCCTTTTGTAATTTCGCGTGCTCCGCTCCACGATTGTTCCAATGTATAGCACAAGGCAATCAGCGCTATTTCGTATTATTTTTTACAACATTTTAAAAACCATCAATCACGCAACAAATTATGCGTGTCCAGAGAAGATCCACATGCGGAGAAAAGAAGCCTCTTTTTCCACTCAGGCGAAGGAAGAAGCATGCACGCACCCACGAACTCGGGAATCGATCGAGAGCCAAGATGGAAGGAAACCTCCTCGCCGCCGTTCGGGCCCCGCATGTCAGCCACATCAAGACGTGCGGCTCCTGCTCTCTTGTTTTACACGTGGCGCAACAGCTTTTGATTCGGTATGTATGGCCGCCTCGCCTTGCCCCTTGGACAAGTTCCAAGAGCCTTCCTTGATTCCGTGACCATCATTTGGTTTGGCTCGCCTCATTACTTCTTCTCCGATCCCCCTCTCTTTCTCTCTGCCTATATAACAAGCCACCCTGCACTCTCTCTCCTCACGTCTCACATAAGAGAGCTAGCTTTTAGAGAGGGAGAGAGAGATTCTGATCCCATGGCGAGAGTTGCATCAAGTTGCGCCAGCCTCCTAACACAAAGGTAGGCGAACGTTGCCGTGATATGGGACGCATTTACGGTTTTACACTCGAAATCTTTGTTCTGTTTTTTGTAGCTTTGTGTTGATGGTTCTTCGGTGATGTGATGGTGCAGGAGGGGCTACTCCGTGGCCGCGGCCATGGTGAAGGGAGCAGGGAGGAGAGCCGAAGAGAAGAAGGCGGCAGCGGAGGCGACCAAGCACGCAATGGCGAAGAAGGACGTGGCCACCGCGGCGGCCGCCGAGGAGAAGACGGCGTGGGTGCCGGACCCCGTGACCGGGTACTACCGGCCGGCGGGTGGCGCCAAGGAGGTTGACGCCGCGGAGCTACGCGCCAAGTTGCTGAGCCAGGGGATGGCCGCCAACTGACCGAGCTTTGGTTTGCTTTAAGATGCGTGCCCGTTGATCGATATATACGAGGGGTGGTATATCTATGGGGTCAAATACCATAGCAGATTCAGAGATGGGTTCTATGTAGTTGTATAAGGACTACAACTTGAACAGCCTTCTCTCGACTGTCTGATCAGAAAATGATGATCTAGATCTTCTGAAATATATACATAGTAGCATATATTTTTAGACAGTCTGAAACGTTCTTACCGCTCAACTTGAAGTTCCCGTGACTAATGCATAGAAACCATTCCCAAATTCAGCGTTGAGAAGAGCTTCTTCCCGTTGTTTTCTTAGTATAAAAATTATAGTGTTTTATTGTACAAAGTGACTGTGGCACAAGCACACGTTCCTCATGTATTTTATCAACACCCTGTCTTGTTCTTACGAGTTACGAGCAGTGGCGTATGCAAGAAGAAAATAGAAGAGGTGCTCAGTGTTGCTACGCTTCTTTGTGTTCATGGTAAAAGCTGGTGCGGTATTCTGAAGACCACAAAAATAGCCTACAGGGCTAAAGGGAGTCCCAGGATTATAATGGTCGGAGCCATTACACTAGCCCCTTCGTACCCTCCCCTTGCATCCGCCATTGGTTGCGAGGCAACATGGCTGCCGGAGACGTGGAAAAAGCTTGAGTGGAGAGGGTTTGACAAAACTTACTATCTATTTAAAATGTCCGAACATCGTTATTTAACTTATCATTCTTTACTTTAAAATTGGCTCATAATGCAGCAGCATTGCTGTGCCACGTCAACTTTTATACAGTAGTCACTAGATTCGCGTTCAATTATCAACCTTTGACTCTTAAATACTGACGTGATGCTTTTGTTAGACACCATTAAGTCGAAATGGTGGATGTTCCGAAACCATATGCAATTACGCATTGTTTTATGAAAAAACACGATTTTATGGATCGAAAGACACAGTTCTATGATACCCTTTAGAAAATATAAATAAACACCATATTGAATAAATCGCAGCAAAGTGCGGATGACACATTATTTTATCATGTTTTGTCAAGCTAAAGATCAGGAAGCAGGCTTGAAACTGGCTGCCCCAAGATCAACACTGAGGTCTAGTTTGGAAAGTCTATTTTTGATAGGAATCTCTATGGAAATTAATCCTTAATCAACAAGGTGGCAAGCACAGGAGCGGTCATCGCAGATGCAGATGAGATCATGGTTTGTAGGGATAGAGCCGTAGGAGCGGCTAATGCTGGTTTTTCACACGTTGTACGTCCTTTGAGACCGACTATAAGAATTTGTTCTTTTATGAAAGAACACGGTAAGACAAAGGTCGGTGGATTTCCATTTCATTAAGGTCTTGTTTGAGAGGCCTAAAGTAGTATGAACCTCTGCCGTACTTTTTGGGGTTTGAAGTTAAGGAGGAAATTTTGTAAAACTATGATTTTTTATATAAATTATTAGAAAACTATAGATTTTAGCTTTTGATAATTTGAAAAAAAAAACTAGTAGTTTTGTGAAATATACTCGTACTTAAATATGCTACTAGATCCCCCAACCAAGTGAGACATTGTTGCCTTGAAAAAGCTTTATATATTGCTCTTGGTTGTCTGTAACCCCTGAATTTCTTGTCAAAGTTTTGCGACAAGATCCCTATGGAGGAGACTAGGCTTAGGTATTGGACTAAGCTTTTTTTATCGATTCGTGGCACGGCAGGCAAGACATAGCTAAAGCCTGAAATGCATATGCACATGGGCCAGGTCGGTATGGCATGAATGATAGCGCCGTGCCGGACCTCGCAGTCAGGCTCAATGGACAGCATGCATGGCACTGGGTGCTTGGGCCGTACTTGAGTCGGTATGGCACGAAATAGGCTCGATAGATTCGAAGCAGGCATAACACGTGGCAGGGCGCTCTACCAAGACATTGCATCATGTTGTAGCTCACCTTACGGCCCGCACATTTTGTGGTCCTCGCATGCGGTAAAAGGAGAAACAACGAAGATACTAAAAGGTAGAGAATAGAGATTAGAAAATACATGCTCACTGACACCGAGTCATTCCGATGTAGATACCCTACATTGGGTGTAAGTTTTTTAATGAGATAGTAACTCTAAACCTGTTCAAGAATAATAAAATTAAGTTCTTTTCCATTTAGGGCCTGTTTGGTAGAGCTCCAGATCCTAACCTCACCTGAGATCTGAAACTTGTAGGCTAAAATAAAATGAATTAAGTTTATGTTTTTTGTCTAAAATGTAAACAAGATGATCCATCTAAACACTCTTAATGTACTCACAACTCCAGCTCCACGGATCTGGTGGAGTTAGGAATACCCAGCTCCACCACATCCACGGATCTGGTGGAGCTGGAGCTCTACCAAATACACCCTTAATATTTGTGTCTACTACCTCAACTCCGTATATCTCTGCCTCCTTTTCTCTCATCACAATAGTGCAAATGGGTTGGATCTAGACTGGTACAGCACAAAACCGACACGAATCACAAATAGACCATGCTAGGCTTGCCAAAGACGAGCTAGATTAGTACGATACGATATGATGGACTGGCTTAGTCATAACGGCATGACACGGTTTAGATACACAGCTCAACGGGCCTATGCCGCGCTTGCCCGGTAGGCAAAACACCCACATCTATAGATGAGACGCGTAAAGCCCGAGCTTTGTTCGAGTTTAAAAAGCAACACTACTACAGAATAGGTCATCACTGCCGGCTCATCCACGCCATTACTGCCGGTTATGGGAGCCGGCAGTGATACTCGGGTTATCACCGCCGGCAGAACTGGCAAGTGATAATAGATATCACCGCCGGTTCATTATACAACCGCAAGTGATACTCGATTATCTCTGCGGTTTACACTAGAACCCCGGAAGATATTCGACTATCTCTGCCGGTTCACACTAGAATCCGGCAGTGATATATGTATATCTCTGCCGGCTTATACGAAGAACCGACATTGATATATGTATATCACTGCCGGTTCCTGGACGAACCGGCAGTGACAACCGAATTTTGAAAAAATTTGTAGATGTACTTCATAGATTACTCTACCTATGTATAATTTTCTCTTTTTTGTAACTCTAGATATATAATGAATTTGAACCTACAATTTTATACATAGGTAGAGTAATCTATAAAGTACATCTACAATTTTTTTCAGAATTTTTCACGACTTTTTTTAGTTGGTGTGCAAGGTGTCTATACGGGAGGGGCTGTGTGCACAGGATACATTGCCTTACAATCCCATGTACTGTGATATTACTATTTAAGTTTGTGAAATTAAAGATAATTTTAAGCTCGAGTTTGTAAACAGGTATTTGGAATTTGTATGCTTTGACGAATTGATTTAAACATTTAACCATTGCATATTTAGAGTAAACATTATTATTCAGATAAAGTTAATGCTCTTTGCAAATATTTTTATCACAAATTGAGTTTCTATTGTATCGCACGGACACATAGCTATTAATATAAAAGGTGAGTTTACTCGTCGTCTTCCCCCCTTATACACATGTTGCACGTAGGGTCACGCACACTACTACAGAACCGGCCTTCACAACCGGTCTATCACAAGCGGTTAGGTGCGCACCGCTTGTGCTCTCGTGCCTGGCGGTTCGTGTAGGGGTGGCAGGGCCATTCTCACGGGAGTGCCTCCCGTCCCGTCCCCACGATCCAAAATTTTTCCGTCCGTCCCGTTCCCGTCTCGGGAGAAAATCCCGTCCCCATCCCGTTCGGATATCGGGGCCCGTCGAGACCCATCCTCAAAATTTCACACAAGAGAAGAGTTTATAGCCATTTTAACTCTAAAATCATATCAATAGACAAGGAAAAAAAGAATACATGCATTCATTGAAGATTATGTTGTCTCATTTATGAAAATGTGAATATGATGGGCTAGAGAATATGTTTCCAATCTAATAACTAAATTGGACTAAACTAAATTTGGATCTAGCACCGGTCCCCACGGGAAAAACTCCCGTCCCCATCCCGCCATCCCCAACAGAGGAATAATTTCCCTGTTTCCATCCCATGGGACGATTTCTTCCCATACCCGTCCCCTAATAGAGAATTCCCGCCGGATCGGGAACAGGTCCCCATTGCCATCCCTAGGTTCGTGGGCAGCAGGCGGGAGGGTCTCTAAGCGGTTCTTGAGGCAGAACCCCTCGAGTCCCATCTCTAGAAGCGGTTCGTGACTAGAACCGCTTCAGATCTCTAGAAGCGGTTTGATACACTAACCGCTTCTATAGGTGAGATCGAAGCGGTTGAGTGTAGAACCGCTTGTAGAGACCCCATTCCCGCCCAAGCATTTAAACCCCATCTTCCTCCCGGGCTCGCCCGACAACAGCAGTGGTGTGCGAGAGCAGTTCATGGGGAGAGGCTGCCAAAATTTTCAATTGAGGCTATTAGCTCAATTAATTGTTCCTAAGGTGAGTAACATGTTCTTGACATCCTTCTCACCTATATATCGATGTTTTTGTCGTTGGATGTTGAGAAATCATGTTTTGTTCTTGTGGGAATTGTTAGTGTTTATGTTGTTGGCTTATTTTTTGTTCTTAAGGTGATATATTGTTTGGTGTATGGAATGAAATGCAATAAATGTGAAACGATGAAAAATTACAAAGGTGGGGAAAAGGTAAAAAATAATTTTATTTAGTAAAATTAAAATGCGGAATGATAGAAAAGGTTTGCATGAACATGTAACAATTAGTTAGTTTTATTTTTAAAAAATGCAGCAGGATTAGAAATAATTAGTTGGCTTTAGTTAAAAGAATGCAGAATGATTAAAAAATACAAAACTATTAGACATAGTTAGCTTTAATTAAATATTGTGATAGATGTTGTTATTATTTTTATTGGTGTAGATGAACCGGCAATGGATGTACAATCAGATCGTCAGGCAGCACGCGGAGCACGCCGACTTGGACCGGCAATGGATGAACCGGCAATAGATGAACCGGCAATGGATGAACCGCTCGCCGACTTGGAGCACGCGGAGCGTCTGCAGATCGTTAGGCAGCTCCCACCAATGGACTCCACTGGACTGCCAGTGGTGCCACCATGCCCGTGATGATCGAGGAGCGACCACCGCCACGATCAGACGCGAGTAGCGGCCAATCACCCCGGACGCCGCGGGCCCGGACCCCAAGAAGGTTCGCGCCGCGAACCAGATTCCCGTCGCCGCCAGCCCTGATGCGGCGGCATCTTCACTAGAGGCGGCGGCACAGGTTGCCCCTACCACGACTTCGTCACCGGAGGCGTCGCCTCCTGCGGCGCCAGCGCCACCGCCTTCACCGGTTCTTCCTCCTCCGGCGCCGACCCCTACTGCTACGTCGCCAATGCCCTCAGCCACGGGAGCCCACACCAACGCTCAGCAGGGTGAGCTTGCGCTCCCGAGGGCCACTTTTAGCCTGAGGGTGCCGCCATGGGCGGCCGCTCAAGATGCCTCAGGGACGCAGACACCCCCTGTGCCCATTGAGAGGGTCGAGGAGGGCGACCCCAGCACCAGCGCCGCCGGCCATCTCGCCCCCCGCGTCGCCACTGCTCTCGCCGCGCGCTTCGTCGAGTTCTTCACCGAACTTGGCGACATACACGCCTCGCTGGGCACCGTTCTTGCCACAACCGCCAGGCATGGGTCTCAAATGGCCCAGCAGTTGGCGTCGGTGAGCGGCGAGCTGACACAGGAGCGGGAGAGGGCGGTGGCGGAATTGGCACATGAAAGGGCCAATATGGCCGCCATGCAGCTGTGGGCGGAGAGGGCCGAGGCGGCGCTGAAGCACTCGGAACACGAGTCCTTCCGCCTGCGGCACAATCTCACCGTCATGCTCAAGAAGGCCTTCCAGCGCACGAAGAGGTGTTTGGAGCCCTTGGGGGTGGTTCTGAATACGCCCTTGGAGGACTCGCTGCGATTCGCCCATCAACCAACCGCAGAGGCACTCAGAGGATCGCCCATCGCTCGTCGCCCGCTCCGCCAGAGAGGGGCAGGAAGTTGCGATCATGGCCGTGACTTACGTGCTGTCCAGCTGCGCCAGCCGTGACGCCACCTTCGACCCAATGGCGGCGGTGGCCGGCAATGAGGAAGACGCGGCGCAAGGAGAGGCGCGGGTGCGAGCAGCCGCCGAGCATGTAGCCAGAATGCTGCAGGTGGAGCAGCCGGTCATGGATGTCTCCACCCCGCTCGTGATGGAGGAAGAAGGAGACAACGGCAACCTCGACCTGGGAGACGAATGAAGGGCTGGGCAGCCGCTGGAGTTCTTTTGCTTCTTTTTCTTCGTGTCTTATGTTAATCCGTTTTCTGCATGTACTAACATCCGGACAAATCTTAGCGTAATGGATGTTTTACTTGCTTTACCTGTGCGCTTGTTTGCTTTGCTTGATTGGTTTCGTTTGTTAGAGCTGTTAGGCGACCAGCCTTGAACTTAGCCATAGCGCCAAGTAATTCTTTAAGCTTAGGGCAACGCTTCGGGATCCCTTTTTAGGTCACATGCAGCCGGCTAAAAACGCAAGCAGAAACCGCACAAGTTACGTAGAACCTAGGTAAAAATGGCCTTAAAACTGGCATTTCCTACGAAACGCAGAATAGCTTCAGCTTGAGGTTTTCACGCCAAACTGTCGCTGGTTCGAGGACTTTAGATTCCGATGATCTTCTGGAATTGTGCTACAGCGCAGCGCGGCGAGGTAACAAGTTTCCAGAAGTGTTTTCAGGCCAGTAGTACTCGATGGTGACAACCAGCGGTACTTCAGGGAACCAACCCGAGTCGTACGAGCCGTGTTCGAGTACTGTGCCCAACTTGCACTCCGGTCTCTTGCCCTCGCCAGACGCCAATCACTTAGCACCTTTCCTTTTACCATCGAGGGGCCGTTGGTTTTCGACGCCCGCGACAATTGTGCGCAGCTGGGTTCATCTTAGTGCATGCACATAAGGAAGTGGCCAAAGATGTGGCACAAAGCACTTATCTTGCTTATATGTTGCTGGGCAACCAACCCCAAAGTCAGGCGACCAGATCTCTGGCCCGGCCACTGCCCCCAAGCATCTGGGCGACCGATCTCTGAGCAGCCACGACCAGCCCCAAGCATCTGGGTGACACGAAAAGATGCTGGGGATTTTCGCGAAGTAGGCCGACACTCCTATGCTTAGCCTGTGTGCACACATAGCTACTAGAAGGATGAGTAGACGCTAGGAAGGGTATACGCAAGGTAGGCCCAAATAATGTAAGTCCCTGTATGGGATAGCCCTGGTCCGCTCTCTTTGGTTTCTAAGTCCTTGTGACCCTCCCAGGAATTGAACTACGGTGCTGTGTATCAAAGCAGCGGGCTCCCAGGAGGGGTACCAGGCCGACGGTGCTCGCGGTGACGACCAGCAGTGCTTCAGAGAGCCAACCCGAGGCGTGCGAGCCGCGTTTGAGCACCACGCCCAACTCACCCCCAGTCGCTCGTCCTTGTCGGACACAGACGCCGAGTGTCACCACGGATCGCCAAGGAATTAGCAAACATGCGGGACCAGCGACACTCATGCGAAAAATTGTCACTTAGGGCATAGAAAGGGACAACAATGGTAAAGCAAAAGCCTTACAGGCAACAACTTTACTAACTGCCAGTAGCCGCCGATCAGCCAGGGGAGAGACTTACCTCAAGGCTGACCAGGGCAAGTTGTTGGGTACTTACAATTCTTTCATAGATAGAACTTCCGCAACAACTCTATGTTGTAGGAATTCGCCAGTTCTTCGCCGTCCTCATTAACCCACCGCCACAGGTCGAATCTGAAACCACCTTAAAGGGCCCTCCACCGGAGACAACTTATCTTGCGGCATGCGTTTGAATCCTGCGCAAGACTAGGTCGCCCACTGCCAATGTTCTCTCGGAGACCCGGGTGGCATGGTACCGCCTGAGGCTTTGCTGGTACCGGGCGGCGCGAAGGGCGGCCCGATCATGCACTTCCTCCAGGAGGTTGACTTCTTCTCGCCGGAGATCTTCTTGGTCTTCTTCGTTGAACGCCGAAACGCGTGGAGAACCAAGCGACAGCTCGGAGAGGAGAACAGCTTCCGCCCTGTACACTAGGAAGAAAGGCGTCTCGCTAGTGGCGGCGATCGGGCGTGGTGCGGCGACCACGGCTGGATGCCGGGAGCTCCTCCGTCCATCGCGCGCCCCGCTTGTGGAGCCGATCAAACGCCCTCGTCTTGAGGCTCTTCAACACCAGCGCGTTGGCGCGCTCTGCTTGACCATTACTCTGGGGGTGGGCCACCGAAGCGAAGCATACTTTGGTGCCCATTTCGTCGCAGAACTTCAGAAAAGCCGCGCTGGTGAACTGAGTTCCGTTGTCGGTGATGATGCGGTTGGCAACTCCAAAGCGGGCAAAGACCCCGCGCATGAACTTGACAGCAGCTGCAACCGTGATGGTGCGTACCGCTTCGGCTTCAACCCACTTGGTGAACTTGTCGATGGCGACGAAAAGATGGGTGAAGCCCCCTGTGGCCCATGGGAACGGACCCAGGATATCCAGCCCCCAGACCGCAAACAGCCAGGAGAGCGAGATGGTTTGCAGAGCTTGGGCTGGTCGGTGGATTTGCCTGGCGAAGAATAGACAAGCTTCCCATTTCCTCACCAGCTCGCAAGCATCCTGGAGGGCAGTAGGCCAATAAAATCTTTGGTGAAACGCTTTGCCGACCAGCGTTCGGCCGGACATATGGCTCCCGTGACATGCCTCCATGGATATCGAAGAAGCGGTGCTCCCTCTTCCCAGTGATGCACTTGTAGAACTCCGTTTACGCTCTGGCGATATAGGTCCCCACCTACGAGTATAGCACTTGGCCTTGCGTGCAATCTTATCACCGAGGCATCATCGTCGGGATCACTTGGTCACGCAGAAGGCTAGGATAGGATCCATCCACCGGCCTTCTGGCCGCGTGCGAACACTCGGTGCTTTCGCTGGGTACTCCATTGGGCCAAGCCTTTCCGGTGATGCATCGGCGACCGCCGTCTTCCTCCCGGACACAGGCCGAGGCGAACGCTACCTTCCCTCCGAGCGGAGGCGCGGCGATAGTGCGCCTTCCCCACTGAGCCGAGGCGCCATGACCATGCCATCGTCCCCACCTAAACTGGGGGCTGCGACAGCGGCACCATCATCCCCACCTGAACCAGGGGCTGTGATGGACGGTCGCGATAGCCTTTCTTTGAAGACCCCAACCGAATGAAGCTCTTGAGGACGTAGGCTGTGGCCCGTCCGCAAGGTGGTTGTCGCGTCGAGGATATGAACATACCCCAATCCTTCAAAGTGGCACTCCATTTTTGGACCTCACCAGTCGCCGCCATGGTGGGGTCGAAACACTGGAACTCCTTCCGCGCTTGGTTGATGACTAGCAGGGAGTCACCCTTGACTTGGAGATCTGGGATGCCCAGTGGCTGAAGCGATCATAACTTCTGCCAGGCCCTCATATTCAGTTATGTTGTTTGTGGCATTGAAGTCGAGGGCGACCACATACTGGAGGGTGTCACCGGTCGGAGAGACCAGGACAACCCCAGCCCCCACGCCCTCCAGCCTGAAGGAGCCGTCGAAGAATAAGGTCCAGGGAGAAGGCGCGGGTGCTTCTTCGGCTTTAGGAGTGGCGGGGTCCACTCGGCGACGAACTCCGCTAGCTTCTGACTCTTGATGGCGGTGCGGGGCACAAATTTGAGGTTGAATACCCCCAGTTCCACCGACCACTTAGCAATACGGCCTTCTGCTTCGTGGTTGTGGAGAATTTCTCGCAGAGGGTAGGCCGTGACTACGGTGATTTCTCGCCCTTGGAAATAATGCCGCAACTTCCTGGATGCCACCAAGACCGCATACAGCATTTTCTGAGCCTGCGGGTACCGAGTCTCCGCTTCATGCAACACCTTGCTGATGTAGTAGACCGGCTTCTGGACACCTTCCCTCTCCGCAACTAGTACCGCGCTCACCACCTCAGGAGTGGCAGCAATGTACAGGAGCAATGGCTCACCCGGCGCAGGGGAGACCAGCACCGGGGGAGAGGTGAGGTATTGCTTCAAGTCTTCAAATGCCTTTTGTGCTTCATCTGTCCACTCAAAGTGGTTAGTCTTCTTCAACAACTTGAACAGAGGCAAGCTTCTTTCTCCCAACCGGGCAATGAACCGCCCTAGGAGGCCAGCGAAGCACGCCGAACCTTGAACTTTGTTTGAGTCGCACTAAGCGCTTCATGTGCTCGATGGTCGCTATCTTGTCGATTGGCTTCAATGCCTCGGCTGGATACCGTGACACCCAATGACTTCTGGGAGGGCACACCAAACACACATTTTTTACGGGTTGAGCTTGAGCAATTCTTAGAAGGTTAGCAAAGGTTTCCTCCAGGTCTTGGATTAGTTCTTCACTCTTTTTAATCTTCACCACTAAGTCGTCAACGTAGACCTCAAGATTTCGCCCTATCTGAGGACGGAAAGTAATATGCATGGCACGTTGGTAAGTAGAACCAACATTCTTTAAACCAAAAGCCATTCTAACATAACAATAAACACCCGTAAGGGTTACAAAAGCAGTCTTCTCTTCATCTTCTACCGCCATGCTAATCTGGTGGTACCCGGAGTACGCGTCCAAAAAGCACAGCAGCTCGCACCCGGCCGTGGAGTCAACAATGAGGTCGACTCGTGGCAGGGGGTAAGGATCCTTCGGGCAGGCCTTGTTGAGGTCGGTGAAGTCGACACACATGCGCCATCTCCTGTTGGACTTCTTAACAAGCACAGGGTTGGCAAGCCACTCAGGGTGAGAGACTTCCCTGACTATCCCTGCGCACAGCAGCTTCTCTACCTCCTCCCGAATGGCATCTTGCCGCTCCGGCGCCTACCTCCGGACCTTTTGCCGGACCGGGCGTGCTTCGGGGAGCGTCGCCAATCAGTGCTCGATCACCTCCTGGGACCCCAAATCATGTCGGATGGTCGCCAAAGAACACGTCGGAATGGGATGGAGGAAGGTGGCGCGTCTTCCTATTTGGCGAAATTTGGCGCCAATGTTGTGATCTTCGAGCTCGCCCCCTCAGGCGACCACCTTAACCTCACCGCGAGCAGGTGGTATGCGAATCCCGCCTAAGGGCTCCCAAGCCGCGGCGTCGATACGCCCGGCTAGTGGCACCGGCCAGTCCCATGCTGCTTATGGCGGCGCAAGGGCCTCGACACATCCACAGAATTGTAATGGGGCGCCGGGCCGACATCTTCACCACCATGTCGCATAGTGGGTTGCCACCATGAACTTGACCCGGCCCGGCCAAGCAAGGCATTGTAGGGAGGTCAAATCGGCGACCTCAAAGTCCACCATCTCGGTGCGGTAATTGTCCCTCTCCCGAAGGTGGCGAGGCGGACTGACCGAGGGCATCAAACCGCCTCGGGGTTACCCCAAAAAGCAGAGCCGGACGAGATCTGCTGCGGGATCTGGGCGCCGAAACGCCCGAAGAGGAGAGGAGGTTGATGGAGCTCCCAGTCCACAGACACGCCCGGCCGTACATTCCGGATAGTGGGCGACACCACGATCGGGAGATGCCCTAGGCCAGTGGTGCTTTCAGGGTGGTTGGCCCGACTGAAAGTGATCGTCTCCTCCGACCATTTCAGCATCCGACCTGCCCCTGAGCTCGATGCTGCGGCGCACACTTCCCTCTTCAGCCGTTTATATGCGGCGTTGGAGGAAAAGGTGAATGAACCACCATGGATGTAGGCTACAGCGTGATCCGCCTGCTGGAAGGCCAGCGAGGCAGAATCTTCGTCTTGGTCATCGTCGGGGCGGCATTCCTTGAGCCTCTTCTCCACCATTTTGCTCACGACCCTACAGCCGTCCAGGTCATGAGTGTTGGTCTGGTGGATTGGGCAATAGAGCTCGCCCTCCTTTTGCTCACGGCGGTCGTTCCCACGACCGCGGTGGTCATCGCGTCGGTCACGGCGATCATCACGCCGGTCACGGCGGTTGTCGCGCCGGTCTCGGCGGTTGCGCTTCCGCGGCGTGGGGTCCTCGTCGTCGCGTTCGGCGACCAAGACCCGCCTGGTCTCTCCTGCCTCACGCTTCTACGCCTTCTTGCTTGCACGGCCGAAACCCTTCGAGGTTAAACCGTCCTTGCCCCTGCCATCCTTGGGGCGAGCGCAGCCCCTGCCTCCACGGCCGCGCACACTTATGTGCGAGGAGAAAACTTCGAGGTGGCGGCGATGGTGCGGTGGCCATCTTCTCCTTCATCTTATGGTCTCGAACGCCTCTATGAAAGGCGATGACGACCGATTGCTCCGAAATATGGGGGATCGTATTGCGGCAGTGGCAAAACCGCCGGATGAAGTCGCGCAACGACTCCCCCTTCTCCTGCTCCAAGGCGTGGAGGTCGTCCTCCACTCTTGGCTGCACAAATGAACCTTGAAAGTTGGCGATGAAGAGGCCGCACTACTCCTCCCACGAATGCACCGATCCTTGGGGGAGGTTTAACAGCCAAGAACAGGCAGAGCCCGTCAAGGCCTTTGGGAGGTAGTTGGCCATGATCTTTTCAGACCCACCAGCTGCTCGCACCACCGTGGTATAAATCTGCAGGAATTCCTCCGGGTTGGTGGTGTCGTCATATTTCTCTATGGATCTTGGGCGGAACACAGTCAGATCGCCGCCTGGCCTGTACCGTCGGGAAAGGCACGGCACCCGCGCCATAAAAGGCCAACCGCTCATGGGAGGCTCGGTCCGGAGACCGTTCCCGGGAGCGCGGGACTCGGCTTCCTATAGAATCGGAGGAGTGAACCTCCTCCTTGGTCCAAGAGTGAGAGCCACGAGAGGGACTCTCACCATCAGAGGCTATCCGCTTCCCGTGGCCACGCTCCTGGGCCGGGTGGCATGGTAGGCGACCACGGAGGTCATCCCCGCGCTGGCTACGGCTAGCATCCAAATGAGACCGAAGGTCCCCATGGTCCCTCGCGAGCAGGACTAGCTGCGCCGCGCCCTTCGCCGACTCGGCCGGCTGGCCAAAGCTTTTTCGTTAGGGTGGTGGGCGCTGAGTCGCTCGGCATGCGCCCGAACAGCAGGGGTACCAGCGATGCTGGCTGGTCGAGAGCCCTACCGGTTGGGCGCATCCACGAGACGGTGATGCTCATGACCCGCGGAGTGGCGAGGAGTCTCTGCGAGTTCCGGAGGGTGGTCAAGAGGCGAACTACATGCGGTCTACGAGCAAGTGGGCTGCCTCCATGGCGGCGCGGCGTCGCTGGTGCTCGCCGGTTCCAAAGAACAGCAACGCCACCTGCGGGCGGGGTGAGCGATCTTTCATCGGCGAGGCTGCCGGGGCGCATACTGGCGGCGCTCGCCCTCGCCACATCTTGACGTTGAGATCCAGCCATCTCCAGATGAGCGGGCTTGCTTCCGAATGAAGGACACCGAGGTCCGACGGGGAGTTGGCTGGGAGAACCAACCACTAGCACCCTACCTGGTGCGCCCCTATTGGCGTATTCCACCTGACAGGCCCGGAGTCTACAGACCGGGTTTTGGTTCGGTAGGAGGGCGTCTTCGCGGCTGGCTAACCCTAGCGAGTGAAAACCCTAGAGACTACCACGCGAAGGACTCTGGGGTCTATGAACTAAGATGACGCAAAGATTTTTACCCAAGTTCAGGCCCCCTCACCCCGAGTAACAGCCTTACTTCCTGCTAGATCTTTTATAGAGTGTTTGGAGCTAGTACAGAGCTCTCAAGTTACAAGTTCTTCCTTAGGCTATCCTGCTGAACTCTTGATACTTCGACCCCCCTTCCCCATGCACTAGAGGGCCCTTACATAGCCCAGGCTAACAGGGGTAGGTAAAAGAGGGGTCATCATGCTGATCTTCATACATTTATTACTCCTTCCCGTGCTGTCCCGTTCCTCCAGCTTCAATAAATGCCGACGCATGACTTCGCCCGGTCCGCCCGGTATGTGACCCTTTGTGGCCGGTAGGTGAAAGCGTCGGAAGAATGAGCTCATAGCGAAATCCTCGCGATTGATAGGTCTATCTGGCGAGCTGCCGTCTCGGCATAATGCGATAGGGAAGGAGACTTGAGTGAAGCCACCGTGCCCACCTTTTGCCTTCTTGGCGGGGCGGCAGGCATCCTCCCACTGCTGCTTCGAGGCATCTCGCCCACTTTGCTCGTCGGACGCCACATGGACGGCACTGGCGGTGGGCGTGCTTTCGCCCTCGATCGCCGAGCCGCCCGTGGTGTGGCGCCGGCGAGTAAAGGCGTCTCGCCAACTTTGCTCGTCGGACGCCACATGGACCGCTTTGGCGTGCGGGCGTCTTCGCCGCCGTCGCCGAACCGCCCGTGGAGCTAAGCGCCGGGCGGTAAAGGCGTCTCGCCCACTTTGCTCGCCGGGCGCCACGGGCGGCACACTGGCAGCGAAGCGAGCTTCGCCCGCCCGTCGCCGAACGCCGCGCGTGGTGATGTCGGGACCCGGTGGCAAATCCGAACCCTCGTGTATTCAGCACTAGTCGAGGATCACGCTAGTACACACAGTCTCAACATGGGTACATATCACGGTCATAACCAGCGAAATAATAAGTACTTTGATTAAATACTCAGACTAGTTGATCGACCTTATGGTCAAGTTACAAAGATCGCCTCGCGAGGCGAAGACTTATTAAAATATTCAAATCGGCGGAAATAAAATAACTCGTGGCGCCAACCAATTTGCCACGAACTGGAGTGGGCTCGCTCCTAGTTTATCGGCTCCTCGATACTCCTCCTCTGGCGGGGTTTGCTTCTTCTTCAAGCTGAAGTTGTGTTGTTGTGGGGTGAGTACTTTGAGCACTCGGCAAGTCATGCATGAGAATGCAATTCTAATATTCTACATGCATGGCTTAGTACAAAGGATAGGCTATGGTTCATGAGCGATCTGACATTTAAGAATAACGGTAATAATTTGCAAAGCGACAAAAACGATAATAAGAATAGTAGCTTTCACAAACATTTTAATCACAATCATATTTCCATCCTATGTCAAGTTCCTCATTACCAACCCAAGCATTTTTCTATAAACAATTCATTTTCATAAAAATCTAACCCTTGACCAGTAATCCGACGATGCTCATTACTGTGAAACACGGCTATTCGAATAGGTTGTACACTCTGCGGAGGTTATACACTTTACCCACAAGATACAGATCAAATACCACCAAGGCAAATAATCAATATGAAGCTTTTCCAAAGTTCCATCTAAACCCGATCTTGCCGCTAAGGTTTCAACACTTGGAGGGTGGTTACCACACCAGGGGCCCCCTCTTGCGCCATGTGAGTTCTCATTCCGCTTCTCGGACCTTACACCACCACGAGCAGTACCAAAGAATAGATTTCCCGGTTTACTCATTAAGCCCGTCCCATTCACGGAGCTTGTGGTACATGAGAGACTTCAGTTCAAATGCTCGCAAGGTTAAGTCCTTAGTTGGCCGAGGCAAGACTAACCAAGTGTGAACTCAATATCCATAACCAATAAAACCAAATCGACCACCCGTTGCCACTCTTGGCCCACGAATCAATCTTGCCACATGTCTCAGTCTAAATCATTGTCCCACCCCGGTTCTTTACCATTGCACCACGTGCCATCATCAACTTAATAACACATGTCTCATTCACCAAATACATTCCATATCTCATTAAGTCAATATTAGCTTTGGCATTCCAAAATCATAAAATGTCCACGTGGCAGGCTAAGCATACTACTTCGGTCTACTCAACCCATGTTGGCAAATTATTAATGTCCAACTATTAGTCCATAACCTAGGGTGACAAATGATTCATGGCATACAATTATATACGACAAGGTGGCATACAGACAACTAGGCATTTAGCTAATCCCAAAATTCATTCAAACCAATTTTTACTAAATTAGCATGCAATAAATTAAATCAAAATAATTTTCTCTAATAGGTTCAACATGATCAAACACAACTTGCCTTCAAAAAGTACTGATTACGGCTCTGAGCTTGCTCACGGTCGAGAACTTCTCCCTCGAAACCTTTGGGCACTTCAACGTCTCACGCGTAGCATAAATAAATAGCAATAAATAAATAAAACAGAAAGCAACTCAAGCCTAAAATTCAAATAAAATTCATAAACAGAAAGAGCTTGATTTTACAAATTTATAGAAATTGGAATCACTCAAATCGGAGTTAAAAGCATAAAAGTTATAAGCATTTGAAGTTTCAAAATACATTTAAAATCAATAAACCGAATTAAATAAACATTTTTCTTTTCGGAAAATAATTATTACGTCATCGTGACGCGTGTCGATACCACGAGAGCGACCGTGGCCTTCTGGCGTCATCGTGGCGTCGGCCGACTCGGCTCTCTCAGCGACAAGTGGGTCCCGTGACATCGGCATGGCGTCGGCGGTGGCGTCACTGCGCCACGATCGTCACGGTGACGAGTGGGCCCGTCTTTGCCGCGTCTCGTCCGTCTGACTGCAGTCGGCCCGACATGTGGGTCCCAGCGTCGGTGACATGGTGAACGATGCATGGTGTGGTGCGATTCGAGCGTAGGATCTAGATCTAACGGATGAGGTTTGAAGATGAAGTTTACTATGCAAGGCGGCGTGGACTCACCTCGGCCCTAGGATGGAAATCGAGCGATCGTGGAAGCTCGCGAGCGCGGCGGTGTTCTTGTGGCGTGGTTCGGCCGGAGGCGAAAACGATAGCGTCGGCCTTGGCGTTCCGAGCTCCTCGGTAGCGAAAAATGCGCTCCGGCAGCGGCGCGACGAGGTGAGTTCGAGGTGGCTCGGGCGGCGGAAGTGGCCGTGGCGTTGAAGCAGCGAAAGAAGTCGGCGGATGGCTAGAAGACTTGGCGAGCTCGTCGGCGGCGTCTCGGCGATGGGAAGTGTCTGGCGGTGCGGCGCAAACCGAGGAACACAGAGAAGGCGGCGCATTAAATAGGGGCCCTAAGCGTCCGTCTTGCTTCGCAAACGGAGGAGTCCGTGGCGTAGTCCGTGAGAATAGGATTAGGCGGCGTGGCGCGATGAGCCGTCGGATCCGGATCGAGCAGCGGCGGAGTTAGGGTTTTCCGGAGCAGGCGCCTGATGTTCGACCCAACAACATTCACGGGATTTTTAATCCTTTTCGATTAAAAATAATTCCCGAAATTCAAATAATTCATTTGGGGCTTTAAAAATACTAGAAAAATTCGGAAAAATTCCCAAAAATATTTTAAGACATTTGTGACTCAAATAAAATATTTTCAGCAAAACTTTATTTTAACTTTTCCATTATTTAATTAATTTGATAAATGGCTTAATTCAAAATAAATTCAAATAATTCCAAATAAATCCAAATAAATTCCAGAAATTCCCAAAAATTCAAAATACCATTTAAATGCAATAAAAGCAAAATTGGGATGTTACAATTTGGGCGGCCGGGAGGCAGGCGTCCTCGCCCACTGCTTTCATGGGGCCACGTGGGCCGGCACTGGCCGGCGTGGCGTGCTTTCGCCCGTCCGATCGCCGAGCCGCCACGTGAGGCTGGGCGCCAGGCAGCAGGCGTCTCGCCCACTGCTCGCCGGACGCCACGTGGACCGCTTTGTCTTGTGGAGAGGGTACCCAGTAACAAATCTGTTGCAGCGAAGTGCCTTTGTTGAAGTAGATCCAAGATTGAAATGAACAGGTGTAATACCTCCTCTGTGGGGATAGTTATTGGTGAAGTTTCCTGACTCATGGCAACTGTAACAATGCTTGATTGAAGATTGTTGATTTTCACCTGGCGCATTACTCACCTAAGCAGGTATTTGGAAACTCTGACCAGATGGAGGTGGTGCAAGGGACAGTGTCTTGAACATAGCTTGAGGTTGAAACCTAACAAACTGGTGAGGAGCAACTCTCACTCTTTGTTGATTCGAACGTTCACCTTGTTTAGTTATTCTGCACTTGTGGTTGTCATCCAACTTCTTGCGCTTATCTTCCAAAATTAGGGTCTTGTTGACCAACTCTTGAAAATCAAGGAAGTTATGGGTAATTAATCCAACTTGTAGTTCAGAGTTTAGTTCCTTCATGAAATGATGCAATCTACCTTTTTCTATAGCAGCATCTTCAGAGGTGTAGCGAGCAAGTTGTGTGAACTTGTTCAAATTGGCCACTGATTGACTTCCCTACTTAATGGCCCTGAACTCCTCTTTCTTCAAATTCATGATCCCTTCCGGTACATAGTATTGGCCAAAAAGAAGCAATGGACTCATCCTAGGTGATTTCTTGTGGAGCTTCATGGGCAGCATAGTAGTTGTACCACTACTCAACAGTGGTTCCTTCTAGCTAGTAGGAAGCATAAAGAAGCTTCTCGTTGCCCTCACATTGGGTAATATGCAGCTTCCTCTCTGTTTTCCTGAGCCAATCATCAGCTTCTAGAGGGTTAACATTTTGTAAAAATATTGGTGGATGGGACCTCATGAAATTGGAGAACTTTGAATAAGGACGAGGTCTATTATTGGTAGCTTGAGTTGAGCTATTGGCATTATCTTGATTGATTATATTCTGTACCTGCGCATCATGGTATGCATCAACTAAGTCTGAGCAGCCAAGAATGCTCTAAAATTATGCATATGAACTTGAGGCGGTGGCTGAGGAAATGTTCCTTCATTGGGGTTCTTATTAGATCGGGTACCACTTCTAGTAGATCCATTGTTTCAATGGGTCTGCACCATCTACTGACTACTTCATAAGGTTAGGGAAGAGGGAACAACATAGAGTAGAAACAAGAATCCTAATATGGGGGAATATGTTTACCCAACAAAACAAATAATCTTTATTAATAACTTGGTATGGTTGCTTACAAGAGCTTGAGTGCTATGCAACACATATTGCACACTCAGCAAACATAAAAGAACCAACTTAACCTAAGCACACAAAACTAACGTCTAAAAGGGCGACATTGTCTAACTTAAATGAACATGACTCAACAACTAGTCTCAACTTCCTAGACTAACACCATCACTCGTCAAGTCATCTATGTTTAGTCTCCCAAAGGGCATAAGACGATGGGTGAGTTGGCATAGGCACGAAGCAATCCTGATGACCAGGAGCAAGAACCTCAAACTTCACTTGTGCATCACGCAATCCGGGCTGTAGGTCCTCAAGCTCCATCTTGGCCTCCTTGGGATCTTCCTTTTCCTCATCCTCCAACTCTTCTTCCACTTCTACTTCATCAACATGGAAGGCTTCTTCTAGCTCTAATATCCTTTCAATAGCCACAATGCGAGTCTCCTAGAGTACTTCCTCAGTAACCCTCAAAGTTTCGTCGACTTGCTCCAACTCCTGAGTAGTGTCTTGCATTAAATCCTCTTGAGTAACAGCAAACCTAGCTAAGTACACCACCATTGCATCATCTTCCCCCTTTAACTGGCATTGAGATGCAAATCCTTGGGGATGAAGTCTGAACACCGTCTCCTCTAGCTCATCGGCATAGTTGTGGTAGCTGCATTGCATGGCAAGACACAATGACTCCTGATACCGGTGTCAAACGTAGACCTCCTGACTGTGACATTGATCGAACGGCTTGCCTTGGTGTCCTCCCTAGTGTAGATGATAATCTTGCAAAGCATCCCATGATCCTTACTGTTGATGATCCAATTGGTACCTTGATAAATTGGTCTTTCAAAATCTCCAAGCACTTGCAAAATTCTCTAAAGCTCAGTAGCATAACCACTAGTATGCTCACCATAGGACTACACCATCCTCATTTGATAAAGACAGCTTGGAAAAAGGTCTCAACTCAAATCAGCAGGGTGAGAGAAAAATTCTGTAAAGAACAAGAATAGAAGAATGAGATGAGTCAAGAACTTATTATTAACCAAATTAAATTTCTTTTAGAAAATAGTTTTTGAACAAACCGAAGAGACGAACAATCTATTTAGGGACAAGACATACTGTTAGTATGGCTCTTATACCACCTCTGTCCGGACTCAAATATGCAAATCCGGATCTTCTGCGTAAATCGCACTAGTCCAAGATCACGCTAGTGCACACAAGGTCAACATAGATGAATATCACAATCATACACAGTAGACACATAATAAAAGACTTTATTTAATAAATATAAACTATTGACTGAACTTATGGATGACTTTACATGACTATGCCACATAGAGCTAAACTATAAATATTAAATTATAGCAAAAATAAATTGTAAAAAGAAACTCATCAATTTGCCACAGGCAATTAACAAGGTTCATACCCTAGAAGTTTGCCTTCTCCTCATACCCCTCCTGCAGAGCTGGTGTAGACTCCTCTTCAACTGATGATTTTATTAAGGCAAGGGTGAGTACTTAAAGTACTCAACAAGTTGTGCATATAATGCAAGTCTAATATAACCATATGTAGGCTTATTCCAATGGATGGCTGATATGATAAATTTTGCAGTAAAGCAATATTTACAAATGAATAAATAACTTTCAGATATTTCTCAAGAATAAACTTTGGCACACATCCCTAAACCAATTTCATTATTTCTAATGGCATGTAGCCTCCCTTCCTAATTTCATTTTATAAAAACTAACCCTTGACTGAAATTCCTGAGTATTGTCCAATACCGTAGGCAAGGCTATCCGAATAGATTTACAGTCTATAGAGGTTATACACTTTACCCACATAGTATGATCAAACTATACTGCTATGCAATATCACGTACCCATTGATGTGTGGCTAGAAGATCATAATGAAACCTTTCGGAGACTCTGTCATAATGCTGACCCCCCAATAATTCTGAACTTGCTATTCCTTCCCTCACTCTGAGTAGAATAATAGGCGAGACATACCATTGGACAAATATGAGGCTGCGTTGCACACAAAAATTCCCTATAACTACACAAAGTGTACATGGTTATCCTCCCGAGGCATCAAATGTTAAGACTTGATCTCTTACTTATTTAGGTCCATCCTATTCCACACATTTGGCTGCATTATTAGCTTAGCTCACTGGCTTGCAAGGTTAGATCCTTAATTGACCTAGGTAAGACATCCAATAATACACTCATAGAAACCACCTCATATTTACATGTATATCAACATGTTAACATATCAACCCAATGCCACATAGGCCCAACATGCCTCACAACCCTTGCCACATGCCCTAGTCTAAATCATTTACCACCCAGTTGATTATTGTGCAACACATGCCATCAACAACTCAATATCATTGTATGACAACACTTGACACACCATTTCATAAATATGTTCATATTCCATTAGTAAGATTGATTTGAACTTTCAAAATGATATCAATAACCCGTTGTATGGCTAAGCACGCTATTTACAATCTAACCAACCTACGTTGGCACCTATTAGCAACCAACAAATAATAAACCATCCTAGGGTAACAAATAGTCATGGCCTACAAATGACAAGGTAGGTATAATCCAATTGAGTAGAATAACAAGATCCCAAACTAATTGAAAACAGTTCTAAGTATAAAATAACATGCAGCAATTTAAATCAACATAGTGCATGTAAAACTAGGTTCAACATGATCAAATAACAACTTTCCTTGGAAAAGGTCTTTTTCTTGATCTAAAGCTTAGTCTTGAATCAACGCTTCACCCTCGAGCGATCTAGACACTTTGACTTCTACGTGAATAGAGAAAAAACGAATTAAATGCAAAACTAGAAAGCCAAAAACTTCAAAAATAAAATCCACCATTAATAAATCTAAATTTTACAAAATTTTAACAACTTGAATCACCTCTATCGGAGCTCGTATGAAGAAGAACAAGCTCTCAAAAGATTCAAATTAAAAGAAAACCCTTAAAATAGAAAATCCCAAATTTCCCAATTTATTTTTCTATTAAAAATTGATTTATGATGCATTGCAGACAGTAGCAACCAATTTTGTGATTTAAAACTAAACCTGGAAATTTTCATCTAGTTGACATGTGGGCCCGAGTCCCTAGACTCGGTCCACGAGCAACTCGAATCTACCATGCACTTAGTCCACAATCATCTAGCTGACTGACAAGTGGACCCACCCCTGATGCTAGCCGGACTAACATGCACCAAGTTGACCAAGCGACACACAATCCACCACGTCGGATCCAAGCATCATGCAATCAACAACGAAGTCCGATGAGCTAGATGGCAGAATCCTCACCGAGGTTTAAAAACATGACTTGGCCAATTGATGGCGAACTAGGGCTTCTCCGACAAAGAAATTTGACAAATTTGAATGAGCTTGACATGTGGGTTCTAGATCTGGGCTTGGTTACGGTGGAGATGCTTTGGCGGTGACGAAATCAATGAAAATCCTCGACGGTACAAGATCTAAATTTACGAGCTCGTACTCCTTAACAACAGCGTCTCAAGCAACGATACCCAGATGAAAAGGTGCGGAATGACTTGGCGAACCTTGGATGATAACCCAATGGACATTATATACCCTTGACTTCCATGCATCAGCTAGAGAACCAAAGCGACACTATGGTGACATGGAGAACTGCTCGAACACGACAGCGCAAGGATGATAATCCAGAGCTGTCCACATGGCGTGATGGATGGACACGATGCACATAGATTGCACACGACAATCCAATGACTGTGATCCACTAGGGTTTTCATCCACTCCGCTAAATCCCAGCCACTCACCAATATCCAACAGCCATGCATCACTTGAACCCTCTGAATCAATCTTGATTGTTCCCTTGAGAATCTATCACTACTACAGAATGGTACAACACTATCGCTTCATATGGGTCGGTTTTTAACTTTTTAGGAAAAACCAATTGTGATAGATAATTTCAGAGAGGGTGTTAATAATAATCACAATCGGTTCTTAGGTTAGAACCAATTGTGATATAGCATTGAGCACATCATAATCGGTTCTTATATAAGAACCGATTTGTGATGTACATGTGTAATTCACAATCGATTTCCACCTAAAAACCAATTATATATGATGTACACATGCATATCACAATCAGTTCTAACCTAAGAACCGATTGTGATGTGCATCTCATCACAATCAGTTCTTTTCTAAGAATTGATTGTGATGTGCCTCGTTAGGTTATTTACATCCTCCGACTGATCTGTCCTCTATTGTTGTTCTAGAGGCAAAAAGATCACCGCCGCCCCAAAAAAACTACATACTCTAGTTGGAAGCAATACTTGGGTGAGAAATTATAAAATCCTCAAGGTTGAGTGTTAAGAGGGTAAAGTTGAAGCCCTAACTTGAGGAGATTTCAGAATTCCTTCAAATCCCTTCAATTTTGCACTAGGTAATTCGATATGTTACAAAGAGAGAGTTTAGATTGCACTGGAATTGTGTATATCCTATCAGATTTTACACTCTTTATTTGACAAGCACACATCCATTTATCTTTGTATTACTCTTGTGTTAATCTGAAATTATTGTTGCTGTAATATGATAAATGTTAGAGTTTTGGTTGCGAAACCTACGTCTCCTATTTGAGAGTGCTTGTTTATAAATATGCTAAAATGGCATATTTATAAGCAAGCACTTTCAATTGTCTACAATTTTTGGACAATTCAAGGATATGTGATTCAGACAAGTTCCTAAGTAGTTGTATAACTCTAGAGAAAGTTTTGGCAATATCTCCCTGGTGTTCTCCGGATATACACTCCTCTTGACTGATTGTCAAGACGTGTATTTGGAGAACAGTGGGGAATGCTATCAAAATTTTTTTGAGTTGTACAACAGCTTAGGAATTACCTAAACCACATATCCTTAAATGGGATTATGACATAACCTAATTAAAGATTAGGAGTCATTGTTGGTATGTACTTAGTTCATTAACAGATGGACGTTTCTTCAAGATCGTTCAATTGTTAATACTTCCACCCTTATTTTTTTTCATTGAAGTCAAAAGGATTTCAAGCTTACTGTATTAGGTAAGTTGATATCATTGTTAATGTTTTGAATGTATGTCTCATGAGTAGAGAACTGAAAGCTCTTAATTAAGTAGGGAAGAAGGTATCGGGAGTAAAATTACATATGTTGGAACCCGTTCTCTATTTTGCATAGGTAATTAAATAATATATCAATATTTGTAATAGAAAGTTGTCGCTCCAGTTTTTCCTTAATTTATTGTGCATAGTTTAATTGCAAATGGACTATGAAGAATGGATGTATTAGAAAAGCCGTGTAAGTGCTGAATTTTATAGGGGTGTTAAAGAGTTCAAAAAATGCAGAAGAAGACATAGTGAAGAGGGGTGTAAACTTTATATATTGTACTTGCTTTGATTACACCAATCTCAGGAGATTTAATAGCTAAGCCCAAATTGAAGACCATTTGATTCGACGTGGCTTCATGAGGAATTATATGTGTTGGATCCATCACGAGGAGACAAGTAGTACCCGTTCGGTATGCAATGAAGACATGCTGGAACCCGATCATGAGTTGCAGTGTGATATGTTTGAGGAGGAAAATTTAGAGCAAATGTTGTGGAATATGGAGGGAAATTACATGGAAAAAGGGTTTGAAAAATTTAAAAGCTTGATGGAAGAAAATGCCAAACCATTGTTCTTAGGTTGTAAAGCGGAATACACCAAGTTGGGTTTGGTCCTTGCATTATTCAAACTGAGGGCAAAACACCGTTGAATAGATACAAGTTTCAATGCACTTTTAATTCTTCTATCGGATGTGCTTCCGGAGGAAAATGAGTTGCTAACAAGTATTTATGAAGTGAAGAGCTACTATGTACATGGAAAACCCCTAGTCCCAAGAAACGAATTGAACGCTCAAGGCATGTGCACTTTCTTGCTCCATGGATGGATTGACAAGGAGAATAAGGCCGAGTCTCACGTCAATTTCAATGTGATGTATCGAGGAGAACATTTTCACTGCAAGGAGCAGTCCATTCCCAATCAGTTTTGAGGATCTCTTCCATTTGTACAGCTTGAAAGCCATTGATATTTCTACTATATAATCCTGGACGCTGTGAGTATCACACCATACATCTTGAGCTTATGACTATTATAGGATTTTGTATTATCTTTTTTAACATTTGGCACAAATTGCAGGATAGTGAGGCAGTGAGCTGTGACGGGTAAACACCTAGTTGGGTTCGTTGACACAAAGATGGTGTTTGCAACCATGACTAGGCTTCAATCGGAGTTCCTTACCAACTACATCAAGCAAGCATTGCAGGCTATAGCAAAAAAAAGACTTCGTTCTATTCCCGTACCATGAGGAGTAAGTACTACTTTACCCTTCAGTTACTTATATACTCTTAAACCGTATATAAACTTATTTTCTTGCATTGCATACCATTTAATAAGCAATCGTTGTATTCTACTTGTCATCACTCTGAGTGAAAACACAATTTACACTTTTAACTCGATCGAGAAGTGACCGACGGCCTATGCAATCAAGCCTGTTTTACAGAAGTAAGTACATTCCTCTAACCTAAGACTTTATGTATTTAACTATGTTGATTTTTTTGCCTCAATGTTATCTCTCCAATGTATGTAGGGCTTTCTTATCTTACGTTGCTGAAGGATGGCAGCATGATCAAAAAACGAGGTGACCGGTTGCTTCAAGGTACAAGTGAATAGCATAGGATTAATTTTTTCTTACATCTATTCTCTGACTGTTAATTTGATTTTCTTTGTTCACAATGTCATCAACAGGGGTGTGACAACCTGTGCGGCTTCTATGTCATGCATCACATGCTGATCGTGGTCGGTGGCTCATACCTTATCCCTAAGGTATGTGTACATGCATAATACACTCAGCCTTTTATATATAAATTTTAAAATTTACATTAGTGCATGCATTTTTATTTTACAGAATATCGATATCACCCGTAAGAACTTATAAAACAAAGATTTCAATAAATTATAAGACCACATATGCCAGTGGCATCGGGCAGAAGTTATAGTGAAGGACGGTAAGTTTAGAGATCCGAGAGGCTCCTATTAGTCCATAGGTAAATAGTATTATATATGTGAATATGATATATGTACTTATTGTGTTAAGTATATTTGTGTTCTATATTGTGAACGAATGTGATATGTGTATTGTAAGGTGTTTGTGTTCTATATATATTGTGTATTATATGCATAGTACTATGTGTAATCTGTGTCGTTTACGATGCATACTATGTGTAATCTGCTGTTTTCGGTGCGCATCACAATTAGTTGTAAGCTAGAACCAATTGTGATGTTGAGATTAGAACCATTGTGATGTGCACCATATCATAATTGGTTCTAGATAAAAATTGACTGTGATGAGAATTTATCACAATTGGGCAAAAACTGGCTATGATAGTACCTCCTCATCACTGTCTAATGACTTTATAACACTACCAAAACTAACTGTGATGACGAAAAAGAACCGATTGTAATGTATATTCCTGTAGTAGTGAATGGTCCAAGATCTAGGGGTTCCACGGTTAATGGGCTAAGTGGGTTGGACTAAGCCCATGTGAGAGATTATGCTAGGCCCATTAGTGTTCGGCTTGAACACTATTCAAAACATTTTCAAACTTTTCTTATTTGAAATCATTCCAAAAATTAAAACAATGCCAAATAAAATAGAAAAATATTAGTAAAATTCTAAAAAATGTTTTGAAATACTTAGAACTCAAATAAAATATTTTTTATAAAAGTTTATATAAAATTTTCAAGTTTTAACTCATATTCATAATAAGCCTAACCCAAAAATATTAAATAAATTCCAAAATTTCCCAAAATTCATAAAATGCATAAATAATAATATTAAATTATTTTGAGCTAGAGGTTGGGATGTTACAGCTAGTCTACTTGTTAAATCATAATATATTATATATGTTATTACTAGATTAGGTGTAATGAAATTTTTAGATATTACACGTCTTAAATCCATGTAAGCTATTATATACAGTTAGAAAGTGATGGGTGTTACCAACATAACTCATTGTGTGAAGCTTCATTATATCTGTGATGTGCAAGATGCTGGATATTGATCAAATGAAATGGTAAAAAAAATACCTTGGCCTGAAAATGTAATGGGACATATTTGTTGTCCCATATCCTATTTTCTCACATGGACAACTCTACATCGCACTTTCACAAGAGATTATGTCTAGACATGTACTTCAGCTTATAGTCACAGGTCAAAATGTATGCATTGACATTTACTTTATTATTCATTAGACCCCATGTTCTTTTAATTTTCCTCTCAAGATTATTTCGTACATTAACCATATGCTTTCTGCATTTCTATTAGGGCATGAAAATGGAAGTATTTTTCTTCAATAGAGAAGCGCATAGATTTGATTGATTACTTATGAAAGGAAGTTAGTACGAGGTTTGTTTCGTAAACATTAATCGAATCCTGATGAATTTCATCCTTGGAAAGGAGCTTCAATTAAGATTTAATTGCCGAATTATAGTTTGACAGTTGAGCAATTTCATTTAGTTTTTTTATCTCCCTACCTACTTCACACTGAAGAGGTTTATTTGAAGCCAAGTAAGTCTATTGTTGGCAAGATCTCCATTTTTTTCACAAAATGAAACCTCTAAGCTAGTAGACTTTTCTATTGTTGCTTCCAACAATATTAATACTGCTTGATATAACTTTGGAAAGAGATGGTCGATTTAGTTGTACATGTTGGCCCAAAACAGCACATCAACACCTTCACATGTTGTATTCTGCTAATTATACTTCATATATGACAAGTAAGTAGCACAATAATGCTTTTGTTTTCTTGAAAACAATTAAATTATATTGTATTTTTTTCATTGAGTCTACATTTTATGTACATTAGTGACAACTTAGTATTCGTGTATGCTTGGGATGAACTTATTGTGCAGTATCTAACATGATAGAGACTTACAGGTAAAGAACACTATGTTTTGGATGTGACAATGCTAAAGAAAAATAGTTAGTATGGTATGTGTTGAGCTAATATGAGTATTTCACCATCTTATGTCTAATTCTTGTTCCTCAACAAATTGCTATATTATTGAAAAGGTTGTTTGATGATAATGGGTTGCAGTAATTTCATCTTTAGATTTCAAGTTGCTGGCGTACAAGAGCTCGAAGGTAAATTACCAAGTAAATAATGTATGCACGTCTTCCGTAATTTAATCAATGCTAGCTCCCTTTAAACAGAACTACAACATGTCGTGATGGACAATATATATATATGAACGTAAATAATTAAACTTTGCCATGAATAATGTTGACATAAGGATTGATGCACATATTAGACTGTTTGGACATTAATTAACTTAAGCAAGACATTAAATTATTTGGCATCTCTTATGCATAATATACAACATATTTATGATGCTTAACTTTTTATCTATTTTGTAGAGTGTGCTTACTTTCTCCTTACTTGGCAAGCTAGAGATGAGGATGAGTCTATCAAAAGGCTATTGCATCAGTTTTATTTCTAAATTTTTGTTAATGTTTCTGCTTAATTGTCGGGACCCAAATATGCAAATCCAGATCATCTGTGCATATTGCGCTAGTCTAGAATCACGTTAGTGCACATAGGGTCAATATAGATGAATATCACAATCATACACTATGAAAACATAATAAAACACTTCATTTATTAAATATAAATTGTTGACTGACCTTATGGTCAACTTTATATGACTATGCTACGTAGGACTAAACTATAAATATTAAATTACAGCAGAATAAAACATAAAAAGAAACCCATCAATTTACCACAACAACTGACAAGGTTCGCACCCTAGATTTTTGCCTCCTCTTGGTACTCCTTCTACAGAGCTGGTGTAGACTCCTCTTAATTGATGATTTTGTTGCGGCAAGGGTGAGTACATGCAAGGCTTATTCCAATGGATGGCTAATATGGTTATTTTACAACAAATCAGTATTTACGAATGAATACAGTAGATAGATTGAAATACAGTAAAAGAAATAATAATAATAAATAACTTTCAAGTATTTCTCAAGAGTAAACTTGGCACACAACCCTAAACTAATTTCCAACAGAACACAACATCCCTTCCCAAATTTTGTTTCATAAATTCTAACACTTGACTAAAATTCCCAAGTATTGCCCATACCATGGATATGGCTATCCGAATAGATTTACACTCTTTGGAGGTTAAGCACTTTACCCACATGGTATGATCGAACTATATTACCATGCATTTCCACATACCCATCAACATGTGGCTAGAAAATTATAACAAAACCTTTCTGAGACTTTGTCATAACACTGACCCTCCCAATAAGTCTGAACTCGCTATTCCTTCCCTCATCCAGAGTAGAAGAATAGGAGGGATATACCGTTGGATAGCTGTGAGGCCGTGTTGCACACACATTCTCTATAACCACACACTTAGTTTGGTTAACCTCCCAAGGAATCAAATATTAAGATTCGATAACTTACATAGTTAGGTTCGTCCCATTTCAGACAAATGGTTGTATAATTAGCCTAGTTCAATGGCTTGCAAGGTTGAATTCTTAATTGATCAAGGTAAGACTTCCAACAATTTACTCTTAAAAATCACCTCACATTCACTCATAAAACAACATATCAATCTAATACCACACAGGCCCACCATGGCTCACAGCCTTTTGCCACATGCCCCAGTCTAAATCATTTAGCACCTCGGTTGATTATCGTGTAACACATTGTAATATCGCAAAAACCTCACCCTAACCTTTGTACCTTCAGTCGGGATTGTATCTGAGTATATTATATGTTGTATCTAAGCTGTTGAATCATGATCTGGGAATAAACTCTTTCCTGTGTACACTAGGTGCAAATAGAAGAAATACAAGGAGTGTTGTTGCATGTTGTTGTAACTAATATGGCAACTCATGGACTCCTGGTGGACAAAATGCTCATCATAAACATAAAGATATTTTCCCCGATCCTTTTTACGTGGTCAGGCGCCCAAGACCAAGCTCCTCCTGCGTCTCCCTCCTCTGTCGCTCCCAAATCTCCTCCAGGCTGATTTTTCCCCAGCCCAGTCCCGGCCGACTCCCAATTCCTGGCGCCACCCGTCCCTACTGCTCTCTCTTCTCCAGCAAGCCTCCCGTTCCTGCGCCTCTGCCCCAGCTGAGCTCCTGCGCCTTCCCTGCTGGCGCCTGGCCTTCCTCCTGTAATATCGCGAGACCCCGCCCCAAAATTTTTGTGCCTTCAGTCGGGTGAGTTGGGCCCGTCTGGCAGGTGATCTCAGTGGTGGTTGACCATCTAGAGGGGTTAGGATTAAGGTTTTAGGTTTTGGGAGGGATATTTTCGGAATTTCCCTCTCCACATACCTTTCCTAACCTCATTCTTTCTCTCTCTCAAATATGTGGCTGACATTGTTCCTCCCAAGCAGCCTTTGCCGATATTTTGTTGTCCCCAAGCCAGCCAGTTGCCTGCCGACTCCCTGCCCATCTCTCCCCTGCGCCATGGGCTGAGCCCCAACTCCTGTTGTTCCTGCCAAGTCTTCTTTGCTCCTGTCGATTTCCTGCCGAGCACCACTCTGGCAAGGTTTCTACCCAAGCCGTTCGGTAAATTAAGTCCCTGCCCAGGTGCTGCCGATTTGCTGCTTCCCGCCGGCGTCCCTCCTGCCCAGTCCTGCCGGCGTCGCCCCCAGCTCTTCCCTCCTTGGTTCGGCGCAGCTGGGGCAGCAGCATCCAGCAGCAGCGCCGGCGACCCTGGCCGGCGAGCCTCCGGGCTAAGCTCCCTTGCGCCCTCCCCTGGCCGCCGACGGCAGCAGCAGGAGCAGCACCAGTACTCGGCGCCTCTCCCCTGGTTTTCCCTTCTAGCCGGTGCCCTCCTCCAGTCGAGGCAGCCGCGCCCCTGGCTCTCCTTGCCGGCGCCCAGCAGGACAGCATCGGCAGCAATAGCCACCAGAGAAGCAGCAGCGCCGGAAGGGGTGCCTTCTTCCTCCGGCGGTCGGCGTTGTCCCCCTCCTTCCTCTCCCTTTGTGTGGTAAGTGGAGGTGAAGTGCTAGTTGTGGATGAATGGGTGTAGCCAAGGTGTTTGATGAAATGTATGCTAAGAGTATAGAGGTTTCTTTGTGCCTGCCATGTGTTCGATGTAATGCCTAGAAGGTTTATGATGTGGTATCATAGTGATTTCGGTGTGTTAGGTTGAGCTATGGGATGGGAAGGCAAGAATCGATGCATTCCTAATTTGTGTGCCTAGCTTTATATCCATGCCTGCTAGTTCTATTCGACTGATGTGAGCATGAGTAAAGAAGGTTTGAGGTTTGATTAATTGTAGGGTTATCTGCAATTTGGTCTTCTCATTAGTTGCATAAATGCATACTAGACTTGAGCTATGTGCAGAATGTTTCATTTTCATGCTCCCTGACCTGTGATAGCTTTTAGTTGTTGGCTAATGACTAATTTGCTTCCTACTATTGTTTCATGTAAGAAATATGGAATATCAGTAGAAATGTTTAGCATTATATTTCATATACTGGCATTTTGGGTTCTTGTGTGTTGTGATTGTGAATTATCGTCTTCGGACCCTTGTGAGCAAATTGCATGATTTGGAAATTAATCTCCGTGCTCTTGTGCATTAGGGTAAATATGCTTATATGGTTGAGTTGTGAGAATAAGAATCCCCGTATTGCGAGTTTTGTGTTGAGGCTATTGACTTACTGATGAATATGGATTCTATTTATGTCTGATATAATGATTCTAAGAGAATGTTCTAGCTTTCAGGTTTTCTTTGAATTGCCAAATGAAAATTAATAAGATAATTGTTGGCATGATAGTGTAGATTATTTTTATCTGAAGTCAGCCTAAAAGTGGAGCTTTAGAGATATAGCTTGGGAGCGAGAGTATTATTAAAAGGGTATGGCTTGTAAAGCATTTTGCACGGTTGTTTCTGTGGAATAGTTCGGAGTGGCATAGCATCTTCTTCACGCCACTCCGCTCCTTCCTAAAAGGCAAGTGCACTCCTAGATTGTGGCTAGGAGGATTAATCGATTGGTTGCTCTTAGCGTATGTAATTGCCGATGATTACGCAAGAGGTAAGTTTTGCTTGGATATAACTAGCGGTGCTTCATCTTATGAAAATGTCTATGATGATTAAAAGGTTAAGGGAATGGTTGCAAGTACATCGAGTAGGGTGCCCAATTGAATTGGTTATTGTTATTTATCTATTCATGGCTAATTTTCTATTTGATTATGGCAAGTATGAGTTATTGGTGATCGTCCCTTCGAGGACGTGAATAGCTATTGGACTCGGCGGTCGTTAGTAAGCCTTAATCCCGCAAGTTTTCGTACCTTTGTTGATATTGCGTAAGTAGAGAGTATGGGGTATGTGGATACTGTACTTAATTGTGCCCCAGTTGGGAAATGGAATTGAGTGTGTGCGAATAAATTAGATAGTTATGAATGTGAGAACTTGGGCTATGTTTATGTCTGTGTGTGTTTATGGTTATGAATGTGAGAATATTGGCTATGTGTGTGTATGTGGATATGGTATGTTTGTGTATGCATTGAATGAAAAGTTGCATTTCATTCATGAAAATTGCATTTGTGCATTCATAATGGAAGAGGCGACCCATGTTGATGCGGGCCTCTGTGTTCACACGTAGTGAACGCGAAAGCCCTACCTCGTAGTCCCATTTATCGAGGTGAATGGGAGCGAGACAGTAAGAGTAGGCACCTTCCATCTACGGGAAGGAGGGGACGTGAGGGTGCACACCGACGGGTGGGCACCGCAAGATCTGGACGTGCATGGAAATGAGCATTCATGTGCATTGCATTGTTCATAATGAGTGTTGTGGTAAATAGTGTGTCATATGGATGGTGATTATGGTAATTGAAGGGTGCGTCGTGGACTCAACCCAAAAAGGGGAGATTGAATTGAATTTGATGAAATAGCACATTTCTTTTGCCTTGTTAAGTATGTTGTGTGAATACCGTGGAATAAATAGCGCATTTCTTTTGCCTTGTTAAGTATGTTGTGTGAATACCGTGGAATAAATAGCGCATTTCTTTTGCCTTGTTAAGTATGTTGTGTGAATACCGTGGAATGAAGTCGAATTTTGAACGCAAATGCAATTGATGAAAATGATTCGAGTTGCCGCAAGGGGTAGTTGAGTCGGGAGGCGTCGTGATTTAGATTAAGTAATGCTTCCTTGGCGTGGAATGGGTTTATTATCAAGTTGATGACTTGATTGCGGTGGTTTTGATATAGTCAAGTTATTGTCTTAAATGGGTATGAATGCTTATTGTCCAGATATTGTTTTATTTGCATTACTTACTCTTATGGTTAAGTTCTTGTTTTACTTGCGATGAATGGGGTTATTATTCTCGTGTACTTTGCTGAGTTTGAACTCACGCTTGTTATTTAATGTTTGTAGGTGTTTTGAAGCCAGCATGCATGGATGAGGGTAGTAGCACACTCACGTTTGCATCATCACCATTCCATCATATCATTTATAGTTCTGTGCTTACTGGCTCGCGCAAAATTCTTGTAAAAGGTTGTTTACGGTTATGTTTAATAAGTTCCCTATCCTGTAATAATTTATGTGGTGGAGTTATTAATTTTATGGGATGTGTGTTTGGTTAACTAAGGACCTGCTAGAATGATATCATATAACGCATCTGTTTACATCACGAGTGGATGTCCTACTTTCTAGAGAGGCCATGCCGAAATTTTGTAAATTTCGGTGGCTTAGTTTCTAAGCCGATCTTAAGAGTTTAGAGTGTTGGTAGCATTCGTGGCGCATTTGAGCTCCAGGGTGTTACACCTCCTCAGCCGAAGTAGCTCCAGCAGCTGGCGTCGCCCTGCCTCGCCCCTGCCGTCTTCCTTGCTTCTACGGCGGCTGTAAGGGCAGAAGAAGAAGAACCGAGCTCTCGACAAAGAAGCGGCAAAGCAGGAGCACCAAGCAAAGGGCAAGAACCTTGCTCTCTTCCCTTGCCTCCTTGTGGTGAGAGCTCAACCAATTGAGTTTGTGGCTTTTGGTCTCTTTGTGCATGTCTTGTGTTTGATGAAATGCCTAGAAGGTTATGTCAGGTTGAGACATCGGATTGGGAGGCATGGATCGATGCATTCCTAATTTGTGTGCCTATCTTTATATCCATGCCTGCTAGTTCTATTCGACTGATGTGAGCATGAGTAAAGAAAGTTTGAGATTTGATTAATTGTAGGGTTATCTGCGATTTGGTCTTCTCATTAGTTGCATAGATGCATACTAGACTTGAGCTATGTGCAGAATGTTTCATTTTCATGCTCCCTGAACTGTGATAGCATTTAGTTGTTGGCTAATGACTAATTTGCTTCCTACTACTGTTTCATGTAAGAAATATGAAATACCAGTAGAAATGTTTAGCATTATATTTCATATAACGGCATTTTGGGTTCTTGTGTCTTTGTGATTGTGAATTAGCTTAGCATGGACCTTTGTGAGCAAATTGCATGACTTGGAAATTCATCTCCGTGCTCTTGTGCATTAGGGTAAATATGCTTATATGGTTGAGTTGTGAGAATAAGAATCCCCGTATTGCGAATTTTGTGTTGAGGCTATTGACTTACTGATGAATATGGATTCTATTTATGTCTGACATGATGATTCTACACTACAAGAAACAGGGAAAAATTCGTGGGCCAAAAACCCACGAATTTAGGCCAAAACCCACGAATTTAACTTAAATTCGTGGGCAAACCGTCAATTTAGTTCACGAATTTAACTCGATTTAAATTATTCAATTAATTCGTAGGTACCCACGAATTTAATATAAATTGTGAGTTATTGAAAAACCCACGAATTTAACAGCTAAATTGTGGTGAAAAAACCCACGAATTTATGCTTAAATTGTGAAAAAAAACCCACAATTTAACAGCTTAAATTGTGGTTGAAAAACCCACGAATTTATGATTAAATTGTGGTTAAATAAACCCACGATTTTATCAGCTTAAATTGGTAAATTTGCTCCACATTTATTTATAGTTAAATTGTAATGAAAAACCCACAATTTAATCGATAAATTGTGGGTTTTAATGGGCTCACGAATTTAAGAGCCAGCTATACAAAAAAAAAATTTGACGCTAGTTTGGCCTTTGACGTGAGGATTGTTATCTGACATAGATGTATTCATCCACACACAAAAAAAAAGCAGCCAAAACTAACATGATACTAAAGGATATTTCAGTAACACTTATACAAATCAAATTAGCCTTAGGGGTCTAAAAGTCAATGTTTAAGTAAATAACGGAAACATGGGGGTGTAGAATGAAGAGATAAACAACAGGGTGAATATACATAATTTCTGCATTTCTTTCATAGAAAACAATGAATAACTGGCTCCTGAACTATGTTATAAATAGATATCAAGATCTCCACACTAATCAAGATGATAATAAGCCATTCGAGAAAATCGACATTCATTCAAGGATCTCTGAAGGAACCGAATGTTGTGCCGCAAATTACAATTATTGCAAAGATCACAAGGATAGACAAATACAAGGTGTGCATTTGAAATACAATGAATAAACTAATGTGAACCACCAAATGTTCTATATATCGCAGCTGAGCCTTACCTCAACAAATTTCAACTTAAAATCAAGGTTTCCAAATCTTTGGGTTAACTCATATTCATCCCGAAGGTACTCCCAAATCGAGCATAGTTTATGTTCTTCCAAGCAATGTCGACCGGAATTGAAGTTGTACAAGAAATGTGCGGATACATAAATGAAAAAAGTATAAGCCCTCTTGAATTCAGACTTTAAGGCAAAACCCTTCAACTTTTCACAATTTTCAACTTTCAAGACACATCTTTGCATAAACAAAGCAGTATTTACCATACCGGACTTTACAGAGAAATAAGACTAACAAAGATATTAAATATCTCAATTATCATGATGTGTAACATTGTCAAGTCGCACACACACACAAAAGATGATGTGTAACATTGGCCACATATTTTAAGAGTTAAATTGCAGAACGCCAAAAAGATTGGTCCAATTCTGACAAGATAGTGCTAGGATAATAATAATCCCGTTGAAGTCACACACACAAAAGATGATGTGTAACACTGCCCACATACTTTAAAAGTTAAATTAATTCTGACAACAGTGCTAGGATAAAACTGAAATAATAATCCCGTTGAAGTCACACACACACACACACACAAATAGACCAAATAACACACCTATTTCCTGTGGCCGACAAATACTTTATTTCCCACAATTCTGGCACTCTACCACAGGAGCTTTGCATTCAAAATAGTATTACCTGACATTCATGTAGCACTTGGACAGTAATACAAGATTTCAATTTGAAAATGATTATTCAAGATTTCAAGTTCAATCATGTTCTATCAACTTTAGAGTTTAGACACTTAGCATTACACAAAACTAAACTAGAAACAAAGCAATAGCTTATCTCAGATATGATGGCATTAAGCAACAGCTTCATGGACACAACTATAAATATCTGACTAGTCACTAGTGGATGAAACAACCACTTCTCTGGCAGGGCAAGGCATGTATCAATATTTTTGGTTACTTTTATTCCCAACCAACTCATGCCTAATGAAACATTCATCTTGATTGACAGAGGAGATGATAGTTGAGACATCAGAAATAATTGAGTCAAACCCACCAAAAAAACATGATAAAGAATAAAAGAAGAGAACAGGACAATAACTATTGGGATTATCAACCAGAAGCCTAGAACTGAAGGAACCAACTAATCATCAGAAGGGGAACAGATAATTTAACGGCCAAGGGTTTGGCCATCGAGGAGTCCATCTTATGTGTGAAAACTTGCTATTACAAGCAATGGTAGATGAAACCAATGTATGAGAAAGCACATATAAACAACTTGAAAGACATAATCAGATCTTAGATATCTAACAACTATGAGCCCATTAATTTAATCATTATGTTAGGAGATGTTTAGTTAAACTGTCCGGATTTATCGTAACACCACACGCGTTTAAAACTAAGAGCACAAGATCCTTCCTAGCACGAAAGAACAAGCTACAGACTTATCGGTGGTCAGAAGACAAAATTTCAAATACAAAAGGGCAGCGAATAAAATAAGGGAACAAATAGCGCAAATTTACATTGAAAAAATGTCTGATTCTCAGTGACTTTGTCATATTAGTAAATAACATATGTAACAAGACATTCTATGGGATCTGTATGTTGAGTACCGAGCACAATAACCAAGCTTCATGTCAAGGCCCCATCCATGAATCAAAGTCATTCTGCAAGCTCAAGACATAAAAATCAATTTTCTATTCAGGTTATGACCTTTCACCATACTCAATATAACCAGATGACAGATAAACCGATGAGCGAGGTTAAAGGATCGAATTTGCACTAGAATTAGATGACAAACACATCTCCAGCAAAGACGAGAAAAACTCGCATGGAAGAGAATGGACATGTCAAAAGCTCCATGACACACGAAATTGGCTTCTTCTAATTTTTTCATTAGCTAAAAATGGAGGTGCTAATCTCCTTAAATAACTTAAAAGTTCACGTCAAGGCACACCAGATTCCATTCAAGTAGAGAAGCAAAACTGCACCCATTGATGGATTTCACAACAAGCATGGATGCAGTGTGTTATAGCAAAATCTGAAAACTTATTTAAATGTAAAACTTAGCAAAATCTGTTAATAGCCTCAATCTGAAATGTTAACTTCAGGTTGTCATACCAAATGAAGTAAACTTAACTAATTCTGAAACTAAACTAATTCAAACGACAATTTCTTATAGCACAATCTGAGTACTAAACTAAATCTGAAAATATTTGCAAGAGTCTAAACTAAGTCACCGAAATGTACAAAATTTCGGCATGACCTCTCTTGTAAATAGGACATCCACTCAGCAGACAAAAAAAATTTGCATTTATAATATATATATATATCAATCTCTCAAACCAGAAGGAGACATTCTAGCAGATCCTTAGATAATCAATCACACATCCAACGACAATTTGTAAACTACGCAATGACGTACAACACATTACAACCACAATAGATACAATACACATTCCATCACAATCCAAATCCGACGACCAAGTCATAAAGTCCAACAGTAATACACCAAGTCCAGAACTTTGATTTACTTAGCTATTTGACTTGATGAAAGTTCAAGAGCGAGAAGGGTTGCTAGTGCTCCACCTAAACTATGTCCAGTAATATAGATATGCCACTTAGATATGGTTTCTACATCTTCTTCATCCCTGCAGTGGAGAAATGATATGCTCTATGAATAGAGATTGAGAAAAGCAAAAGATTCAAGTTTTCAGTGCAAAGGGTTGTTTTTTCGACAATAGTTATCTATGTGATTGCAGCCAACAATTCTATATGGAGAACAGCAATAATATGCTACAAAAGGCAGAGCTTGAATTTTTCCTGCTTCACATTGGACGAATTGCCAGTTTAGTTTGCAGTAGAAAAGTCAGCTATTTCGTTACAAAATACTTACATAAATCCTATGGCATATTTGATGAGAACCATGATCCTATTCCTAGCAGAGTCATATGCACTTAAGAATCCACTGTGAACCTAAAACATGATATGATAAGAAATTGGTTAGCAGCAAGTGACAAGAAATACACAAACAAGTAGATGAAGAGATATATAGCTAACTTGAACTTCTTGTTTGAAGGCACCACCCATCCTCTACAACAACCAAGCCTTTTGTTTTAAGTAAACATACAATAAAGCAAAATACGTTGCAATGATAGCACTTCTTTAAAATGGACACTTAATGCACCAATGAAAGGGGAAACAAATGTGGCTTATTGAGAGTCTTAACCAGCAAATACAAGCATTAATTTACTCGCAAATACTTCCATCTTGATTGAAAGTACATACGAAAAAGAAAATTTAACAAGAGATATGAGTATGACAAAGTAATTAGTGATTTTTCTATTCATAGTAACACAAGTTATAATATATATATCAATCTCTCAAACCAAAAGAAGACATTTGCAAGACAAAAAACATTTGCGCTAAAAAAATGTGGATTTCATGTGTTGCTTTCAGTTCATGTGAAGGTTGACAATAGTAAGTGAAAATATAGACAACAAGAAAGGAGAAGAACATTTTAGTGCCACCACACCAATTAGCTAGAAGAAACCAAAGATGAGGTATACCATCACCTAGGTGAAACAAAAATATGAACATCTGTCATATGAAGCTAGACAAAAATCCAGGTGGTCACGTCGCAGCCTTTGGCAAAGGACATGAACATGCAGAAGCTTGGGATGCGCTTTTGGTTTATCGACTTTCACCAACTCAACTTCATAGATGATTGTTGATTTTTGGGTATCTCTCCCATCGCTTTATCGCCAGTAGTGCAGAACAACAGGATCCTAAGGCATAAGCATTGTTGCAAAGAGAAGTGCACATAGAACTGAAAGTCAGAAGTATGCCAAATGCATACCACATAGATGGTGGGATGGTGAGTCTCCTTTGTCCCCAACACACATACCTATAGTTGATATAAAAAATTATAAGCCATACTCCAAAAATGACAATGAAATGTAAAAATTAAGCTCGAGATGATTACCACAAATACCGATATCCCATCCACGAATTACCTTCCCAAAGACCTTCATCATGTAATGATATGCATTGTAAGTATTCACATAAGAATTCAAAACATAATACAAAGGTGAAAATGTTTGTGTGTATTTTACCAAGCTTGAACTTGTAAGGCTTTTCATCAACATTAGACTCAACAATTTTCCCATCGTAGTAGTGTGCCAACATATTTGATATAAACCCGCATGTAAGGTTGGGTTGTTTATATCTCTTTTGTTTTATGCAAGGCTTCTTGATATAGGAAATTACAATGCAATCGATGAAACGCTACAGATAATAAAAAAAATCGCCAAGAGCATTGTTAGTATAAATCGAGTGTTAGTTGCACGATGGTCATAAAGCAAGGTCAGCAAGGGTACTTTGCCGTGCACATTAATAATTACAATGATACAATCGAAAGCTCGGAAAAGAAACTTAGAGGCTACCTTGCAGCCATTAGAAGCCATTTTGCATCTAGGTTTCCAGCTGATGATCTTCTATGATCACCCATCTTCCAATGTTCTTATCTTGTTGGAATGTTTTCCACTTTCTTCCTCTAATTGATTTCTCATCTTTTCTTCGATTTCTTTTTGTTTCAGCTTTTGATGATCCGCTCACATCTGTTGCATCCTGCTCATGACATGTAAAAGGTACATATCAAGAGACACAAAAGAAACACATATACGCTAAGTATAAAGCAAGAGATATATACATTGGCGTGCAGATCCCCGTTGATTGCATCACTTTTTCTTTTCCTGACGCGTCATTACTTTTTTTCTCGATCTCATCATTTGCTGTACATTTTGGGGTTTGACTTCCTCAAGAACTATAGCATTATCTTTCTTAGCCAAAGAAACAGATATAGGCATGTTATCTTCATCTTCACCGCCACTATCAAATATCGATCGAGTATCGCTACCGACAAAGAGGCTTGTATGGAGAATCATCATTGTTGTCATCGGTCTCGTCCACTTGAACATGGTGCCGCTTCTTTAAGCGCCACCTTCTTTCACCTTACCAGTTGGCTTTTCAAAATCTATGACATAAAATTGGAAATTTGCTCCAAATCAAGAGGATGTAATCATGAGAAGCATGTTAAATTCAACTTTACAAAAACAACATAACACCGTATAAAACAAATGATCGTGCAAAGGATCGATCGTAGATTATGTCATCTCTACTATAATAGTGTCACATGCAAATAAATGGCACACCGTAAGAACGACTTTACAAGAATATTGCGGGTTATAGCTATGAAGGATCGCACAAATGAATAATAATCACACATGTTACCATGATAAAACTTGAGATAGTTACGAGACAAATCCATGGTCCTAATATGAAAAATAATCCAAAATTTTCTATTCAAAAACAAAAAAGTGTAAGACAGCTTACTCGTGACTTTACTCATTCTCATTCTTAGTTATGAATATGAAGGCACTATGAGAAAGTCAGTCCGTAACTTCGTGAAAATCGCTAAAGTTTCATATTAAGATTTCTCCGCTTAAAAGAATGCTAAAAGTATCGCATCACTTTGCATATGACTATATGCTAAGTAATTCAAAGTCCCACAATTCAACCTGTACCTTCTTTTTGTGGCGATCGGGGTGGAGCACACATCACCATCATCGATAAAGTCGATTCATAGTTGTCCTCACGGCATCATATTCCTCATCAAGACGACTCTCCAATATCCTCGCCATGAGATTCTCTAGTTACGTGTTAAGAATGAACTTAAAGTCTGCAATGTGACACAAAAGTGAAACAAAGAGATGGGGCTATGAACAAGGATACAATTATTGTCGTCTCTCGCATGACATCTGCCGCTCGAACGGATGTAATATCCAGAGAGATGAATGGAACTCGACCAAGCTCAAAACACAACCTCATCGCCCTCGTCCAACTCAATCTCCGGATGGCACATCTCAGCCAATCTAGGATTCAAACTACGAAGTATGATGGGTGCCTTGTTACCAACATTACATTGCACCACCGCCTTGCAAAGAAGATCACAACCGCCCGGTGAGGCCTAAAAATCATAAAAATTAATTATAGCATGCCCTAAAGACATGTTGAAATGGGATGTGATTCTTAGAAGCAAACATTCAAGAATTGAACCACTCGATGATTTTGTTCGGCCAAGAACAAGAAGGAAACAACTAATTAAGCACGCCAAGAATTGAACATGTTATACCCAATCTAAAATGAGCATTTTCTTTTCAAGCCCAACAAAGAGGGCAATAATCTCGTAGTAGTATACAAGTAATTGCACCAATGACACGAGAAAGATCAAGGTCGCACGATTGTAATGAAGGAATGCCAATACCATGGGAGGGATGATAGCGGTGGGCGAGGGCTTCCTGTGCTTCACCTCCACGCTGCGCAAACCATGCGTTCAACAAGAATGAAATAACAACGAAGTAATCAAGAAGTGAGACGAGGTAAACAGAGGAAAGAACTGTGCTTTACCCTGTAACGCCATAGGGGTTGGGGGACTCGGTGGGCGCAGCAATGACGCCGTCACATCGACGCCGCCGATGGCGCGCCGACAACTGTGACCTCCGAGCGGGGCGTGGGCGGCGTTGGCGCTGTAGAGCCGGTGGCGTGGCGCGGCGCTTGTCGGCTTGAATACCACTACCACCACCACCTAGGGCGGTGGCCATGGCCGGGAGGTGCTCGGAGTTTGAGGAGAAGGAAGGAAGTGGCGTGGGGCGGGGTGGCAAGGCGCGAGTGAGGAGGCGAGGCGCAGGAGCCACAGGCAAGGCAAGGGCGAGGGAGGGCGGCGGCATGAAGGCGGCGGGCGGAAGGAGGAAGCAAGCAAGCAAGGTGTGGGGGCAAGCATGGCAAGCAAGGGTGGCGGCAAGGCAGGAAGGGCAAGAAAGGGATGGCAGAGGGAGAGAACAGAGAGAGAGAGAGAGTGAGAGAGAAGACAAGGGCGACCGGGTAAGTAGTTAGGGTTCACTTTTTTTAATTCGTGGGCAACAGGCCTCACGAATTTAATTAAATTCATGCGAAATTATATAAAACCGATTTAATTTAAAAGATATAACTTCGTGAGTTATTTACCCATTTAATTTAATTAAATTGTGGGTATTTTATAAACCGATTTAATTTAAATATATAAATTGTGGGTTTTTTGCCCACTTAATTTAATTAAATACGTGGGTTTTTTATAAACCCATTTAATTTAAATATATAAATTCGTGGATTTTTTTTTGGCCCACGAATTTAAAAAAACCCACGAATTTTCCCCTGTTTCTTGTAGTGCTAAGAGATGTTCTAGTTTTCAGGTTTTCTTTGAGTTGCCAAATGAAAACTAATAAGATAATTGTTGGCATGATAGTGTAGATTATTATTTTTTATCTGAGTCAACCTAAAAGCGGAGTTTTCGTGGTTATAGTTTGGGAGCGCAGAGTATTATTAAAAAGGGTATGGCTTGTAAAGCATTTTGCGACGATTGTTTCAGGTGGAATAGTTCGGGAGTGGCATAGCATCTTCTCCACGCCACTCCGCTCCTTCCGGTAAAAGGCAAGTGCATTCCTAGATTGCGGCTAGGAGGATTAAACGATTGTTTGCTCTTAGCGTAAGTAATTGTCGATGCATACGCAAGAGGTAAGCCTTGCTTGGATATAACTAGAAAGTGCTCCCTCTTATGAAAATGTCTATGATGATTAAAAGTTTAAGGAAATTGATGCAAGTACATCGTGTTATTGAGTGTGGATGTGTGTGCATATGTGATGCTCCTTAGTTTAATTGTCGCTCTGTTAATTAGATGAACTCTATTTGAGACCGAGTTTTTTAGTAAGGTTGATTATAGCGAGTATGTTATTTGAGTGATTGGGGGCTAACATGAGTTTGGTTTCAACGGTTAAGTCCTTTATAAAGATAGTCACGTATTTAATCGCAAGTGTATTGTGTGAACATGGTTCGGTGGTCGTAGGATGTAGTTGCATGATAGAAACGCCATGAGTTGCCATGCCTTACGGTTGAATCTGCTTGTACAAGTCTTGCTAGTGACTTAGGAATGTGAGAATTGGCTATGTGTGTGTGTGTGGTTATGGTATGTTTGTGTAGGCATTGAATGAAAAGTTGCATTTCATTCATGAAAATTGCATTTGTGCATTCATAATGGAAGAGGCGACCCATTCGATCAGGGGCCTCTGTGTTCACACGTAGTGAACACGAAAGTCCTACCTCGTAGTCCCATTCATCGAGGTGAATGGGAGCGAGACAAGAAGAGTAGGCATCTTCCATCTACGGGATGGAAGGGACGTGAGGGTGCTCACCGACGGTGGGCACTCCTAGCGACTGCAGACGCATATGGAAATGAGCATTCATGTGCATTGCATCTTTAATAATGAGTGTTGGAGAAAATGGGTGTCATATGGATGGTGATTATGGTAATTGAAGGTTGCGTCATGGACTCAACCCAAAAAAGGGGAGATTGAATTGAATTTAATGAATTAGCGCATTTCTTGGCCCTGCGAATTATGTTGTATGAATATCATGGAGTGAAATCGAGTTATAAACTCAAATGCAATAGATGAAAATGGTTTGAGTTGCAGCAAGGGGTAGTTGAGTCGGAAGACATTGTGACTTAGAGTTAAGTAGTGCTTCTTTGGCGTTGAATGGGTTATTATCAAGTTGATGGTTTGATTGCGGTAATTTTTTTGTATAGTCAAATTATTGCTTTATAGAAGTATAAAAGCGTTTCGTCCGGAGGTTGCTTTATTTGTCTTCCTTGCTTTTATGGTCAAGCTCTTGTTTTACTTATGATAAATTGGAATTGTTACTCTCGTGTACTTTCTTTCGAGTCATCGACTCACGCTTGTTTGTTGTGTTGTTGCGGTACATTGAAACCGCATGCATGGGGGAGTAGTAGCACAAACACGTTTGCATCAACCATTTAATTGATTTGTAAAGCCAAAGTTGTATGGATTATGGTTGTAATATGTCGCTCGTCGTGGTGTAGTTATTAAGTTCATTAGTTGTGTGGTTGATTAACTAAGGACCCGCTAGAATGATATCGAATCGCAATTGTTTTCTCTCTGCCGAGTGGATGTCCTCTCGCTAGAGGTCATGCGAAATTTTCTAAATTTCGTGACTTAGTTTTAAGCTAGTTTAGAGAGTTTCAAAGTTGGATTCAACCTTTATTGGAGGTAAAGGTTTAGTGACTCGCTCGTCGAGTCCTTAGGTCATTTGAACTTCTTGTTGCGTTTCTATTTCCTGGATCTTGTTGGAAACACTTCGGGCAAGAGTGGTCCCGGAGTGTGGTAAGTGTCAATCAGAGTCTTTTGGTAGCATTTGCGGTGCGTTTGGCGCCGGGGTGTTACAGTTGGTATCAGAGTGGGCTTTAGGTCTGTGGTATGTGAAATTAGTAATTTACTCTAGAGTAAACTAAAAGTTGCTGTGTGGAGTTAGAAACATGGCATCGGTATCTACTTTTAAAATTTGGCCTTAGGGTAATATCCTTAAAATCTGGAATAGCGTGGTTCATTAATATAAAATTTGACACACTCAGATGCACAGTAGGAAGGGATGGGTATCATTGCATTACGCTTAAATGTTGTATTTAAGCTTTGTTGTTGAATGCTGAATTTATTGTTGCATATTGCTTTGATTATGAAAGGACTATTGAAATCAGTACGCTTATGTTCATGTTATTGGTTAAGCCGAAAGGTGTCAACCTTGATCCTTTGGCCAAGTTGTGGGTTTTGCTTGTGCATGTGGCTGGTTGGTGCCACCCCTTGCTGTTTGGGGAACCTCTCATTCTTGATTCATCGATTTCGTGGAGCAATTTAGAGGGTAAGGCGGGAAGGTTGGTTTCTTTTACCTTCTATGTTTGGGTTTAAAGAGCAAAGCTTCGTGATGAATCCCTTTGGATTGCTTTTACTGTTGTGTTTGGTTTCGTTGGATTCTTTGGTTCTTATTGGTTATCGTGGGTTGCCTTGCGGAGAAAACTATTGTAGTTGTTGTTCTCTCCACTTAAGGAACTTATTGAAGTTTTCTTGGTGCAAAACTTAAATCGTGTGGATCTTCGGTGTTAAGGTGTTATCGAGGAGGATTTGGTTGATCATTTGGGTTTTTCCCATGCATCTCTTTTCCTTTTTGGAAGTTGTAAATCTTGAGATTTGTTTAAGGAGTTGTCTTCCGTTGGAATTTGGGAATTCGAGAGTCGAATTCTCTTATGATTTATGGTTGAGTTTTTCTGGAAAGAAAGATGGTTTTTGTTGTTGCTCATGCTTAAGATTGTGGTTTCCTTTAAAGGTTGGGTACATGACCCACGAGGATGTTCAAGGCGTTAAGTGTATGATGAGTAATTAAGCTTCCAGATAAGGAGGGTCACTAATTTTGTTAAGAAGAATTTGTTGGTTATTTAAAGACGATCCAATTTGTTGTATGGTATAGAATGATTAACTGGAATGATAAGGGGTTCTAAAGTGAAAAGTTGATTAGAGGTAATACAATGGTCGTGAGTTGTAGAATCGATTGGAAGTTCAGGATTTATGTTCCGGTAAGTCTAATATTGATCAGGATTGAGAGGGTCTAGAATCTTCTTGTGATGAATTTATATTAGTAAGGTGTTGATGTAAAGTACCGGAGTATATTAGCGCAAAGGCATGAGAGTTGTTAATTTATGTTGCTTATGAGTCAATTAAATGGTGGATTGACAAAATGATTTAATCGATGTGAAATTAAAGGATGAGTATATGGAATGGTTGTATGAATGTCTATTTGGGAGCCTTATCTGTGGAATAGGTCTAGTGGAGATCTTATCGAGGTTCGTCATGGCTAATAAACCAAAGTAAAGGATAACACGCGTCTTGTGTTAAAGTAACTGAGAAATTATTTGTGCTGAAGAGGTGAGAACGTGGTTCTCCTTGTTGAATGTCATGAGATAGATTTGGTTAGGGTTTGATGATGCTATGACCAGTGATGGATGTATGAATAGTAGAGATTAATTAAAGCAAGTTTGGGTTTTGTAACTCTATGATTGACTAGAGCCGAATTTGATTAGAGTTGTGTGATGTGTTGGCGAGTATTTCAGAGTGTGAATCTGGTGAATATTTCGTAAGTGATTCTGTGGGTGAAGTGATTTTTGTTGGGAACGAGTTTCCTTTTCTCTTGAGGAAGAATATGACAGTTTAGGGTACAAATGCTTAATTTGAGGATCGGGTTCCTCTGCCGAATGTTGATTCTGGGTTAGCTGGAGAGGCTTTGCCTTGATTAAAGTAATCTGGGTTGTCTTTTGGTTTTTATGATCGCTTCTGTCAGCGATTTGCGTGGGGTTTCTCTTTTAATTGGAGTTCTCCCCGAAGCGAATTTTATTGTATCGATTTAAGAGTGTCAAAGATGATTTATATATGATATAAAGAATCGGGTCCTCTCTTGCAAATTTGGTTTTGGAAGAAGAAAATGAGTGATTGTTTGGGCTATATCAAGATCCTTTCTCAGATAGGTTCCAATGCTTTGGGTTCAAGGTGACGTACGTGGTTTATTTGGTCAAAGCGGGAATTGTATTTCCTTTGTGTTCTAGCTGGAGTTAAAGGATATGGAAAATTGTGGAATAGAGTTGAGTATAATAAAGAGAATTGAGTTTTCTTTGGTCATTGGGATTGCAGCTGTAAAAGTTCAATGCAGTGTTTCTCTTGAAAGTTGAGTTTTCCTTGGTGGGTATTTTATCACCTTATTTGAAGGGGATGAAAGTGGTTAGCTTGCTAATGAGAATCGAGGGATTTGGGTGGATAATGATTGAGGATTATACCTTTGATTTCAAGTTGAGGAAAGTGGTTAGCCGTGTTAAATAAATCGAGATTTATTTTGCTCTCTAGTGTGAGACAAGAAAATAATGGGTCGTAAGTTCTAGTGGAGTGTAATTTAAAGGTTATGCTCGTTGCTTTAATTCTTTGAGCAAAACTGTCGTAAAAAAAAGAGAACCAGGTATGAATTGGTTTTAATGGAGGGTCTAATTTGGATTAGGTGTTGACCGTAATTGGATTTAGAGTGGAGAGTATTGAAGTGTGTGGCATGTTTTGATCCGAATCCTTTGAGGGAGGATAAATTGATTTTGTTGTCTCTTGGGTGTGTGTGATTACTTTGTTGGTGGACTGTTTGGGATTGGTCGGCGAATGCCTTCGTCTAAATGTGTTGGAACCCTTGGTTCCTTGGGTTGGAAATCAATATTTCAGTTATGAATTGTTCCTTTGAGTGGTTGTCTAAGTGTGCGAGAAAGGTACGACAGAAGGTAGAGTATGATTTTGGTACTGTGATGGAAAAAGGGATTTGTACCATGTTGGGCTAGCTCGTTCGTTGATATGGCTTGATAATGGTTACGTGGTTATAATGGTTAACCAGTGAAAAAAAAATGGGAATCAGAGTTTTCTTTGTTCTTTTTGGATGTTTTCGCTTTATCAGCCGGTTCCCATTGTTCTTGTGGTGTTCAGAATTTGAGGTCGAATTCTGTTAAAGGGGGGAAGAGTGTAATATCGCAAAAACCTCGCCCTAACCTTTGTACCTTCAGTCGGGATTGTATCTGAGTATATTATATGTTGTATCTAAGCTGTTGAATCATGATCTGGGAATAAACTCTTTCCTGTGTACACTAGGTGCAAATAGAAGAAATACAAGGAGTGTTGTTGCATGTTGTTGTAACTAATCTGGCAACTCATGGACTCCTGGTTGACAAAATGCTCATCATAAACATAAAGATATTTTCCCCGATCCTTTTTCTGTGGCTGTGGGCGCCCAAGACCGGAGCTCCTCCCTGCGTCTCCCTGCCCCTGTCGCTCCCAGCCGTCTCCTCCAGGCTGATTTTTCCCCAGCCCAGTCCCGACCGACTCCCAATTCCTAGCGCCACCCGTCCCTACTGCTCTCTCTTCTCCAGCAAGCCTCCCGTTCCTGCGCCTCTGCCCCAGCTGAGCTCCTGCGCCTTCCCTGCTGGCGCCTGGCCTTCCTCCTCAGCCGAAGTAGCTCCAGCAGCTGGCGTCGCCCTGCCTCGCCCTTGCCGTCTTCCTTGCTCGGCGGCAGCCGTGGGCAGCAGCAGCAGCAACCGAGCTCTCGGCAGTGTGTGGCAGCAGGAGCAGCCGAAGCAGTGGCAGCAACCTTGCTCTCTTCCCTTGCCTCCTTGTGGTGAGAGCTCAACCAATTGAGTTTGTGGCTTTTGGTCTCTTTGTGCATGTCTTGTGTTTGATGAAATGCCTAGAAGGTTATGTCAGGTTGAGACATGGGATTGGGAGGCATGGATCGATGCATTCCTAATTTGTGTGCCTATCTTTATATCCATGCCTCGCTAGTTCTATTCGATCGATGTGAGCATGAGTAAAGAAAGTTTGAGATTTGATTAATTGTAGGGTTATCTGCGATTTGGTCTTCTCATTAGTTGCATAGATGCATACTAGACTTGAGCTATGTGCGAATGTTTCATTTTCATGCTCCCTGAACTGTGATAGCATTTAGTTGTTGGCTAATGACTAATTTGCTTCCTACTATTTATTTCATGTAAGAAATATGAAATACCAAGAGAAATGTTTAGCATTATATTTCATATAACGCATTTTGGGTTCTTGTGTGTCTTTGTGATTGTGAATTAGCTTAGCATGGACCTTTGTGAGCAAATTGCATGACTTGGAAATTCATCTCCGTGCTCTTGTGCATTAGGGTAAATATGCTTATATGGTTGAGTTGTGAGAATAAGAATCCCCGTATTGCGAATTTTGTGTTAAAGCTACTGACTTACTGATGAATATGGATTCTATTTATGTCTGACATGATGATTCTAAGAGATGTTCTAGTTTTCAGGTTTTCTTTGAGTTGCCAAATGAAAACTAATAAGATAATTGTTGGCATGATAGTGTAGATTATTATTATTTATCTGAGTCAACCTAAAAGCGGAGTTTTCGTGGTTATAGTTTGGGAGCGTAGAGTATTATTAAAAAGGGTATGGCTTGTAAAGCATTTTGCGACGATTGTTTCAGGTGGAATAGTTCGGGAGTGGCATAGCATCTTCTCCACGCCACTCCGCTCCTTCCGGTAAAAGGCAAGTGCATTCCCTAGATTGCGGCTAGGAGGATTAAACGATTGTTTGCTCTTAGCGTAAGTAATTGTCGATGCATACGCAAGAGGTAAGCCTTGCTTGGATATAACTAGAAAGTGCTCCCTCTTATGAAAATATCTATGATGATTAAAAGTTTAAGGAAATTGATGCAAGTACACCGTGTTATTGAGTGTGGATGTGTGTGCATATGTGATGCTCCTTAGTTTAATTGCTGCTCTGTTAATTAGATGAACTCTATTTGAGACCGAGTTTTTTAGTAAGGTTGATTATAGCGAGTATGTTATTTGAGTGATTGGGGGCTAACATGAGTTTGGTTTCAACGGTTAAGTCCTTTATAAAGATAGTCACGTATTTAACTGCAAGTGTATTGTGTGAACATGGTTCGGTGGCCGTAGGATGTAGTTGCATGATAGAAACGCTGTCATGAGTTGCCATGCCTTACGGTTGAATCTGCTTGTACAAGTACTGCTAGTGACTTAGGAATGTGAGAATTGGCTATGTGTGTGTGTGTGGTTATGGTATGTTTGTGTAGGCATTGAATGAAAAGTTGCATTTCATTCATGAAAATTGCATTTGTGCATTCATAATGGAAGAGGCGACCCATTCTGATGCGGGCCTCTGTGTTCACACGTAGTGAACACGAAAGTCCTACCTCGTAGTCCCATTCATCGAGGTGAATGGGAGCGAGACAGTAAGAGTAGGCATCTTCCATCTACGGGATGGAAGGGACGTGAGGGTGCTCACCGACGGGTGGGCACTCGGCAGTACCGGTACGTGCATGGAAATGAGCATTCATATGCATTGCATCTTTAATAATGAGTGTTGGGGAAAATGGGTGTCATATGGATGGTGATTATGGTAATTGAAGGTTGCGTCATGGACTCAACCCAAAAAAGGGGAGATTGAATTGAATTTAATGAATTAGCGCATTTCTTGGCCCTGCGAATTATGTTGTATGAATATCATGGAGTGAAATCGAGTTATAAACTCAAATGCAATAGATGAAAATGGTTTGAGTTGCAGCAAGGGGTAGTTGAGTCGGAAGACATTGTGACTTAGAGTTAAGTAGTGCTTCTTTGGCGTTGAATGGGTTATTATCAAGTTGATGGTTTGATTGCGGTAATTTTTTTGTATAGTCAAATTATTGCTTTATAGAAGTATAAAAGCGTTTCGTCCGGAGGTTGCTTCATTTGTCTTCCTTGCTTTTATGGTCAAGCTCTTGTTTTACTTATGATAAATTGGAATTGTTACTCTCGTGTACTTTGCTGAGTCATCGACTCACGCTTGTTTGTTGTGTTGTTGCAGGTACATTGAAACCGGCATGCATGGGGGGAGTAGTAGCACAAGCACGTTTGCATCAACCATTTAATTGATTTGTAAAGCCGGGTTGTATGGATTATGGTTGTAATATGTCGTTCGTCGTGGTGTAGTTATTAAGTTCTGTTAGTTGTGTGGTTGATTAACTAAGGACCTGCTAGAATGATATCAGAACTGCAATTGTTTTCTGTCTGCTGAGTGGATGTCCTACTGTCTAGAGAGGTCATGCCGAAATTTTCTAAATTTCGGTGACTTAGTTTTAAGCTAGTTTAGAGAGTTTCAAAGTTGGATTCAACCTTTTATTGGAGGTAAAAGGTTTAGTGACTCGTTCGTCGAGTCCTTAGGTCATTTGAACTTCTTGTTGCGTTTCTATTTCCTGGATCTTGTTGGAAACACTTCGGGCAAGAGTGGTCCCGGAGTGTGGTAAGTGTCAATCAGAGTCTTTTGGTAGCATTTACGGTGCGTTTGGCGCCGGGGTGTTACACACATGCCATCAACAACTCATTATCATTATGTGACAACACATGGCAAACTCTTCCATAAATAGGTCTCATATTCTATTAGTCAAGTTGAATTTGCACTTTCAAAATGATATTAATAACCAATTGTATGGCTAAGCAAAATATTCACGATCTAACCAACCTACGTTGGTATCTATTAGCAACCAACTAATAATGAACCATCCTAGGGTGACAAATAATCATAACATACAAACGACATTGTAGGTATAATGTAATTGCATTGAATAACTAGATCCCAAACTATTTGAAAACAGTTCTAAGTATAAAATAACATGCAGTAATTTAAATCAACGTAGCATTTGTATGATCAAAGCACAACTTGCCTTGAAAAAACTTTTGTTCCCGCTCTAAACCATGCTATTGAATCAACGCTTCTCCTTCAAATACTCTGGCCACTTTGACTTCTATGTGAATCGAGACAAAACACCAAATAAATACAATCTCGATCACACACGCTACTCAGATCCGACGGCCAATAGACGCTAGGGTTTTGAAGAGCCGTCACAGCTGTCTGATCAAGATCAATGGTGTGCTAGGCCCAATAGGGTTTTGGCCTGATAACTATTCAAAGAATTTTCCAAACATTTTAATTAAAAATAATTCTAAAATTAAATAAATTCAAATAAAATAGCAAAAATATCAAAAAAAATTTAGAAAAATATTTTGAGACATTTAAAACTCAAATAAAATATTTTTGATAAAATTTTATTTAACCTTTTCATATATTTAAATAATTTTCACCATAGGCCTAATTCAAAAATATTAAGTAAATTCCAAAATTTCATAAAATCCATAAAATTGACAAATGACAATATTAAAATAATAAAAATAAAAAATTAGGATGTTACATTAATGCATGATGCCGAGTTTATCAACTGGTGTATTGTTATTTTACAAGATGGATTGACAAATATTTATATATTAAAGTATAATATGAGAAAATATTGGTTGCTGTCATTCACTTACATAATTGTTGCATGTAATGCCTGTTCTGCCATGGTTCACTAATGCGATGCTTGTAGATATAAATTTACATGTGTGTATCACTATCTTTTAATTGGTTGATTTGTTTTATATGTTAATGAGAAATATTTTTATTTGTGTAAAATTTAGGGATTTGTTATAACACACGGACACCCTACTAATGAAGATAACAAGGTGAACATGTACTAAGCTGTTAGAAGGACCAGTATACCACACCCACTCTGGTTGTAGTGCCGAACGTGTTTTCGCATTTTTCGGGCATTCCGCTGAGCAGAAGTCCTAAAATAGAAGAGAGGGAGGTGGTCGTGTGTAACGTCTAAGTGCTAAAAATATGTCCCTCACAATAAAAAAAAATCCGGCAAAATTCACTGGCCAATTATAATCCACTCTTTCCCTTTCATTTTTCTTCATCGTCCTCTCGCCTCGGCCGTAATCCCAACTCAAATATATAAAGTGTATGGAGCCATCCAGAATATCGCATTTCAGGCTAAAGAATTAATACCGGGCATGATTTATATGACACTATTCATCAAAGGAAACTTCACATATATAACTAAACAATCACTGTAATATTGGTACACTTGTGAAGTTGACTGCTTTTCACACCAATTTATCGCATATAACCCCTCACTAAACATGGGTTGATTCACCTTCCTGCCCATGTCTGTCGTCGGAGGCCAGAAGAGAAGCTGAAGCCTGCCATCCATCATCAGTGGTTTCTTTGATGCTTTGAGAGACCTTACTGTTCTTGTAGATTGCATATATAATCAGTTGGATGGTGCCTAGGAAGAAGCCTATTCCATTTGGAATCTGCGGACATAATCGTAATTAGCATCGATCTCCCACTAACATAATACAAGGGTACTAATTTTTGACCAATACAAGTTACAATAACAAGAAATTTGCTGTTCTTGTATCAGTGTATAAATTTTGATGTAAGATGTATAATACTGACATGCACATCCTAGACCAAAGCAAACCGAAAAAGGCGTGCAGATGTATAGAGGAACCTTAGCAAATCAGTCCTATAATATAAAAGAAGGGCTATGATGAACCTATGCGTCTTGTATGTGTGTGACTAGTTCCAATAACTGTTGCCATGTTGCCATTTTTTATTACAAATAAGACGTACACGCACACACCATATGTACACACATGCGAGTGTGGTTTCTCGGCACACGTCTAAACAAATGAAGGTTCTAAAACGTACTCGTGTGTGGATAACAGATAGACATCAGGATTTGAACTATGGTAAGTGGAGTCACGTACCCATGCTACTCTTAACACTCTACTAAAAAGGTGGTTTCCTGACATATTACCATTTGATCTGCTGTAATATCGAACATGTGGTTGTCACTGAAAACATCATAGAGTATATAACTTTGTTTGCAGTAGGTCGAATTACTTACTCCAAGGAAGATGTCTCTGTCAAGTACGGCATACACAGCCCAGACGCCTCCATTGAGGAAAAGGAAGAAAGATAGGAAGAAAGGCATGTACTCCACGCTCTTTGTGGTGATGACCGTTTTCTGTTTGCCACACATTAATCGCAAGTAAACACGCTTTCAGATACAGTTCTCTAGTTGATATATCACATAATATGCAGATCAGAGGCAGATGGTTCAGAGAAAAGGGTAAAATAGTATGCATCAAAAGCGTCAAAGGTTATTGAGAAATGGAACAAGTGCAAACAGTTTTGTAGCTTCCGAATGCCAATTCTTGTAGGTACATGTTGCTCTGCTATTTCTTCTTGAGCTTCTGTGTGCGCATGTGAAGCAACAGTGCAGCTCCAACTCCAAGTCTCCAAGCGAAGTGGAAAACAACACCAGAAACAAGGACCACAAAAACAGCAGGGCAGGCCTGCCTTGCTAATATTTTGGCCAATTCCGTACCTTGTCAATTTGTCATATGCATTTCAGGCAGCTGATCGATAGTCAAAAGGCACACTATTGTTTTCTTCCGCATATCGCAAGATGTTACTGATCGGAGGGTGACGATCCAAATGCATCCTCAAACAGTGAGGTAGGACATGTGCCGATATCCCAGTAGTGGCCAGTTAAATTCGGTGACAGAACAAGTGTAGGATTGATGTAGGATTGGACGGTTTACCACCTTTTGCTTCATGTACTTTCTAAAAGATCATCATTGCCTCATCTTTTGTTTGTAAAAACTTTTACCAAGCGTACTTTACTTCCCCATTCTTAATACATGGCAGAGCTCCTGCTGCTTATTTAAAAAAAAAGCACACTATTGTGCCAAAAAGTTTGGAATCTTGATGACACATTGGCATATATAGTACTAGTAGTACTGTATTTTAATCTAATATAATAATATATATTTATAAATATAGATATGTTCAATTATATGCATACCAAGTTTACTTATAATATTACTTCAAATACATAGTAATACTATCAAATATAATATATAGTTTAATAGATCATATTATCAATACGGGTATAACTGACATTGATTGGCATCGAGGCCAGTACGTTACATAGGGCAATTTTATACTAGTTTAGGTTCCAAAATGATACATACCGGCTATACCGACTGGTACCAGTATGATATTGATAACTATGCTATATACACGTGAATCATTCAAACAACGATGTGTGCTGACATGACATTGGAACCATTTCATCATTAAATATTTACTACTACAGAATGGTACATTACTATCACTTTATCTGGGTCAGTTCTTAAGTTCTTTGGAAAAAAACATTTGTGATAGATGACTTAGGAGGGGGTGTTAGTAATAATCACTATCAGTGCTCATGTTAGAAGTGATTGTGATGTAACATTGGGCACATCATAATCGATTCTAACATTAGAGCCGATTGAGAGGTGCCATGCACATCGCTATCGGTTCTTACCTAAGAAGCGATAGTGATATGCACACATCCCTATCGGTTTTTGCACATCACTATCGCTTCTTATGTAGGAACCGATAGTGATGTCGGTTTTTATGTAAGAATCGATAGTGATGTTCATGCACATTACTATTGCTTCTTACATAATAACCAATAGTGATGTGTATATGCACCACTATTGCTTCTTATGTGAGAACCGATAGTGATATGCCCAATGCTACATCACAATTGCTTCTAACGTGATAACCGATTGTGATGTGCCTCGCTAGGTTATTTACACCCTCGAGCTGAACTCTCCTTTATTGTTCTTCCAGAGGCGAAGAAAACCGCCATCACCCAAAAAAACAGCACATATTTTGGTTAGAAGCAATACTTTGGCGAGAAATTTGAATCCTCAAGGTTGGGTGTTAAGAGCGTAACTTTGAAGCCCTAACTTGAGGAGATTTCCCCTCTTCTTTCTCTTATTTGTGGTTTTCTTCAAAATATGACCATTCATTCAAACTCCTTCAATTTACACTGTAATTTTCATATGTCACAAAGAATGTTTAGGTTGTACTAGAATTGTGTGTATCCTATCAGATTTCTCACTCTTTATTTGACAAGTACACATCCATTTAATTATCTTTGTAGTGCTCTTGTGATAATCTGGAATCATTGTTACTATTATATGATGAACGTTAGAGTTTAGATTACATAACCTACATCTCCCGTTCGAGAGTGCTTATTTATAAATATGTCAAAATGGCATATTTATAAGCAAGTAGTCTCAAATTGTCCATATTTTTGGACAGTTCGAGGATATATGGTTCGAGCAAGTTTCTGAGTTGTTGTACAACTCCAGATAAGATTTCAGTAGCATCTCCCAGCTGGTATTCTCCAGACACACATCCCTCTTGACCTGTTGTCAAGACGGTATCTGAAGAAAAGCAGGGAGATGCTGCCAAAATTTTCTCTGGAGTTGTACAATGGCTTAGGAACTTTCTTGAACCACATATCCTCGAATGGGATTAGGACCTAACCTATTTATAGATTAGGAGTCATCGTTTGTACACTTATTTTGTTTCATTGAAGTGAAAAGATTTGCAAGCTACTACATTAATTAGGTTGTTCATTATCATTGTTGATATTTGAAATGTATGTCTTCTAACTAGAGAATTGGAAGCCCTTAACTAGAGAAGAAGGTATCGGGAGTGCATTTCTATATCTTGGAACCTGTCCTCTATTTTACAAAGGTAATATTAAAATGATGTCTTAATATTTGAAATAGCTAGCTAGCTGTCACTCCAGTGTTTTCTTAATTTATTGTGCATAATTTAATTGCAGATGGGCCGTAAAGAATGGATGTATCAGAAAAGCCATGTGAGTGCTGAATTTCAAAGGGATGTTAAGGAGTTCAAAAAAAATTACAGAAGAAGACATGGTGAAGAGGGGTGCAAACTTCATATATTATCCTTACATTGATTGCACCAATCTTAGAAGATTTAACAACTCAGCTTAAATTGAAGATCACCTGGTTCGACGTGGCTTCATGAGGAATTACACGTGTCGAATCCATCATAGGGAGACAATTAGTACCTTTTTGTTATGCGAAGAAGACATGGTGGAATCCGATGACGAGTTGCAATATGATATGTTTGAGGAGGACAATTTGGAGCAAATGTTGTGGGATGTGAAGAGAAATTACATGAAAAGAGAGTTTGAAATGTTTAAAAGATGATGCCAAACCGTTGTTCTCGGGTTACAAAGCGGAATACACTAAATTGGGTTCGGTCCTTGTATTATTCGAACTGAAAGCAAAACACCGTTGAATAGATACAAATTTCAATATACTTTTAGTTCTACCATCGCATCTGCTTTCGAGAGGAAAAAAGTTGCCAACAAGCATTTATGAAGCAAAAAAGCTACTATGGCCAATAGGAATGGAAATAGAAAGGATATATACATGTCGAATGATTGCATCTTATAACGTAACGCGCATAAGGAATTGTATGTTTGTCTAGTTTGCGATTTACGCCGGTACAAATAAAAGGAGAAACGTAATGACGAGAAGCGTAAGAGCCGAGATGATGAAGGTGAAGATGTTACTAAAGGTGCACCGGCCAAGGTATTGTGGTACTTACCCATCATTCCCCGTTTGAAGCAGTTATTTGCAAATTCCAAAGAGACAATTGTTGTGCTGGCATTATGAGTCTCGAAAGGAAGATGGCGAGCTGAGACACTCTACTGATTCGGCTCAATGGAGAAATATTGATTCGAAATATGAGGAGTTTGGAGCTGAAATGAGAAATATAAGATTTGGATTGAGTACCGATAAAATGAATCTGTTTGGTAATATAAGCAGTCATCACAGCACCTGGCCAGTTCTGTTGTATATATACAATCTCCCGCCTTGGTTGTGCACGAAGTAGAAGTATATTATGATGTTGTTGTTAATCTTGGGACCCAAACAACCAATAAATTATATTCATGTGTATCTTGCACCACTAATAGTGGATTTGGGGATGAGGAGGTCATGGTGTGGGATGCTTACAAAAGAGAGCATTTCATCCTATGGACTATGATATTTTGTACCATAAATGATTTTATGGCCCTTGATGATTTGGTAGGCTACAGTACGAAAGGAGCGAAAACATATTCTATTTGTGAAGAGAAGACTGAGAGCTTGTGGCTGCCAACTTCCAAGAAAATTATGTACATATGTTATTGTAGGTTTCTATCTCGAAGCTAGTCATCAATACCGTAAGATGGATGACAAATTTAATGGGAAGAGTGAAGTTCGTTCGGCCCCGCAGCCTATGAGTAGAAAGCAAGTACGTTCACGCGTGGAGGATATCAATATTTATTATGAAAAGAGCCGTAAATATATGATCGTCCCAGCACCATAAGGAAGATGAGGTTGATATTTTGGGACTTACCATACCATAAAGAGTTAGATGTCTAGCTATGTATTGATGTGTTATGCATATTTGAGAAGAATGTCTGTGACAATTTAGTTGGTATTATGCCATATCTCAAAAAAAAATCTAATTTTATTACTTTTCGGTGTTACATGATCGATCGTGCATTTGTGATTTCGTGTCGTCTTGTTAGGATTAAGTTATCTTAGGATCACTTATTTGAATTAAATGTATTCGTGCACGTTTTCTGTTTCTTTAAATTTTTTTTTGAAGTGTACGAGTATGTACTTTGACCTATGAGTATCTCCTTGTGTGCACGGTTTCTGTCGTCACTTCATTCAATTCTGCATGCAATATTAGCTAGCATAATCGATATGTGAAGCGACCGAACCGTCAGTGGAAAAGAACTCTATATATGTTCATCTAAAAAACTTCAGTTCATCAAACGATTACTTAAGAGCTAATTAATCACTTGCTGGTTTTGCAAGAAACAAATACCATACAGAAAGTGTTACTGGAGGTTGACCAATATAATATGTCTTGCATGTCCCATGAAATCGCAGTTTAAAGTAAATGTATATTTAAACGCAAGGATCTGCAGATAGTGCTTTCCTACGTCTTAGATCTAATTGCCTCCAAGGTAACATGTACCTTTAGATAAAATATACTCCCTTTGTTCTTAATATATGTCATTCTATCTTTCAAATTTTGTTCCTAAATACATGATATTTTACAATTTTAAGACAATTTTTAACTAATTTTATTTGCGTACCTCTACTATTCATTATTTCCAATGTTGTTTATTAATTTGCAGCAGAGTAACACACACCATCCAAAAATAATAAGTGAGGTACTGAAGGAGAGTGGATTTAGTTATTTCTATACATATCTTGGTTGAAGTGCAAAATCTTAAAGCGTCATCTATTCAGAAACATAGGTAGTAATGATGATAGTTATATAGATAACTTTTAGTTACAAATTAAAATGTTTTAAAACTGTTGTTTCTCCTAATTAACAGCATATTTGTCCCTTAGCATCTAAAATTGGTGTTAAAGTGGGCCCATCAACTCTCTATCTCCACAATATTATTGGTAGCTACGTACTTTTAGTTAAATCTTATCATCATTCATAGGTGCTAAAGTGGCACCACATATTTTATATCCTATTATTTTTATAAAATGATTCACATAAATGATAGTTCATAAAGTTAGAAAGGTCTTTTTTTCCCTGCAAAAAAAAAGACAGGTCCTTTTTTAAAATTTTCTTTTGAGGAGTGCTTTTATGCTTTTCTTTTTTAGAGTTGCATAAATATTAAAATATAAATGAAAGGCAGATGGTGATTACTTACCCCTTTATTTGCTTTAAAATTTATATAACTTGTATTAGGAGAGAAAGCATTGAAGCGCTGCTCTTTTCTTTTTATTGGAGTGTTAACGCCGACGTCTAACAATTGCTTCGATGCTATAAGCTCATGCTGTAGCAACCGTGCCCACATCACTGGGCCTCGATGCTAACTATTTACCGAAATTTGTCATTTTCCTTGATTGCGTCCTACACGTGCTTTTTTGTAATAGAACTTTTTTAGACCATACGAGTGGTACTCATTGAGAAACTGAATATGACTGCACCAAATTAGTGGGACACAATATTAGATGTTGATCTCTCCACAGTTGTGGACACAAGTTGCTTATGAAACCTTACTGATTGTATCTTTGCGCCAGAGAAGCTAGCTAGCTCTCTTTCTAGAAAATGCTTGTACGTGGATCAAATCCGCCCCTTTGTTTTGTTGCTGATTGTAATCAAGTTTTGGAAATTTAACAAGACCTTCTGACTTGATCTCAAAACAAATGATAAATAGTACTCTTAGTAGCTCTATGCCTCACTTAAATGCAATTTAGCGAACCCATAATGATAAACAAAAGCAAGCTTCAACTAATTAAAATTATTGGCAGAGCAAAAGGTGCCATAAAGAGTACTATAGCTCGATCGATCGTGCATGGTAGCGACTTGCTTATTAATCCTCACATGGTTGTCAACTTGATTACTAAACACCGCCATTAATTCTTTGCCTTTTTCTTGACTAAGGGTGAGCTTGCAGTGGTTGTGATTAATTAGTTACAAGAATCTTTACCAATTCAAGTAAATTTTGTCATAACGACCTGAAAAAGATGCTTTCGGGTAAATATTGTATTGAAAATAATAGAAAATAAATATGTTCTTCAAATTAAGCCACAGCACCAAAGAGAGTCTAAACAAGAGAGGGGGGTTCTTACCATGGCAGCGAGTGGAGACCCGTACATGAATACGTTGAGGCACGCGCATATCATTCCGATCACCATGATTCTCAAGTCTAGCTCACGGTAGGCAAATGTCGTGGCCGCGAACACGACTCCGAAAACGCCGACGTCCAACGCTGCCGCCAACTTTGCGGTCTTAACCTGCGCAAAGAGCAAAAGAGAACTCAGAGAGACACTGGCGATTTTTCCTTAACATCTGTACGTATAAGGTTGTAATTGCTCGATCGAGACATGAAGACATCGATCGGCATTGTCACTGCTAAGGTGGGTGTTCGAACTAAATTATTCCCTGTTCCGCATACCCAGACAGACCTAATTATTTTTAAAATTGTACTAGGAGAAACAAGAAAAATCCAATAAAAGCATAGCTCGATTAAAACCACTACGAAATCGGAAGTTGGGCCAAGTTTTCGAAAGGGAAATTAAGAGTTGAAGCATGACCCAACAGAAACATACAGTTTTTTTTCGTCACCAAAAAAACATCAATTTGAAACAAGTGGGACTACAAAAACATTCACTACTTCACTACGAAATTAATTAAGTTCAAAGAATGAAATTAGTTGAACATGTGTGAATAAAAAGCACCCTTGTAAAGCAGCTCCTGACTCAGGTTTTCGATCCCTAGTAGCAGGAGGATAGGAGGAGCTGATGAGGTGAGAAATTGCTTGTCCAAAAATACATAAACGGAAAGTTAGAACATGGCCTGCTCAGCGAATGCAAGTTCGCCTGCATGCACCACATGAACGGTTACAGACCGGCCACCAGTACCGGCCAAAAGTTCATGTGATCACTTGATGTTTTTTGAGCTCCATGGGGTGGCTTGATTATGATTAGCACATATATTGTCGATCTATATATCTATATTTATATCCTGGTCTCACCCTTGTGGCATGATCGGCGGCGTAGACGAGGAAGAGGACGACGTAGATGGCCTCCATGACGGCCCCGAAGCCGTTGACGGTGGCGACGAGGATGCCGTCGGGCTTGGTGACGCCGTAGTAGAGCCACAGCAGCGCGTTGAGCAGCGTGAACACGTACGGCGCCGGCTCGAACTCCTCCGTCGACCCGCTCCTCACGATCCTCCAAAACGTCTTACTGCACCATATCTCTACTATTATAAAGCAGCAGTTGGTGACGATCCGTTCTTCCGAGGACCCACTTGTCAGCGTCTGACATTTGAATAGAAGTTTAGTCGGCACAACCTCTCACTCCACCTACACAGCGCCGACTCCTCTCGCCCAATCTCCTCGCGCCGACTCCTCGCCCCGTCTCCTCGCGCCGCCCCCCAACTCCTCGGCTCCTCACGCCGCCCCAATCTCCTCGCGCCGCCCCCAGACGCAATCTTCTCCGCCCCAATGCAATCTCCTCGCGCCGCCCCCCAGCCGCGATTTTGGTTGAAGTGCCGTCCCCCAGCCGCGATCCGGATCGCCCCCAAATCCTCCGCGTCGCCAGCCTCGCCGTCCGCTCCTCGTCGGTGCTCGGCGGCGGCGGGGCCTCCACCTCCGCCGCGTCCCCCGTCGCTGCGTCCTCCGGCGGCCGCCCGCGCACACGCGCCGGCGGCCGGCTCCTGCGCGCCACGTCGCCGACCCCTCCCTCTGCCATCGCCGCCGCCGCTTGCTGGCCGGAGTCCCGCACGCTGCGCTGGGACGGGGAGGAGGAGGACTGGGAGGAGGTCGTCGCCGGGGCGAGGAGGCGGCCCCGGCGCTGGCAAGGCGGAGGAGGGTACAGGGTGGTGTTCTGGTCGCCGCCCACCGGAGACGAGGTCCGCGCCGCCTTCTCCAGCATCCAGGAGTAAGAATGTTCGGATCCATCTATTGAGCGCATCAACTTCCAGTCAGGGTTAGCTGAAGCTGTACACGGAATCAAAACTGGAATACCAATGTTTATTTTTGTTGTCCAAACTCTTTCAGGTGGAACAGTTGCACAAAATATTCAAGCTTTGTGGTTCACCATCAGAGGAGTTCTGGGCTAATTTGAAGTTGTCGCGTGCTACCATCTTTAAGCCGCAACATCCATATCGTCTTTGTGTGAATGATGTATATAAAGACTTCCTCCTTCGGCTTTAGCACTTTTGGACCGTCTACTTGCTGTAGAACCTGAAAATAGGTGTACCGCTGCTTCTGCCCTTGAAAGTGAAGTAAGTTCTGGCCCATACATCTATTGATTTGTATGGCTGGTGTATTGTGTGCCCTGAAGAGAATCTATAGTCTCTCACAATCCGCTAAAACTGCTTTTGTGTCCCTGCAACCATATAAATGCCATTGGCATGAAATTTGGCCAATGAATCTTAAAATATGAATATCTTTGTTATTTTTTATTCATGTTGTGAATTTCATGAGATTGCTTTTAAGAAGTGAATAATATCTTTTGAAGTTAACATTAAGAGTTCGGTCAAAAAGTTACCATTAAGAGATTTTATTTCTATTATTTTCCTTTTGACTTTATGGATTAGTTCATAAAAGATTTGGTTGTATCTGTATATCTGATTGCTGATGGTTAATTGGATGGCTTCTTTGCCGCTTATTTATGTAATATCATGCTCCCATAGATTAAAAATGGAAATACATATGTTTTTTCTTAAATGCTCAACAAATTCCTGCTTCAGTTCAACATGAATGGATGTATTATTGAATGGTTGTGGACGCCTCCACCCTTGTATTGGTACCTGCCAGACGATGGCAACAATCTGACAAATTAGGAACTATTTTAAATTTTGATGAACATATAGACAAAGCTGTAGAGAGTTCCATGATTTTACCAATAAATTTACAGAAAAGAAGGCCTTCCCTTTTAACATAATTAGCTCTGGTGTTGATAGCATGCAGCTGCATTCTTGGCAATGGCAGTGTTGGGAAGAATGGATCAGATGATGGCGTTCAAGGGAGTACAATTGAAAATTGCGCCACTTGGAGCAGTCTATTCTGCGCTTTTCACCGCTCCAGGCTCGCCCGCTGCCAAAGGTTCATAGTCGATAGTTGAAATTTTAGTTAGGCGATATTTATATCTGTCACACTGCAATTGGTAGGATGATGAATTCATAGCTATAGGATAATGAGTTATATTTTGAAATGAAATAAGGTTAGAATGACTTGTGAAATGGGAATTAATTGCTTCAACTAGACAGTGCTGACAATAGTTGGTTCAAGTTGGTAAGATTCCAGCTCCAACCATCATTGTATATGTCCACTTGATGCTCATCTTAAATACTTCTTTAGTGATGCATATAAAATCAATAATTCTTTCATGCCCGAATATTTATTCACAAGATCTGATATCTGTAATGTTTATATTTTAAGTTACATATGTTACAGTGGGAATACAGTACTTAGTGGAATGGTTTAAACCCCATCTTACACTTGATCTCAAGATGGCAACGTGTATTGATTTCAGACTGTTTTTTATTTGCAAAACAAAATATACACTTCTGCACTTTTGTGGAACCAACCATTTTTTTTTCACAAACAGCCATCCATACCAATAGCTTTGTAGGAGTAAATGAATACTGGAAAGGTGTATATAGGGGAAAGTGCGTGATAAATCTGCCCAGAAAATGTAGAATACCAATAGCAACGTGTATTGATTTCAGTCTGTAGGTGTATCAATGTGCAGGCAAATGTTCTGGATGACATTAATATTGTTCTTCCTCAATTCCTGAACATTTTCCACACAATGCAATTATGCAAGAGAGGTGCATTAAGTCATTACAGGTCATTGGTGATCTTTCTCATACGTGTTAATCAATACATGCCATCTGTAGTCTTTTATACATTTATTTGGAAGCAATATCTAGAGGGTAGTTTGATAATTTCTGTTTGCATGCTTTAGTCTGAAGAAATCATTGTGTGTATCATGGAGGTTTTGAGTCTGCATGTACAAATAATTGTCTTTCTGCATGGCCATGGCAGGATCACATACACAAAATTTATGAAAATTACACGAAGGATTTCAGGAGCAAAGATAAGACAAAGAAGCAGATTGCGGTGGCAACATACCTTATAGATAAACTAGCCCTTAGGGCAGGCAATGAAAAGGTATTGTCCTATTGGTACCTATGATTTCAGTTATGAAATGATATTCCAATCTATCCAAGAAGGTTGGGTTGTATTTCGGTTGGCAATTTGGTTCATTACACGTAAAATTTGGTTCATAAATTCTTCTGTTTTTTATGCTGGATGCACAACTATGCTTGCTTTTATGTCTGCATCAGTGACTGCTCTATCAGGTATTAGCTATGGTGATGTGGGTATCATGATTTCACATGATGAGCCACTCTTGTACCGAAAAATCTATTCATTTCAGCATACAATCTTCTACATTTTTTCCATTTCTATTTAGCTTTGAGCTTTATTGACATATACTATCATGGGTTTGTATTCTTAGTTACTACTTCAAAACCTTTTCAGGATGATGATGAGGCTGATACTGTTGGTTGCTGTACACTGAAGGTTGATAATGTTACTTGTGTGCCTCCAAATAAGCTGCAGGTCTTGATCTTCATTATTTATTCTGCATGATTACTCAATATGACATCTTAATTTTGATGCTACCTGATGCTTCTTATTTAGGTTCTGGTTTGCAGGCATAAAACAGACGCTCTGAGATTTAGTTTCTTTGTTGTGATCACTTTTACTCCAGTTTCGCTTTGAAGTAACTCCTGTTATAATATGGTATTTACTTTGGGGATTGCCAAATTAAAATGCATGCATGCCCCACTGCTAGAGACGTGCAGTGCTGATGTTCTGCATTGAGTATGTGTAGCGAACTTTTATGTGGGAAAACCCATGCAGAGCTTCTGTCATATGAGTTCTTGTTTTGGAAAATTTGTATACTTTGTGTGTACTGGAAAAGCCGGTGTTATAGTCTTTAGACAGAGTAATACTCATGTGAGTGAAGGGAGGTAAGTCTATGCCTAGGACAAAGTACATGATTAAACTTGTATTTTTCATTATGAGAATTCATATAGAAGAGAGATCTTATTCACAACTAAGAAACTAAGAAAGTAAGGCTATTACTGACAAGATCATAAAATCTAAGGATGGAATACTGGTGTTGTTACTCTTGTTGTCTTTCAGATTGTCTTATGTGTATGATGAAATACTATGTTTAATAAATGAGAGTGGATTTGAGATATTGATCAGCAGCTTGCTTCTTCTTTGTGTTTCAATTTCTGATATCAATTTCCTCACCTACTTCATCGTGCATGCTCGACCCTTCTCGTGTTTCTATCTGCTTCTTGGTTCGATTCTGTTCTTCCTCACCTCAGATTGACTTGCTTGCACATCGCCGAATCTACTGCATCCGCCGAATCATGTGCTTATGGATTTGGTTGGGTTGCTTATTCATTCTTGAATCCATTAATTACAGCGTATTGATCTGCTTAATTTGGGAGTTCTTTTCTGTAAATGATTTATTGCACCATGTAACACAACAATTGATCAGCAGTGTCGTGGTTTTTCATATTAGTTGAGTGCTTCTGAAGATTTAAGTGCACTTAAATCTCCTGATCATTTCCCTTAGAAAAAGAATTTTATGAATCATTCCAAATAAAAGTACTTTCAGATACAGTTGTGGGTATGTCTTGTAGTTCCATAAGTTTACTAATGGAACTAAGTTTATTGCACCATGTAGTTATGATGTATTGTTTCCTTTTCAGGAAAAGGCTGGATCAACCCAGCCAGAATTCTTCTTCCTTGAACTTTGTGGCATGAACTACTCATGAGGTGATTGACCCCAATTGGATGCTATATGAAGCCCTGTCGAGCAAACTTGGGTCAGCTCTTTCAATCCCCAAACATGTTGCTTTCCTATGGCATGCCACAGCTATTCTGTCAGTTTTGGTATAGGATGGTTATGTTGGCTGAAGTTTGAGTTTGAATATATCACAAAAGTGACACTGAAACCAACCGGAGGTGTACTAAATAGTGGCTGTTCAAATTATCTCCCTATATATTTGTCTGTTATATTGAGCCACCGTAGGTAGAGATTGACCAAACTATTTACTTTTGAAGTTACTGTTGTTTTGTTTTCTCCCTGTTAAGCATATTAGCGTTATGTAATTTTCTTCTAAAAGATAACATACTGTATGTGTGGCTGTGTGCCCCTTTTTCCTTTATCATTCTATAGTTTGCAGTTCATTTGCGCTATGTATTTCCTTCTGTGTGAAATGCTGATTAATGTATTAATGTGTCGTTTGTCTTTGTGGTCTGAAGTGTTTGCTGTTGCATTTGCTGTCCTAGCAACTGGGGCTATAATTCAAACATTAAATGTTCTGCTTCTGGTAAGACCTGTGTCGTTTGTCTTTGTAGTCTGAAGTCTTCTTGGCTATTGCTTGTTTCCTCTGGATGTCGGGGCTCTAATTTGCATGATGAAGGACAGTGTCATACTAAAGATCATCATGGTGACAGTCACATTGGCGTGGTGCTCCTGGGCTGCCTGTCCATTCATGAGTGCTGCTGTTAACCCAAGGAGAAAGGCTCATAGTTCGGAGTTTGAATTAAAGAATCTGGAGGTAATATGTTTTTTTACAATCACATGTAAAGATTCGTATGTGCTGGTAATATTAGCTCACCACTGTAAATATGGCATGTAAGAAATACATGTGCTGGTAATATTAGTTCGCTACTCATAAATATGACATGTAAGAAATAAGAAATACACAACACGCTGAACTGCTTTATTAGATTGCCGAGTGTGTATCCCTCTGGTCCCAACTCATTCGCGTTGTGAGCTACTGCCACTTCATGGTTAGATCAAGAAGCTCTTAAAGATTGATTTTTTTAGCAAACAAAAGAGATGATTGCGTTTGTGCTAATAAAAAAGAAGTGTTCAATGCGAAATTTGTCGTGGATTTGCAGCAAATTTGCCATCGAGACTTGAAGCTGGAGAACACGCTGCTGGATGGCAGCCCAGCACCTCGCCTCAAGATCTGCGACTTCGGTTACTCCAAGGTACTGGCATTTTTGACCTTTTCTCATTCTAAATGACCTTCCCCTACACAGTTTCCTGAGGACCTGAACTGTTTTCCCCGTTGTTCTCTTCTAAAAAAACTGATGAAGTTTTTTTGGTCAAAAAGCGCACTTTATTATTAACTTTGCTTGTTCTGCGACTGAAAAGATCAAATATTTCACCCCCAGAAATGCGCACTTTTGATCGATTCCCATCTTTATGTGAACCACCTCCCATTTTTCATGAACCTCTAATCTAATCCTAAAATCAATCTTTTTTAAAAAAGAATCCTAAAATCAAGTCACCATGGAACCACCTTATCCCATTCCAATTCATCTGGTTGTTCCTTTATCCAAGACTATTACTTTGCATCTTTTTCATTAGTGGTATCATAAAATAGCGAAGAAATAGGATGTGGAGGAGTTGTTCGCTTCATGCTATTTTGTGCTTATCGATTTCTGGGCATTGTACACACTTCTAAGTTCAATCCTTATGTTGAATAGTGCAGTGCAATTATTCTGTTGCAATCCACTAAATTTTTTTATTTTAGATTTAAACGCTAACATCATATATGTTATCACTAATGGAAAATATTATAATGTTTCTATGATGGGATACTATTGGAATGTTGATGATGTTTGTTTTTATGATTCTGACTAGGAATAGCGGTATATATTACATACAACATATTTGGTTTTAATTCATATCGAAGAAGAAACTATAAAAAACTTTTGTAATCGGGAAAGATAGATGTTTGATCTTGTAAAACAATTTTCTTTTATTGCTTACCTTTATGTTTCGTTACCAATTTTATTTTTCGTAGCAACGCACGGGCATTGAACTAGTATATATATATATGCGCATGCTTCCGTTGTAAGGGAAAAAAAACGGTTATGTTGAATATGCAAGGAAAAAAACTATGGCTTACATGGGAGAAACGAAGACCAGAACTGAGATGAAGTTGCCTGCAACATACGGAAGAAGAAGAAGAAGAAAAGGTTACGACAAAGAAATCAAAGGGAGAATTAACATCATTGGGTAGACAGAGAGAGCCGGGGGGGGGGTCATGCATGTGTGTGCACTTCGTACATACCTATAATGCCGATGATGAGCAGTGTGGAATCCATGGCAGCGGATACACCGGCCGGCAGGAATGAACGAAAATGGTAGATCCAAGCAGCACGATCGACACAGCTTTGTGTGTACAGCGTATGAGAGAGAGAGAGAGAAAGCAGCCGCGCGGTGCGAACTTATTACTGACAGGAGACACAGGACGAGCCTGTTCTGTATGAGCTAGAGAGACGGTACGAACATGAGCTGAGCCTGATCTGCCAGCTGTGGACGGCCATATCAAGGGACGTAAAAAAGGTTGAGCTTTGCTCACTTAATGCTTAATTCAAGCTCGGCGTGAGCTTCAAAAGTAGAGTTTTAACTAGAGTTCAAATAGCTTACAAGACTGATTACATATTAATTAAATTACCATATATTAACTTTTATCGAGTTTACTCGATCTAATCTCAAGCTTAAACCTTTTTATTGTTAAAAATTACTGTATATCATATTGTTGATTGGTACCGAATTTATTCGAGCTGACTTAAACCTATTTGAACTTGAATCAACCCAAGCTAGCTTGAGTCTAGATCTAAACTTAGATCCTAACTCAGACTAATTCTAAGTTCGGCTTGTTTATTGCAACGATGCAGTCGTACAGATAAGAAACATGCAGGCAACACGGGGCCTCGATCGTGTAACACTTGAAAATATATGTAAACAACGCCACCGGCTTTACACATCTAGTTGACTAAAAGGCTGTGAGCCTGCGAGTACGTACGTTCTCAATAGAAAAGAATACTATTATTTCTGTACGACAACAGGGAAAAATACTGTTGTTAATTACGTGCTCCTCGCAAAAGATTATTCTGAATCTGGAAGGCGTGGATAAATGAACTGTTGAGGTGTTGTCGTGCTTAAGTTCATTGAAACGGCTTGCTTGCATTGATCGATCTAATCAAAGAGTATTATAGTTAAATGGTTAGAACCAATACATCAGAATCGGTTCTTTTTTATCATTACAGTCGGTTCTAGTGGCGATACAAAGTCTTTAGATAGTAATGAGTAGGAGTTATCACAGTCAGTTTTGGTCCGGGTTCTTTTAATAAACTGATTGTGATGATATGGTCATTAGAATCGGTTTTTATCACTACTATACAATAGATCATCACAGACGGTTTGTAAACCACATCGCAGACGGTTTTGTGAATGTATGCAAGTATCAGTGATGACAAAGAGTCATTGCAGACGGTTTTTCAACCGTCTATAAAAAAACTCATCACAGACAATTCCAAATTAGAACCGTGTGTGATGTGGTATCATCTCAGACGGTTCCACTTAGAAATCGTTTGTGATGACAGGCTTATCCCAGACGGTTTTGACGAAGAATCGTCTGTGAAGAGGCACTCATCACGACGGCAGTCAAGATGGGAACCGCTCGTGATGTGTGCCTCTTCACGCATTTGCTATGTTGATGTTCTATTTTTTACTAAATTTTAATTTATTGGCTAGCCTTAGGAATTGCTAGCTATGCCCTCTAACACAAAAGACAATACACAGCATATTATTATGACATAAATTTAAAAAATATACTCCAATCACATATTACACAACCCTCGACGAATCTGAGTTTTTTTTAAAAAAAACGTTTCTTTAGAAAATCGCGTGGAGGGACCTAAACGTCATTCCGATTTTTTTCGGGTCCAGTCTACAAAAAAATTGACGAAAGGATCTAAACACGATTTCAAATTCAGCTATAAACCGCGTGCAGGACCTAAACGCAATTTCGATATTTCTCGGGTTTATTTTACTTAAAAAACGGCCGAAGGGACCTAAACGCGATTTTTGTTTTTTCCGAAAGGACCTAAACGTGAATCCGGATTTTCCGGGGGCCTTGCCTAGGGGGGCGACACGTGGCCCCCCTGGTTGAGCGACAATCCTTGGGGCTTTAATATATACTAGAAATGGTAGCGTGCTATTGCACGCCGTTTTATGTGGATGTGAAGATAGGGACGTGATGTAGGTAAGGATATGCATAGGTGGCAAGATAAGTATATGTAGCGAGCCGGGGAAAGAGTCTAAGAGCTGCACACATATTTCTAGTGCTGGAAAAAAATTTCTCGGGAAAAACAGAGAAAAGACCTAGACGTAAAGAGCAAAAGCCTGTTTGTTATGTTTTTGACATGTCCGCTATCATTGCGCGCGATGCCGCGCTGGCGAAAAAATCCGACCCAAATTTTGCTGCAAAAAAAACATAATTCCAGTCTATTGTGTCGAAAAAACGGCAGACAAAGCTAAATCATGAATCACGGGTATTTTTGCAAAATAACAAAGTAAAGGACTTGTGAAATATCTATTTCGACGAATCACTTGGAAAATATTGGAGACTGAGCTAGAAAACCGAGGTGGGAAAATAGTCTAGAAGAAAAACGGCGGAAAATTATTAGAGACGACAACCTTCTTTTATCGAGTCTAACACTCTACGCGTTCACCGAGTAATAATACATGTTTACAAAAATATCAGAGATCGAGATTGAAAATCGAGCCGGGGAAAGAGTCTAGAGATAGAGCTGCACACATATTTTTGGTGGCGAAAACATTTTTCCAGAAAAAACGGAGAAAGGACCTAGACGTAAGGAGCGAGGGCCTGTTTGTTACGTTTTTAGACCTGTCCGCTATCCTGAAAAATTAGAAAAGGGCCTGTTCGTGATTTGGATCTAACGGGAGCCCTTTTCCGTAAAACAGCGTGCGAGGGACCCAAACGCGATGAAGGAAAAAATATCTTCCCGTCACAAAAAATCACAAAGGGCCTATTCATAATCTCTAGGGACTTATCCGTAATTTGAAGAAACGGAGGGGTTTTTTCGCAAAATAGCGTAAGGTGACACCTGGGATGCCTCTCCTTCCGGGAATCCTAGGCGGCATTAGAGGTGTAATATATATATATATAAACGCAAGGGTCTGCAGATAGTGCTTTCCTACGTCTTAGATCTAATTGCCTCCAAGGTAACATGTACCTTTAGATAAAATATGTACTCCCTTTGTCCTTAATATATGTCATTCTATCTTTCAAATTTTGGTCCTAAATACATGATATTTTACAATTTTAAAACAACATTTAACTAATTTTATTTGTGTACCTCTACTATTCATTATTTCCAATGTTATTATTTATTTGCAATAGAGTAATACACACCATCTAAAAGTAATAAGTGAGGTACTGAAGGAGAGTGATTTAGTTATTTCTATACGTGTCTTTATTAAAGTACAAAATCTTAAAATGTCATCTATTCAAAAACATAGGTAGTAATGATGATAGTTATCATAGATAACTTTTAGTTACAAATTAAAATGTTTTAAAACTGTTGTTTCTCCTAACAGCATATTTGTCCCTTAGCATCTAAAATTGGTGTTAAAGTGGGCCCATCAACTCTCTATCTCCACAATATTATTGGTAGCTACGTACTTTTAGTTAAACCTTATCATCATTCATAGGTGCTAAAGTGGCACCACATATTTTATATCCTATTATTTATAAAATGATTCACATAAATGATAGTTCATAAAGTTAGAAAGGTCTTTTTTTCCCTGCAAAAAAAAAGACAGGTCCTATTTTAAAATTTTCTTTTGAGAGAAGTGCTTTCATGCTTTTCTTTTTTAGAGTTACATAAATATTAATATATAAATAAAGAGTAGATAGTGATTACTTACCCTTTTACTTATTTTAAAATTTATATAACTTGTATTAGAAGAGAAAGCATTGAAACGCTTCTCTTTTCTTTTTATTTGGAGTGTTATCGCCGACGTCTAACAATTGCTTCGATACTATAAGCTCATGCTGTAGCAACCGTGCCCACATCACTGGGCCTCGATGCTAACTAATTTATCGCTCATCTAGCTTCCCGGTAGCCTCGTGCAATAACATTTCTCAACTCCTCACTACTCGCACTTGTAGGATGGGATTAGTGGATGGTGGAAAAATCATATGTAAATTGTAAAGCACATAAATTACATACACATGTACCATATATTTTCACTCCCTCTTCTAGTTAATGTGTAAAAACATTTTCTGGACATCTTTTTTAGGGCATTTTTTAGAGTTTTTAGAACCTTTTAATTTGGTAAAATTAGCTAGCCCCATCTTCTATTAAAGACACAATTTATAGCTCGTTCTTAATGTACATAAGTTGAAAGAGAACATTTGCTAACTATTTACCGAAATTTGTCATTTTCCTTGATTGCGTCCTACACGTGCTTTTTTGTAATAGAACTTTTTTAGACCATACGAGTGGTACTCATTGAGAAACTGAATATGACTGCACCGAATTAGTGGGACACAATATTAGATGTTGATCTCTCCACAGTTGTGGACACAAGTTGCTTATGAAACCTTACTGATTGTATCTTTGCGCCAGAGAAGCTAGCTCTCTTTCTAGAAAATGAACCTTGGCCAAACAGCCCTAAGTCCGAAGAAATGATAAGTTAGGTTTTCTCCCCTTCCATCCTTCATAAGGTGTGTCAACGTTTCGGGAACGGATCCCCCGCCGAGCTTACTTGTTGAATGAGGGATCAACCAAGGCCTCTTTTCCGCGAAGGGTTCAACGTCCGAAGACCTGCCAAGCTAGGAGGGTGGATGGCCGGAGGTTATAAAGGAGACAACAGACAAGAACTTTTTATCCTTGTTCGGGCCTCTCACGAAGAAAATAACAACCCTACGTCCAGCGGCTTCACTAGTGTTGCGCCTTTCTCTCTTTCCCCCCTCTTTTTACAGATGCACTTCGGTGTTTTTCTTACAGCTTCCGCCTAGATGTTTCTTGTGGTGGGGTATTTATAGACGATTATAGTCTTACATAATTTATAACTGAATGACATGCCACTGCTATGCCCGGACGTGGGTGTAACTGCTGCCCTTACTTTTCGCCATGCCGTGACGTGGGCGTAGTGGGCTTAGAACGTGGCCATACGGTCCTTGCGCTGCAGTGTGATTAATGCCACGTCGTTTTCATGGGCCAAACACGACCTGTTGATCATGCCCAGGACCTTCCTTCAGTCTTGGATGACCGTCGCATCCCTCCGAGCAGGCATGCTCGGGAAACAGATGTGCATGCTCGGGGACGAGCTTGGTCGTGGTCGGGGCAAACCCATCGGCCGGTCTGCCCAAGGATCTTCCTTGGGGACGCCGTCTAAGGGTAAGTATGGTCGGCCGAAGATTGGCTGCCGGGGTGCGATGGTCTTTATGGAAATTATCCAATCCCCAAACTAGCCCCCGAGGCTCAAGTGGAAATTCACCCGGCAGGGCCTTCCCCTTGAGCCTTCAGACTCATAGGAGGGATTGGGATCTTGCAGCGAAACACTACTGCAGCACGGGATTAGAATTTTGCAGTGAAATACTGCTGCAGCATCCGAGCAACTCTTGCTTGCAAGCAAGCATGCTCTAGCGGGGCCGAGCATCTTGCTCCAGGCTCGACCAAAGCAGAGCTCAGGAACGAAAGCGAAAGGTCGCGACGGTTACTTCTCCGGAAGCCATGCAGGTATGATTCTGACAGTTTTCAAAAGTCGTGCCTTTATTGGACAGTTTTAGAAACCATGCCGCCACAAGATCGCTTCACAAACCAAGGGGCGGTTTTTGTCCGCTCGACTTCTCTCGCTTATATATACTCGGCGAAAGCACTCAGATCGAGAGCTTTTTCTCTTGCATCTCACAATCAGACTTCAAAATGTTCCTAGCCTCAAACTCTTTTGTCCTTGCGCCTCTTCCCCCAATCTTTCTTCATGGTGAAGTTCGGCCCGAGCAAGATCAGCAAGGAGAGGCTGCAGTCGCTCGAGGACTTCGGCTACCTCAACGCGGGCACCTGGTGCATCCCGGACGGCGAAGGAGCTCCCACGACGCATGATGACGAGATTGTAACCTGCGACAACCGTCAATGGGCTTAGAATGCCCGAAAGCGAGTTCCTTGAATCCGTACTTGCCCAATGCAAGTGTGAGATCACCAATTTGAATCCTAATTCCATCCTTGTCTTGGCCATTTTCTCGCACCTTTGTGAGGGATTCGTGGGCATCTTGCCCACAGCGAGTCTCTTTTTTCATTTTTACTCCTTGTTCTGCACCGGTGGGGCTTCTCCCACTGGTTCTGCATATTTTCGCTTGCGACCCAACCGACCATACGAGTACCCCTTCTTCACACTCAAAGACTCGGTGTCGGGTTGGGCCGATTTCTAGTTTTATTTGAGGAAGGTGGAGGGGAGCACTCTCCGCTACTCCAGAGCGACGGCGCCCGTTGTCAAGACCCTGCGCCCGTCCGTGCAAATCGAGGAGCAGCGGGCCCTGATGATGATTAGTGAACTCACGAACATGGGGCTCACTGGCCAAGACGTCGTCTGGAACTTCCTCAGAAATCGAGTGTCCCCTTTGAGGAGGGAACACCCCTTCTTCAAGGTCTCCGGGTGGCAAGACCTCACCCGAGAGGTTGACTCCGGTGAGATTTTTGAATTTGATTAGCTTCTGCTTCTTACGCATGACCTTCGCTCGTGCTAACGCCTTCTCTTGATTAGTTGTAGCCCCGAGCATCGACTGGGTGGAGAAATGGGTCGCCGAGATGTTTGGCACCCCGAAGGGCAAGGAGCTCTAGCATGGGCGGCAGGTCCCGAGGAACGTGCTCAGTGGGGCAAAGTGGTAAGTTTCCTTGCGATCCATGCTCGAGGGAGTGCGTCCTGGCAGGAGAAGGTTGCCCTTGAAGCAGCAGTGGCCGAGCTCAAGCCGCTGTCGCGCGGCCAAGGGGAGATCATCCCCGCCCCTAAGACCAAGAAGGCGAGGGGCAAGCGACAAGCTCCACCGCCATCGCCTCCTACTCATGGCAGCTGAAGAGGCGCCTCCTAAAGCCTCCCTCGGCTACACTTGGAGACACCGAGGAAGGTAGAGGTTTTACCCTTCACAATGGGACCGATCAACACGCCATGAGCCTCTTGCCCTAGAGGGACCATCCCTTCAGACGGGGAGAACTGCCCTCCCAAGAGATGCGGGGGGACATCACCAAGGCCTTCCAGATAACCTTCAGACGAGAGCCAGCTCCGCTGGGTAAGTGTGCTTCATTTCTGAAAGTTCCTTCTTCGGAGTTCGGGGGGAGTCTAAGACCTTCTCGTTCGCAGGTCCTCCAAGAGACCATGACGGACTTCAACTCGGCGACCGTCCCACCCGAGGTCGTAGCCAAGCTTCACGTTGATCATAAAGCCAAGGTGGCGGAGCTCGAGTAGTGGATTGCCGACCTCAAGGCTGAGGACCTAAAGATCCTAACGAGGTGCTGTCAGGCCAAAGACAATGCCACCAAGAACAGAGAGCTGATATGAAAACTCAAGCTAGAGCTTGAGCAAGAATAGCAACACTCTTGAGTTCTAGAATCGAAGGTGGCCGAGTTGGGCCAAGCCACGCGGGAGGCCGTTGAGTTTGCTGTAACATCCCAAAATTTGGCTCATTTTAAATTTCATAAGTTATTTTGAATTTTTGAGAATTTTTGGAATTTATTTGGAATTAATTGGATTTTTGGAAATAAACTCTCCTTTGGAAATTAATTTAATAATGAAAAGTTTTAACAAAATATAAATGAAAATATTTTATTTGGGTTCAAAATGTCCTAAAATATTTTCTGGAATTTTTCTAGAATTTTTCTGATATTTGACAAGTTTCAAATGATTTATTTAAATTCCGGAATTGTTTTTATTCGCAAAAGGATTTAAAAACCTTCTAATAGTGTTTGGCCGAAACCTAATAGGCCAGCCCATTACTGTGCCACCGCTGACCAATTTCGCTCCAATCGACAAACGCCTGCGTTTATTGGTCACCCCATCGCCGTCGGATCGTCACCGCGTGTACGCGCCAGATGCATCCACGTCGCTTCGTCTGCGGGAATGGAAGCGCCGCCACCGTGCATTACCGCCGAGGAATCCGAGCGTCGTTAACGCCGGTGTGCTACCTCTTCCGCTTCACTAACCGGCGCAGTGTATAAAGCACTCCCTTCCGCGCGTCTCGAGACCTTTCATGCCCCTCGAGGATCACCGTAGAGCCCGCACGCACTCATCGTAGTTCCATAGCTATTCCGGTTGCTTGGCGCCTCTCCGGTGACTCTTCGCCGCCGTGACCACCGGCAATCTCGCACCGCGCGGCGTCTGTGGAGCCATCCTGTCGCCGAGCCGCTTCGAACGCCGCCCCTGGGTCGTGTTCTTCCTCTCCAGCAAGCTCAACGCCACCGCGACATCACTGCCGATTGAGCTTCGACAACCGTCCGATCATCGCCGAACGACTACGATTGCGCCCACGCCTTCTCCAAACAAAGGAGTCCCATCTTCTAATTTTAGCCGAGATCCAGAGATGAATGGTTAGGATGTTGCCATGTGCTCGGCGGGATTGCCCACGGTGCTTAAGTTACGCCGCATCACGTACCGTTAGATCTTTGATGCACGGTTTAGATTCAGCCACGTCATTCCCGATCACAGTAAACCCCATCTTCAATTTTCTGCCGTTAGATTTTGATCTGGTGGTTCATATCTTGCCGCGTAGCTCGCTTAATCTTAGCCGTAAGATTTTTGCCGACTGTGTTAGATTGCGCCAAGTGCTATCACGTATAGCCGTTAAATCTAGATCCCATGGTAGCTGTGCCGCCACATGTCGCGCACCGGAGTAGCCACGTAGGCGGTCGCATCGCACGTGTTAGAGTTAATCCGAGCTATTGAAATTTGAATGAACGGTGTGGATTGCGCCACGCCGCCGCCCCGCGCTTACGCTGCGTCGCACGAAAATCGAGGGTCGGCCACGCTTCGCTGATGTCACCCGATCCGATTCCAAACCGTCCGATCGTGATCCAATGGTCACGCGAGGACACGGTCCGATTAAAACCGGTTGTTTTGATCCTAGCCGCTCATTTTGAATCGGACGGCTGAAATTGGATCAAGCTTCCTGCTGATAGTTTGCCGCCACGGTCGCAATGAAATTGTGCCACGTGTCATAGCTGACGTCATCAGCGGGACCCACATGTCAATCGTGGTGCTGAGTCGGCCGACGCCATCAATGACGCCGCCAGGGGTCCACGTGTTAGTGAGAGTACCGCTCATGTCGACGCCATGCTTGCGCAATAAATCGATTTTCTTTAGAAAAATAATTCGGTGAAAATATAACCCGGTGCTGACGTCATGCTGACATCATAATTCTGAATTCCCCGTATAAAAATAAATAGAGAAATTCGGTTTATTCTTTTTAATTTATTTTCAAACTTCAAATGACTATAACTTTTGCGTTTTAACTCCGATTCGAGTAATTTCAATTTCTAAAAATTTGTAAAATCAAGATCTATATATTGGTGAATTTTGTGGAATTTTTAGAGTTGATCTAGCTCTCTGTGAATTATATTTATTGTGTGTATATTGATTTTGATTAGATGTTGATCTGCCGGAGTGTTTCGAGGGAGGATTTTTAGAGCAAGACCTAGCTTCGGACCAGGATCAGCAGCTATTTGAAGGCAGGTTGTGCTTTGACCATGTTGCTCCTAAGTTTTGAGAATGTATTTTGTTTCAAACTATGCATGCTAATTCAACTAAAAATGGATTTAAATATTTTGGGTGAATTAGCTAATCAACCTAATTGTTATTGTCACCTTGTTAATATTATTCGTATGCCATGTTTCCTTTGATAACCTAAGTAGAAAATACTAGTTGGTTGTAATGACATGCCAACACGGGAGGCTAGACCGTGAATAGTTGCTTAGTTTTGCAAATATCGAGAATGGTCTTTTTGAATACAAAAGCAATATTGACTAAAGAAATAGTGAATACATTTTGATAAAAGGTGGAATGTTGTTGGTAATGATATTGGAATGTAGAGACCTGTGTGGTTCTACATGAAAGATGATTACGGGCATGTGTTGCACTGTTAAATAACTTGGGATGGAAATTGATTTAGACTGGGGCAAGCGGACCAACGCTTTGTGCCAGGTGGGCCTGTGTGGCATTTGGGGGTTGAGTGTTGTGAGGACTGTGTGCCACAATTGAGAGAACGATGTCTTGTCTTGGTCAGTTAAGGACCTTATCTTGCAAGCCTTTGACCTGAGTCTCTTGTACAACCACATGTCTAAATGGGAAGACCTAGTTTAGTAGGGTTCTGGTATCTTACCTTTGATACCTCGGGGTGGCAGTTACATGGGGGTAACTGTGCGGGGGAGCATGCCTGTGCTACGGCTTGGTACCCTATCCAACGGTGTTCGTCGGTCCTATACTTCGGCTCTGTGTGAGGGAAGTGATAGTGAAGGCAACACGGAGAGGTTCCTAGGTGGAGATAGAAGTATTTGAAAAGCTTTGTTACAGTCAATCACCTGTGTGGTGAGCGACAGTATCTTGTGGGTAAAGTGTACAACCTCTGCAGAGTGTCAAAACTGTTTGAATAGCCGAGTCCACGGTACTAGACAATGCTCGGGGATTACAGTCAAGGGGTAGTGTTTTGAAAATAAAATGGGGTGGAAGGCTGTGTGCCAGGGTTAATGATGTAAGTTGATTATGGACTGTGTGTCCAAAATTATGTGGAAAACAATTAAGGAACTTATTATATTACTAAAGTTTTGCTGCTTTACACCTAAACGAATATTGAGTTAAAATATTGATGCAAATGCAAAATAACCAGTTGAACTATTTCTTTGTAACAAGCCATGCATGTAGTAATAGAACTGCATTCTGTGCATGACTTGTTGAGTACGGTGTGTACTCACCCTTGCGGACAAAATTTACTAGAAGAGGAGACTACGCCTACGTATGAGGAGGAGTTCATCGAAGAGCCAGAGAACTAGGGAGCAAGCCTCTGTCAAGGCGCCTGTGGCGAAGCTGGATCACCAAGATGTTTACTTTCCGCTGTTGAACTATTTACTCTGATTATTGTAAGCCCTGCATGGCAAACTATTGTAAGGGACCATAAGGTCGTACAACTCGTTTATATACATGATTGAAGTACTTATTTGTTATTCCGCTGTGTGTGTTGTGGTACTTTAACTCTGTATAGCCTGTGTGCACTAGCGCGATCCTGGACTAGTGCAGAATACACAGTGTATCCGGATTTGCAGATTTGGGGCATGACATTCGCCGACCAGGACAAGGAGAAGATGGAGTGACTTTGCCAAGAACCCCGCGAAGGACGGGAAGCTCGGCGGCGGGTGCTCAACCTCGAGACCAAGCTCGATGAGGCGACGCAAAAGCTTGTGGCACTCAGAGAAGCGAAGCCCAAAAAATAGAACTCCTTGTCTAGGACTTGGTCTTGGTGTAAAGAATTTTTCCTTCTTTTTTTTCTTCTTTTTTTTTCTTTTTTCTTTTCTGACGTTGTGAATAAAAGATGATTCTACCCCTAGGACTCACTTTTTGCCTTGTTTCCTTGCCTTGCGTCTTGTGTCTTTGGCGTTTTTGTCCTTTTCTGATGACCGCCTGCATACAACAAACGCAAGACGAACAGACGAAAAAGATACAAATAGAAGTATAGGTAGAACGAAACATGAGCGACACGAACGCGCACATTTTTAGAAAAAAACACGTTAGTGCGGTAGTTCGCCCCTACTAAGCCCCCGCTGCGAATGAAGGTAGTGCATCTAAGTTGCGAGCACGAGCTCGTTCACAAGAGAGTTTAGAAAAAATGCGTGTTTTTCCCTCGACCAAATCACCAATTTCTCCGAGTTGCGAGCATGGGATAGGTCGGGAGAAGGAAACGTGCAATGCCTTAACTTTCTTAGCATCTTGGACACATACCCCTAAGTTGTGAGCATGGCCTTGGTGAGGAAGAACGCGCGGTTGCCAGACAGAGTGCACGACGACCGAACATGCGTGAATCGAGCTAAGGCTCTAGACTAACTGAGAGGGTGTCTGTATGCGATCGTGAACATGCAGTGAAGAACTGCTGCGAACGGTAATCGGCTTATGGAGACTGTGGCCTCTGGTGGTGAGCTTAGTGATTCACCGCTGGTCGTAGCACTCTGTATGTTTGTGCGCACGCTAGGCAAACCTTAGAATAAGGAGATTTGAAGCGAATGTTCCTGCCTGGACGTGCTCGTCCCGTCACCAAGACCGTGAGGAAAAGAGTATGCCCTTGTGCGAGACTGAGTCGGCTTACCAACAGGCAGTGACTTTAGAAACATTCACAAAATCATGGGAATAATGGACTTTGCGCGGGCGAAGGAACCGAATTTTTATAGGAAAAAACTGCTGAGTAAGCACAAAACGTGAAAGTAAACGCGAGCTTAGACAAAGAATTTGCGCAGCTAGTCGATATTCCAAGAGCTCGTGAGCACCCATCCATCTTCCATCGCCAAGCGGACAGCCCCCGGGCCGGCCACTGAAACGACCGTGAATGGGCCTTCCCATCTAGGGGAGATCTTGTTGGCCTTTGACATGTCCTGAATTCGACGTAGGACCAGGTCACCAACTTGCAAGGTCCTTGGTCGTATCGACATAGCCGCGTGCCTACGAAGGGCTTGTAGGTAGACGGCGGATCGCAGCAGAGCCCGTTCGCGTGTCTCTTCAGCGAGGTCGAGGTCAAGGAGACGCTCGAGCTCTTGGTCAATGTTGTCGACCAAGTGCACTCTTTGGGAACCCAGCACTATTTCGGTGGGCAATATGGCCTCTGCACCATAGACAAGCTGGAAAGGGGTTTCGCCCAAAGCCCGGCTCGCCGTAGTGCGAACTGACCAGAGGATGGAAGGAAGCTCGTCCACCCACGGTTGGCTGTGCTGGGTGAGGTTTTTGAAAACACTTTTTTTGATCCCTTGGATAATTTGGCCATTTGCTCGCTCAGCCGCTTCATTGTTCTGCGGATGAGCTACAGAGGAGAAGCAGACGTTCATCCCGATGTCTTCACAGTAGGCTTGAAACAGTTCGCTTGTGAACTGAGTGCCGTTATCCATGATGAGGCTATTGGGAACACCAAAGCGCGTCACCACGTTACTGCGAAAAAAGCTACTGGCTGCTTGAGCCGAAATGGTTGACACAGGTTCGACCTCGATCCACTTAGTGAAAGTATCGACAACCACGAGCAAGAATTTGCAACCTCTTCGACCACGAGGGAAAGGTCCGAGTATATCGACTCCCCAGGTCGAGAATGGCCATGAGAGTGGGATAGTTTGAAGCGCGTATGTTGGTTGATGTGCCTTACAGACATGAAACTGGCATGCCCGGCAACTCACCACGATCGTCCGAGTGTCGGCTAAGGCTGTTGGCCAGTAATATCCCAATCGGAAGGCTTTGCTCACGAGCATCCTAAAAGACGAGTGTGCCCCACACACTCCCTCATGGATATCTCTAAGAAGGAAATTGCCCTCTTCTCGAGATATGCACTTGGAGAGGACTCCTAGTGCCCCTTTGCGGTACAAGGCACCCTCGATCAACTTGTATGAAGAGGATCACCTTATAAGCCAGGAAAGCTCAGCTTCTTCCTCGAGGCAGTGTCCCATTGGCAAGGTACTGGACGAATGGCGTCATCCAATCTGCACCATGCTCGAGGAGGGAGATGTTATCGCACATCTCCGGTGCCTCCTCTATAGAGGGAATGGAGGGCTTGTATAGGTGCTCGACGAGCACCCCCGCTAGGGCGGGCATTTGGGAGGAACTGACCTTAGAGAGGTGGTCGGCCAGGGAATTATCCTTCATAGGGATGTAGAGTACTTCGAAATTTCTAAAGTACCTCTCCATCTTCCTTACTTCAACCAAGTAAAGCGTCATTGAGTTATCGGAACACTGATACTCCTTATTAACTTGGTTGACGACCAACTGCGAATCGCCTCTTACAGTTAGTCGTTGGACTTCGAGCGCTTTGCATACTCGTAGCCTGGCTAGGAGGCTTTCATACTCCTCCGCGTTATTGGTTGCGATGAAGTATAATTGGATGGCATACTGGAGTTGATCTCCTTGGGGGATACCAGCACGACCCCAGCCCCCGAGCGTTTGTAAGCTCGGGACCCGTCAAAGTACGTGGTCCAACGACCTTCCTCGGATCCATCGAGCTCGGCAGCGAGTGGCACCGAATTCGTCCATTTTGATACAAAGTTTGCCAGGATCTGGGATTTGATCGCCATGCGGGCTAAGAAGTGGATATCGAACTCGGCGAGCTCCATAGCCCACTTTGATATTCGACCACCGGTGTCTTGATTTCTTAGAATCTCCCTAAGTGGAAAGTTGGTCGGAATGATGACCTTATGGACTTGAAAGTAGTGGTGCAGCTTTCTCGAAGGCATGAGCAGCGAGTACAAGAGCTTTTGGACCTTAGGGTACCGCACCTTGGTCCATGCATGACCTTGCTGACATAGTATATCGGTCGCTGCACCCCGTCTCGTTCAACCGTCAACACCGCGCTTACGGCCTGTGGGGTTGCCGCTAGATATAGCAGAAGCGCCTCCCCTGGCCTTGGCGTGGTTAAGACAAGTGGGCTGGACAAGTATTGCTTTAGCTCCTCGAAGAAGCGGTTGGCTTCTTCCGTCCATGCGAAACCATCATGCCTGAGGAGCGCCTTGAAGAAAGGCAACCCACACTCGCCCAACCAGGAGATGAAGCGACTCAGGGCCGCCATACGTCCGGTTAAGGCTTGGACCTCCTTCACGCAGCTGGGAGGCCGCATTCTTTCAATGGCTTCGATTTTTTCCGAGTTTGCCCCGATGCCTTGTGGACCGATCATGTAGCCGGTCACTTTGCCCGTCCTCACCCCAAAGACACACTTTTCAGGATTAAGTTTTATTAGATGTCTATTGAGGTTACAAAATGTTTCCTCAAGGTCGGATACATGACCTGAAGTGAGCCTACTCTTTACCACAATGTCGTCTAAATATACCTCCAGATTTTGGCCTATTTGATCTGGGAAGGTTTTCTGCATCAAGCACTAGAAGGTTGCTCTAGCGTTCCTCAGACCGAAAGACATGGTCGTATAGCAGAACATGCCGAACGGGGTAATGAAGGAAGTCTTCTCTTCATCTTCAGGGGATATGCTGATCTGGTGATAGCCCGAGTAGGCGTCTAGAAAGCTCATCACCTGGGACTCCGCCGTCGCGTCGACCAGTTGGTCTATGCGTGGCAGCGGGAAGTTATCCTTTGGGCAAGCGGCGTTCAAGCCGGTGTGATCGACACACATGTGCCACTTGTCACCTTTCTTCTTGATAATGACCTGGTTTGCCAACCATTCTGAATGCTCGACTTCCCGGACAAAACCGGCCTTAAGGAGCTTGTCGAGTTTATCCCAGATGATTGCTTGTTTCTCCAAGGAAAAACGCTTGAGCTTCTGGCGCACAAGCTTTTTATCAGGCCGAACGGCTAGCCTGTGCTCAATTACTTCCCTTGGGACTCCGGGCATGTTGGACGGTTCCCAAGCGAACACGTTTGCGTTCTTCCGGAGGAAAGTAATGAGCTCGAGTTCCTATTTGGAATCTAAGGAAGACCCCAAATGCAAGACCTTAGCCGGATCCGCGCTGCTCAGCGGGACCGCCTTGGTTTCTCCTGTTGGCTGGAGGGCAACTTTCGACCGGGAATTCCTCGGCTCTTGGTCGGGGCCGCATTGAGGCAGCTGCCCGACCATGTCAAGCAACTTCTCGTCACAGTTCAAGGCTGCCCTTTGGTCCCCCCTTATGGTGATTACGCCTTTCGGGCCAGGAACCTTCAGACACTAATAAGCATGATGCGTAGCGGCCATAAACTTAGAAAGAGCCGGCCTGTCGAGGATGGCGTTGTAGGCCGACTCGAAGTCGATGACTTCGAACATGATCATCTCGGTTCAAAAGTTGCTCAGGCTCCCGAACGTGACGGACAAAACGATCTGGTCAAGGGGCTCGACCGAGGTGCCTGGAACGATCCCGAAGAATGGGACCGCTATGCTCTTGATCTTGGACCGAGGAACTTGCATCTCATCCAGGACCTTGGCGGATATGAGATCCAGGGAGCTCCCACCGTCGATGAGGACTCGCCCCACCTTAGCGTTGCTGACGGTCGGGCTCACGACCAACGGGAGCTTTTGAGGCTTGGTCATTCCAAGGGTACAGTCATCCTTAGAGAATGCGATGGGCAGCTCGAACTACCTGAGCTGCTGCACGGGAGGTTTGCCTTGAGCGATGTGGTGCACCTCCCATGCTACCTCCTTCAGATCCCTGCGGGACCTATATGCTGAGGAGCCCCCGAATATAACCGCTATGTGGTTATGGTGCTCCTGGTATTCCATGTCGTCATCTTCGTCCGCGAAACCCTTGCCCTTACTGCTCTCCCCTTTTCCTGGGAGCGTGGGCATAGGTCCCTTGCTGTTGTAGAACTTCTCCAGGTGGAGCGCTCAGGTCCGACAATTGCGAAGGTCATGCCCGTATGCCTGATGAAGCGGACAAAAGCGGTCGTTTGAAGGCGCGCCTCGGCCTCCTCGACCTTGGTCATTGTGACTTTGGTCGCTGCGCCACTGAGGTGGCTGGCTTCTTCCTCTCCCGGGCTGCGGAGACGGTGGAGCCCGTGGCGGGTGATGCTCGATGGCCGCCATTACGCCCGGCACGGACAACCTCTTCTTCTTGATCTTCTTCTCGATAGGGCCCGGGTGCTTCTTGCTCGTGGAGCCTTCCAGGCCTGGCTGAGGCGGCAGCTTGCCCTCGTCCAGCGTCTTCTTCCATTGAACCACTTCGTCGGCATTCGCATAGCGGTTGGCCATACGGAACAGCTCGTTGGCCGTCAGATCTGGGTGAATCTCTAGATCTTGCGTGAAGCAGATGTCCCGAACCCCGAACTTGAAAGCTCGGACAACCGCTTCGTCCGAAATGCTCGGAATCGAATTTCTCACTTTGATGAACCTCTGGACGAAGTGCCTCAGGGATTCCTTTTCGGTCTGGATCAAGCGCTCGAGATCGCGCTCCTTGCCTAGGCGAGTGTAGCAGCTCTGAAAATTCGCTCAGAGCGCCTCGTTGAGTTGCCTCCACGAGCGGATCGACCCCTCCTTTTGGTTGAAGAGCCACATCCTAGCGGAACCATCCAAGACCGTGGGGAGGAAGTTGGCCATAACTCCCTCATCCCCTCCAGCTGCCAGAATTGTAGTGGAGTAGATTGAAAGGAATTCGTTCGGATTTTGAGTCCCGTTAAATCTTTCGATGTGACCGGGCTTAAACTTGCTCGGCCACGAGACGTCGCGAAGGGATGCGGAGAAAGCTCAGCACCCGAATGCAGGGTTATCGCGATGATCCCTCCGAGCGTGGTGAACGCGGCGGTCACCACCGCAATGGTCTCCTCTGTGCGGACCAAGGCGAGAGAACACTCCTTCATATCGGCGCGGCGAAGACTGCCCTGAGGCAGAACACTCAGTATGCCCGTAACCAGACCGAGCGTGCCCTTGACCCCGTGAGGCCGTCCAGGAACTGCTCTGAACGTCCTCACAGCATTGATCATGCTTCCCGCGGCCTTCCCGAGTAGGGCTCCAGGAGTCGTTGTGATGGGAGCAGACAGGAGAACGACGCTTGCTGTCTTGAGAAACACTTTGGGCCTCTTTACTGCCAATAGACCCTGAAAGCCTCATGTCGGTGGTGAGTTTTTCCAGATTCTCGACCACGACCGCGCCCATGGCCTCTAGGTCTGCCTGACCGGGAAAGTTTCGGAGGTTACGCACGACCGTCGCCATGGCCCATAGCCGCTCGGCGCTCTGGGGAGCGGGAGGGGGCGATCTTGGCCGGCGATCATGCACACGCTTTGGAGAGCGGTGCCCGCGAGAATTTCCGCGAGCCGAATCTTCAAGCCCGACGCTCGTCCTTTCACGAGCTCGGTGGTGGATGCTCGCCAAGGTCCTATCCAGGGACGCCTCCGGACGATCCTTGGCCGCCTCGCGTCGATGACGACAGGCAGCCCTCGAGGATTCGACCTCGGGATCTTCTCCTCTTCCTACCATATTGACGTCGCGGGAGTACTGGGATTGCGAGGGCGACATCATGGTGTCTCTGTGCGACGTGGTCTCATGACCGGGCTCAGGATGGCCAGGAACGTCCAGGCCATCGTAGAGATCGTCATATTCTTCCTCATCAGCGAGGGGATCACGCTGCGAGTGGAGGAAATGTTCTTGCGCTGCAGCTGCCGGGGAAGAATTCCCGGACTCAGTGTGGCCTTCTGGGTCCGCCACACCAGCTACACTTTCGTCGGCGTAGTACATGTCATCATCCTCAACGTCGTTAAAGACGCAGAGGTCTTGACCATCCTGAGAATTCGGCATCTTCAGGGATTCTCCACGAAAGGACTCAGTCGATCCCCACGGACGGTGCCAGCTGTCGATGTTTCGGGAACAGATCCCTCGCTGAGCTTACTTGTTGAATGAGGGATCAACCAGAGCCCCTTTTCCGCGAAGGGTTTAGCATCCGAAGATCTGTCGAGCTAGGATGGTGGATGGTCGGAGGTTGTAAAGGAGACAACAGACAAGAACTTTTTATCCTGGTTCGGGCCTATCACGAAGGAGATAACAACCCTACGTCCAGTGGCTTCACTACTATCGAAAAGTTTACAAGGTGATTACGTGGGCGTGTTGCGCCTTTCTCTCTTTTCCCCTCTTCTTACAGATGCACTTGGGTGTTTTTCTTACAGCTTCCCTTTTTCTAACCGCCTGGATGTTTCTTGTGGCGGGGTATTTATATACGATTACAGTCTTACATCATTTATAACTGAATGGCATGTCACTACTGTGCTTGGACGTGGGTGTAACTGCTGCCCTTACTTTTCGCCATGCCGTGACGTGGGCATAGTGGGCTTAGAACTTGGTCGTACGGTCCTTGCGCCGTAGTGTGATTAATGCCATGTTGTCTTCATCGGCCGAACATGACCTGTCGATCATGCCCGAGACCTTCCTTCTGTCTTCACCGACCGTCGCATCCCTCCGAGCAGGCACGCTCGGGAAATAGAGGCGCATGCTCAGAGACGAGCTTGGTCGTGGTCGGGGCAGACCCATCGGCCAGTCTGCCCGAGGATCTTCCTTGGGGACGCCATCCAAGGGCAAGTATGATCGGTCGAAGATTGGCTGCCGGGGTACGATGGTCTTTATGGAAATTATCCAATCCCCGACAAGGTGTAACCTCACGATTGCGAGGTGTAATCCTATTTAGAACATAATTAACTGTGAGAACAGCCTCACCCTACCATGAGTTAGCCATACCTAAACTTTGTAACAAAGCATTCACTAAGTCACAAATAGTTTGGTTCTTTCTTTCAGCAACTCCATTGGATTGAGGTGAGTATGGTGGTGTAAACTCATGTATTATACCACTTTCTTCACAGTATTGAGAGAATTCCTTAGGAATATATTCTCCTCCCCGGTCTGACCTTAATTTCTTTATTGTCTTCTCTAGTTGATTTTCAACTTCAGCCTTATAGATTTTAAAGTATTCTAGTGCTTCATCTTTGGTTTTAAGTAAATAGATGTAACAAAATCTAATTACATCATCTATGCGAGTAAAGAAGTATCATTTCATAAATATTAGAATGGATTAATTCAAGAGGTAAGGTGGTCCTGCCCTCAATCGTATGAAACGGTTTTCGAGGTTGTTTAGTTTGAACATACACCTCACACTTGTGATTTTTCTCATATTTGTATTTAGCAATAAGCTCCATCTTGCTCAACCGCTCAATGGCTTCATGATTAACATGACATAGACAAGAATGCCATAAGTCATTATTATTATCATGATATGAAGACTGAAAAATATTTACATTCAAGAGTAGAGATGCGGAACATGCCTCCGCAATCATAGCCTTTTCCTAAGAACAAACCAACTTTGGTCAACACGACCTTATTGGATTCAGACTAATTTTATTCCTTGACAACATAGCATTAACCCACTCAACAAGTTGCGAGTCATCACAGGTATATATAGTATGTCCTTAAGAACAAGCATTTTGCCTGAAGTTAACTTCAGACTTACTTGTCCTATCCCACGCACTGTAACAGCTGTACCATTCCCCATCAGAACGGTTCCACCTATTGCACCCTGGAAAGAGGAGAAATAAGTCTGATCAGTTCATATGTGTCTAGTAACACCTGTATCAATCCACCAATCAGAAGATGAATCTGCCATAAAGGCCAAAGGTATGTACCCACTAGTGGAAGTGCCTACACCGGGATTTCCTGTCTCTGTAATAGCCACATGCACGTGAGCCTTAGTCGCCTTTGGTTGTTCAGGCGTTGGCCCCTTCCCTTTTCGGTTGTAGCACCGATTGGCTTTATGGCCTAGCTCACCGCAAACGAAACAGACAACCTCCATCTTCTTCTTTTTCATGATTTATGTCTTGGCAATGGTTATTGGAGGTGGCTTCTTGATTTTCTTCATATTCTTGCCTTAGGTCTTGTGCTCAACAAGATTAGCCTAAGCGGAAGCCTATATCTCTCCATAGCTATTTTTGGACTTCTCCTCGATATTAATAGCGGCAGCCAGTTCTCCAACTATTAGCCGCTTCTTCAAATATTGATGGGTTGTGACAAAGTCACGCCAGGAAGAAGGCAATTTAGCTAGAATCACATTCACCTAAAAACCCTTTGGAAGAACACACTCGTACTGACCTAAGTTACGTACGAGGAGCTGCAGTTCATGGATTTGCTCCATGATAGATCTGCCTTCAACCATTTGGTAATTCAGGTATTTAACCATGATAAAGGACTCATTTCCATTATCACTCTCGGCATATTTCTCATTCAATTCTATCTATATCTTTCGTGCCTCCGTGAAGTTCACATACTCGTCAAAAAGCCTATTCGATAGGATGGCTAAGATGCGAGCTAACGCTGATGTGTTAGCCTTCTCCCAATTGGCCCTTTTCACCATCAAGCGATCTATCTTGGCCTCATCGGTCACATCTTCCCCTGGAAGGGGGGCATCTCTTCGCTGATGGCCAGAATAGTCCAAGCTCAATCAGCCAGAGCTTTGCCCTAGCCTACCAGCGTTTAAAGCTGGCCCCATCAAAAATTTCAGGCTTAATTGCGTCTAAAGACACAAGTCATTCATGCAATAGGATTTCTGGATTGTTGGAAAAGATGCGATATTAAGAGCAAGATTTTATTAATTATTCCAATTAACAATATAAACAAGATTACATAATTCAAAGGAAGCATAATTGACATAACCATAGTGAAAAAGCAATTCAAAAGACTTATGTCAATTACTCGATGAAGCATGTCTAAAAAACCAATATGGTTTGACGAGTTGTGCTCTCAAATTTGGGTAAGATTGAAGATTAGATCTTCAACCCGATCACAAATAGGCTAGACAATTAATTAGCAAGTTAGGCCTCAAACCCTTACCTTCCTGAGCATGCAAAATGATGTATTTATATCAAAGCTTATTGCTTAATTGTTCTAAGATCAAATTAAATTCAGATCAGCCTACAGACTGCTAGCGACTAGTTCCAAGAATCAATGTTCAGATTAGTAGTTGAATTGAAAAACTAACCGAACCAGCAGACATTATTCAGATTAGCAACAGATCAATGTACTAACCGAATCAGTAGACAATATTCAGATCAACAACAGATCAATGTACTAATCAAATCAGTAGATAGTATTCAGATCAGTAATAGATCAAAATGCTAACCGAATCAGTAGATAATATTCAGATCAATAACAGATCAAAATTCTAACTGAATCAGCCAAAGGAATATAGAGCAGCAGCTAGCAAATGTACCAATCTAATCATCTGAGCTTAGAACAAGCAATAGAATAGCTACAGACAGACAACAATTTGCAGTTATCAAATAATGTAGGGTATAGCAAAACAGTAACAAGAATCTAGCATACAAGACTAACAATTCAAGGCCTAACTCATAAGATTAACCATCATAATAATCAAACAACCCATTATCATCACAATGCAGTGCCAATCTCAGTCCCACAGGTGGCAATTAAAGTAATATGAAATACTCACAGAGGGAATAACACTCGAAGCTGTTCAGAGAAGGGGCAAGGTGTGATGGAATATCAATGTCCTAGAAATCATATTGCCGCCGTAAGTGCCACGAGAGAAAAGGCCCAGGGTTAACATTTTCGAAGAAATTCAGCAAAATTTTGGTGAAATTTTGGATTTTGGGACAAGGCGAAATCTGAAGTACCAGCCGGATTTAAAATTTTGAAAAAAATTGAATTTGCTACAGTAATTTCAAAAATTTTGGGCAAACCGGGCGAAATTTTGGGTTTTGAAACCAGATTTTGATGTTTTAGGGCCGGATTTGTCCGGAATTAGTCCAATAACCCTTAAGAAAGTCATCTTACATGAAAATTTGTTGAAAAACTAAAATTTTGAGACATTTTAAAATTTGGCCTAAAACACTTTCAGATTTTTATAAAATTTTACAAGCTTGATAATGATCTAAAAAATTTACAGCACCATCTTTAGTAGTGTAGGATCATAAATAAAAATTTTAAAAATAATTGAACTACATTTTTTATCTTTAAAAAATTAAAAATAGAATGGACATAACTGGGACAGTAAATTTATTAGATTTTTCTAAATTTTCTCGAGTGTGATCATGATCTAAAATTTTTATGATAGATTAAGAATTACATCAATACCATTATATAAAATTTTAAAAAAAATTAATTTTTTTGGTTTGGTCAATAAAATTTATAAAACCATTGAACTTCATTTGCTATACTATATTGCAAAAACTAAAAGAGAAAGAACATAAATGCTATTGTGCCTTGTAAGAATTTTATAAATTCATTGGAGTGTGATCATGATTCAAACTTTTTATGAGATCTTAAAAACTTTCTTATCACTCTTCTGGAAAATTTTCACAAATTTTAAACCTTCTTTTATTGCTAAAGCAAATCTATGTATTGATTATCAGGCTTTTATCAAGATGTAGCATTGTCATAATTTTTGGAACATCTTCAAGCATGATAATAATATTAAAATTTTATAAAAACATTAGTGATACATCAGGACCTTCTACAAAAATTTCCAAAATTTTCCAACATGGTCTGTACTATTTTTCATTTTGTTCAAATTTATCGGTAAGGCTTTTATCAGGATAGTAGCACTTTCCGAATTTCTAAAAATTCTTGATTCATTATCACCATATGAAATTTTATGGAAATATTAGTGATTCATCATAATCATTCACAAAAAATTTCAAAATTTTCTAACATCTTTTATACCATTTTTCATCTGGTTCAAACTTGTCGGTCAATGTTTCGTCTGCATGGTACCAATGTTTGAATTTTAAAAAATTAGACAGACCTGATAATCACTTGAAAATTTTATGAGAATATTCCCAATTTGTCAGGAACCTTCAAAAAAATTTCAAATTTTTTCAACATCGTTTGAACCATTTTTTGGTCAGTACAATTTCGCCGAAATTTCGTGAATTTCAGCTGAAATTTCAAATTTTTGGCCGAAATTTTGGAAATTTTGGTAGCAAAAAAACTAGATTTGAATTTTTCTTTTTGAATTTTGAACATATTTTGTCTGAAATGATGAAATTTCACCAAAATTTTTGATTTTGTGGGCAAAATTTTGTTCAAAACGAAATTCGAATCCTTGAAAAGGCCAGGATCCGGAGATACAATGCCACTATCGCAATTGTGACACCCCAACTGCGATATCGAGCCTCATAGAGAGCTGCGCAAGATCAATTTCTCCAACCAAAAACCCCTCAAAGATTCGACCTCAAGAACCAAATCTTCTAATCAATCAATCATAGAGCGAAGGGCTGGGCGCACAAGGCCAGAATGAAGATCTATCCAACTAGACACCATATCATTGATCCGGAGTTCTTTCTCACCAGCACTAACCAGCTCTCAAGAGAAGATCCAGAAGGGAAAGCTAGGGATGGAAATATTTCTTACTTCTGTTTTCTGGATGGTGCGCTGGGGCAAAGATATAAGGGGAGAAGAAACCTAAAGCCACAACAGCTTGCGACTTGGTCCTCTCACCGGCCAGAGAGAAGCGCTTGCCCTCCTCCTGGGACCTTGGTGACCCCCATGGTGCCAGCCAAAATTGCTTGAAGACCAGGCGAGGATTTACTAGAAGATGGCACAGCCGCCGCAACTCACCAGCAAGTGATGACCAAGTCGCTTGTTTGCCTCTCTTGCCGAGTGCCCTAATGGGCCAACCTCACGGCCCAAGCAAAGCACTTTGCTAGCCCATTAGCAAAACCAGAGAAACAGCAGTGTGTGCTTCATGACGTAGAAGCGCACAGGTCATCATTGCCCTGTTGATGAAACTGTGAAGAGAGAAAGTATTTAACACACGAAGATTACATGTCAGAAAAAATTAATCGTATATATTACCACCTAATGCTAATAGTATTTAAGTTAACTACAGACTTGTCATCTTTTTACCAAGCACTATCCTTGTGCATAGATTTAGACATTTACTCAAGCATGAACTTTTTAGATTTTTATGTATCAGTCAAAGTTCATGCCTGCTTTGTAAGGTGGCTCCCCATGTATTGGCATGCTATTAATGGCTAGCTAGACAAACATGAATTAAGATTGTTTTAGTGTTTGATGGATTTTGAGCTCTCAAAAATTGGGCAAGTTTGAAGATCAAATCTTTAACGTCAATCATAAATAGGCACAATCACTACAAGAAACAAGGGAAAATTCATGGGTTTTTTTAAATTCGTGGGCTAAAAAAAACTCACGAATTTATATATTTAAATTCGTCGGTTTATAAAAAAACCCACGTATTTAATTAAATTCGTGGGCAAAAAGAAACCCACGAATTTATATATTTAAATTCGTCGGTTTATAAAAATACCCACGATTTAATTAAATTGTGGGCCAAAATTGCCCACAATTTAAAAAGGTTAAGCTTTCTACTGGCCCACTCCCTAACCTAACCCTAATCCCCACCTCTCCTTCCCCTTAGCACCCCAAGTCCTCCCATGGTGGCGAACCTGCAGCAGCCTCCTCTCCCTCTTCCATGCCATTTTCAGCCACTAGAACTCAAGATCCATCCAGCCAAATCGTTCCTTTGCTGCCGGGATCGAGACTACATGAAAGAAACACGAAGAACGGCGAAGATCGGCCTCCTTTCTTCTCCTCAAGGTGAGACCTAATCTTGGGGCTTTGATTTCTGTTCTAGGGTGATATTAGGAGGGTTTTGGAGCCCTTTTCCATGGTTGATTCGTTGAGGGGAGTCGCCGGGAGAAGAATTGATTTTCGGATCAGAGTGCACCAGGTTCGTTCAGTTGGAGCAGTCGGGTTGCAGTCACGGTTTCGTGACTGAAACGATTTTTACTGCAAAAACGTATAACTAGAAAGTTGTAGATAACGTCGAGGCCTATTTTGTGTAATTGTTTCAGAATTTTTGGACCGACGGTCTGGGAGTAATTGACGTTAGAAGTCAGTTATCAGAAATTGGAGACAGATTACGTAATCTGTTTTGGACTGCTGATTAATCAAAGATAACAGTGGAATTTAAATTTCTTGTCTTCATGAAAGTTGTAGCTAAGGTTGAGATCTAGCTTTTGTAAAATTTTCAGATTTTTAGGTGCAGTATAAAAATAGATATGAAATTATGAAGTAGGCTGCTCTGCAGCGTGCTCCCGATAAATTGTGAGTTCGTCGTTTGGGTGGGGATTCGGGACGTAGGAAGCTACTTATGCTTATGTTGAGCTAATTATGCCCCTTGGAATATCTTGGTGACACTGCAGATCTGTATCACTGAAAGCACATCTGCTGGCCTACACCAAATTCTTCCATGGTTGTATTATCACAAGGTCATTGGTGTTTCACACTTTTTTCTCTTTGTTGAAGGAGAGGCTGCAAAACCAGCTGTTACATCAGTTCTTGAATCTATTCGGGTAAATAAGTCTCTCTATGTCCTTTCACCGTGTGACTTTTGCATGATCTAGTTCTTACTTTCTGTGTCTCTATTCTAGGGTGTAAAAGTTATTTTCAGAACTAAAGAACTGAAAGAGAAACAGGACGAAGGTATGGTGATATGTTTGAACAATTGTATGAGCTTCTTTTACTAACAAACCTAGTTCATGCAAATATTTCAAGTTTGGTTGCAATTCAATTCTTGTAAATAAAACACTTCTTTAACCAGATATAGATAAGAAATGCATTGATAAATGCTGATATTATTTGCTTAAAAAATGATTTGGTTCGAGGTATAGTAAAGAACTAAAGATGTCAAGTTACTTGCTTCTATTACAATGTTGTTGGTTGAACATTTCACTGGATTGAAGCATGCTCCGAAGTATTGTTGTTGGTTGGATCCTATATTCTGTTTTCCTTGTGCTAGTGAGCCATTTATATCTTGCTAACAATTTTGTTCTTTGTATATTGATGATGTTGGGGTTGTACCATTCTTGAACTTACATGACTGTGTGTGCACAATAAATTCTGCAGAATCCTTGGGAGCATATAAACTTCTCAAGTCCCGCCAAGATTCATCTTGATTCCTTCTTATCGGTCTTGATATTCTTTGGCTTGCATGATGAGCTCTACCACAATTGTAGGAACCACAAAATTTCCTTACGAATCATTCTACAAAGAATATGGCTCGATCCACAGCCTTTTGATTGAAATTATCTTATGTGTGTTTGCTTGCAGCTACATTGAGCTCAGGAGAAACTAACTTTGTCGATGGAGGAGTCGTTGCAGCAGCAAGAACTTTGCCAACATGGTCAGATGGTGTTGTTCCTGCCATACCAAGCGTGGAAAGAAAATCTGCAAGAACTTTGCCAACATGAAGGATTTGTAAGTAATGTGGCATCTGAATATTGAGTTCGAACCATGCAAGATTAGTACTAGTAGTGTCTATTCCATTCTCTCTATTCTATCTACTGTAACAAGAAGTAGCACCTGCTCTATGTGCGTGCTTCATGTCTTCTGAACTTAATAAACATAGGTCTTGTGCTTTTTTTTGGTACAGAAATCTAGCACTCGGGGCTCATTTGTGGAGCCGGGGTGTTACAATGTCCCAAGTTGGTGCTATTTTTTGTGCATTTCCTGAACAATATATAAGTCAATGGTACATCATGTTTGGGTACTTATGCATGTATTGTGACTGCTCTGAGAGCACCGTGACAAAATATAATTGTAAAATGTTATTCGAGGACAAATTTTAGAGGCTTCTTTGTAACGTTATCTCAGTAGCTTTTGGAATTTGGAAACTCTTACCACTTGCTGCTATGTCATTGCACTTCTCTAGTCTTCTCTCCTTATTTTTGGATGGAGAACTAGTATCTTGTGTTGACAAGACAGCTTGTAGTTGACGTTAAGCGAATTACGGTTGATGCAGGGTGGGAACAAGCACGACCAACATTTGACTTCTGAATACTTTGGTTGATTTTTGGTTATGAGACACTTCAATCAGTTCTCTGGAACTGAGGTGCAGGCTTTATTGGGATGCATGGTTACTCTCTCCTGGCGGCTTCCACCTCCTCTTCCTCCACATCCAGGTCCACTGAGTCATACATCATGTTTTTTCTGGTGATCCTCACACTTTTTTTGTTACATTTATTGCAGTGATCCAGAGCTTATTTACATGACGGTGGTGGAAGCCGCAAGATCTGCCTTCAAGACTTTTGTCAAAGCTTGCATCATTAGTATTATATTATAAGGCATGGATCACGTTCATTACACTTTTAACTTCCATTATTGATTAATCTTTCTCTATTATCATGATCTATTCTAAACTGCATGCATAACTTCACTGACTCGAGATCTGAGTTCCTTATAAGTTGTAACCATGGAAATATGGAAAAGTTAACGTTTGAGTCATACCAATGTTGATTTTAGTTAATATCCTCGATAATTGACTAATGGTATGTTAAATTATCTACATTTTTCTTGTATTTGCGTAAGGCTTCAAGGACTCTTAGTTGGTGGTGTTTTAACCTAGGGCTTGCTATGGAAGAATTTCTCAAGTTGGGTGTGCACTCCATTATATTAACATCGGCACTTTATCTCCCTTGGACTCACTTGCCATGGAACTAAACACGTAAGTAAAACTCTAATTTTGTATTCTCTTTGGTGAATGATTGACTTGAAGCTTTGCTTTTGTATTTAATTCTCTATTTGATGTCGACATAATATGTTTCATTGTATCCAAGTGAGTTTCCAGTTAGGCTAGAGAATCCTCATGTTATTTCTTGAGATCAAATCTGGGTTGGAGTTGTGTCTGTGGGCCCATCAGACATCCACTTAATTCTTCTTACGGACACGTGAGACTCTAAAATACAAACAAGAATTGGGAATTGCTATAGGTAGGCAATTGGCTAACGATATCTGATTGTTTGTATTCAAATACCTCTGTTGTATCGTCGATTTGTATGCTTGTTTTGCGATTAATTTTGCCGTATTGTGCGGATGGACTCCTTGTTTTCTTTCCTTCATATTCTATGATGGACAAGTGTATCGACTGCAGCAAGATTATGTGTTTTAACTTTCAACATTTTAAGCTTAAATGAGGGACTAATAGTTCTGTTCATCAAGTAAACGTTGTGGCTGTAACAAAGGTTTTTTTAATATATATGTTTCTATTTTATGAGCTGTAGGAACAGAGCTGTAGGAACATTTTATGAGTTGTAGGTTTTTTTAATATATATGTTTCTATTTTATGTTTCTATTTTATGAGCTGTAGGAACATTTAATGAGGTGTAGGTTTTTTTAATATATATGTTTCTAAGTGCTGGGCAGGTGTGATCTTGAATAGAGCTTTGTTCTTTCATTCTTGTGCTTGTTTCTCATTTGACTAGTACATTAATAATCTCCTGCTAATATTGGTACGTTAGTATTTTCACATCATGTGCTGATTTGTGTAATTTTCAAAGCAAGGATGGAAGTCTTGTTTCTTGTCTCTCTTGGATTTTGGGTGGATAAATTATTAAGTCATTTTGATTTCACTTTCCTTACCTCCTGAAACATGCAAAATCTTCCACATTGAAAATAAAATTTGACCATGGTGAGCTAGTCTCATGTTTTCATATTTCTAAACTCATGGCTAAATTATTATATTATTATTTGCAATCTATATATGACAAGCTGTTTTGTAGTTGGTTATATGATTACATTATATTTCTTTCTTATTTTATTAGTGTTATATATTTCTTTGTCACGAGCATTGAACACATCTTCGAAGCACTAAGTTCTATTTTTTAACCAAGAAGATAGATGTTTGGAAATAGGTTCTTTCATTGCAATAATATACAATTGAATAAGCTTACGCTTCACTCTTTTCATATTCAATCGTACATGGTTTATGCTACTGTCCGAATTGCACAATTGTTGGCACCTCAATTATATAATATTGTTTCGTTTCGGGTTTTGGAATTTGACACCTGAGAATCTTCGAGCAACGAGCAGTGCTTTCTCAAAGATGGTTTAGAGTACGAGAACTAGCAACGAGAATATCTCAAGGTAATTTGCATTTAATACAATATTTATTTTGATTATCTTGCCAAGTCTATACGCATAGAACAACGTTAATAACAACTGTTATCATTAGCTTGGGACTACTACATGGCTACACATAATCCATGATACACTTTTTCTCGAGTCTACATATTTGGCTTCCTTTCAAGAAAAACATTTATATGTATTACGATTCAATTTTGTTTGACTTCTATATGAGGAAGAGCCGGATGTTCAAATGAACAGCCCTCTTGATTCTAAGCCGCCTCCTTCATTGAAAAGGAGAACAATTCAGACTACTTTGGCGGTAGTACGTCTTGATTATTGACGCTTCGACAATAGCAGTTTCTGAATTCATCACTGCTGCTTGAGGAGTTTTCTTAACTTATGGTAGATGAGCATCGTTTTGTTATTATGAGTAGTGCTACATTATGTATGTTGTATTGAAGGCACGGAAGGAAAGCCGAGCTCCAGATTGATCATTCATTCTTTGAATTTTTGTAAAATGTTTGAGCGACATATATATGCGATATGTTGAATAAGATTGAATGTGAAGATGGTTGTGTTGCATATCGATATATATATATATATATATATATGTGATCGATATGGTTATATGTATTGAGTGTGATATCGATATGGTATATTTTTTTTGTATAAAAGTCTGATAAATTCGTGAGCCATTTAAAACCCACGAATTTAACGCTTAAATAAATGGGTTTTTTTAGCCCACAATTTATGATTAAATTGTGGGTTTTTTCAAATTTCACAATTTAACGATTAAACCACAATTTAATGCTTAAATTAGTGGGTTTTTCGATAACTCAATTTAATTTAAATTGTGGGTACCCACAATTTAATTGATTAATTTAAATCGAGTTAAATTCGTGAACTAAATTGACGGTTTGCCCACAATTTAACTTAAATTAAATGGAGTTTTGGCCTAAATTCGTGGGTTTTTGGCCCACGAATTTTTCCCTGTTTCTTGTAGTGAATAGCTAATTTGTAGATTAAGCCTTGAACCCTTACCTTTCTAACATGCATGATTATGAATTGATACCAAAGTTTACTATTATAATAAGCTAAGTTTAGTTTATTGTTCAGATCAGTCAATCAGAAGTAGTTAAGCAATGTGCCAATAGAACTTGAAGACAGGTTTAGTGCACAATGTTGGTAGCTAGTCAATCACATAATCAACATAAACTATTTAAACCAACAACTAGCATTTATACCAACCGAGATGAACACATCCAGAAACTAAGAGAATATATCAAGCATAGATAAATGATTAGGTTATAGCTCAACATCAATATGTATCAAAATTTTATAATATGCACATCTACTAGCTCAAGGCTTAATTCACAACATTAACTATCAAATCATTATATTGACCCATTACCATCATCGAGCTATCCCACAAACAGCAGAGCAAGCAGCACAACAATCAAAACAGACTTAAGAGGTCATGTGAACTGGAGATGAAGCAATAGAACAGAAGATTAGTATTACTGGCAGGCAGAAGGTTTCACTTTTCTTGCCAAATGATGCTAAAAATATTACCCATCATAACAAGAAGGTAGAGGCAGAGCTCATGTACCTCTCAAAGTGAGGAAGTAGATAGTAAGAAGCAACTAGAAGTCCACCAAATAGCAAAAATAGCATACGATGATCGCATATAGCAAACATCAAAGGTTTGTGATGTCATTTCAGGAGCATCCATCAGTTAAAAAGAAATACATAGGAGCATCCAACATATCTTAAAAGTTTGTTATGGCAACTGTGCAATAATCAGGTCAGAATACTTCTATTTGTGAAAGAATGCACAGAAAAAGCATAGTATACTGTTAGCACATATGTTGCTGTAATTAATACTTACTAAGACCACTTGAAGATTGTGTACTAATCCATACAAATACAAAACAAGCATACGAAATAAGCATCTGTTCACCAGGGCAAGACAAATGCAAATATTTATTTTTTGAGATAGACCAAAACATTTAATTTCAGTAAATAATTGAACATTCGCCACCAAAAGGTTAGAATAACATTGCAAGTAGATAGTTTGTTTGAAACCGTAGTATGTCATAATTTACAAAAGGTGCCACACACAGCAATGAATAAATCTTGTACTGTGACAAGGTAACCAGAAAAATGCAGAACACTAAGTAGCTTATTCTATGGCAGCCTGCAGCTACCACTCCTATAATGGAACATGATTTTCTTTTGGAATGAATAACGACCATAACCTTAATAGTGAATTGTGTGATAATAACTCAGCAAAGGAAAATGTAATAAGGATTTTTAGGGCATGAAATAGATTCCATGTAACAAAAATTACTTATACACAATAGTGGCACAAAATGTTGAATTAGTGAAATAGGCAATTACCTAGTAGATTCTACCTAAAGCGTGAGGCAAAGTCAAGGAGAGGAGGCGGCGGCGTCGATGGAGCAAGCGTCGGTGGGGGCGAGGAGGGGGGAGGGGAGAGGAGGCTGCGATGGGAAGGAGAGGAGGCGGTCGGGGAGGAGGCGGCGGAGGTGTCGAGCAAGGAAGCTAGGGGCGGTGGGGAGGGGAAGAATAGGTGAATGGGGAGGGGAGAGGTAGGAGAGGAGGAGGCCGAAACATTTCATATTCTTGCTCCACGTATCTGAATTGGTTCCGGTTGAAAACCGATTGTGATGATACATGTCATCTGAATCGGTTCCCAGAAAAAACCGATTATGATGACATGTGATCAAAATCGGTTCCAATAAAAAATCGATTCTAATGACATTCATCAAAATTGGTTCTGATAGAAAACCAATTCTAATGACATATCATCAAAATCGATTCCCATAAAAAGCAATTCTGAAGCATGTCATCAGAATGAGTTTCCAGAAAAACCGACTCTAATGACATGTCATCAGAATCAGTTCTGATAAAAAAACTATTCTCATGGCATGTCATCTGAATCTATTCTGATAAAAAAAATGATTTTGATGATATGTCATCTGAATCGGTTCCAAAAAAACTGACTCTCATGACATGTCATCAAAGGGACAAAAGACCATAACTTTTTCATACATTGTTGAAATCATTATAAATTTTGCAAAAACATACTCTAGAAGATTGCAAAGCTTTTTAAAAATGAATTTTAGGGAAAAGAGTTCTCAATCAAGAAATATGCCAAAATTCATTTTGTATGCATCAATTTTGTGTAAAGTGTAGAAAAGTCAAACCTTTTTGTCCAATTAATCCCGAATTGATCGAACACTTCCAGAAATGAACTTTTAACTATTTACAAGCTTTCCCAACTATACTTTCATGCAAAGGAATTTTCTTTCACAACATATGGCACTTAGTGCCATTTACACATAAACAGATATTGAATTTCCATCAAAGCATTGCAAAATATTTTACAAACATTACAATAGTCCATTTATTTACAGTACTGCCCTTCTTGATGATCTACTCACATGTAATTGGTTCCATGTGTGTCGTTGTTGACCCGGTAAAATAGGCCCCATCCGCAAATAGAGATATTTCATCAAATTGATCGTACTCTTCTTCATCTATGATATTTTCAACACCAACGATCCGTCGCTTGCCATGAAGGATGATATGCAACCTCGGATTGGCGGGATCACGCACATAGAAGACTTGATTTGCTTGCTTCGCAAGAATAAATAGGTCATCTTTGTAGGCGAGTCTATTAGATCCACAAGAGTAAAACCTCTCTTGTCGACTTTCACTCCATGTAGAAGTTCTACCCACTTACATCGGAACAATGGAACTTCATATATTCTGTAATCGAGCTCCCCAATTTCTTTGATCATCCTGTAGTATGATTCATTACCGATGAGGATCCTCCTTTCGAGTGATGTTCATCGGACAAAGTATCTATGCTTACACCACTGTTTTGAAAGTACTCTTAGCATCCTGACTTTCAGTGTAAAATGTGTACCCATTAATATCATACCCCTGCGATATCTGTATATTAAATCTAGGCCTGTCAGCCAACTATTTTACATTCTCACTAACAGAGACCTTCGCTTTTTCTTTGAACCATGTGAGAAATTTGTTATTGTGTTCTCGCGTGATAGAAAGCTTATCCATATGTGGATTCTTTTATCGTAATATCAACTTGTGCTGCTTGACGTACCTTACAACTTGTGCACTGTGCTGCAAGACTGTCAAATGCACTTTACAATACATATCAAACCATTGCCTCGTTAGTTTTGACCCAACGGTTCCTTTTCCAGTAAGTCTGCCCTCAAGGCGAGATACAATAACATCGATTGCTTGTCTTTTTCTGAGATAGTCCACGTAGAACTCAATAACCTCTTCAGTCTCATAACCTTCAACAATACTACTCTTAGGCTTCGACTGATTCCACACGTATGACTTTAATATACCCATATACCTCTCAAAAAGATACATGTAATGTAGGAATACAGGTCCACATATCTTAATCTCTCTAATAAGTTGTACTATAAGGCGGACCATCACGTCGAAGAAGGACAGGGGAAAATGCATCTCAAGGTGACATAGAAAATGCATCTCAAGGTGACATAGAGTATGCACCATCTCACTCTATAAGTTGTCCAACACATCAGGGTCGATAACCTTGTAAGAGATCGCATTGAAGAAATAACATAGCTTAGTGATTGCGAATCTGACATCCTCTGGCACAATATTTCTAATTGCAACAGGGAGCATTTGGGTTATTAAGACATGGCAGTCGTGGGACTTCATCCCAACCAACTTCAAATTATCTATAGACACGAGCTTCTTAATATTTATGGAGTAACCCGATGGAACTTTAATACCTTAGAGACACTTACAGAGGTCTTCTTTCTCCTTCTTGGATAGGGTGTAGCATACAACAGGGATGTACGGACCTTTTCCATCCTCCTCTATCACTGCAAGCTTGAGCCTGATTCCTATGTAAACCATGTCGTGGCGAGCATTCACACCAACCAAAATATCACAGACATTCTTCTCAACGTGCATGACATCAATACAGTGTCATACATCTAACTCCTAGTATGGTAGTTCCCAAAATATCGGCCTCTTCTTCCACATGGTTTTAGGACGAACAGATTTACGGCTCTTTCCATATTGAATGTTGATATCCTCCACACATGAATATACTTGACTTCCAGTCATAGGCTACAGGGCCGAACGAACTTCCCTCTTCCTATCAAATTTGTCATCAATCTTACGGTATCGATAACTGCAAGGTAGAAACCTCGGGTGACTTATATACATAGTTTTCTTGGAATTCGGTAACCAACAACTATTGGTATCCTCTTCACAAATAGGACACACTTTGGCTCCTTTTGTATTGTAGCCTACCAAATTACTAAGGGTCAGGAAATCATTTATGATGCAAAATACCATAGCCCGTATGGTAAAGTGCTCTCTTTTGTACGCATCCTACACCACGACCCTCTCGTTCCATAGTTTTAACAAATCCTCGATTAGTGGAGTAAGGTACACATCAATATCATTTCTCGACTGTTTGGGTCTCGAGATTAGCAACGACAATATGATATACTTCCGTTTCATGCACAACCAAGGAGAGAGATTGTAGATACATAATAAAACTGGCTAGGTGATGTGACGACTGCTCATATTAACAAACGGATTAATTCCATCCGTACTCAAGCCAAATCTTATGTTCCTCATTTCGGCACCGAACTCCTCATGTTTCAAATCGATGTTTCTCTATTGAGCCAGCCAAATCAACCGGATGTCTCAGCTTGCCATCTTCCTTTCCAGACTCATAATGCCAATATAACAATTTTACCTCTCTAGGATTTGCAAACAACCGCTCCAAACGGAGAATGATGGGCAAGTACCATAATACCTTGGCCAGTGCACCATTAGTGACCTCTTCACTGTCGTTAGTCCGGCTCTTACGCTTCTTGTCATTGCGCTTCTCTTTTTGTTTGTACCGAGGCACACCGCAAACTGGACAAACGTGCAGCTCCTGATGCGTGTTACGGTACAAGATGCAATTATTCGGACATGCATGTATCCTTTCTATTTTCATTCCCATGGGACATAATAGCTTCTTCGCTTTATAAATACTTTTTGGCAACTTGTTTCCCTTCGGAATCAGATCCGATAGAAGAACTAGAAGTGCATTGAAACTTGTATCTGTTCAACGATGTTTTGCTTCAGTTCGAACAATGCAAGGACCAAACCCAGCTTGATGTATTCCGCTTTGCAACCGAAGAACAGCGGTTTGGCATTGTCTTCCTTTAAGCTTTTAAACTTTTCAAACTCTCTTTCTATGTAATTTTCCTTCACGTCTCGCAACATTTGCTCCAAATTATTCTTCTCAAACATATCACGCTGCAACTTGCCATCGGGTTCCACCATGTCTTCGTTGCATACCGGAAGGGTACTACCAGTCTCCCCATGATGGATCCAACAAGTGTAATTCCTCACGAAGCCATGTCGAATCAGGTGGTCCTCAATTTGAGTTGAGTTATTAAATCTCTAGAGATTGGTGCAATCAATGTAAGGACAATATATGAAGTTTACACCCCTCTTCACCATGTCTTTTTCTATAATTTTTCTGAACTTCTGAACACCCCTCTGAAATTCATCACTCACACAACTTTTCTGATACATCCATTCCTCATGGTCTATTTGCAATTAGACTTCACACAATAAATTAAGGAAAAACTAGAGCGACAGCTAGCTAGCTATTTCACACAATAAATAGAGGATAGGTTTCAGGATATATAATTGTACTCCCGAACGATAGGTAGCTTCTTCCCTAGTTAAGAGCTTCCAATTCCCTAGTTAGGAGACATACATTGCAAACTTCAACAATGATATCGAATAAACTAATTATATAGTGCAGTAGCTTGCAAATCTTTTTGACTTCAATGAAACAAAACAAGGGTAACATCGATGACTCCTAATCTCTAAATACGTTAGGTCCTAATCCCATTCGAGGACCAACTCTAATATGCCATAGCTGCCTCTAGGGTGGAGCCAACATTTAGAAGCTGGGTAAGTAGCAAGTATGAGTACGGTGGTGGTAGTGGCTCCTCCAGGGTGCTGGAGGAGATCACTACAGTCTATTGTCAAAGATATTCGGAGTTCCTTGCAACAAGAAAGACCACAGGCGATGGGGGATTACAATGTTGGTACGGCCTATTGCTCAGTGCAACCAATGATTGACAGCCATCAGTGGACACAGAAGGGGAAGAGTGCGAAGCTAGCCATTGGCTCGGTGTGGGCTAAATTTTTTCACACCACTGGTATCGCAGGAAGGAAAGTAGATAATCCATAATTTGTTAGCGCTATGAGGGAAACACAAATATACGGTAAGTGAGCTTTAAAATACTCTACGCAGATTCATAGCTAACATTTTTGTACTATGTTTTATTTGTAGGTAAGGGTGTTCCATCCCTAAATTGGCGATATATAGATAGAAAATATTTAGACACTAATGAAGCAAACATAAAGGAGAAGTTCACAAATTTCAAGCAGGAATGACATATGTACAGAGTAACAATTATGTGCGATTCTTGGACAGAGCCGACATGCATGAACATAATTAACATCATGATTTTCTCCAATGGCACCATATTCTTCCAAATTCTGTCGATGCTATGGGCCTATCTCAGGATGCCTCGTATTTGCACAAGATACTTGGTTTTGTTGGTCCTCTTTTGAAATATAATTAATGTACGGATCACTTAATGGAGGTACTTGATTTTGCTTACTCACACAAAAAATATATTTAGCGGTCGACGAGGTGGGTTCGACAAATGGGGTACAGATTGTCACCGACAATGGTACCAACTACAAAAGGCATGCAAGCTTATCACATGGCAGCAGTGTAACATCGTGTGGTAGCCTTGTGTGGCCCACATCATTAATTTAATGCTGAAGAAGATTAGAGACTTCCCTAATAACACCTCGATTATTGAGAGTGTAAGAAAAATCTCTTAATGGATATACAACTATTCCAAGCTTTATGCTATGATGAAGAAGTATATTAGAGATAAGTTGGTTAAGTGGAATATAACTTGTTTCAGCACAAACTATATGTTCTTGGGTAGTTTCTTTTGTCGCAAGGACAAGTTCATATAATAGATGGATGCTGAAGAATTTATAAGTTCTCGCTTTGTTGATACCACCGAGGGGATGTACATGTATGGCTGCCTCTCGAGCTTGGACTGGTGGGATAATCTTCGATTTGTTGTTAAGTTGGCGGAACCGTTGTATGTCTTCCTATGATTCGTCAATCAGGACAGGGTGCCTACATTGAGCGAGATGATCCTAAGGTACACCATAATATGATAAGAGTATGATAGTTTGTTCCATGACTCTCCAGCAACAAACGAGATGTACATAGATGTGGTGGATTGAAGAATGGAAAACTTAACACGCCACACTTATATAAACACCGGTAATACAACATTCTTTGGTACACAATATTTGGAGTTGAATATACGTTACATACTTGTACTGACATGTTTTGTTTCACTTCATGCAGCTACCACCTTAAACCCCTAGACTACTTAAACATACAGTATGAACAACAACTTCTTGCTAAATCCCTAGATGCCTTTGAAGCGTTTGCTGATGATACTGATAGCACCGTGCAAGCTCTTCATGACACTAAGGTTTTCAAAAGGAAAGCTGGATCGTTCTACAGTGCCCTAGCTTCGAGGATAGCAAATGATGGTAAAACATCCTCTAGTATTTTCCTTATACCTTCTTAAAGATAATGGTACTCTCGTCAGTACTTATTGTTCTATTCATTAACTTGCAGCACATTGGTGGCCTGTGTTCGGTTTAGAAACACCCATCTCCTACGGTTTGCTTATGTCCCATATCACAATATGCATCTTCTGGCGGATGTGAGCATAATTGGAGTATATTTGCGTTCATCCACACAAAAATTCGTAACTGTTTTGTCATACAAGAAGCTACATAAATTGGTATACGTTAACTACAATCTTTGGCTTTGAATTCAAGCCATAGAAAATCAAAAACGCTTAGATGAAGATGATCCATTCTAGCATCTTATGGAGCTTACACTATGCGATGGTGCAAATCTGATTCGACAGTGGATGGAAAAAGGAAGGTCTAATAGTGACCCATTATTTGATGAGGAGAATACAACGAGTGACACCTCTCTCCCACTATAGCTTGTGACAGACCCGATTTACCCTGCTATATTCAGAAAAGATATTGGGGTTGTATGCATCCCCGAATGGGTAGATAGAACAGTTGGGGATACTTACACTGGGAAGAGAAAAAACCAATCAGTGTTGAGAAGGGATATAGGAAAACGGAGAGCATCCTCTGAAGAAAATGGGAAGCATCCTGCAAATGAGCCGCATTACGTAGGGAGTGATGACTCCACTGAGAGCGGGGACCGTCGGAGCCTGCCATACCAAGAGTCCAATGATAGCAGCTCCAAAACGAACACCGATGGCGATGAGTCTGGGATGATGCCTCCATACCTCCCATGCACCAATCAAAAGAGTAGCATCCCATCGAATTTACAGAAGAGTCACAGTTCACACATGTAACATAGGACAGAGACCATATCACTCCCCAGTCACAAAGGACAACTACTGGAGGGAAGGAAAAGGACGCACAACAGGATAACTCTAGCTCCTATGGCGTTGCTGAAACACAAGCAGGTTATAGCTCATATGGTAGCTATGACTACGTTATCCCCGATGCTCATGCATAATCTCTCACCCAATGGGTCTATAAGTGGCATAACCCTAAGTTTTATACCATGTTGTAACAACAATGGCAAACAAAAAATACATGGACGGGGTAAAGCTTTGTAACAACAATGGCAAACAAAAAATACATGGACGGGGTAAAGCTGACACGATTACAATGTGGAGTTGCTAGCTACACGAGGATTGGCCTTGATGTCCATCAAGGAATACAACATAACCAACCAAGTGTATACGCAATAATACTACCTATAGCTCTAAAAGTAATGTTTCATTTGCATGTTTCATTTCATTGCAACTTAATTTTTTACTTACATAGTGTCCATGCGGGTCCAACATAATATTTGTGTGGGAAGGACGATGAAAATATGCCTACATTACAATTTCAAATGAAAGATATTGAAATGTGAATGGTATTAATATATGAATGCTTATTTTTTGCATTTGTTGGATTGATATGTGAATGGTATTGAAATGAAAGGTTTTTTATTGATATATTATAGTTAAATGTCTACTTTACAACTCTAAATTGTCTAAAATATAGCAAAGGTCATACCAAAATTTTGTTTCATTTATATGCTTGATTTCATTGTAACTCAACTTTTTACTAACATTCTATTTATGTAAATCGAACATAGCATATGTTTAATAATGGAAAAACGATGAAGCTATGCATACTTCACAACTTCAGATGAAAGGTATTGTAATGTAAATGGTGTTGATTTGTCAATGGTATTGATATGAGAAAGATATTGATATATCGTTGTCGGCGTATTCCACCGGACAGGCCCGAGTCTACAGACCGGGTTTGGTTCAGTAGGAGGGCGTCTTCGCGGCTGGCAAACCCTAACGGATGAAAACCCTAAGAACTCCCACACGAAGGACTCCGGAGTCTATGAACTAAGATGACACGTGGATTTTACCCAGGTTCAGGCCCCCCAGCCTAGGGTAATAGCCTTACTTCCTGCTAGATTGCTTATTGAGTGTTTGAAGCAAGTCTGAGCTTTTGGAGTTCTGAGTTCTTCCTTAGGCTCTCTTGCTTGAACACTTGATGCCTCGTCCCCCTCCCCATGCAGGGGCCCTTATATAGGCCAAAGCACGGGGTAGGTAAAGGGGTCATCATCTTGATCTTCATACATTTATTACTCCTTCTCGTCTTTGTCCGTTCCTCTAGCCTCATTAAATGCCGACGCATGGCTTCGCTCGGTCTGCCCGGTATGTGACCCCTTTGTGACGGGTAGGTAAGGGGCGCTAGAGGAATGGGCTTGTAGCAGAAATCCTTGTAGTTGATAGATCTGACACGACAGGCCTACCGCCTGGCACGGTACGATAGGGGAAGGAGACTTCGAGGTGAAGCCACCCCGCGCCACCTTTTTGCCTTGCGGCGGGGCGAGCAGGGCGTCTTCGCCCACCTACTCGTCGGATGCCACGTGGGCCGACACCTAGCCGGCAGGCGGGCTCACCGCCGTCCGCCAAAGCCGCCACGTGGATCGGGCGCCGGGCGCAGGCGTCTCGCCCACTGCTCACCGGACGCCACGTGGCGGCACCCGGCGGCGCGTCTTCGCTTCGCCCGCCCGAGCCGCCACATAGGCCGGCGCCCGGCGAAAGGCGTCCTGCCCACTCACCGGATACCCGCGTGGGCTTTGGCCGGGCGTGCTTTCGTCCACCGTCCTCGAGCCGCCACTTGGCGGCGCGGCGGCGAGGCGTCCTCGCCCACTCGCCGCCGGACGCCCGTGGCCGCACCTCGTCGGTGGCGTGCTTTCGCCCGCCGTTCGCCGAACCGTCATGTGGGCTGGCGCCGGTAGTAAGCGTCTCGCCCACACGCCGAAAACGCCATGTGGCGGCTTTGGCGGCGAGCGTCTTCGCCGCCCGTCGCCGAAGCCGCCACGTGGGCTGACGCCGGCGGCGGCGCGTCTCGCCCTGCTCACCGGGCGCCACATGGCGGCTTTGGCCGGCGGGCGTGCTAGCCGCCGTTCGCTAAACGCCACGTGGTGGCGCCCGGCAGCGAGCATCTCGCCCACACTTTCGCCGGGCGCCCGTGGGCGGCACTGGCGGCGGGTGTGCTTCGCCGCCCGTCGCCGAACCGCCACGTGGGTAGGCGCCGGCGGCGGCGTCTCGCCCACGCTCACCGGGCGCCCGTGGGCGGCACGGCAGCGGGGCATGCTCGCCGCTTTGTCCTCGAGCCGCCCGTGGGTGGGCGCCGGCGGCGAGCGTCTCGCCCACCTTTCGCCGGACACCACGTGGGCGGCACTGGCGGCGGGTGTGCTTCGCCGCCCGTCCGCCGAAGCCGCCACGTGGGCTGGCGCTGGCGGCGAGGCATCTCGCCCACCTACTCGCTGGACACCACGTGGAATGGCTTTGTGCGTCGGAGAGGTACCCCAGCGTGAAATCTGTTGACAGTAGCCGGGCCTGCCACAGGCGCGTGCTAGAGCCTTTTTGGAACCTTCATTGAATGCTTAGTGCGCTCTTGGGTGGGGCCACCACTCATGAGGATACAACCGCCTCGGTTCCCTCCCGTATCCGTCGATTTTTCTTGGGACCCGAAACGGCGCACGATCTTGTCTCTTCGCGAACCGTCAGTGCGGGTGGTGCATATATAGATACAACTGTACCAAGCGGTTTACGCCTTCTGCTTTCTTACGCACATCAACTTTTGCTTCTCCGTCTTCCTTGCCAAAAATCTTTAACATCTTCTTTGCCTTTATGGCGCCTTCCATCCCCGCTTCCACCGTCGACGACACTACGGTGACGAGGATCTCTCGCCTCGTCTTGGGAGGCACCTTCAACTTCGATCGGGGACCTCCACACCGCGGTGCCTCTCCAACGAAATCCTTATCCATATGCAGGCGATTATGGCGGGTGCGATCCGCCATTCTTGACTTTTCTTCTACCGTCCTCCACTTTTATGAAATCCACCATCTTCACCTCACCCCAACTCCATCGTTATCCTTTCCATCTTCGCACACCTCATGAAATGTTCATGGGGTGATGCGAATCTTCCTCTTTTCGCTATTTCTACCTTTGCCGCGGTTCTCTTGTGGCGAGGTAGTGAGGGCTACTACTTCGCCTCCGGGCGGATTGGCCTCCCTTCTCTCGCCTTCGGCCCAAGTCCAAGCTGGAAGGCATGGCGCGGCGAATGGTCATCGTCGAAGATAATGGCGTCGGCATACTGAGGTGCCCATTGGGCAGCGGAGGCCTCTGGCTGGAACTTCATGCGGTCGAGGCAGCGGAGCTCCTTGCAATGGCGGCCCATCAAGCGGCTGCAGGACGCCGGATTAAGCAAGGCGGCGGTAGTCCGGACTTCGTAACGGAGAATCGGCCCCTTCATCGACGCAACGCCCGTCTGCATGGCGATACCTGCGATAGCGACATCACGTGCACGTTCCACGGCGTAAGCCTTCGCTTTATTTTGGCTTTTCCCGCGCACATGCTTCTTCGTGGCTCCCTACCAGCGGCGGTCTTTCTTCATATTTTTCGGTGCGAAACTTGGAGGGCAAGTCATCGGCAGATGGCTTGCGGATTGATCTGCCGCCAATTACGGCGGCTTGACTTCGGCGGCGGCCCTGCCGCTGGCCGACTTGGAGCACGTGGAGCGCCTGCGGATCGTCTGGTAGCTCCCGCCAATGGACTCCACCGGGCCCGCCGTGGTGCTAGCCCGCGGTCCATTGGTGATTAGGGGAACGACCCCTGCCAGTGATCGGGACGCGGGCAAGTGACCACTTGCCCCTGATGCCATGAGCTCGGACCCCAAGAAGGTCCGCATCGTGGGCCAGACTTTCACCGCCGTCATCTCTGACGCGGCGGCATCTCCACAAAGGGCGGCGACACAGGCCACCCCAACCATGACTTCGCCTCCAAGGGCGCCGCCTCCTGCGGCGCTAGCTCCTCTCTCGCCGGCGCCCGGCCCGGCGCTATGGCGCCCGGCGCCGATGCCATCGGCGGCTCCTTCTCCTCCGTCTGCGGCCACGGCGCTATGGCGCCCGGCACCATCCGCCATGGGAGCCCATGCCACCACTCAACAAGGTAGACTCGTGCTCCCGCGCGCCGGTGGCGGCGCCAGGGCGGCCTCGGGATGCCCTAGGGGTGCGAATACCTCCTGCGCCCAGGAAGCGGAACTTCATGGCGCCTCCGGCGCCCTTCTGAGAGGGATCAAGAAGGCGACCCAGCCTTGGTGCCTCGGCCATCTCGCCTCTCGCACCACCTCTGCCCCTTGGCAGCCGTGAGCTCTTCACCGAAGCTTGGCGAAATACATCCTCGCTGGGCCTGTCATCTGCCGCCCGCCGAACACGGGGCTCGAGCGGCCCGGCAAGCTGGCGTTGGTGAGGCGGTGGCGTAGGAGCGGGTGAGGCGGATCTTGGCGAGGTGGCGTTAGCCTTGAGAAAGGTCCGCACGCCCGCCTTCTGGCGGCCAGGCGGAGAGGGCGGGCGGAAAAATCGAACCGAGTCCTACGCTGCGGCACAACCTTGCCATTATGCTCAAGAGGGCCTTCGGCACACTAGGAGGTGCACAGAGCCCTTGGGGTGGCTCTGAATCCGCCCCTGCAAGACACCGCTCTGCAGTTTGCCCATGTGACCAACCAGGCCGCAGAGGCACTCCGGGGGCTGCCCGCCACCCTGGCTGCCCGCTCCGCCAGAGAGGGGCGGGAAGTCGTGATCATGACTGCGACTTACGTGTTGTCTCATTGCGCCCGGCCCACGCCGCCTGATCAATGGCGGTGGTGGCCAAAACGAGAGAAGCGCGGCCTTGAGCGGAGGAGGCGGTGCAGCGCATCCGCCGAAATCATCTGACCAATCATGGACGTCTCCACCCTGGTGGCGGAGGAAGAGGGCACTGGCGACCTTGACCTAGGCGCCGAGTGAAGGGCTGGGCGACCACTTCACTTCTTTTTATTTTAATTTGTCTTCCTGCGTATGCAAACATCTGGACAATATCTTAGCGTAATGGATGCTTTACTTATTTTACCTATGCGCTTGTTCATTCTGCTTGGTTGACTTAGTTTGCTGGAGCTGCCAGGTGACCAGACTTGAACTTGGCCAAAATGCCAAGCAAACTTTCAAGTTAGAACAGCGCAGGGATCCTTCTTAGGTCACCACGCGACCGCCCATAAACACAAGCATAAACCACGCAAGTTATGCGGAACTTAGGTAAAAATGACCTTAAACCTGGCAGTTTTCGCGGAACGCAGAACCACCTTAGCCTTATGTTCTTTACGCAAGATTGTCGCGGGTTCAAATCCCTTCGAAACTTAAATCCCGATGATCTCCTGGAACCATGCTATAGCGGCGTGGCAAGGAAACAAGTTTTAAGAGTGTTTTAGGCGGCGATACTCGGCGATGACAACCGGCGGTGCTTGAAGAGCCAACTCGAGCGTCTGAGCCGTGTTTGAAATCTTGTGCCCAACTTCATAATCCGGTCCTTGCCCTCGCCCGAATGACATAACACTTTTCCTTTTATCAACAAGGGGCCGTTGGTCTTTAACGCTTGCGACAATCATGCGTAACTTGACCCACCTTAGTGCATGCACATATGGAAGTGGTCAAGAATGCGGCACAGAATACTTATCTTGCTTATATGTCGCAGGCGACCGACTCTGAGTTGGGCGACCACCATAACACACAGGCGGCGGCCCCCAAGTGTCTGGCGACCAGCTCTCGGCAGCGACCGGCCCCAAGCATCCGGGCGACCGGAGATGCTTGAGCTTTTTATAAAGCAGGCCAACACTTCCACGCCGGACCTACATGCATGTAGGGCTACCAGGAGAATGAGTAAACGCTACGTAGGGCGTATGCAAGGTAGACCCAAATAACGCGAACCCCTGCATGGGATAGTCCCGGTCCGCTCTCTTTGGTTTCTAAGTCCTTGTGACCCTTTCGGAAATTGAACCACAGCGCTGTGTGCCAAAGCAGCGGGCTTGCAGGAGGGGTATCAGGCCAGCGGTGCTCGACAGTGATAGCCAGCGGTGCTTCAGGGAGCCAACCCGAGGTGTACAAGCCGTGTTTGAGCACCGTGCCTAACTCGCCCCTGAATGCCCATTCTAGTTGGACATAGACGCCGGGCGCCATCGTGGATCACCAAGGAATTAGCAAACATACGGCACCAGCGACATCCATGCGAAAAATAGCCACCCAGAGCACAGAAGGGGACAAAAGATGACAAAGCAAAAGGCCCTCTAGGCAACAGCTTTACCGACCGCCAGTAGCCGCCGACCAGCCGGGGGAAAGACTTTACCTCAAGGCTAATCAACGCGAACTACTGGGCACTTACAATTCTTTCATGGGTAGAACTTCCGCAACAACTCTATGTTGTGGGCATTTGCTAGCTCTTGGCCTTCCTCGTTAGCCAACGGCCGCCGGTCGAGATCTGAAACCACCTTAAAGGGCCCTCCCATCGAGAGCGGCTTATGCAACCCGGCATCGTCTGAATCTGCGCAAAGATCAGGTGCATGCCGGTGTTCTCTCGGAGACTCGGGTGGCATGGTATCGCCTAAGGCTTTGCTGATACCGGGCGGCGCACAAAGTGGCCCGATCACGCACTTCTTCCAGGAGGTTGACCTCTTCTCGCCGGAGATCTTCTTGGCCTTCCTCATTGAGCGCCGAGGCGTCACGGAGAACCGGCGGCGGCTTCGGAGGAAGAACAACTTCCGCCCCGTACACCAGGAAGAAAGGTGTCTCGCCAGTGGCTCGACTGGGCGTGGTGCGAAGCGACCACAGCACAGTTGGGAGTTCTTCTGTCCATCTCGCCCCCCGCTTGTGGAGCCGATCAAATGCCCTCGTCTTGAGGCCCTTTAGTACAAGTGCGTTGGCACGTTCCGCTTGCCCATTACTCCTAGGGTGAGCCACCTAAGCAAAACATACTTTGGTGCCCATTTCATCGCAGAACTCCAGAAAAGCCGCACTGGTGAACTGAGTCCCGTTGTCGGTGATGATGCGGTTGGCGACTCCAAAGCGGGTGAAGATCCCGTGCATGAACTTGATAACAGCAGCTGCCGTAATGGCGCGCACTGCTTCGGCTTCAACCCACTTGGTGAATTTGTCGATGGTGACGAAGAGATGGGTGAAGCCCACGTGGCTCAGCGAGAGCGGGCGGGATATCGGCCCCGATCGACGATGACGGCCATGAGGCGGGATGGTTTGTAAACTTAGGCTGGTTGGTGGATCTGTCTGGCGAAGAACTGACAAGCTTCGCATTTCCTCACCAGCTCGCAAGCATCCTGGAGGGCGGTAGGCCAATAAAATCCTTAGCGGAACGCTTTGCCAACTAGCGTTCGGCCGGACATATGGCTCCCACACACGCCTCCATGGATATCAGAGAGCAGGCTGCTCCCCTCTTCCCGAGTGATGCACTTCAGTAGAACTCCGTTCCTACTCCGGCGGTATAGGTCCCCACCTACTAGAGTGTAGCACTTGGCCTTGCGTGCAATCCTCTCAGCTGAGGCATCATCGTCGGGGATCACTTGATCACGTAGGAAGGCTAGGATCGGATCCATCCACCGACCTTCCTGGCCAAGCGTGGCGAACACTCGGTGTTCACCCGGGTACTCCGCTGGGCCAAGCTTTTCCCTTGGTGCGGCGTCAGCAGCACCGCCGTCTTCCCTCCAGGACACAGGGGCTTGTGGCGAGCATCTTGCCTTCCCTCCTGGATGGAGGCTCTGGCGTGGCGCCGCCTTCCCCTTTGAGCAAAAGGCATAGCAATTTGTCTTGGTCGTCCCACCTCGAATCGGGGGCAATAAATGACACCATCATCCCCACGGCGGGGCTGCGATGGACGGTCGCGATAGTCTTTCTTGAAAACCCGGCCGAGCGAAGCTTTTGAGGACGCAAGCTGTGAAAGCCCGTCCGCAAGGTGGTTGTCACGTCGAGGGATATGAACATACCCCAATCCTTCAAAGCGGCGCTCCATTTTCCGGACCTCCGCCAAGTACGCCGCCATGGTGGGATCAGAACACTGGAACTCCTTCCGCGCCTGGTTGATGACTAGCAGGGTGTCACACTTGACTTGGAGACACCGGATGCCCAGGGCCGAAGCGATGCGCAGCCCTACCAGCAAGCCTTCATATTCAGCTATGTTGTTTGTGGCCTTGAAGTCGAGGGTGACCACATACTGTAGGATGTCACCGGTCGGAGAAACCAGGACAACCCTAGCCCCCGCGCCTTCCAGTCTGAATGAGCCATCAAAGAATAGAGTCCAGGGAGAAGGCGCGGGCGCTTCTTCAGCCTAAGGAGTGGCCGGAGTCCACTCGGCGATGAATTCCGCCAACTTCTGGCTCTTGATGGCAGTGCGGGGCACAAACTTGATGTTGAACTCCCCCAGCTCCACTAACCATTTAGCAATTCGGCCTTCTGCTTCACGGTTGGGGAGGATTTCTCGCAGAGGGTAGGCCGTGACGACGGTGATTTCTCGCCCTTGGAAGTAATGCCGCTGACTTCTGGGCGCCACCAAGGCGCATCTGACATCTTCGAGCTTACGGTGTCGAGTCTACGCTTTGTGCAGCACCTTCTTGATGTAGTAGACCGGCCACGGACACCTTCCTCTCTGCAACCAACCTGGCGCTCACCACCTCGGGGTGGCGACAATGTACAACAACAATGGTTCACCTGCTATTGGGGAGACTAACAGGGGAGAGGTGAGGTATTGCTTCAAGTCTTCAAATGCCTTCAGGCTTCTTGATCCACTCGAAGTGGTTGGTCTTCTTCAACGGCTTGAGCAGAGGCAAACTTCTTTCTCCCAACGGGCAATGAACACGCCCTAGAGGCGAGGCGGCCGGCCGAACCTTGGACTGCTTGAGTCGCACTGGCGGCTTCATGTGCTCGATGGCCGCTATCTTGTCGAGATTGGCTTCAATACCCCGGTTGGACACTAGGAAACCCAGCTGACTTCTTGGGAGGCACACGAACACACATTTTTCGAGTTGAGCTTCAAGCCATTCTTAGGAGGTTAGCAAAGGTTTCCTCCGGTCTTGGATCAGTTCTTCATTCTTTTTATCTTCACAACTAAGTCATCAACGTAGACCTCAAGATTTCGCCCTATCTGGGGGCGGAAAGTAATATGCATGGCACGTTGGTAAGTAGAACCAGCATTCTTTAAACCAAAAGCCATTCTTACAAAATAGTAAACACCCATAGAGGTTACAAAAGCAGTCTTCTCTTCATCTTCAAGCGCCATGCTAATCTGGTGGTACGGGAGTATGCATCCAAGAAGCCTGACGATTCACACCGTAGTGGAGTCAGCGATGAGGTCGACTTCGCGGCGGTAAGGATCCTTCAGGCGAGCCTTGTTGAGGTCGGTGAAGTCGACACACATGCGCCATTTCCCGTTGGACTTCTTGATGAGCACAGGGTTGGCAAGCCACTCAGGATGAGAGACTTCCCTGATAATCCCTGCGCGTAGCAGCTTTTCTATCTCCTCTCAAATGGCATCTTGCGCTCAGGAACTGCCTCCGGACCCTTCTTGGGGCCAGGCGCACCTCGGGGAGCGTTGCCAATCGGTGCTCGATCACCTCCCTGGGGACCCCAGTCATGTCGGACGGTTGCCAGGCGAACACGTCGGAATTAAACTGGAGGAAGGTGACGAGCGCGTCTTCCTATTTGGTGCTGAGGTTGGCGCCGATGTTGACGGTCTTTTAGGGCTCGCCCTCACTCAGGACGACCACCTTAACCTCACCGGCAGAGCCAGGCGAGGCGCGGGTCCGGGCCTGAGGGGCTCCCGAGCCGTGGCGTCGACGCCCGGCAGTGGCACCGGCAGTCAGTAGCGTGCTTGGCGGCGCAAGGCCTCGGACTTATCCACGGATCGCAATGGGGCAGGGTCTGGCATCTTCACCACCATGTAAGCATAGTGGGTCACGCCATGAACTTGGCCAGCGGCCGGTCGTAGTAAGGCATTGTAGGGAGGTCGGTCGTGAACTCAAAGTCCACTATCTCGGTGTGGTAGTTGTCTTTCTTCCCGAAGGTGACGGGGAGGCACACATGGCCCAGGGGCATCAAGCCAGCCTCTGGGGCTACCCGAAGAAGAAGCGGCCGGGCGTAGATCCTGCTGCGGGATCTGGAGCGCCAGGAATGCCGAAGAGGACAGGAGGTTGATGGAACTCCCTCCGTCACCGACGCGCCCACCATACATTCCGAATGGTGGGCGACACCACAACCGGGAGATGCCCTAGGCCGGTGGCGCCCTCAGGGTGGTCGGCTGGTGGCGAAAGTCGTGTCTGCTCAAACCATTTCGACATCCGACCGCCCCAGAGCTCGTATTTGTGGCTACACTTCCCTCTTGTTTGTTTATAGGTGGCGTTGGAGGAAAAGGTGGACGAACCACCATGAATGTAGGCCACAGCGTGATCCACCTGCTGGAAGGCCAGTGGGGTAGGATCTTCGTCTTGATCGTCGTCGGGGCGGCGTTTCTTGAGCCGCTTCTCCACCATTTTGCTCACGACCCGACAGCTGTCCAGGTCATGAGTGTTGGTCCGATGGATCGGGCAATAGAGCTCGCCCTCTTTTTGCTCGCGGTGGTCGTTCCCACGACCACGGCGGTCATCGCGCCGATCACGGCGATCCTCACGCCGGTCACGGCGGTCGTCGCGCCGGTCACGGCGGTTGCGCTTTTGCGGCGCGGGGTCATCACTCTCACGCTCGGTGGCCGGAACCCTTCAAGGTCCCGGCCTCGTCCTTGCCTTGGCCACCGGGGCGAGATCTTTGCCCTCGCCTCCGGCCGCGCACACTTATGTGCGAGGAGAAAAGCTTCGGAGGTGGTGCGATGGTGCGGGTGGCCATCTTCTCCTTCATCTTGCGATCGCGTCGCCTCTTGAGCGATGACGACCGATTGCTCCGAGATGTGGGGGATCATGTTGCGGCAGTGGCAAAACCGTCGGATGAAGTCGCGCAGCGACTCCCCCTTCTCCTATTCCAGAGCGTGGAGGTCATCCTCCACGCCTGGCTACGCGAATGAACCCTGAAGGTTGGCGATGAAGAGGCCTCACAACTCCCCCCACGAGTGCACCGACCCTCGTGGGAGGTTTAACAGCCAAGAACGAGCAGAGCCCGTCAAGGCCGTCGAAAGGTAGTTGGCCATGATCTTTTCAGACCCGCCAGCTGCTCGCACCACTGTGGTATAGATTTACAGGAACTCCTCCGGGTTGGTGGTGCCGTCGTATTTTTCTATGGACGCCGGGCGGAACCTGTCGGGCCACGCCACGTGGCGCAGCCGTCGGGAGAACGCCTAGCACCCGACGCCATAGAGGGAGCCCAGCCGCTCACCGGAAGCCCGATCCGGAGACCGCCCTTGGGAGCGCAGGCTGGCTCCTCTGAGTCGGAGGTGAACCTCCTCTTGGGTCCGAGTGAGAGCCACGAGAGGACTCTCACCGTCGAGACTACTGTTTCCAGCGGCCTCACGGGCAGGTGGCGCGGCGGCCATGGAGGTCATCGCCCGCGCGCCGGCGGCTTTCATCAAGATGAGCCGGAGGTCCCTCGGTCCCTTGCGAGCCGGGGGCCGGCTGCGCAGCGCCCTTCGCCGACTCGGCCGCTGGCGAGCTTTTTCGTTAGGCGGCTAGATGCACGAGTGTGCTCTGCATCGCCCCAAGCAATAAGGTACCAGCGGTACCGGGCGGTCGAGGCGCTACGAAGTTGGGCGCATCCACGAGACCGGCAATGCTCATGACCACGGAGTGGCGGGAGTCTCTGCGAGTTCCACTAGAGGGTGGTCAAGAGGAGACGAAGCGCATGCGGTCTGGCGGAGTGGCTGCCTCCATGGCGGCCGGCGTCGCCTGGTGCTCGCCGCTTCAAAGAGCCACGCGCCACCTGCGGGGCGGGTAAGATGATCCTTCGGCCGGTGAGGCTGCCGGGCGCGCATACAGGCATCGCTTCGCCCGTCGCTCCTTGATCTTGAGAACCCGCCATCTCCGGATCGCGAGCACGCATCCGAATCCACGAACAAAGAGGTGCGGGGAGTTAGCGGAAACCAACCACTAGCCCCCTACAGCGCCCCCAGTCGGCGTATTCCACCCATGAGCCCGAGTCTCTGAGCCGGGTTTGGTTCGATGGGCGTCTTCGCGGCTGGCAAACCCTAACGGATGAAAACCCTAAGAACTCCCACACGAAGGACTCCGGAGTTTATGAACTAAGATGACACGCGGATTTTACCCAGGTTCAGGCCCCCCAGCCTAGGGTAATAGCCTTACTTCCTGCTAGATTGTTTATTGAGTGTTTGAAGCAAGTACAGAGCTTTTGGAGTTACAGGTTCTTCCTTAGGCTCTACTACTTGAACTCTTGATGCCTCATCCCTCCTCCCCATGCACCCGAGGGCCCTTATATAGGCCAGGCTAACGGGGGTAGGTAAAAGGGGGGTCATCATGCTGATCTTCATACATTTATTACTCCTTCCGTGCTATCCCGTTCCTCGGCCTCATTAAATGCCGGCCTTGTAAGCCGCCCGTCCGCCCGTATGTGACCCCTTTGTGACGGGTAGGTGAGGCGTCGAGAATGGGTTTATAGCGAAATCCTTGCGGTTGATAGATCGACACGGCGAACTGCCGCTTTGCACTGTACGATAGGGAAGGAGACTTGAGTGAAACCACCGCGCCACCTTTTGCCTTGCGGCGAAGCGGCGAGCGTCTTCGCCACCTCGCCGGATGCCACGTGGTAAACACTGGCCGTGAGGCGTCTTCGCCGCCCGTCGCCAGACGCCCGTGGGCGGGCGCCGGCGGCGAGCGTCTCGCCCACTGCTCGCCGGACGCCACGTGGCGGCACGGCGGCGGGGTGTCTTCGCCCGCCCGTCGCCGAACCGCCACGTGGGTGGCGCTGGCGAGCAAAGCGTCTCGCCCACTGCTCGCCGGGCGCCACGTGGAATGGCTTTGTGCGTTGGAGAGGTACCCGGTAGAAATCTGTGACAATCATTATATGAATGCCTATTTTTTACTTGATGGATTGATATGTGAGTAGTATTGAAATCAAATATTATTTGTTGACAAATTATTACTACATACCTATTTTATAACTTGCAATTGTCTAAAATATAGTAAATATCATGTCAACATTTTTCTATATTTAGGAAAGGTAATGTCAAAATTTTTCGTGTTTTTAATACTTTTTAAAATATTTCTCATATTTTTCTTATTTTTAGCCTTTAATGGCTTTTTACAAAATTTACAATATTTTTTGTAATTTATCCTTTTTTTCAAAAAAAATTTCAACTGTCACCGATTTTCCCTAGAACCGTTCAAAATTCGTGCCTTTTCGAGCAATTTTGATCCGTTTAATTCGAAATTTACTTGTCGGTTTAACCAGATTTTAAATTCATTTAACTTTTCAAACCATTCAATTTTAAACAAATCCTGTTCGATTTTTTTGTAAATTTTAATTTCATCGAATCATCGAAATTCGAGTTTAAAATGGTACTGTGAATGCATTTGATGCTTTGGCGCAACATTTGTTGCAACAGTTTCATTCGACAATGTGCAGAGAGCTAGCATGCTTTTCTCTGTTTGTGCCGCTCGATGCTTCAGACGTCAGTTGTAGAGCTGACCGTTCATCTGTCCATCTGGATCGCTTGCTGTCATGCCATTCACGTACCCTACCATGAAAGACTGCGCGACAAGGGCACGCTCGGGCGCTCGGCAATGCGCCCAACACGTCAACAGTGAAGGATTCAAATTTCGTTTGCGGATAAAATCTCGCTACGTTCACGTACCCTACCATGAAAGACTACGCGACAAGAGCACGCTCAGCAATGCGGCCAACACATCAACAGTAAGGATTCAAATTTCGTTTACGGATAAAATCTCGCTGATAACCGAAATCCAAAATCTCATCAAGATCTCAAAATTTCGGGTAACTCTTGAACAAAATTTAAAAATAAAAATTCAAATCTGGTTTTATTTCTATCAAGGAAAACGAAATTTCCGAAATCTCGGCAAGATTTGCCGAGATTTTGGTAAATTTGCACTGAGCGAAAAATAGCCCAAACGACATCAAAAAATTTAAAAAATTTTTAGAGGTTTTTAAAACATTATTAATGTTCCCATAAAAATTTCAAATGATTATCAAATCTGATCAAGTTTTAAAAATTCAAATATTGCTACTGTCCTAATAAAACGCTAACCAGCAAGTTTTAACCGAATGAAAAATGGAACAAACCATATTAGAAAATTTTGAAATTTTTTTACATAGTTTTGATGCATAAATAATATTCTCATAAAATTTTTAAATGATGATCAAGCTTCATTAATTTGTAAAAATTCAAAAGTGCTACTATCCTAATAAAAGTCTTACCGGCAAATTTCAACTAGATGAAAAATGGTTCAAACTACGTTATAAAATTTTGAAATTTTTTTTGGATGTTCCTAATGTTTCATTAATATTTCAATAAAATTTTCATATGATAATCAAGCTTCAAGATGTTCCAAAATTCTAATAGTGCTACATACTGATAAAAACCTGATAATCAATACATAGATTTGTTTTAATAACCAAAAAGGTTTAAAATTTTTAAAAATTTTAAAGAAGGGTTCTAAGAAAATGCTTAAGTTTTCATAAAAATTTTGAATCATGATCACACTCTAGTGAATTTATAAAATTTTTACAAGGGCACTATATTATTTATGTTATTTCTGTTTTTTTATTTTTGAAATATAACAAATGAAGTTCAATGTTTACATAGATTTGATTGATCAAACGAAATACGCCGACACTCATGCATAACCTCCCACCCAATGGGTCTATGAGTGGCATGACCCTGAGTTTTATGCCATGTTATAACAACAATGACAAACAACAAATACATGCACAGGGCAAAGCTAGCACGATTATAATGCGAGAGTTGTTAGCTACACGAGGATTGGCCTTGATGTCCACCGAGGAATAAAATATAGCCAACCAAGTGTACACACAATAATACTACCCATAGCGCTAAAGGTAATGTTTCATTTGTATGTTTCATTTCATTGCAACTTGATTTTTTTCTAATATAATGCCCATACAGGTCCAACATAGTATTTGTGTGGGAAGGACGATAAAAATATGCCTACTTTACAACTTCAAATGAAAGATATCGAAATATGAATGGTATTAATATATGAATGCTTATTTTTTGTATTTGTTGGATTGATATGTGAATGGTATTGAAATGAAAGGTTATTTATTGATATGTTATTGTTAAATGTCTACTTTACAGCTTTAGATTGTCCAAAATATAACAAAGGTCATGTCAAAATTTTATTTCATTTGTATGTTTCATTTCATTTTAACTCAATTTTTTACTAACATTCTGTTCATGTAGGTCGAACATAGTATATGTGTAATAATGGAAAAACGACGAAGCTATGCATACTTTACAACTTCAAATAAAAGGTATTGAAATGTAAATAGTGTTGATCTATCAATAGTATTGATATGTGAATGGTATTGGTATATCGTTATATGAATGCCAATTTTTGCACTTGTAAGATTGATATGTGAGTAGTATCGAAATAAAAGATTATTTGTTGACAGATTATTACTAATTTCCTATTTTATAACTTGCAATTGTCTAAAATATAGTAAATATTATGTCACAATTTTTCTATATTTAGGAAAGGTAATGTCATAATTTTTTCGTGTTTTTTCATACTTTTTCAAATATTTCTTATATTTTTCTTATTTTTAGCATTTAATGGCTTTTTAAAAAAATTACAATATTTTTTTTGTATTTTTTCCTTTTTTTCAATTTTTTTGATTTTTTCAACTGTCACCGATTTTCCCCAAAATTGCTCGAAATCCGGCCTTTTCAAGTGGTTTTGGTCCATTTCATTCGAAATTTACTTGGCGGTTTAATCAGATTTTAAATTCATTTGACTTTTCAAACCGCTCAATTTTAAGTAAATTTTGTTTGGTTTTTCGTAAATTTTGATACATCGAATTATCAAAATTCGTGTTCGAAATGGTAGTGCGAATGCATCTGATGCTTTGGCGCAACATTTGTTGCAACAGTTTCATTCGACAATGTGCAGAGAGCTAGCATGCTTTCTCTGGTTGTGCCGCTCGATGCTTCAGACGTCAGTTGTAGAGCTGACCGTCCGTCCGTCCATTTGGATCGCTTGCTGTCATGCCGTTCACGTACCCTACCACGAAAGACTTCGCAACAAGAGCACGCTCGGCAATGCGCCCAACACATCAAGAATAAAATATCGCTGATGATCAAAATCCGAAATCTTATCGAGATCTTAGAATTTTAGATAAATCTCGAAAAAATTCAAAAATAAAAATTTAAATCCGGTTTTATTTCTACCGGAAAAAATGAAATTTCGGACGAAAATGCCGAAATCTTGGCAAGATTTGCCGAGATTTTGGTGAATTTGCACTGAACGAAAAATAGCCCAAATGACATAAAAAAATTTAAAATCTTTTTAGAGGTTTCTGAAACATCAATGATTTTCCCATAAAAATTTTAGATGATTATAAAATCTGATCAAGTTTTAAAAATTCAAATATTGCTACTGTTCTAATAAAACGCTAACCGACAAGTTTTAACCGAATGAAAAATGGAACAAACCATGTTAGAAAATTTTGAAATTTTTTTACATGGTTTGTTGCATTACTAACATTCCCATAAAATTTTCAGATGATAATCAAGCTTCATTAATTTGTAAAAATTCAAAAATTACTACTATCCTCATAAAAGTCTTGCCGGCAAATTTCAACCAAATGAAAAATAGTCCAAATTACGTTAGAAAATTTTGAAATTTTTTTTGGATGATCCTGATGTTTCATTAATATTTCTATAAAATTTTCATATGATGATCAAGCTTCAAGAAGTTCCAAAATTCTGACAGTGTTACGTACTGATAAAAACCTAATGATCAATACATAGATTTGCTTTAACAACCAAAAAAGGTTTAAAATTTTTAAAAATTTTTAAAAAGGGTTCTAAGGAAATGCTTGAGATCTCATAGAAATTTTGAATCATGATCACACTCTAGTGAATTTATAAAATTCTTACAAGGAAACTATACCATTTAAGTTATTCCTGTTTTTTTTTTATTTTTGAAATATAACAAATGAAGTTCAATGTTTACATAGATTTGATTGATCAAATAAAAAGTTAAAAATTTTAGATAACAATACTGAGAAAATTCTTAATCTCTCATAAAAATTTTGGATAACGATCACACTCGAGAAAATTTATAAAATTCGACAATGTTAGTGTCCCAATTATCTTCATTCTTTTTATTTTTAAAGATAACAAATAAAGTCTCATTATTTTGAAAAAAGCTTATGTATGATCTTAAACTACTAAAGATAGTACAATAATTTTTTAGATTATTATCAAGATTGTAAAATTTTATATAAATCTAACAGTGTTTCTGTTGAAATTTAAAAATGTCTAAAAAATTCAGTTTTTCAACAAATTTTCATGGAAGATGACTTTCTTAAGGGTTATTGGACCAAATCCAGTCAAATACGGCCATAAAAAGTCAAAAACTGGTAAAAAATCTTGGGATTTTGGTGAAATTTGATGAAATCTTGTCAAAATTTTCGAGATTACTATAGTAACTTATTTTTTCAAATTTTTTTACCTACCTGGGATTTTAGATCCCGTCCCCGGCCAGAATCCGAGATCTCGGTGAGATCTTATAAAATTCCACCGAGATTTTAATCCTTGTCAATAGGTTGAATTTCTGGCCCTCACTCCTCGGATTTAGCGGTGGAGCTTTGAAATTTTGGGGGTCTCGACAAATTTAACTACGGTTAAGAGTTTGTTTGGAAATACTCAGCTTCAATGGTATACTCAGCTTCAATGGTGTATGATAACGGTGAGACCAAATTGAAGTTTCACTGAATGTATGCAATCGCCCATTCTACCTAGCAGATGGCTCCACACCCTGCTCGGACCGGTGTACATATCGACGCATGGTTCTCGCCATCTTTGCGAGAGCTGGGCGTTGGGCCGGGCCGGGCCGGCACGGCCCGGGCACGGTGGGCTTCGGGCCATGGCGAGCTAGACCGGCCCGGCCCGTTGGCCGAAGATGTTTCTGAGGCCTGGTCGGTCCAAAAACACGGCTGGTGGAGTCGGGCGGTGGCGGCGACCCCACTCATTCACTCTCTCTCAACGCGTCGACGCCATGCCTAGCCGGCCCCTCGTGGCCTTGTCTCGTCGCGTCAACCGTGGAAGCTAGCGCCTGGAAGTGCATGCACCGGGAAAAATTGCGTGCTAGTATAGACGTTGCTAGAATGGTTTGCATGGTTTGGCAGTTTGCTAAATGCGTATGGTGCATGGTTTGCTAATGCGTATAGTTGTATGCAAGCATACAAGCATGCAATTTTAATTTATACTAAAAATTGCATGGTTTGCTAAAACTAGTTAGCTAATTTAATTTATACTAAGTTGAATTGCAGCCCCTCGTGTCTGCCTAAGGGCCTCAAGGTCACCACAGGCTTCTCGGGCTTTAGGTGTCTGGTGGGGCGAACCCGCCCATGTCGTCGGGCAGTAGCCGTGCCGTCCGACAGGCCCCATTTCTAGGCCCACCGACCCTATAGCTCGGGCAGGCGGCCAATCCATTCATGCGGGACCGGTGCTTGGGCAGACGCATCGGCAAGACCTTGGGCACCCGTGAAAAGCCCGGCCCAGCTCCCAGCTCTATCTTTGCCACTGGGATCGATGGCTCCGCTTGTGGCTTGATAATTCATGATGGAATTTAATGATCGGTGAAGTTTGCATGATTTGCAATTCACAGCCAAACAGACAAATGGTGTAATGATATCTGTATGTAAGCTCGATACAATTCTCAGAACCATACGTTGCATTGCTTGAAACAGAAGCGATTTGGAACTTGGTAGCATGATTCAGGCCACACGTTCTGCTTCCTTGTCTTGTGCCACATGAAAATCAAGAAATGTGGGATTGGCCATTGAGCTTTTGTCATTTTGTTAGGGCCTGTTTGTTTCAGTTAGAGATTATAGAAAGCAGCTTTTAAAAGCCGAAAGGTTAACAAACAGACAGCTTTTAATTTGGATTGTAACAATCCAGAGTCCAGATTGTTAGAATCCCACAATCCACCTTGGAGGAGCTTTCCTCGGCTTTTTTTTTTGTACAAAAGACCATAATACCCTTCCACCTTCCAAAGAAAATAAGGCAACAAAAGCAGGCCAGAAGTCTGCGGACTTTTGCCATGAAACAACAATCCAAATACACTATAATCTAGGTTACCAAACAGTCATCAGCTTTTAACAATTCAGTTTTTAACAATCCAGCTTTTACAATTCAGCTTTTAAAATCTGCTTTCTATAATCCATAGCTGAAACAAACAGGCCCTTACAAGATCAATGTCCGTCCAGCTTACATGACTGTAGGTTTTGAATGAGTAGTTTCATTGTCAGAAAGCCCACGTTTGCACATTTAGGCCACGTTTGGAACGCATGATTCCCACGGAAATTAAAGTGTTCTCTACGAAATTTCTACGTACGTTGCAAACAGGCTTTACTATCCCATATGTCTTCATGCACCGTACCTGTAGTTTAGTATTTAGCGCTGAGCATATAGTATTTCAAGAACATGTAGTTAAACATTTTTAACTTTGACGGCTTAAATAGAAAAAAAAACGGAGCAATGCTTCTATGATTTCCCTCTCAATACAAGTTACACCAGGGGCGGACCCAGAAAGAAATTATAGGTGGGGCAGGATTAAAGTAGTATTAAAACGCTAAAAAGAATACAATGTACGTAACAACAATAGTACTATTAAAGAAACATACATAAAGAAACAATTCAGTTCTAAATTAGATTCAGTTCTAAGCAAAAAGCACAGAACTTTTAACTTCAAATGCTAATCCACATCCAACAAATACTTTCATCAGGAGTTAAGGACGATAGGACTTCAGACTTCTGAAAGCTGCTCAACTAGTTGAATCTGACATGTCGCACTTCATGACCTCGCGAGATGGGCTCGTCTCGTCGGCCTCGATGTCGGCCATCGGGGCGATGGCACCACCGTCCACTCCACCGGGAAGGCGGGAAGCGCAAGAGATCGGAACTATCTTTGTGGTCGTGGCCAAAGAGTCTTGGGCTGCGGCGGCAGCGAACAAGAAGCCAAGTGCCGCGTTTCTTGCTTAGTGCAATGTTCCAACTTCCAAATATGTTGGGTCTATGCATATGCAGTATATACAACATACCTTGACCTTGTAAATTGTAGGTGGGGCAGCAGCCCAAGCTGCCCCACCGTTGGGTCCGCCCCTGAGTTACACAAGTCTTAAAGTAAATAAAGAGATAAGTAATCACAACCTACCTTTCATACATGTTTTAATATTTATACAACTTTTTTAAAAAATAGAAACACCTCTGAAAAAACTTGGTACATTTTTTAACAAAGTGAGTAACTTTTACAGTATCTCGGTAATGTTAGGCATTTTACACCCTCCTACCAGGACACGATAACAATGTGTAACACTTAGCACATGCGCTCCTCAATCGTCATGACAAGCGGCCCAATGGATAAAATAGGCCTTGTCGGCCCACTAGCCAAACTCTCAAAAATGTGCCCAGTGGGCATTTGCTCGACAGCCCATTTGCGTCTACCCATATTTTCGTGCTAATCAGTCCAACGTCACGTCTCGCACGCCCACGCTGCGCTGCTCCGATCATCCTAGCCCAACACGACGACGGCCCAAAGCCATCCACCGCCGCATCTCATGAGCTCTGCTGCTCTGCTCCACCACCCCCGGGCGTCGCATCGCATCGCAATCGCGATCTCCTCCTCCGCTCCCTTCCTACGCCGAGCAAGAGCAAGAGAGGAGAGGAGGCGCAAGAAACCTCTGCACCATGTTCAAGAAGTGAGTCCCCCTCCTGCTCCCCTTCTCCATCTCCCCAATCCCCCCTCTAACTCCCCGTGCGGTCTGATATTCTGTTGCGCTGTATCACCGATCTGACTCTTTCTGCTGTGATGACTTTGCGCTGCTAATCTCGCCCTACGGCGACAAAATCTTGGATTGTTTGTTATGCATGCCGGCACCAGTTGTTATCTATTTTGTGTGCTGGATCGATGCATAAAATATGTGCTCTTGACTGCAAGTGTGTAGAGCCGGCGATCTTTCTTTCTTTTTTATCTCCTTTTCGCGCCGCCTGCAGGGGAGGGGGGTGGGGGGGTTGATTGGTGGATTGCTATAACCTTTGGTCCTTGCACGAAACAACCAACGAAGACAGCACACAGCAGCAAGTTCCTATCGAGAACAAGATGACAGATGACCAATTTCTATATCTCTGGTGTATTCGTGAAAAGGTGTTGCTTAGCTCAGTTAAATGGAATAAGGAAGAGAAAGTGAAAGTGTAGTGTGATAACGGAAGATGCAAATCAAATTTTAGGTTTTCAAGCAAGGGCTGAGATAGACGAATGTGCCACTCTCATTGCGGTTAAGGCAACAACAACAACCAAGCCTTTTGTCCCAAACATTGGGGTAGACTAGGAAAGAAACCAATCAAAGCTTTTGGGTTTCATTCCATGAAAGGAGGCTGTTTTATTTTACATTGGCTCGCCAAGCCTAACACAACCCTCGTCCTTTTTCCTATCTTGGGATAGGCTATGTAAAAAAACTACACAGGCAGAGTTCCCTATTGCGGTTAAGGCATATGAGAATATTAGCATTGGGCACTCTAACACGAAGGAAGAAGCCAAAGCCAATCCAGTACCTCAAACTCAGACTATCTACAAAAAAGATGGCATTCTCCCTTAATCTTCCTTGTTTTCAGAAGCGGGGAGGTAGTTTTGTCAAGCTCGTTAAACGCAATGACAGTTAAGGCTAGGAAGATTTTCCAGGCCAGCCAACAAAGTGGGATATTCTTTGGAAGAAAGCCTGTATTGTTTGACAAGATCGTTAGGGCGGTCTCAACACTCTGAAACTATTTGTAGATGCGGCATTGGTTCCTTGCGTAGCTATGCAAGTGAGTATGTATGACTCTATGGTCGAGATTGACGATGCTCTTCTATAGGTTAGAGTTTATAGCAGCGTATGGTGGAGTTTGACGATGCTATTTATAGGACGTGATGATATGATGTTCATAGAGGTACTGCTGTAAATGTGGTTTATGCTTGAACTATGCTGTGCAATTTACTTGGCACCTACTGCTCCTCAGAAATTTAGTTTGGGGTGGTTAAGCTTTTTTTTTTGTGCAGACAGGATGATTTGATGTTCATAGCGTTACTGCTGTAAATACAGTTTATGCTTGAACTGTCTTGGTACTTACCAGTCCTTGGAAACCAAGTTTAGGGGTGGTACTGCTGCAGCTCTAAATGTAATTCTTGGGATAACTAGTTTATACCTAAGGTATCATGGCTTGGCTTTATTGAAGCTATGAAATTTCAGTGCAAGTTACGTATACAACTGGTGTCTGCTGAAGTGGAGTAGCTTGATGCACCCCCATCAAATGCCTTGTATAGTTGTATTATAGGACTAATGGGAGAGAAGTGGCAGAGTAAACATTAGATTTAGAGGCACCATTGCTCTGTCAAAGCATGAAGTAGTGTATCTTTCAAATATGTTGCTTTGCAGGAGAACTTGACCTTCTTTTTTTAAGTTTTCTTTTGGGGGAACATCTTCTTAAAATTCCAAGAGACACATTATAAAATTTTATTTGGGAATAGTTCTTATTGCTTATGTTCATCCTAGTCACATGTATGCATTGCCTACTAAGTGCCTACCAACTGCGCACTGCAGTTGGTTGCACCAAATGTCACTGATGTGCACTGCACCCTTGCCCCTGGTACTCACACGTGTGCCTACTAAAGCTTTCATGCTTTGGTTGCTGGGCATCTCTTGCAGTTCACACTATCTTGTTGCAGAACTTGTTCATTGGAGTGGCATCTTTGAAACGGCAATTTAGTCATTTGTCTTAGTCTAGCCCTTTAATCAACCAGTTTTGCTTTCTGTTTCACCTGAGTGACAAGAAGTATGATTTGTCAGTTTTCTAGAGGCATAACATGGCTATGTTATTTTAGAGTGGCATGTCTGGAATTTCCAACTTGGCTTAGTCAAGCCCTTTAACCAACCAGTTTTGCTTTCTTTTTGATCTGAGTGACAAGAAGAATTGAATTGTCAGGCTTATAGCAGCATAACTTGACTATGTTATTTTGGAGTGCCATGCCTGGAATTTCCAACTTTGTCAGTGCCTTTGATGTGAATACCCTCTCTTTTAACTTTCTACTTATCTTGCAGTACATTGTCCTTGCACACCACTAGTCCCATTTTTTCCTTCAATGAAACTGTTGTGATGTTTGTTTTCACTTCAATGGGTTAGCTTTTATACCAAAATTGCTGGTAGTTTGTGTATCTGAACCAGTTTGGTCAAAATAGAAGTGTGGTCCCGTTGATGACTTGTTATTTGAACTAGACCAGGAACAAGGTCAGCATGAGTTCTTGTCTTCTCTAGTTCCCAGATTGTTTACATGTTGCTGCAACTATCAACGCTTCTACGATCATATTAAGCAACTAACATTTGCTTCTTGTGCAAATATAAAGCTTTGGCTCCCATGGTGATTGCTTTGAACAATTTTTTCCCAGATTTTTGTGAGCTTATGATGTTTATGGTTGCTTAATTGGGGAAAATTTTCGGTTAACTATGATGGTGTTATATACTTTTATATGACATAATTGTGTGCTGTCTCTTTGAATTATGTTCTTATGTTGAAAATTATACAAAGGAACTTGTTTAACCTAACAGTGTGATTTTCTTTAAATGGTATTGCATATCGAACGATTATATGCATTATTATCGACAGAATGATTCATTGTCTGGACTCTGGAATATCATTATACTCTATGCAATATTTTTGTATATTTTGTTGCACATTGTTTGGTATAATAACTTACTCTTTTTTTATCTCCAGGTTCTCATTTGAAGATATTTCTGCACAGAATCAAGTTAAGGCCTCTGTACAGCGAAAGATTCGGCAAAGTATTGCCGATGAGGTTGTGTTATGTCAAAGAATATGCTTAACCCTCCATTTCTCTTTCACTTCAGTTGCAATGTCTGTTGTTTAGCTGTACTGAAATTAACTCCATTGCAGTACCCTGGCCTTGAACCTTTGCTAGATGACTTACTTCCAAAGAAGTCACCTATGATTGTCGTTAAATGGTTAGTAGTTTCTCTTTCTGGTTCAACATGCTTGATAGCCTATTATTATGTTTGTTCTATGCTATTGACATACTCAAGATTACATTTGCCATTCCTTTCTTCTTAATTCTTTCAAATTCAGAAATGTAAAGCTACATGTAGCTGTTGGTAAAATTGTTTCAAATAAATCTACTTTTTTTGCTTTCATTTGCAAGATTGTGGGCTTGCCTTTCGATGTGCACTGATCACATTTGTTTTCTCCCTCTAGCCAAAATCATCTGAATCTTGTGGTGGTGAATAATGTTCCACTGTTTTTCAACATTCGTGATGGCCCTTACATGCCAACCCTTCGCCTTCTTCATCAGTGTAATTTTCTTCTTTCCACTTTCCTTGCACGCCATCTCTGCAGTCTGCACCCTTTTTTATGTAAAACATTATGTGTGAAATATTAGGGGTCCATCTTTTTATGATTTGTTTGAATATGCATATCTGTTAAGAGTGCAATCATTCTTAAAGTATACCAGTTGGAGAATATCAACTCAAATGGAAATTATGTGTTATTTGTTAATGCAAAACATGAAAGTCTTCCCCTTTTTTATGCTAACTGATGCTTGCATTTGGTCAGATCCTGATATCATGAAGAAGTTCCAAGTGGATAGAGGTGCTATCAAGTTTGTTCTCTCTGGTGCAAACGTAATGTGCCCTGGACTGACATCACCTGGTGGTGCTTTGAATGATGAAGTCGAGGAGGAAACACCAGTGGTAAAAAGACTTGCCTCTAAACCTCTAAATAATCATTTATATATACTTTTGAGAATGGTTATAATCTACTTGGGTAGGTACTTGTAGTTAGCAATAGAACATGTCTATATGTTGTGTTTCTACCTTTTTTTTCACTTTTGAGTAAATTTTGCAGTCTGCAAATTAGTACATCCATTTTTAGCTAGTACCTATTATGATTTTTTGTTTGATACTATTGATTTATGCGTCATAATTCACATTAAATTTATGTGCAAGCTGTCGCTTCCTCCCGTAAACATGCCTAGCACAAGACTAATGTTTTATCTGTTCAAATTTGTAACTGGCAGGCTATAATGGCTGAAGGCAAACAACACGCATTGGCAATTGGATACACAAAGATGTCAGCGAAGGACATGTAAGTTCGTTTCTAAAGGATTAATCACTGATGATATTTCCCAGTCTGTCAATCTGTAAATTTTATTAGCATAAGAGAAGATGTTGCGTCCCCGATCAGCAGGTTTCGAACCTCAGTTATTCCCTGGTATCTCCTCTAATGAATTGGCAAAGGACCTGCCCTTGTTTTTTTTTTTAAAAAAAAAACCAGGTGTGAACCTTGCACACACGCTTGCTTCTTCACTCTGTTTCTGAGGGTTCAGTGAATCAATATAATCCTAATCTATGTGGTTTATGTTTACTTGTGGTATTTTCCTTATGATTGACTACCTTGTTTTTCTAATGGTGCCTACCAATTCATTCTTAACTAACAGAACTTCGTGCAGATATGCTAACAAAATTTAAGCTTTCCTTAATATTACATCCCCACATATTCGTTGTTAGTAACATTTCTTGTGTTGGCGGTGCTGCTCCTGAATTTTTGTAGAAGGACTATCAACAAAGGAATTGGAGTTGATAATATGCACTATCTAAATGACGGCCTGTGGAAGGTACTCTGCTTTCCCTATTCCCCCCTCGCATTATCTTCCTTTTCAAATAGAAAAAACTAAATTATTGAATTAAGTTGTCGTAATTAAAGCATAGCAAGTGGCTCAGCTTCGATGGTAGTGACGATCTTTCCTTTGACAGATGGAACGGCTTGAATAAGTAGAATTCTCTGCACGTGGCAGAATGCGGCATGGCCATATTGAGATATAACGAATAGTGGAACTATGTATCAACCCATCTGGTGTCGTTTAAACAGAAGGGGCAGCAGCTACATTTGCACAAGGAAAGTCGAGTTTACTTTGTGACCCTGTTAGATATGTTTGGTGAAGCATTCGACTGATAAGGATGCAGTGTTTAATGCTTTTTCTTTGGCGATATGCAGCTTTTAATTTGGCACTATGCTGCTGAGATCCATTTATAGTGCTGATACCATAGCACTGATCATTTTTGCTTTCACCAATAACATTTCAGCCCATAGGGAACAAAAACCTGCCGATTTTCTTTTACTTGCTGAGTGCTTGCGCGTTGCGAGTATGCATAAACATTATGATGTCCAAGTTATATAGCGCTAAAAACATGATACATATTCAGCTAAATTCTTTCTTTCTTCTCTGCTTTCTTCTCTTGCTCTCACTTTTCTCTCCTTGTCACATCCACACAACCTACTTCTAAGATCAGCACGTGCACGTCATTAGCTGAGCCTGTGAGGCTGTGTACAGAAATTCCTGACGAAACAACCTATCAGTGCATCAATCTCTGCTAAACCCTGTAACTTAGCAACAAGACAATAGAACAGACATAACCACACTCCCGTCAGGCACATCATCTCGGGCTCCATTAATAGCAGCTTAAATTTTGGTAAAATTAGCTTCAGGACACCGCAATCGTCGAATGTTGAATCCCAACCGATTTTCTCGCAAGTGCCCATAGCGATTTGTGATAATTTACTCCGACCCATACATGTTTTCGAATGACAAATCTAAGAAGTAATGGAACAAGAAAACCTCAGTGAACAGCGTATATATCACAACCAGTATAATCCACGATCCTAGAGAGGTGCTTTTATGCTTTTCTTTTTTACAAAAGCATAAATATTAAAGTATGAATGAAGGATAGGTACTGATTATTTACCCCTTTGTTTGCTTCAAGATTTATACAACTTGTATTGAGAGAGAAAGCATTGAAGCACTGCTCACGATCCTATTATGTGGGTAAGTTATTATGTGGGCAAGTGAATACAAACTTAACAAAATGAAAGGGCATATCCAGGTGGGATGCGCCAATGGGCAACTGATTGGTTAGATTATTCTTGAAGATGACCTAAAAAAGCTACCAGATGGCCTCAATAAACTTACTGCTGGCTTGCTCGATTATTTTAATCTTACCAGCACCTGAAAAACAATCAGGAGGATAAGCTAGTATTCATAATGATGAGAAAATTTTTCATACCAGCGAAACTGTTAACAATTTCGCAAGAACCAATGATGCATGGGCACTTAAAAGTTAAAATCGAGCATTCCAAAAGATGGTTTTTGTTAACTCGGCTTTCTTAACACCAGTTAATAAAGTACCTTTTGTTTAAAAATGAAGGTGCTCTTGTTTAAAATATAAGGACTCTTACATGTGAAGCCTAATAATAAGTCTACATACAACAGTAATGATAACAAAGCAAAAGAAAGATACAAAACTACTTGATTCAAGAATTGCATATGGAACTTCGGTGCTGCCTTTGTCGTAACCGGTTTTTTTTTAATGCACATCCTAACAAATTATAGAATAACAGAACAGTTCTGAGGGCGGCATAATGGCATATAGAAGTCTATAGAATATTAGCTGGCAGGATATTTAAAATGGAAGTGGCATTAGTTTGAAATAACAGCTATTGATCAATCCCCTTGAATAATTAGATATTCCCTCATTTATGAATATATGTCATTCTACCTTTCAAATTTTGTTTCTAAATATATATCATTCTTTAATCTCGATGTTACTTTTTACCTTTTAATTACATTCAGTATCATTTACTATCATAGATTAGAATAAAACACACCATCGGAAGATATAATAAAGAGAGGGTAATGCCTTTATATATGTTTTGGTGAATGTACAAGAATCTAGAATGATATCTATTCAAAAACGGATAGAATAGATATTGAAAACATTGTTGGTATCTCCTATATTTGCCACAATTAAAAAGGCATGAAAGAGCAAAGCAATTAAATGATCAAATAATATTTGTTGGAACAGCAACCTGCACTAACCTTTATTGTCCTGAGAACAAAGATGGTCTAATCCAAATCGGAGTAGGCCAATTGAGCCGTTAATTCGCAACATATCAGTTAAGCTTATATCTCCATGTTGAAGACAACCACCTGGCACGGACCATATCTGTGGGAACAGATGCAGTCCACGTCGTCATCTGTCGCGTAGATGCAGTTTGGGGTTAACATGGTAAGTGATCCGCGGGAAGGAAGAATGGGGCGTTCAAAATGATCAAAATACCCTTGATAATTAATCTAATTGATCTTAGACTCACCAAATGTGTGGTGAAGAAGGGAGTAGGAAGAAATTAGCGATGGTAAAATGGAAAATCGTGCATTGAGAAACTTAGTGTTAAATATTTTCAAATAAATAAAGCGGTAAAAGTTTATAAACAGAGTATCATGTGGTTTGGTCACCAAGTAATAGCGGGTTGACGAGCTGCATCTCTTCCACATTTTCCACCCACCGCCTTCAGCCCAGTACAGCAAGCCGGCCCACCGCTGATATGAGGGTTTTGGTCGGGCGGACAAGTGTGAGTGAAATATAGTCATCTATATATTTTAAGTTATCTAATTATTCGAACGAGTAAATAGATGGAATATAGCTATCCAATTTTTTAGAATATTCTCTTAAGATACTGAATAAAGCTATCTAAAAAATACCGCACATGCTCATCCAGTTTGTCATATGAAAAAGGTGTACTCGGTCAAGTTCAAATGTCGACAAAGTATACTCGGTTAAATTCAAACTTTGGTCAAATTGTGGTCAACTTTTGTCAAAAATTCAAATTTTCTTTAAAAATTCAAAATTCAATCAGATTTTGTCGGAAATTCAAATTTCAATTAATTTTTGTCTAAAAATTCAAATTTTGATCAAATTTTGTCCAAATATTTTAAACCGAATTCGAAACCTTGATTACAACTAGTCCATCCATTCTCATCCATCCAACCAAACAAAAAACTGGTAAAACTGGTCCATCCTTATCCACCCAATCAAATAACCATCTGGTTGGATAGCTATATCTCATCTAACCTTGTCCAAGTAACCAAACGCACCCTTAGTTTCAGGGGTGTTTGGTTCGAGGAACTAAACGGTGAATGACTTTTCGATCTGACCCTGGATCTAATTTATTTGTTTGGATCCAAGAATGAAATAAGTTGGTCTATTATTATATTATCTCTTGTAAGAAAAAGAATAGTATGAAATAAAAGATCAGATCATCCCACCGAATTTGAGAATGATAACATGGTAAATCAACCTATATAGGGTGATCCTTAAACCAAACATTAACCTTTGGCATAATTGGCCCTATTGCCACCTCTTTTTGCAAATTTAATCTCAGTGCGAATATAATTGCAAAAATAGTCCCTCCCCAATGGTAGAAGCGTTAACAGATGACTCGTGTCACCTGTCACATCCCGTGTACCATGGCAAGTGGCCGGGGCCACGGTAGGTTGGTCGACTGTGACAATATCTAGTGGGCCCACCGCGACAGGCTTACTGTCACGCTCCCCTAGTTCGGCAACAAGGTAGTGAGCACCATGAGCATGGCAGTAAGGTGGCGGAGCAGTCCGTAGGGGGACCTGTTGTGGTGCCCTAGAGCGTTAGGTTCCTTGCCACAATCATCATCTTGTCGTGGCACCAACCTCCTACCGCGTGGTATATAGGCACAATATGTGACACATATTACCTACCATTTCTAACTTAGTCGGAGATGATTATTTTTATAAATATATTCATATGAGTACTAGATTTGCAAAATAAAAATGTGTCGGACGACTAGAAAAGGTAAGGCTTCCTCTTCTCTTCCGCTTCCACAGCTGCCACAGTATTCAGCCAAAATTCCAAACCCCAATACTGCATTATGAAAGTGTCGTGACGAAGCAACTAGCGCTACGGGATTAGCCTACCCTCCGTAGTCCCCACATGGCCTTGAAAACTTTCAGATGAATCCAATCAAAAACTTTTGGTTCCAAAACCAAACTTTTGATTTGAAAATTTTTTATTCAAAAACTTTTAACTCAAAAAACTTTAGTTTCAGAGAGTTCCCATTCAAAAAACTTTTGATTGAAAAGTTTTGACTCAAAAACTTTTAGTTAGAAAAATTTTGATTAAAATCTTACAAAAATAATTTAAAAATACTTTCTATTCAAAAACTTAGGGAAACTTTGAAAAATTCGAAGTCCTGATGAGAGAGCCTTATAGTGAAAAGAGAAGTTAGAAAAAGATTAAGACACCCCCATATGTCACAACAAGAGATCTCACAAAAAATTCCGCAAACTATCAATTTCCTAAGCTTCGTTCGTCTCGCCTCTTGCGACACTAGAGCCAAAAATTCTACGTACCAAAAGATATCACTGTCATCTCATGTAAATATCCAAGGAAATATCTCAGGTTTCAAAGCGAGAAAGTTACTAACAGATTTCAGAAAGTACCCCTGTGGCCCTGTCATCCATCCAGAAAAATATGTAAGGAGACGGGTCCTGCTGCTATCTTAATTTGGGCAGAAGGGTTCAAGGGAAGATGCCAACTTGGCCTCACTTTACTGGGCCCAGGGGTGGGTTGGTCGCCTGCTTACCCAACTGGTGTTCCGGTGTGCGGCCGCGGCCCCGAAACAAGCGGCTGCCCCTACGGAATCCTCAGCCAGCCCACGGGAAAAACGGCTGTCCTCCGCTGCAAGCAACATCCACCACGCCCACGAGTCAAACGTGTCGTCCTTTTCGCTGCTGATGCAGCCGTAGTAGTTACTTCATCCGTTTAGTTTTACCGGACTTATTTTTTTAAGTAGTTTTATTTACAAATATAAAGTTTACACATAAATCTAATAAGATCTTTTTTTTATACCTCTACTTATTCTCTCTTAACCATACGAAGTTATTTATTACCATCCACACAAAGTATATCTTTCATCTTTTAATACAATTAAGTGAGAACATCTAAATTATTTTCACTCGTAACTTTCTTATTGTCAATGTATCCTTAATCAAGATGCGACTTATAAAAATAAACGGAGGAAGCAAGTAAAGCGCAAAACAACGGGCCGTGAAACGGCGGCTCCTCTCCTCGGGGCCAGCGCCGGTGCGCACCGCCGAATCGGCACCGTTGGTGAGGCTCGTTACCACGCTGGGGGCATGTACTGCTGCTTGGCTCTGCCCCGTTCTCTTGCTTTTCAGGATTGGAGTGTGTTTTCTGTTCTCTCTCCTCTCTCACTCTCTCTCAAGATCAGTGGAGATGTGCAGCGATCCATTTTCGCCCTTCGACTCTGATGATGCACCAACAATGGTAGGCGGCAGGGTTTGTAAAATCAAGACGATCTCAGCGATATAATTAGCCTCAAGGAAATGATTCCTCGGCAGAAAGAGAGGAAAACATCAGTTGCTGAATAGCAAACAGAGTTGATTGATGCAAATTGTTGTTTATATACACATAGAATTTGCGGATTACAAAAATGCCAAACAAACATCGATCACAGTTACAATTAAGCAATGGAATCAACGACGAAACCTAAGAGTTGGACACTAATTACTGCTGCGAGTAGTAAATACGAGTAGGAAAAAAAATTTCGCATGTTGTCGGAGCACATTATTCAGAGCGCCAGCGACGGCGGGTAGTAGTCGTCGAAGCTCCACAACCCGGCCGGCGTGCGCGCCTCCTCGCCAGCAGTGGCGGTGGAAGGGGCGGCCGCGTCCCCGCCCTCCATGTAGGGGACGCCGAGGAAGTTCATGTAGTTCTCGTAAGCCATCAGCTCCTCGGATAGCTCAGTCACCCCGTCGGAGAACGCGGCCAACTCCGACTCCGCTACCAGCTCCTCCTTTGGATGCGAGAGAACGGCCGGCCGGGCCTCCACCGTCTCGGTGGACGTGGGCGCGCCAACAGGGACCTCGTTGGGGAAGTTAACCTTGGCCTTGGCGCCCCTGATGCGGCGCGCGGCGCGGTCGTAGGCGCGCGCCGCCGCCTCGGCGGTGGGGAAGGTGCCTAGCCAGACGCGGACGCCCTTGATGGGGTCGCGGATTTCCGCCGCCCACTTTCCCCAGGGCCGCCTCCGGATGCCGCGGTACTGGTTCTTCCGCTTCCGCTCCCGCTTCGCGATCGGCGCTGCGCCATTAACACACGCACACAGAAGCAAACGTCAAAACACACTGTTGCACCGACGACCGAACGGGATGTTCTGGTCGAAAGAAAGAAAGAAACAGGAGGAGTACGTGCGTACCTTTGTCGGGGGCGGGGCCACGGGGGTCGGAGTCCTTTGCGTCGGGCCAGAAGTCGGCGGCGGACACCGGGCGGCGCGCCGGGATGTAGTCGAAGATGACGGCACCGCCGCACATGGATTCCTCAAGTGATTAGGGAGGGAAAGGCTCGATCGATCCAACTGGAGTGGTAGCAAGGGAAAGAAGACGAGACTGGTGGCGTGCGAATGTCTTTTTTTGGCTGACTTTGGATTTGGGTTGGGGCGTTGGACGGTATAAAGCGACCAGCGGTGCCGGTGTATATATACAGCCTGGGGCGCAGTGGGGGCCAAATGACCTGGAACTTCTGGGAGTGGAGAGCAGCTGGACGCCTGGAGCGCGTCGAGACTCCACACTCTACCCGGAAGTAGGGATGAAAACGGATATCCGAATTTCTGAACAAATTCGACATTTTTAAATAGATATATAACGATTTTGGTTTTCATTTTTTAACACTTTAGCAAGCTCATTATAAAAAATAAGATTATAAAATTAGATAAAAAAATTACGCATTATTTGCTTCCCATAAATAAAAAGGTGAAAAAAATATCCGAATCCGTATCCGATTGATATCCGAATTTTGTTTCTATCATTTAAATAAATATATAATGAATTTGAGGTTCATTTTTTATGAATTTGAATAAGCTCAACACCACAAACAAGAATATGAATTCGGATAGAAAATTCTATATCCTATTTGTTTCCCATTGAAGAACAAAGACAAAAAAATTGATATCCGAATTACTATCCGTTTTCATCCCTACCCGGAAGCGTCTCGCGCTTCTACTACTATAATGAAGCATTTTTTTCGCCGCGCTGTACAATTTTTTTTTCTTTTTTTCCCTCTTCAAATATAATTCTAAAATTAGCCTTTCTCCCCACCATGAAATCAGAGATAGGTGACATATTGCCGTGCTTCTCCACTACGGTAGATAGCCAGCTCCATAACAGTGACATGCATCGCGACAGGTGGGACGAGACTACTGTAACAAAAGATTCCACAAATTGTTGACACGGTCTCTGTGCACAATAGGACCTACTGTAATAGACCTGTTGCGGTCCCACATCATGGTATGCATGTGGAGCGCGCACCTACCAACTGGCCAGAGCATGTGTCACGATAGAGGTGATTACCACACTGTCGACGAGGCACCATAGTAGGAGAACACGACTTGTCGATTATCGCTTCTTCCGCAATTGAAAGGGAGTCAGATTTACAATTTTATTTCCACGTAACAAATATGAAAATAAAATGTAACAAATAAAGAAATATTCTACCATACTGAGGTCGTACTATGCGATGAATGTGCAAGACTAAAACGAGTCCTTGTCCCTATTGTACTCGTGTGATTTCTATTTATTCTGTTTTTCATTTTTTTATGGCTACTTGTTATATACACCTACTCCGGAATAGCAGCACATTTTTTTTAACCTACGGGCCGTAGCTTATGTGTGTGCATCCCTAGTTTCCCTAACATAAAAAAGATGGAGACAGGAGTGCATCTAGCTACAAAAGGTTGACGTTGTGCATGCAGAAATAAACCAATGTTGCATTTAAATTGTTTTCTCTTTTCCCTGAACTAATGGTCCCGTTTCCCAAATGCAGTTTTTGTTTAACGAGAGTAGATCCATGTTACAGGCCCGCACTGCAAAGTGAATCACCAGACCAGATGCATCGCTTGTCACAGTCTCTCAACTCTCGATACTTCAACCGATCAACTGGGACGATATTTTAAAGAATTATTTGAGGCATTAATGAACTGTCCTGATCGAAAAAAGCACCAATTATCTAAAGGTACGTAGAAGGCACGTCGTTTCTTAGCCGCTGTTTAGAAAAACCTCACAGCCGATGATTGATTGCGGTAAGCGCACAGCGCGGACGCAGGGCTTAAAAAAGAAAAAAAAACTCGAGCTAAACTCGAATAGCTCGTGAGTGTATTAGAGACTGGATCGACCTTTCTTAAGTCGAGCTTGTTATCAAAGTCTACCGAATTTACCAGAATTACCGAGTTTACACGAATTTACCGAGCTTACTCGAGCTTGAATCAAGTCGAGTTCGAGCCTAGATCGAGGCTCGAACCCCAACTCAAACTCGGCTCGAGCCTTACCGAACTTGAGTCTGGAGGATCAGACTCATTCGAACTCGGCTCGTTTACAACCCTAACTAGACCTCACTGAGCTCATGGTTACTAACACGGCGGCACTTGCCAACGGCGAATGCACGGCGCGCGTCGAGCTAACGCTCCTCAAGATAGGGACCACGCAAGCCTAATAAGCCCACCTTGTAATAGTAGTACAACCTTCACTACTACAAAATTGGTCTTTGATATTGTCGGCGTATTTACTTTGACAGACCGAGAGTCTCTGAGACCGGGTTTGGTTGGAAGGAGGCGTCTTGGCGGTGGCTAACCCTAGAGGGTGAAAACCCTAGAGACCCCCACGCGAAGGATTCCGGCGTCTATGAACTAGGGATGACACAAAGATTTTACCCAGGTTCAGGCCCCCTTTGCCTTGGGTAATAGTCTTACTTCCTACTAGATTGTTTATAGAGTGTTTTTGAACTAGTGCGGTACAGAGTCTTTAGGTTACAAGTTCTTCCATAGACTCTACTGCGGAACTCTTGCTTGCCCGACTCGTCCTGCGACCCCTTTTCCCCATGCACCAGAGGGCCCTTATATAGGCCAGGCCAACCGGAGTAGGTACCAAGGAGGGTCATCATGCTGATCTTCATACATTTATTACCCCTTACCGTGCTGTCCCGTTCCTCCAGCCTCATTAAATGCCGACACATGGCCGCCGGATTCGCCGGGATCGACCCCTTTTGACGGGTTGGTGAGGCGTCGAGAGAATGGGCTTATGCAATCCTCACAGTTGATAGATCTGAAACCGCAAACTCGCCGCCTAGAAGCGATGCGATAGGGAAGGAGACTTGGGCGGCCACCTCGCACCACCTTTTTGTCTTCGGCGGGGCGGGTAGGGTGTCCCGCCACCGCCGCCGGGCGCCACGTGGGTGACCGCCGAGGCGGCGAGGCGTGCTTCGCCCACTGCTCACCGGGCGCCACGTGGGTGACCACCGGCGGCGAGGCGTGCTTTCGCCCACCGCTCGTCGGGCGCCACGTGGGGCCGCCGTTGACGCCATGTTGATTGCTTTTGTGCGGCGTAGGGTACCCAGTAGCAGTCTGTTGACAAGGCCGGGCCCGCCTCGGCGCGTGCCAAAGCTTTTTAGAACCTTCATTAAATGTTTAGTGTGCTCTTGGGCGGGGCCACCACTCATGAGAATACGACCGCCTCGGTTCCCCCGCGTATCTGCAGATTTTTCTCGAGACCCGAGGTGACGCACGATCTTGTCTCTTCGTGAACCGTCGGTGCAGGGGGCATATATAGGTTCATCTGTATCATGCGGTTTACGCCTTCTTCTTTCTTGCGCACCCCAACTTTCGCTTCTTCAACTTCTTCGCTCAAAAAGCCTTTGCCTTCTTCATCTCCATGGCGCCTCCCATCCCTGCCTCCACCGCGACGCCGCCACGGTGAATAGGATGGCCATCATAGCGCCGGAGGGCACCTTCCGCTTCCGGGCCTCTCCGACGAGATCCTCCATTTCTACGAGATCCACCACCTTCACCTCACCCCCAACTCCATTGTCTTTCTTTCCATTTTCGCACACCTCTGTGAAATGTTCATGGGGGTGATGCCGAATCTTCCACTCTTTCGCCACTTCTTCCTCTGCCGCGCCTCCCACGACAATGAGACAGTGGGGAGCTGTTATTTCCGCCTTCGGGACGGGATGGCTTCCCACTACATCGCCTTCGGCCAGTCAACTAGAAGTCATGGCGCGGCGAATGGTCAGACATCAAAGATAACCAATGAATCGGCGCCTTGGGCGTGCTGCGGAGCAGCGGAGGCCTTCGAGGCCGAACTTCGCCGGTCGAGGCAGGCGGAGCTCAGCGATAGCGACCGCATCCACCGATGCGGAAGCCGGATTGTTGAAATCGGTAGCACAGGACTTCGTGGCGGAGGATCGGCCTTCTTCGCCGCTGCGTCGATCTGCATGGCGATACAGGCGGCAACGACCTATCGCCGTGGCGGGACGTGAGTCTTCATTTCTCTTTGGCTTTTTCTCGCGCACATGCTTCTTTTTGTGGCTTCCTACCAACCAGTAGCTATTTTTTGTCCATTGCCAGGCGTGGGAAACTTGGAGGAGCCGGTCCACGGCAGATGGCTCACCGTCTTGATCTGGCCGGTTCCGGCCAACACACCCTTTCCGGCGGCTCGGCCCTTCGGCGATTTGGAGCATCGCGGGCGCCTCGGTCGTGAGGTGCTCCGCCAATAGACTCCACGGGCCCGCCGTGGTGCCGCCCTTGACGTGTGATCGAGACACGGCCCCGCCAATGATCAGACCCGCGAACAGCGACCAATCGCCCCGGACGCCACGGGTCCGGATCCCAAGAGGGCCCGCGTCGCGGGTCAAACCTCTACCGCCATGAGCCCTGCCGTGGCGGCACCTTCGCAGGGGGCAGCAACACAGGGCGCCCTGATCTCGACTTCGTCGCCGAAGTCTTGCCTCATGGCGCCTACCCGACGTCTTCTCCTCCGTGCCGCCGCCTTGGCGCCAGGCTCAGGCCTGTCGCCGACACTTCCTCCTCGGCGCCGGCCCAATAGCATGGCGCGCGCCGCCGACCACGGGGCCGGGCCACCACCCAACAAGGTGGCCTCACACTCCCGATGGCGGTCTCGGCTTGAGTCTTGCCAAGGTGGCCCCTCTGGGCCGCCAGGCGCCAACGTCCCAGCGCCAGCCGGGACGGCGGGCACCTCCGCTTAGGTGCCTCACTTTCTTCCGCCGCAGAGAGGTCGGCGGAGGATCTGGCGCCAGCGCTCGGGATGCCTCGCCCTCGCGCGCCATGGCCCCCACCGAGCGCCACGTCGAGCTCTTCACCGGGCTTGGGGATATACATGCCTCGTGAGCACCGCCCTCATTGCAGCCGCCAGCCTGGGCCGAACGGCCAGCTTGGCGTCGGTGAGGGGCGAGCTAGCTGCGGAGGCGGGTGGGCGAGCGCGCAGAGGCGGCATTGACGAGAGAAGAGCGGCGTGGCGCCATGCGACGCCTGAGCGGGCGAAGCAGGCGGAAAGGGCCGAGACGGCGCCAAGATCTCGAGCTCGAGTCCTTCCGCTGCGGCGCAATCGCCGTCATGCTCAAGAAGGCCTTCAGCGCCGCGAAGAGGTGCTGGAGCCCTTGGGGGTAACCTCGAAGCAGCGCCGTTGGAGGACTCGCCTGCGGTTGCCCACGCGACGAACCAGCCGCGGAAGCACTCCGGGGCTGCTGAAGCCTCGCCGCCGCTCGCCAAGAAGGACGAGAGTCGCAATCATGACCGCGACCTACCGCGCTTTCTTTGGGCGGCCCGCGATGCCGCCGATCCCATGGCGGTGGTGACGGCCGGCATCGAGGAGACACGGCGTGGGTGGAGGCGCGGTGTCTTGCGACCGCCGAACTGCGTGGCGGGATCTTTGGAAGTGGAAGCGGCCGGTCATGGATGTCTCCACCCATTGGCCGTGGAAGGCGGCGAAGCGGCGACATCGGCGTCGGCGACGAAGAGTGAAGGGTCGGGCAGCCTCTTTGTTCTTTTTGTTTTGCTTCCTTTTGTTGATCCGTCTGCATGTATGAACACTTAGGCAGCATTTAGTAGAACAGATATTTCCGAGTTAATGCTATCTGTATGCTTGTTCGTTTTGTATGATCGAGTTCGCTAGATTAAACCGTTAGGCGGCCAGCCTTTTAACTTGGCTGGAACGCCTGAGGAACTCTTAGGTTAGGGCAGCATTCCTGGGTTCCGCCAGCGATTACGCGCGGTTGCTGCATACACAAGTATGGATCACACAAGTCATACGAGACTTAGGCAAAAAACGACCTTGAGTCCGACAGGAGACGCAAGACGTAGCTTGGTCTTAGCGTCTGGTTTTTGCGCGGGATTGTCAATTGGTTCAAACTCTCCGGAACCGGACCACGATGATTGCTGGCGTGCCTGGCGTGGCGTGGCGGCGACAAGTTTCGGAAGTGTTTTAGACCGGCGGTACTCGGCGTGACAACCGGCGGTGCTTGAGAACCAACCCGAGGCGTCTGAGCGTGTTTGAGTACCGCGCCTAACTTGCACCCGGTTGCTTGGCGCACCGACGTTAACGCTTTAGCGCTTCCCTTTATCATGAGGGCGTTGATTTTTAACACTCGTAACAATCACGCGTAACTTGACCCATCTTAGCGCATGCACATAAGGAAATGGTCAAAAATGCGGCACGGAGCACTTATCTTGCTTTATATATCATTGGGCGATCAGCCCCCAAGCATTTGGGCGACCACGGAGGGACTTGGGGCGACCAGCCCCCAAACGCCTGGGCGACCACGAAGAGGCTTGGGACGGCGACCAGCCCCGAGCGCCTGGGCGACCACGAAGAGGCTTGGGGCGGCCAGCCCCCGAGCGTCTGGGCGACCGCGAAGAGGCTTGGGGACTTCATGCAATAAATCGGCGCCTCTAAGTCTTGGCCTGTGCGCGTACATAGCTACCAACAAAATGAGTAGGCTTTGCGCAGTGCATATGCAAGATAAAACCAAACGATATAGGTCCCCGCATGGAGTAAGCCCCGGTCCGCCTTTTTGATTCCTAAGTCCTTGCGATTTTTTCGGAGATCGAACCACGGTACTGTGTGTCAAGGCAGCGGGCTTCCAGGAGGGGTACTAGACTAACGATGCTCGCGGTGACAACCAGCGGTGCTTCAAGGAGCCAACCCGAGGCGTGCGAGCCGCGTTTGAGCACCGCATCTAGCCCGCCCCCTGGTCACCCGTCCTTGTCGGACACGGGCACCAGGTGACTCTATAGATCACCAAGGAATTAGCAAACATACGGAACCAGCGACATTCATGCAAAAAACTTGCCGCCAAGGGCACAGAAAGGGACAACAATGGTAAAGTAAAAGCCTTCTAGGCAACAACTTTACTAACCGCCAGAAGCCGCCGACCAGCCAAGGGAGAGACTTACCTCATGGCTGACCAGGGCGAGCTGCTGGGTACTTACAACTCCTTCAAGGATAGAACTTCCGCAATAACTCAATGTTATAGGAATTCATCAGTTCTTCGCCGTCCTCGGTGTGCCGGACCGCCGGGCGAGATAATCAAACCACCTTAAAGGGGCCCTCCCACCGGGGAGACAGTTTGTGCAACCCGGCATGCGTCTGAATTCTGCGCAAGACCAGGTCGCCCACTGCTAGTGTTCTCTCAGAGACCCGGGTAGCATGGTATCGCCTGAGACTTTGCTGGTAGCGGGCGGCGCGGAGAGCAGCGCGATCCCGTACCTCTTCTAAAAGGTTGACGTCTTCCCGCCGGAGATCTTCTTGGTCTTCTTCGTTGAACGCCGAGGCAGCGGAGAACCGGCGGCGGCTCGGAGGAAAAACGACCTCGCCCGTATACCGGGAAGAAAGGTGTCTCACCGTGGCTTCAGCTAGGTGTGGTGCGGGCGACCACAAGCACCGCAAGGAGCTCCTCGATCCACCGCGCCCCCTTGTGAAGCCGATCAAACGCCCTTGTCTTGAGGCCTTTCAGCACCAGCGCGTTGGCACGTTCTGCTTGCCCATTACTCATGGGATGGGCCACAAAGCAAAACATACCTTGGTGCCCATTTCATCGCGAAATTCGGAAAGCGCCTTGGTGAATTGAGTCCCGTTGTCGGTGATGATGCGGTTCGCGACTCCAAAGCGAGCGAAGATCCCGCGCATAAACTTGACGGTGGTAGCGGCCGTGATGGCGCGCACCGCCTCGACTTCAACCCACTTTGTGAACTTGTCGATGGTGACGAAGAGGTGGGTGAAGCCCCCTGTGGCCCGCGGGAACGGGTCCAGGATATCCAGCCCCTAGACCGCAAACGGCCAGGAGAGCGAGATGGTTTGCAGAGCCTGGGCTGGTCGGTGGATTTGCCTGGCAAAGAACTGGCAAGCTTCTCATGTCCTCACCAGCTCGCAAGCATCCTGGAGGGCAGTAGACCAATAAAATCCTTGGCGAAAGCTTTCTGACTAGCGTTTGGCGGACATATAGCTCCGCTTTGCGCCTCCGTGGATATCGAGAGCGGTTGCTCCCTCTTCGAGTAATGCACTTGATAGAACTCCGTTTACGCTCTGGCGATATAGGTCCCCACCTACCAGAGTATAGCACTTGGCCTTGCGTGCAATCTTCTCAGCTGAGGCATCATCGTCGGGGATCACTTGGTCACGCAGGAAGGCTAGGATAGGATCCATCCACCGATCTTCCTGACCAAGCGTGGCGACCACTCGGTGCTCGCTTTGGGTACTTCGCGGCCAAGCTTTTCCCCAGTCTTTCCTCGGCGGCTGCGTAAATCTTCCTCCGGACCTAGGGGCGAAATTTGGCGGCGGCTGCGTCCCCGGGCGGGGGCGAGGCTGTGGCGTCGCCTTCCCGCCGCCGGAGGCATAGCAACCTTGCCGTCGTCCCCTTTGAGCGGGGGCTGCGGCAATGACACCATCGTCCCCACAGAATCGGGGCGCAATGGATGGTCGCGATAGCCTTTCTTCGAAGACTCCGACCGGAACAGAAGCCCTTGAGGACACAAGCTGCGAAAGCCCATCCGCAAGGTGATTTTCGCGCCGAGGGACATGGATATACCCCAAACCTTCAAAGTGACGCTCCATCCTTCGGACTTCCGCCAAGTACGCCGCCATGGTGGGGTCGGAGCACTGGAACTCCTTCCGCGCTTGATTGATGACCAGTAGGGAGTCTCCCTTGACTTGAAGACGCCGAATGCCCAACGCCGACGCAATGCGCAATCCTGCCAACAGGCCCTCGTACTCAGCTATGTTGTTCGTGGCCTTGAAATCGAGGGCGACCACATATTGGAGCATGTCGCCGGTCGGAGAGACCAGGACAACTCCGGCCCGCGCCCTCAACTGAAGGAGCCATCGAAGAATAAGGTCGAGGAGAGGCGTGGGAGCTTCTTCGGCCGAGTGGCGGGAGTCCACTCGGCGGCGAACTCCGCCAGACCGACTTTTGATGGCGGTGCGAGTCTGGTTTGAGGTTGAATTCCCCGGCTCCACCGACCATTTAGCAATTGACCCTCTGCTTCTCGGTTGTGGAGAATTTCTCGCGAGAGGTAGGCCGTGACCACGGTAATTTCCGCCCTTGGAAATAATCTGCGGCTTCTGGGCGCCACGAGGACTGCGTACAACATCTTCTGAGCTTGCGGGTACCGGGTCTCCGCTTGTGCAGCACCTTCTTGATGTAGTACATCGGCCTCTGGGCGCCTTCTCTCTCATAATTAGCACGCTCACCACCTCGGGGTGGCGGCTATGTCTGAGCAAGGGCTCACCCGTGGCAGGAGAGACCCGACACCGAGGAGAGAGAGTACCGCTTCAAATTTTAAGCATATACAGGCTTCTTGATCCACTCAAGTGGTTCGTCTTCTTCAACGGCTTGAATAGAGGCAAGCTTTTTCTCTAGCAAGACAATGAACCGCCCAGGAGGCGAGCGGCCGGCGGGCATTGGACTTGCTTGATTCGCGCTGGCGGCTTCATGTGTTCGATGGCCGATATCTTGTCAGGATTGGCTTCAATGCCCATTGGACACCGAAGCCCAACACTTGGGAGGCACACGAACACGCATTTTTCCTGGTTGTGCTTCAGACAGTTCTTACGGAGGTTGGCAAAGGTTTCCTCTAGGTCTCGGATCAGTTCTTCGCTCTTTTTGATCTTCACGACTAAATCATCGACGTAAACCTCAAGATTTCGCCCTATCTGAGGGCGGAAGGTAATGTGCATAACACGTTGGTAAGTGGAACCAGCATTCTTTAAACCAAAAGCCATTCTTACATAACAGTAAAGACCCGTAGGGGTTACAAAAGTGGTCTTCTCTTCATCTTCAAGTGCCATGCTAATCTGGTGGTACAGATGCGCATCCAAAAAGCAAGCTTTCGCATCCGGCCGTGGAGTCAATAATGAGGTCGACTCACGGCAGGGGGTATGGATCCTTCGGGCAGGCCTTGTTGAGGTCGGTGAAGTCGACACACATACGCCATCTCCCGTTGGACTTCTTTGATGAGCACTGGGTTGGCAAACCACTCAGGATGAGAGACTTCCCTAACAATCCCCGCGCTCAGTAGCTTCTCTACCTTCTCTCGAATGGCATCTTGGCGCTCGGGCGCCTGCCTCCGGACCTTCTGCCGGACCGGATGCGCCTCGGGGAGCGTTGCCAATCGGTGCTCGATCACCTCCCTAGGGACCCCAGTCATATCGGACGGTTGCCAGGCGAACACGTCGGAGTTGGACTAGAGGAAGGTGACGAGCGCGTCTTCCTATTTGGCGTTGAGGTTGGCGCCAATGTTGACGGTCTTTCGGGGTTCGCCCCCACTCAGGGCGACCACCTTGACCTCACCGGCAGAGCGAGCGGGCGCTGGTCCGGCTGAGGGCTCCAGGAAGGCGTCAGGCGCCCGACGCAGGTGGCACCGGACATGTCCAGCGCATACTTGTGGCAGCGCAAGGCCTCGGCCTTATCCACCCGGATCGCAAGGGGGCCGCGCGGCCCCGGCATCTTCACCACCATGTAAGCATAGTGGGTTGCCGCCATGAACTTGGCCAACGCCGGTCGGCCGAGCAAGGCATTGTAGGGGAGATCGAAATCAGCTACCTTGAAGTCCACCATCTCGGTGCGGTAGTTGTCTTCGTCCTCGAAGGTGACGGGGAGGCACACCTGACCTATGGGCATTAAGCCGCACTCCGGTGCTACCCCAAAGATGGGCAGAGCAGGGCGCAGATCCTGCCGCGGGATCTGAAGCGCCAGGAATGCCGAAGAGGACAGGAGGTTGATGGAACTCCCTCCGTCCACCAGCACGTGGCCTAACCGCACGTTGCGAATGGTGGGCGACACCACGACCGGGAGATGCCCCAGGCCGGTGGCGCCCTCAGGATGGTCGGCCTGACTGAAGGTGAGCGTCTGCTCAGACCACTTCAGCATCCGACCCGCCCCCGAGCTTGATGTGGTGGCGCACACTTCCCTCTTCAGCCGTTTATAAGCGGCGTTGGAGGGGAAGGTGGACGAACCACCATGGATGTAGGCCACCGCGTGATCAGCCTGCTGGAAGGCCAGCGAGGCAGGATCTTCATCTTGATCATCGTCGAGGCGGCGCTCCTTGAGCCGCTTCTCCACCATTTTGTCCACGACCGGCAATTTGTCTAGGCCATGGGTATTGGTTCGATGTATTAGGCGATGGGGCTCGCCCTCCTTTTATCGGCGGTCGTTCCCACGACCGCGGCGGTCATCACGGCGATCGCGGCGATCGTTACGCCGGTCACGACGGTGTAAGTTCAACCTTTATTAGTTATGGTTTTGGTGTTAATGACAAATCTAATCTTGTGTTAATGACAAATCCAATATTGAGTTTATCCCCTAATGCGATATTGCTATTAATGACAATCTTATATCGAGACTAACCTGTTTATTAAGAATATCTTTGATTAGTCTCATCGCATTGAAAAATGGAAAACCCGAGGTATGTATGCATATTCATTATAGTATTAGTTGCATACTTTGGATTCAAGTTAAAGTATGAATGTCCCCATTACACTAACCACAAAATGTGCATCATGTTTCCCAATCCATATATTACATGGATGCACATATCTAGGGGGAGTTCACACTCTAACTTGAAGAGTCAATTTAAATGATAATTTAAATTGAGTTCATTTGTCTTATTAATCATTAAAGAATATTTCATCATGTGTTGATGGTACCCCGTGATTAATTAAGGACAAATGAATAGTTCTTAAGTATAATAAAGCATGAGTTGCATTATTGTACTTAAGACACAATTAAATCATTTAATTTGATTTAGGTTGTGCTCAATTGATCTAGAGGCATCCATTATGTGTTAATGGAGTGCAAGAGATAATTGAGACAACCATGCATCTTGGACTAACAAGTTTTATGAGTTGTGATTGAGTTAGGTCCAAAGATGGATGAGATGATGAGAACGGGACAAGGACGGCATCATGAGTTGATGGGCGTCAAGAGTGGATCGAAGTGGAGTCGAGTGGATATCCGGGGAGTATCAAGTGATGATCATAAAGACCCCAAAGGGATTGCTTGTCTTGGCGAAGGTATAACTAGATAGGCTAAGGACTTTTGTAGTCTTTGAGTCTAGTTCTTTTATCGCCGTACTATTAAGAGGGTTGCCTCTTGGCAGAGTTTCATCATGTGTTGGTGATCTCAATCCGCGTTCACTCAAAAGCTCAAATCTTAGTTGGATTTGTTTTTCGCATATAGGTTAACCAATTGGCATGTGTTGCGAATGGGTTAAGCTTATGCTTGGTTGTTTCGGTTTATGCTCCGATTTGCATGTGTTACAAAAAGGAAGAGCGTATGCATTTGGTTTTCGCATTATGCTTTGATTTGCATGTGTTGCAAACAGGATAAGCTATATGCGTTGGCTTTTGCGTGGAGTTCACTTTTGCATATGTTGCATTAGTTGAAGTTTCACGTTTTGGTTCGAAACAAATCTTTCTTAAAACCGTGTTGTTTGCTTGGAGCTAAGTTTTGCATGTGTTGCAAAAGGAAAGAGCTCAAGCACGAATTTGTGTTTGTGTGTTTGTATGGAGCCAGAGGCTTGCATGTGTTGCAAGTAGAGAGCTCATACATGTGATTTGGTTTTAGTTGAAGTTTGGTTTTGGTGTTGCATGGAACTAAAGAATTGCATGTGTTGCAATTAGAGAGTTCATGCTTCTTGATTTGATGTTGCTTGGAGCTAGACTTTTGCATGTGTTGCAAAGAGTAGTGCTCAAGCATGATATTGGTTTAATGTGTTATTTGCAAGTTAGTTGTCGAATAAACCGAGGTTTATGAGTCAGGAATCCCGAGAGCATGTGAGTGGGGCTTGCAGCGGTGTTGGCAAGTTGACCGGGTCTTGTGTTGACCTTCACATGGCTAGGGGATTAATCTCATAAACTTGAGTTTGATTAAGCTTAATACGTGTTGCAAATAGAGTTTGAGTCGATTCTTGAAATGCGTTTTCGTGATTTGGTTTAAATTCTTTGAGCATGAGCTAAATTGGGTGCAAATGTGTTTTGTACGGGTGTATGATCATGTGTTGATCATCTTGAGACTCAAAGAATTGCATTTGGATCTTCGGAGAAAAAGTTTGTGAAAAATCCAGAATTGTGTGGTGCGACCAACCATCGTGTGGTGCGAACAATCGTCGTGTGGTGCGACCAACCATAGGGGTGGTGCGACCAATCGTCATGTGGTGCGACCAACCATGGGGAGGTGCAACCGGCCATGGGGTGGTCGGACCGGCCCCTGGGCGGTTGGACCACTCGGGCGGTCAGACCGTTCCCCCCGTGTAATTTTCGGGCGGCTGTTTTTGGATTTTGAGTGGCGGTTGGACCGCCAGAGGGCCGGTCGGACCGGGCATGCATGTGGTGCAACCGGCCCGAGTGCGGTGTGTTTTTTCCAATATGCGGCGTCTGCGGCTGGAGGTCGGGCGGTGCAACCGGCCGTGATCGGTCGCGATCGGCCGTCTTGATCCGGCCATTTGGAGCGCGGCGTGTATTTTCGAGCGTCGTTTTGGGCTCTGCTGATTTTAGTTGGCGGTGCGGCCGGATGGGGTCGGTGTGACCGGCCGTGCGGTCTGACAAGGCCCGGCTGGTGCGGCCGGCCGTCTGTGATCAATCCGGCCGTTGCCTGTGAGGAGCGGTCGGACCGGGAGAGGTCCGGTTGGACCGCAAATTTGCTGATTTCGCCCATTTTGCCCCCAAACAGCTAGTTTTCTTGTGGGGGGCTATAAATACCCCCTTGGGGGGCTTGGGCAGAAGGTTGGCTGTGTGTGGGAGTTGTGTGTATGTGTTGCTCTTCTCCATTTGCCTCTTGAGCTTAAGAGTGAGTCTAATTGCATGTGTTGCAATTAGGGAGTGGGTTTGAGAGCCTCTTGTGCATGTGTTGCACTTGAGGGAGTCCTTGTGCATGTGTTGCACTTGGTGAAGTTCAAGCGAGGAGCGGCTTGTTACTCTTGGAGGTTGCCGACTCCTAGACGGCGTAGGCGTCGTCTTGTGAGGAGCTCTCAAGGTTGTGAAAGCCCGGCAAGTTTGTGAAGGTTCGGGTTGAGCCTCGCTACGGCGTGAAAACCACGACTAGTGGAAAGAGGCGGGTGCTCGGCGGGGCCGGTCCAAGTGTGGGCTAGCCTCAACGTGGACTAGGGGAGACCGGCAAGTCTCCGAACACCACGGAAAAATATCGGTTGTCTCTTTTACTTTCAAGTATTTACATTTATTGTATATTGTCCAATTGCTTGATTGTAATTAGAATTGCTTAGTGTTAATTGATTGATCAATTTAGCAATTCTAGTTTAGAGACATAATTTAGTTAGTGCACTAGTGAGCCTAGTTGATTTAGGCTTTAATTGTCAAAACCTATTTATCGCTTCCGCATATATATTTGATTAGGTTTTGACATAGGGGTTGATTAGAGCGAATTGTTTAGTGAGCGATCGAATTTCTTAAAACGCCTATTCACCCCCCCTCTAGGCGCATCCTCGACCCTACAGACGGTCGTCACGTCGCTCACGACGATCATCGTGCCGGTCGCGGCGGTTGCGTTTCCGGGGCGCGGTGTCCTCTTCGTCGTCGCACTCGGCGGCCAAGACCTACCTGGTCTCTCCTGCCTCGCGCTTTCGCGCCTTCTTGCTTGCACGACCGGAACCCTTCGAGGTCTCGGCTTCGTCCTTGCCTTGGCCACCCTTGGGGCCAGGCGCTGGCCCTCTTGCCTCCGCGGCCCGCGCACACTTATGTGCGAGGGAGAAAAGCTCGGAGGTGGAGCTGATGGTACAGGTGGCCATCTTCTCCTTCATCTTCTTGATCGCGTCGCCTCTTCCGGCGATGACGACCGATTGCTCGGAGATGTGGGGGATTGTATTGCGGCAGTGGCAAAACCGCCGAATGAAGTCTCGAAGCGACTCCCTCTTCTCTTGCTCCAGAGCGTGGAGGTCGTCCTCCACGCCGGGCTCAAAAAAGGCCACGAAAGTTGGCGGCGAAGAGGTCGCACAACTTCCCCACGAGTGCCCGATCCTCGGGGATTTAACACCTGACGAGGCGAGGCGAGCCCGTCAAGGCTGTTGGGAGGTAGTTGGCCATGACCTTTTCAGATCCGCCAGCTGCCCGCACCATCGTAGTATAGATTTGGAGGAACTCCTCCAGGTTGGTGGTGCCGTCATATTTTTTATGGCCAGGGCGAACTCCGTCGGCCCGTCCACGCGCCGCCGCCGCCAGAAAACTGGCACTCGACACGTAGAGGGAGCCAGTAGCTCATCGGGGCCCGGTCCGAGACTGTTCTGGGAGTCGAGGCGGCTCCTATAGAGTCGGTGAACCTCCTCCTTGGTCCGAGAGTGAGAGCCACGGGGGGGACTCTCACCGTCAGATGCTACCTGCTTACCGCGGCAGCGCTCCTGGTCCGGGTGGCGCGGCAGGCGACTGCGGAGGTCATCACCGCGCCGCCGACGACTCTCATCCAAATGAGAGCGGAGGTCCCCACGGTCCCTCGTGGGGCCGGGACCAAGATCTTCTTGGCGCCCTTCCCGACCGGCCCGCTGGCGAGCCTTTCTCGTTAGGGCGGTGGATGCTGAGTCGCTCTGCATGCGCCTTAGGCGACAAGGTACCAACGGTACTGACCGCCGAAGCCCTACCCGGTTGGGCGCATCCACGAGGCGGCGATGTTCGCAGCCACGGAGTGGCCGGAGTCTCCGCGAACTCCACCGGAGGTGGTCGAAGAACGAGCTGCGTGCAAGTTACGGGCGGGGAGTGGCGCCTCCATGGCCACTGCGGCGCGACCGGGCTGCTCCACCGCCTCCAAAGGAGCAATGGCACCGCCTGCGGCGGGTGAGACGATCCCCTCGGCCGTGCGCGACCGCCAGAAGCGCCTTGGCGTCGCTTCGCCCGCCACATCCTGGTGCTTAGAATCCGCCATCTTGAGATGCACGGGCCTACTTCCAAATCACGAACGCCGAAGTCCGCCGGGAGTTAGCCGGAAAAACCAACCACTAGCCCCCTACAGCGCGCCCGCCGGCGTATTCCGCTGACAGGCCGAGTCTGAGAGCCGGGTTTGGTTCGGAAGGAGGGCGTCTTCGCGGCTGGCTAACCCTAGAGGGTGAAAACCCTAGAGACCCCCACGCGAAGGATTCCGGCGTCTATGAACTAGGGATGACACAAAGATTTTACCCAGGTTCAGGCCCCTTTTGCCTTGGGTAATAGCCTTACTTCCTGCTAGATTGTTTATAGAGTGTTTTTGAACTAGTGCGGTACAGAGTCTTTGGGTTACAAGGTCTTCCCTAGGCTCTACTGCGGAACTCTTGCTTGCCCGACTCGTCCTGCGACCCCTTTTCCCCATGCACCAGAGGGCCCTTATATAGGCCAGGCCAACCAGAGTAGGTACCAAGGAGGGTCATCATGCTGATCTTCATACATTTATTACCCCTTCCCGTGCTGTCCCGTTCCTCGGCCTCATTAAATGCCGGCGCATGGCCGCGCCGGTCCACCCGGATCGACCTTTTTGACGGGTTGGTGAGGCGTCGAGGAATGGGCTTATAGCGTAAATCCTCGCGGTTGATAGATCGACACCGCAACTGCCGCCTGAAGCTGATGCGATAGGGAAGGAGACTTTGGTAACCCACCTTGCACCACCTTTTTGTCTTGCGGCGGGGCGAGCGGGTGTCCCGCCCACTGCTCGCCGGACGCCACGTGGGCGGGCCGGCGGCGGCGTGCTCGCCACCCACTCGCCGGGCGCCACGTGGGTCGACCGCCGGCGGCGGCGTGCTTCGCCCACCCGCTTCGCCGGCGCCACGTGAATCGCCGCCGGCGGCGAAGCGTCTTCGCCCACCCGCGCCGCCGGCGCCACGTGGATCGACCGCCGGACGGCAGGCGTGCTTTCGCCCACTGCCGCCGGGCGCCACGTGGGGCCGCCACGTTGATCGCCATGTTGATCTGCTTTTGTGCGGCGCAGAGGGTACCCAAATAGCAATCTGTTGACGACAGATATCGCCCATCATTGCTGGTTGGACTCAAACCGAGACTAACGATTATAACGATCTGGTTCAATGACTCTTTGGTTGGGGCTCTTTAGTACCGGTTCAAGACACCAACCGGTAGTGATGATGTTTCATCACTACCGGTTGGTGTCTTGAACCGGTACTAAAGAGGGGCTCTTATTAGTATCGGTTGGAGGCACCAACCGGTTCTGATGCTAATAAGACTCAATTTAAACCTTTTCCTCCCGCCCAATTTGAAACCGTCATAAATAATAATTTTTTTTAAAATATTGCTAATTACCTCTCCTGCTTTCTAATTTGAAAGAATTGAAATTAAATAATATTACATTTGAAATAATTGGAACTAATATTCCATTTGCAATAATCGTAAAAATGGCAGAAACAGATTCAAAACTTCCGAGGCCGTTTTGAGGCCCTAAATGACCTTTTTTTGGAACTCCATCGCCGCGCACGCACTCGTACAAATTATTTGGATCCGACCATCTAATTTTGGCACACTTATGAAATTCGGGTGCCACTTTTCGTTACCTTTTAAACGAGCCAAAGAACGCCCCGATCAGAGTTACGAGTCAAAAGTTATGACCATTTTAACAAAAGTGCTCGGATTTCGTATTTGCAAACTAGAATCAGTGCCCAAAAGAATATAATCGGAAAGCTCATCGTGTGATGATTCCGAAAAGCACAAGAACACTAAAATTGAAGGTACAAGTCAAAAGTTATGGTGTTTTTACAAGTTTCGTTAATAGCAATAGCACATATATTGCAAGCATAATTAATAGTCAAAAGTATGAAAAATAAATTTGCAAGGTTTAAATTTTTGCTAATTACCTATATAGTTTGGTAATTTAAAATAATTGAAAATCAGTGTTCGGCTACTTCACGGGGTTAAGGGAAGGAGGGACGTATTATCTATCAGATGTTATCATACCACTACTAAAGTAATGGATCTTGTAAGATCTCTGAAGTTAAACGTATTTGAAGGAGAGTAGTAATAGGATGGGTGACCTCCTAGGTAATGAAGTCCTTGTGTGACGTTAAAAATGTCTGATGAACAGAAGAACTAATATGTGTACATATAATATATTAATTGTAATTAAAGTTGTATACACATATATTATATATATAATATAATAGCTACTGGGGACACACACACATATATATGGCTGATAGCTCATCAGTACCGGTTGGATGTCCCGGATGGCCTGTATCGGTTTAAAAACTGGTACTAAGACCGTTTTTCACCGGTATTAATGGCCAGTTCAGTAGTAGTGCTTACTCAAACCACTATGACCAAATCAATGTATGTCCACGTTTTCGCTCTTGTTTCTTATATAGTCTGGCTTGACTTTACCTCGTGTGTCCGTGAGTATCAAATGATACGACTTAAATGTTTAAGAATAAGTTTATGTATCTTGTAGGTTAATTAGGATTTTTAAAATATTATAAATATTAGAAATGATCATAGAAGTTTGAGGGAAAATATAATTTGAGAAATGTAATTGAAATATGAGTTTGACGAGAGAATCATGGAGCATACTAAGCTGTCGAGGCTTTTAAAAACTAAGCACTTTCTATTATACATGGGATTATATAGTTGCATGCCCATATTTTTCTCCATTAGTTACTATTTTTCAAAATGTATGCATGCATATGTAACTCTATTTAATCTCAAAGCACGTTAATTATATGTGCAACAAAGTAATTATCCTATTAATTTATATAGTATTAGAGTATATTGCTCACGCATACACCAATGCACCATGATGACATACCTTAAACTCATAATCCCCCATACACTGGCTACCCCACCTAACCGTATGTCTTCTATCTTAATTTAACCTCCAACAATATGAATAATTCTTAATCAATCCCTCTTAGATGTTACCTATTCCAATCCAATATCTTAGCTGCTACCCACTCCACTACATAGTTTTCTTCTACTTCTCTCTCTAATTATTGTTTAATGCTAACTGTTGTAACAATAAACATGCAAACACGTGCGATCATCGCTGATCCCCTAGGGACAACCATTATGTTCTCTCGGGTGGCTATAAGTCTATTCCCTATGGTTGCACAATCTCTTCTTCAAGTTCTTCGCTCCTCTGCTTATGTATGCACGTGCTTCTATTTGTATAAATACATGCATATATACACATACATGATGTTATACGTGCTCGATGTCCATCTTCTCCCGTGTTGATTGCTCCTGTTCTTCAACGTTAGCCACCTCAAAGCTATGGCTTCCTCACTAATCGTGATGACCTTGTATCTTCACTGACATCGTCCCCCTTGCTAGTGATGACATGCTCATAGGTACCTAATAGCCCCATATTGTTATAGCTCATCTTCAATACAAAGTTTTATCTCATTTCTACCAAAACTTTCTATTATCAAGTTTATTTAGACACTGATTCTTTCAACAATGGTGACGTTCACCACTCGTTGATTTGGCTCTTGGCTCTTTTAACTTTGGCCTTTCTCTTCAACGACTTTGACGAGTAGCACAACATTGTTCTTGTCGAAATGGCTAAGGTGGGCAGCATAATATTGCCCTCATCTCCCTCGCTATTGCTACAGCTCTTCGTTTCCTGGAGGGTCAATGTCTTCATTTGGACAAATCGACATCACTATACTCTTTCGTGAACTCCTCTGATATCATTCATGCTATCATTGTTATAACTTTTATTTTTTATTAAAATTTCATTTTTTTATTGGAGTTCATATACAAATCAAATTGCTAATTTTTATTTAATTTATTTTGTGATCCAACATATACGGCTAAATGTTTTAAACAACCAAGCTGAGTAGGCGAAACAAGTAATAGTACCTGATTTGCCATTGGCCCTATCATTAGGACGTATGAGCACGGCCTTTCTTTTTTCTTTGCAGACACACGGTCATTAATTTCTTTAACTATGAAGAAATATAATTCGATACACAAAATTCCATCTCAAGTATAATTTAAATGTATATACGTACAAACCTTGAATCCTACGAAACAAATCAGCTTAAATGTGTAAACATTAGCTAATTGTAAAATTAATATTGAAATAGAGAACTTGAATTAAAATAATAGAATTTTTTGCAAAAGTTAGTTATTATGAATATGAAGATTGCATGTCTGATAGCTGTTGGACTCATGTAAATTGGGAAAAAACAATCCTACAAACGCAGACAAATTAATTTGACTTATTTATAATATTCTAAACCACCTAAATTACTATCTTTGATAAAAAGAATTTATAGAAAATCTAGCCGTGCAAATACACACAGCGATAATCTAATCAAATTACGAAATGGAAAATCTTGTCCCTTAAATTTGGTATGTGATTCCCTAAGTTACGTCAATCTACTAGTATTGGCCAAGACTGAAAGTGCCAGGTCCGGATAGACCCAAAGATCTATTCTACGCGAAGACAGTAAACTACGGATAAGGTGGGCTTTATTTCGGCCGAGGAGAGGTCGGACGACCAAGTTTACCACCGAGATCCAGCCTACTTCTACAATTATGAAGTGTTTACAAATGAAGTGGGCTACCATGCGCCCAATCAAAGTTAAGGTGGCAGTTTTACTCATGGATTTAGATACTCGTGGTATCTAAGGGTGCAAACGGATCGGATACGGACGGTTTCACTTATTCCGTATTCTATTTCAAATTTTTTTTGGATATAGAATCGGATACGGACAGTGCTAGATTCGAATACGAATACGGATTACTTCGGTCGCGAATACGGAGCGAATACAGATCGTTCCGGATACGGTTAGTCTCGGTCACGAATAGTTAGTCGGATAATGCGTGAAAGCAGAAACCATATATGTCATGCATATTAGGATCGATCAACCATACACAAAACTTTACTAGAATCTTCAAGACATATAAGTGTTTCAAATTCAATAATAGGTGTCTTCCCTATATAAGAATAATATGCAGCCAAGTATAATTTCAATCAATATATGAACTTATATGATGTATAATGTTTATGCTTATCGGATCTGTTATCGGATATCTATTTCACTAATGTACACTGATATTTTTCGGATATCTCGGATATGCGGGTACAAATCATATACGAATTAGATACTTCTCTTCCCATATCTTAACCCATATTTTTTCGGATAGGCGGATTCGAATCCGGATCGAATCCGGATATAACCGGATATCATTTTTTCGGATTCGAATCGGGTTTTAAACGAATTCGGGCTCGGATTGGTTGGAAATTATCCGCTCTGTTTACACCCCTAGTGGTATTTGACCTGATATGGGTGGGCACGAGCGGTATCCGATAAGATCATAGGATGGGTGTATGTGTTAATTTTTACCAAAGGGTATTCTATGACATGTAGACCTTACTTTTTATGAGATATATATTAGAAAAATAAAACTCTAACTCACTAACTCAATGCCTCGACAGACCGATGGCTCACCCTTTCGACCCCGAGTCCCGCCGCCCTCCATCGGCCCCCACAACTTCCTCCCGCCACCCTCCGCCTCTCACCACCGCCTCCACCTCTATCGGCACCGGCTCAACCCCTTGCCTCTGCTACTCCGCCCTAGCTACCTCCCTTCGCCTCAGCCGCCTCGCCCCCCATGACCCCCTTGCCCCCACGATTGCCTCCCGTGCCTCTCCCTCTCCCTCTCGAGTTCTGTTGCCCTTCGCCTCGCACCACAGCCCACCTTCCTCGCCTCCCTCTGCCCTGGTCACCTCCCTCTGCGGGCAAGCGAGTCGCAGGCAATGCTTGCGTGGTGTCGTGGGCACGTCGATGGCCTTCCCCTTTGCCAGGTACGCCATCTTCTATCTTTCTTAGGAAAGTAATGGATCTATGCCGTGGGTATCCGGGTATCTGGTACCCATCGGATTCAAGTATGGACATAGATGTGCACCGATGAAGCTTAATGGATCTGAGTAGGTGGCATGTGTTCGGGTTCAGATGACGGACCTGAGGTAGTCATACTCAGAGATACCCATCCAATTGCCATCCCTAACCAAAGTTTGAGTATAGTACGATCTTGAGACGATGCTACAGTCCATTCTTCTTTGGTTAGTGCTTCTATGCTTTTCCGATTGCAAACACACGTGTGAGTGTACCCTATTATCACGTACTAGAACGGCCTATACCGATTTCTAAAATCCTGTGAGACCATTTCGACTCCAATCCTATCTGGAATCCTAATTACAATAGGTTAAATGAAATATTGATCTATACCTTACAATTTTTAAAATCATGAATCTCCCGGCACGGTTGTATGATGATCTACAATGCAATATTCCTGCCTAGGATCCCAACACTGAAAACGACTACCCAATCTAATTACAAAGAAAAATCATAACCACGACTCAGATCCTATTACCTATTTAGCAAATATGCTAATCGTCATGGGTTCGAAGATATGCCATCAAGTTCTAAATTACTTCAAGCGAATTACAAAGGCTAAACTGCAGTGGGCGATGACCCGCGGATCAGCTTGGTGACGGTGAGCGCGATGATGCAGAGGAGATCGACCTCGCGGTTCCGCGCCATGAGGATGTTCCGCTGGTCCGGCAAGGCCTGACACCCCCTCTGGCACAGCTTCACCTCCGCCTGGCTCGCCGCCACCAGCGCCTGCGACTCGCTGTACGCCCCCGCCGAGTACTCCAGCGCCACCGTCCCGTCCGTCAGCTACTCCACCGCCGCCTCGTACCTGCACTTGATCACCACAATCAAGTATATGTGCCATCCGTGCATGAGATGAACAGCGCCTCTCTGCATGGCCACGTTAAACGGAGCTACCTCTCCGCGCATTCCTCCAGGAACTGCTGCAGCCGCGGCGTCTTGTTCTCGAGGTTGTCGCCGTTGTTGATGCTCGAGGGGTACGTGGCCGTCTCCGACGCGTTCTTCTGGACTTCCATGTCAGCACTCTTCCTAGGAGACCTGGGCGTGAAGCTGAGGCAGAAGGAGCGGCAACTGATCAGAAGCTGGCGGAACGAACGGCAAGCATGTTGACAAACGGCCCCAGGCCAAAACGAGCCCACAAGCCCATTCCTCGTCTTCTGGGCTTCAGATATAAGAGGGGAAAACGGCAGGGAACAGGGAGGCGGCGAGTTGGTGGCGATAACCCTGGCGGCGGCGATACTTAGTTTTGGTGGCGATAACCCTGGCGGCGGCGATACTTAGTTTTGGTGGCGATAACCCTGGCGGCGGCGATACTTGTATCTTCCACCCAGAGTTTATACTATACAATTTCGTTGTGAGTTTCATTTTGTTCCTGGGAGTCTCACATCTGGTATCAGAGCCAGTTTCCTTGCCTCCGATCGGCAGTCTGGAGGCGACCCATTCCCACCTCACCCGGCCGCAAGTTCAGACGGGAGCCATGGCGCCGCCAAGAAGTGATGATCCTCTATCTACCATCCTGGCTAAGCTTGAAGAAAACAGCAAGAAGGAAGAGGAGACACGTCAGATGGTCTCTGATGTGCAGCAGTATATCAGGGGCGTTGATGATTCGGTGAGAAGACTGACGGAGGATCATGAGTAGATTGAGGCCTGGAAGCCGACGATGGAGGATCGCGTGACTGAACTGCGTACATCCGTGGCTGATTTGAAGCAAGATATTGGCCAGGTCCTAGCCCAACTACCTGCCGGTACTATCGGTGCCAACGACGGCATCAAGAATGGGGCGTCTGCTTCCGACTCTCTGGAAGATCCGCGAATCGCGGCGACGTCCGGGCATTTTGGCCACCGCGATTTCCTTCTTCACCGGAGAGCAGGCACTGGGGCCGGAGATGCCCCGGCGCCTCCTCCGGTCACAGGTATCAATCTTCAGACGCCCGTTTCTCATCATCCCTTTCAGTCGAGTACCCAGTTTCAAACTCCTGTGCATCATCGTCAATTCCAGTCTAGTCAGTTGTCGGGGTCTACTTTTACTTCTATGGCCCAAAATCTGGGAGCCAATCTACCTCACATTAACCTACCTGCTTTTGACGGCTTGAACCCAAAATTATGGAAACAACGTTGTGAAAATTTCTTTGAATTCTATGCTGTTCCTAAGGAAATGTGGGTTCGCTTGGCTATAATGAATTTTGAGGGTCCTGCCATTTTTTGGTTACAATCCTTGGATTCTAAGGTTTTTCGCATGAATTGGGAAGAACTGGGTTTGGCATTATCCAACCGGTTCGGCAGAGACCAGTATAGTTCGTTGGTTCGAAAGTTTTTCCATATTCACCAAACTAATAGCGTAACAGACTACATCGAACAATTTGATACGCTGGTGCATCAATTGTTAGCTTCCGACAATGCTTTGCAACATGAATTTCTTACTGCTCGGTTCATTGATGGGTTAAAAGATGAAATACGTTCTGTTGTCGTTATCCAACGTCCCAAAGACCTCGATACTGCTAGTGCTCTGGCGCTTTTGCAGGAGGAAGTGTTGATCGTTCATCCCAGACGTGAAGGTCGCCGCAGTGATGCTGTTCCTCCCGAGCGATCTTTTGGTCGACCGATGGCATTGCCTCTTCCACCGCCGCCGGCTTATTCCAAAGCTGGCCCAACAGCGACATTGGATGACAAAAAAAATCAGCATCAGCATCAAGACCGCTGATTCTGGAGAGATGAGGCATGAGGTTTCGCCAGGTAGCTCGGTTCCAGTGGTTTCACCGAGTATACAAAAACTGCTGGAAAAGGTTGCTCACCTGTTTCTGAAACAGCATGGTCTACCTCCTCGCCGAGAAGTTGATCACGCCAGTCCTCACAATAGAGTTATTCATTACATGGCCTGTGTTCTTAAGGGAATGTTGCGTGAATTCCGTGATCCTGAGGGTCGAGACCACAGCATTCCGATATACCTGTTCCAATGGATATATGATAACGGTCTGCTTGGAATTATCTTTTCAATGGGCCTGCTCTATACTGCAGTAAGTAGCAGGAGTGCAAGGTCATCGCTATACGGCACTGGGTGGCAAAGGAGCTTGGTTGCTGACTATGGCGTTCCACTCATGGTCGTACTGTGGACAGCATTGTCATATTCATTACCAAGCAAGATCCCTTCAGGGATCCCGAGGAGGCTCTTCACCCCGTTTCCTTGGGAACCCAAGTCACGGCATCATTGGATAGTAGCGAAGGATTTGTTTTCTGTCCCTCCAGTATACATATTCCTGGCTATTGTACCTGCTGCGATGGTTGCAGGGCTCTATTCCTTTGATCATAGTATAGCTTCACAGATGACTCAGCACAAGGAGTTTAATTTGAAGAACCCATCGGACTACCATTATGACATTTTGGTACTGAGCTTGATGGTCTTGATTTGTGGTCTTCGTGGCATTCTTCCATCTCATGGAGTACTTCCCCAGTCCCCCATGCACACAAGAAACCTTGCTGTCCTCAAGAGGCACCTGCTTCGCAAAAAAATGGTCCGAACTGCCAAGGAGGGTATGATGAACAATGCTAGCAGTTCCGAAGTTTATGGCAAGATGCATGAAGTTTTCATCAAAATGGATGATAAAAGAAATGCTGATTCTGTTCACAAAGAGCTGAAGGCCTTGAAGGATGTGGTTATTCCAGAGGGGAATGGTGCAGGGAGAGTGTCTGAAGTATTTGATCCTGAAAAACATTTAGATGCTTACTTGCCTGTCCGGGTGAATGAGCAGAGATTAAGCAATCTGCTGCAGTCCCTGTTGGTTGCTGATTGTGTCGGAGTTATGCCGATCTTTCAGAAGATACCAACATCCGTCCTTTGGGGTTACTTTGCGTCTATGTCCATTGACAGCCTTCCTGGGAACCAGTTCGGGGAGAGGATATAACTTTTGTTCATCGTACCTAACCGGCGCTACAAGGTTCTTGAAGGTGCCCTTGCATCCTTATTTGGGGTTATTCCGCAAGTACTTGTTCATTGGTCCACATGGCCGACGTCGATGGCGACTTGGGAGGATGCGCATTCCACTGAAGGACCGATTGTCATGAGCTCCACTTGGGGTCAAGCTGGCATCAAGGAGGAGGATGTCGGACTCTTCCTAGGAGACACAGGCGTGAAGCCGAGGCGTATGAGCGGCAATCGATCGAAGTGGCGGAGCGAGCAGCAAGCATGTTGACAAACGGCCCTGAGCCAAAACGAGCCCACAAGCCCATTCCTCGTCTTGGGCTTCGGATATAAGAGGGGAAAACGGCAGGGAACAGGGAGGCGGCGAGTTGGTGGCGATAACCCTGGCGGCGGCGATACTTAGTTTTGGTGGCGATAACCCTGGCGGCGGCGATACTTGTATCTTCCACCCAGAGTTTATACTATACAATTTCGTTGTGAGTTTCATTTTGTTCCTGGGAGTCTCACATTCCAGGATGGCCACCCTGGCCAGCCCCGCCGTGTCGGCCGCCTTGGACGACCGGTCGGCCGAGAGCGTGGCCATGCAGAGGTCGTAGTGCGTGGCGGTTTGCTTGCATGCGTTCCTGGAGGGAGAAGGACTCGGTCGACTGCCCCGCGCTAGGGTCACCGGCCTGGGGCAATGCCGTGTCGGCGGTGGCGAGGAAGGAGAGGATGGCACCGATGGTTGCGTAGGAGGATTCCATTGGGTTGTTTGGGTTTTGCTGTCTGAATTGTTGTCGCCTTTGAGTGATTTCGATATTGCCCGTGTTGGATGGGAGGCCATGCAAAGATCCTAGTAATATGGTAATTAATGTTTACCTAGATTAAGGCCCAGTAATTAGTGGCAAGTGTATGCATGTTTTAAGTTTATGCGTGATTGGATGAGAAAAACAGGGACCTTTTCCCTTCCTAAGAGTGCTAATCCGATTTAAGCGCAGTTAAGTGCACGCGCGCGTGTGTGTGAGACTGAGAGAAGGGACATTGACAATGTTTGTGCAATGCTACTTGATCGACTGATCAGCATCAGTTGCATGCATGAATGTGCACCTTGTCACAGTAACTTGCACAATTTGTTCTTGGGAACCTCTAGGTCAACCTGACCAATGCTTTGTAGAAGACACATCAAAGTGCTGACACATGGCAGACCCTACTCCATCTCCACCCCCCCACCGGCCCGACTGCACCAGCCACTCCACCATCGGTGACTTACCTCGTCCCCTCAACCCATGCACGCTCCAATGTCCTTCCCTTATAACATAAAAAATCAAAAAGAAAAATTCAACTCGATATAAAAAGTTTCAAATCGGAAAACATTTTAACTTGGGAATTTCTGGATTCGTGCTCCATCGCTGTCACTTTCTCCTTGGCAGAGATATCACGCTCGCAGGCCCAATCGGCAAATCTCCCCCTCCGTGGGTTTAAAAGCCCCCCTCCCCCCACAGCCATCCTAGCTTTCCTTCGTTGCCCTGTTCTTCCTTGCCGCACCATCGAAGCGCCAAAGAGCTCCATTAGCCGCAAAGAACAGAAAGCATAAGCAATCTCGAATCTCCTTCTCTGGTGAGCCATCTTCCAATTCCCTCTGATTGAAGCACCTCTAGCATTCCCTAATCATGACTCCCACCTCTTTTGCAGCTCAGGACATCGAGAACACCGCTACCGTGACCTTCTTCCTCAGTTCCGGACACCATTGCCAAGTACTCCCGGTGAGTCACCATTGCTGCCAATCTCCAAAATGGAGTCATCATCGCTACCAATCCCCAAAAGGTAAAACAAATAACAATAATAATAAGTTTCTCAAGTATTTCTCAAGTTAAACTAACACATAGCTTAATCCAATTCTGTTATTTTCATTGGCGCATAGCCTCCCTTTTCAAGTTTAGTTTTTAACAAAATTGAACCCTTATGTGAAATTTTTTAACATTGTACATAATTAGAACATAACTAGTTGAATAGGTTGTACACTTTGCAGAGGTTATGTACTTTACTTATAAGATATATATCGATGTCCAAGACCAATAATAATAATAATAATGATGATGATGATGATGATGATGAACCTACCACTGTTTCTGAACCAATGAGTGATACGCCACCAGCAGAAGATATTATTGAGGAGAATAATAATTTAGTCACAGAGACTCCTCGTAGGAGTAAGAGACAAAAGGTTGAGAAAATCTTCAGCGATGAATTTATTGTATACCTCATGGATGATGTGCCAAAAACTCTTTTAGAGGCTTATGTACTACCTAATGCTGAGTATTGGAAAGAGGTAGTCCATAACGAGATGGATTCCATCATGGTTAACGGGACTTGGAGATCACTAATCATCCTAGTGGGTGAAAACCTATTGGATGTAAGTGGATCTTCAAAAAGAAAAAGAAGCCTGATAGTACCGTTGATATTCTTGTGGTCAGGGATTATACCCAAAAATTATACCCAAAAAGAAAGAGAGAATTATTTTGATACTTATTCTCCTATTTCCAGATTAACCACCATTAGAGTACTCATTGCATTAGCTACTTCCTATGGTCTACACGTCCATCAAATAGATGTAAAGATAGCTTTTCTTAATGGAGAGTTGGATGAAGAAATCTATATGGAGCAACTAGATGGTTATATGATTATTGGATAGGAAAATAAAGTATGCAAATTATTAAAATCTTTGTATGGCCTAAAGTAAGCATCTAAACAATGACACGAAAAATTGGATAAAACTTTGACATCTACTGGTTTTGCTATTAATGAGGTAGATAAGTGTGTATATTATCGTTATGGTGGGGTCAAGGTGTGATTTTGTGTTTGTATATTGATAACATACTTATATTTGGGACAAACACTACCGTAATGTTCGAGGTCAAAACTTTCTTATCTCGATGCTTTGATATGAAAGGCTTAGGGACGCAGATGTTTTTTTGAATATTAAATTTATCACGAATGATGATGGGATCATTTTGCACTAATCCCATTATGCTAAGAAAATATTGAGTTTGTTTGGCTTTGAGAATTGCAAAAATTTCTCAACGCCTTATGATCCAAGTGTTAAGCTTTGAAAAAATCAAGGGCAAGGGAAAGATCAACTGAGATATTAATAAATTATTAGGTCCCTTATGTATCTAGCTGGTGCCACAAGACCTGACATCTTAATTACCGAGAGCAAATTAAACCGATTTATTTCTAATCTAGGAGATGATCATTGAGAGGCACTTAAGTGAATGTTGCACTACTTAAGAGGCACAACATCTTATTGTAACGACCCTAATTTTTGCATAAAATGCAAAAATGAGAATCTCATGTGCGCACAGTACTAGTTCCATAATCAGTGGCTAGTAAGCAGATTTGCAACAATTGGAATCACAACCATACATCATATTATTTAAGCGAAAGCTAATTATACAATGTATTCATACAATTCAGAGTATACATATGTAGCAACAGAAGAAGCAAAGTCTTGTAGTGTGCCCATCCAACCATCAGGCAACTGACAAGGAATAAATCTCTAGAAAGATCACATCATTTGAAATTCCCGCAACCTATGACGAAAAGATATTCTTCATAGAGTCATTTTTTTATCCACCTAAAACAATAGATTAAGCAATATTGAGTACTTTCGTAATCAGCAAGACTTAAGATGGTATTTGCAAATACAGTAATGCAGGTTAAATCAAAGATGGCTGCTACGATTAATTTGCATAAAGCGATATTGAATTTGTAAATCAAGCTGTCATTTGTAAACGGAATTTGTAAGAGCAAGTTTGACTGCTAAGAAATAAGTAAAGCATAAGTAATAACTCATAGTCCTCCATAACATGAGCATCGAGATGTCCTATTCCTGCTAACACCAATCTTTGCCAAAACAAAGCATAATAGATGAAACCAATCATTTTGAAAATAATAAAATGGCTAACTATGTGATGATGTTACTTAGTGCCCTTGACCGTTGAAAGTTCAAACTCCATTAATTTGGTTTTGGTGTTAATGACAAATCTAATATTGAGACTAACTCTTTTGATAATCATATATTGATTAGTCTCAATTGTTAATTAATGAAAAATCTTTTTACGAGACTAACTATTTTGTTGAGTTTAACTCTTATTAGTCTCTTTTGAATGAAAAAGATGGAAATATCAAAGGTACACATTCGACCTCATGTTATATATCGTGTTGCATTCCTTGGATACAATACCCATGATTATATTAACAAATCCAAATATGAGACTAACTCTTTTACTGAGTATATCTTTGTTTAGTCTCATCTCATTGAAAAATGGAAAACCCAAGGTATGCACTCGTATTCATTTTATGATATCTTAATGCATATTTTGGATTCAAGATTAAAGGATGAACTCTACCATTATTCAGACCTCAAGATGTGCATAATGTTTTCAATTCTATATTTATATAGATGCACATATCTAGGGGGAGTTCGTCATTTAACTTGAAGGTTTCATTATATTGATCTATTCTTTATTGACACATATAAGGATCAAGACATTGAAACTAAATCCTTGAGTATATATTTGAATTGCCTAGTTGTAGTATACTCATGGTAATATAGGATAAGCTCAAATGTAATCAAAATTGAACATGTGCATATTATCTCTAAGTCAATTATATCTATGCACATATACATGTGGGGTTTTCACGAGGGTTGGACAACCCTTGGCCGGTCAGCGCACGGTCAACAAGCTCCCAAGCTCGGGGGGCCCCGACCACGACTTGGGCGTACGCCGAGGCGCGTGACCTAGAGCGCGATGCTCCGCACGACGCAGCGTCCGCCACGACCTCGAGCTTCGGGTCGGCTCGTTCGTGCGGTGTCCCTTGGATTCGAACGGCGTTTGTCCGACGATTACCAAGACGAGGATCGTGGGGCGGCCGATGAACAAGTCCGGAGCGTTGCCGCTACCCACAATGTGCACGAAGACCACCACCCGGGAATATCTCCCGTCCATTACAAGCAGGGAAGATATAAGGCTAAGGATGCGCAGCCTGAAGGATAAGGACATCAGAGCTCTAGCATTAGACATCGCCATTGTTAAGCTTGAGCTGTAACACACATTTGTACTCGAGAATAGCAAAGATCACCGCCGCAAGGCAACTGGAGTAGAGCTATTACCTTCACAAGGGCTCGAACCAGTATAAACCCTCATCTCACGCTCGTTGTCGCCTAGCTCCGACCTTCGGCACGTCGAATCCTTTCCTTCATTGAGCCAAGCTCTGCTCGGGTCCCAAGTTCCACTAACCCCCGTTTTATTTCTGCGATTGGCGACTCCGATCGTCGACAACTGGCGCCCATCGTGGGGCACGATTGGCTTTGCTCATTCGCAGGGAAAAACACCAAGATCTTGCGAGCATGGCGCGCTTCATCGACGGACATTCCTCGAGCGTGGGTTCGGGCGCGGACTCCGACTCCGCGTCCCTGTTTTCGCCCTCACCACCGCCACGCGAGCAGCACGTCTTGATGGCGGACAGTCATGACGTGGGTGCAGCTGCGGACGACCGTGACCCGCAGACCCCTGAGGACGCTCGGCGGATGGTGCATGTCGCCATCAACCAAGCCATAACCGCTCTCCGGCGGGAGGACCAGGAGAGGGCCGACGCATCTTCTGGGCATCCCAGACTTCCTCCTTCAGGAGAGCGCCTCCGCGCTATCGCCCGGATCATGGTTGATCCCGATAGGGCAAGGTCGGAACTCTTTGGCCTAGCCCTGGCCGAAGAGCTCGATCGGGCTGCGACCGAGGTCATACCTCTGCAAAACCGAAGTCATCACTCGGGGACCCACTCCCTGAGAAGCGATGACAACTCATCACGCTGTCGCCAGCGCACCCGTCGGTCGCCTCCCGCGCAAGAGGCGCCCTCTCGCCAGCAGCGATCTCGCGACAAGGCTTTGACGACGCCGTCCGCGAGGCGCCCGGCCAGCGGGTCAGTCGCGAGCCGAAGCTTCACGAGCTCGCGTCGGCCAAGATGAATCGGGAGCCTCTCCCGGATGTTACGCCCAGCGCCATAGGTCCAAGATCGCCTGCGCTACCTCCCAGGTGACTCCCGTTCACGACATCATGGTCGTTCTCACCAAAGGTCGAGCCGCCGGGGCAGCCTCGACTCCGAGTCCGACAGCAGCGAGGACCTTGTTGTCAACGACCACACCCGACGCCAAGACTGTCGACGCTACGGCCGCATGGCGATTCGACGACCTTCGTCATACGGCGCCGGCGGCTCGATTCAAGCCGACGTTGATAGAGCGCTTCGATGGGACCAAGAACCCAGACGAGTTCCTGTCTATCTATTCGACCGCCATCCTGGCGGCCGGGGGCGATGAGCTCGTCATGGCCAATTACCTCCCGACCGTGCTGGACGGTGCCGCGCGAACCTGGCTCTTCAACCAGAAGCCTGGTTCCTTCAGGTCGTGGCGCCAAATCCAGAACTTCCTCCGCTCCAACTTTTAGAGTTGTTACGAGCGGCCGGGGAGGGAGAAAGACCTGGATCGCGTCATCCAGGGCAAGAACGAGTGGCTCCGTGACTTCGTGCGGCGATTTATCCGCACGAGGAACCTGATTCCGAGCATCTCCGACGAAGCCGTCATAAAAGCTTTCAAATTCGGCGTCCGCGATCGGCGCCTTACCGAGGACCTGGAGATCACCTCGAGGCTCAGCGTCAACAAGCTTTTCCGTATGGCCGAGCGGTATGCTGATGTGGACGACGCTGTCCACTAGAAACGCGACTATGACCAAGGTAAGCTTGGTCTGAAACCCACAGAGGCTGGCCCATCCAACTCCAAGAGCGCCGACCACGGCGCCGCTGCCAAGAAGCGGAAGCGCGACCGCAGGAACAGCGGTGGACTGCCACGAGTGATCGTTTCGGCAGACGGCCAGCGCGAGGTCCTTGAAGTCCGAGATCAAGCTCGGGAAGGGTCCCGACCTCGCCAAGGTCGGCCTCGACCTCGTCAGGCACAGAACCAGCCCCAGCAGGAGGGCCGACGGCCTGGGCCCCGGCGGGCCGATGCTCGGCCGCAGGGGGCCGAGGGGCGCCCGGGATACGATGAAACGAAGTTCTGCCTGTTTCATAGGGCAGCCGGCCACGACCTGCGAACTTGCAGGGCTTGGCAAAGCAAGCTAGAAGCTTTTTATGATGGTCGAGGGGAAATGCCCGTGCTACCGAAAGAAGATGTCCAGCCGGACAGGGTAAACGCTGGGGCGGACCGTGACGACATCGACCTAGAGTTCTAGCAGGGCGAGCGCCGCATCGATGTTATCTTCGGTGGCTCGTCGGCTTACCAGTCCCGACGCGAGCTCAAGGCCGCCTCGCGAACCATCTACCAGGTCGCCACCAGGAAGCCCATCGAGCAGCATTGCAAGTGGGCTGGGGCCACCATCACCTTTTCTCCGGAGGACGCACTTCAAGGTATGGCCCGAGATCTGAAGACCGCCCTGGTCGTGACCCCGACCATCAGCAACACCGCGGTCGGTCGTGTCATGGTCGATGGCGGTAGTTCCCTTAACTTGCTGCAGGCTAGAGCGCTTGACCGGATGCAGATTCCCTGGTCGAAGGTCAAGAACATCGCTGTCCCCTTCTTCGGGATCGTCCCTGGAAGCTCGACCATCCCTTTGGGGCAGGTGGTCTTGCCCGTCACCTTCGGTGACTCGGCCAACTTCTGCACCGAGCTGATCACCTTTGAGGTGGTCGAGGGGGACCTCCCGTACAACGCCATCCTCGGGCGGCCTGCCCTGATCAAGTTCATGGCGGCCAACCACTATGGCCATCGGTGTATGAAGCTGCCTGGTCCCAACGGCATCATAACCGTGCGGGGCGACCTACAGGCGGCACACGGATGCGAGACCAAGGCCTTGGCCCTTGCCGGCATGCTGCCCTAGCGAGGCCCAGAGGCGACGGTAAAGAGCGCTCGTCAGAAGGCGGCGATCCAGCCCAGCGGGACGACGAAGGCCGTGCCACTCGAGGAGGATGACCCGACCGGATGCATCCATGTTTCGGCCGAGCTGAGCTCCAAATAGGAACTCGAGCTCGTCACCTTCCTCCGCGCCAACAAAAGCGTATTCGCTTGGGAGCCTGCGGACATGCCTGGCGTACCGAGGGAGGTCATCGAGCACAAGCTGCAGGTCAGATGCATCGCCGCCCGCGGCGAAGTGCGCCGCTTCTCTCCGGAGAAGGTTGCGGTCATCAAGGAGAACCTTGACAAGCTCTTGAAGGCCGGTTTCATTCGTGAGGTCAACTACTCCGAATGGTTGGCAAACCCGGTCATCGTCCAGAAGAAGGGCGGTAAATGGAGGATGTGCGTGGACCACACGGGGTTGAACTCGACCTGCCCGAAGGATAACTTCCCGCTCCCGCGCATCGACCAGATCGTCGACTCCACCGCGAACGCCAAGATGCTAAGCTTCCTGGATGCCTATTCGGGATACCACCAGATCAAGCTAGCGGTTGACGATGAGAGCAAGACGTCGTTCATCACGCCGTTCGACACCTACTACTACACGACCATGTCGTTTGGTCTGCGCAACGCCGGGGCCACGTTTCAGCGTCTGATGACCAAGATGTTCGACCCTCAGATCGGCCGAAACCTTGAGGTCTACGTGGATGACATCATCATCAAGAGCCCCTCTGAAGGCGACCACGTTCGGTACCTCGAGGAAACCTTCGCCAACCTAAACAGGCACAAGATCAAGCTCAATTCCGAAAAGTGCGTGTTCGGCGCTGCGTCAGGAAAGGTGCTCGGCTACATGATCGGGGGCTCGGGGGTTGGCCTGAACCCAGAAAAGATCGAGGCGATCGAGAAGATGGCGCCCCCGACCTCGGTCAAGCAGGTGCAGAGCCTCACCGCCGCATGGCCGCCTCAAAGAAGTTCATCTCGAGGCTCGGCGGCGCTGGCTTCCATTCTTCCGAGCTCACAAGAACAAGGAGCTTCGTGGACCTCGAAGCGCAGCTGTCTTCGATGAGTTGAAGGTATACTGCCAACCCCACCGCTGCCATTTACCCAAGAACCCGCCGAGAGGTTGCTCTACCTTGCGGCCACCACCCAAGCCGCCGGTCTTTGTCTGGTGGTGAACGGGATCCCAAAGAAGACCCGATCTATTATGTCAGCGAGGTCTTGCATGGCCCAAAGGAGCGCTACCCGCAGGTACAAAAGCTATTGTACGCTCTCCTCATGGCTTCGCGCAAGCTTCGATATTATTTCCAGGCGCACTCTGTGGTTGTCCCGAGTAATTTTCCGCTCGGGGACATCTTGCGGAACCCAGAAGGCGGCGAGCACATCGCCAAGTGGGCTATGGAGCTGGCGGCATTCGATGTCCAGGTCGTAGCTCGAACGGACATCAAATCACAAGTGCTTGCCGACTTTGTGGTCGAGCAGACGTCGCAACCCGCGCCTGAGCCCGAGGTCGAGGAAGAAAAGCCCTGGACCATGTTCTTCGACGGCTCGAGGTCCTTCAAGCGCTCGGGGGCTGGAATCCTTATTCTCACCCCGCGCGGCAACCACTTGAGGTACGTAGTTCGTTTTGGGTTTTCGGTGACCAACAATGTGGCAGAATACGAAGCTCTCTTGGCGGGCCTGCGAGCTTGCAAAGCATTGGGCGTGCGTCGGTTGGTCGTCAAGGGCAACTCCCAGCTCGTCGTTAATCAGTACAACAAGGAGTACCAGTGCTCGGGAGACTCGATGTCAAAGTACCTAGCCGAAGTGCGCAAGATGGAGAAATGGTTCCAGAACCTGGAGCTCAAGCACATACCCAGGAAGGATAACTCCAGTGCCGACTTCCTCTCCAAGCTCGGCTCTTCCGACGACGGGATCCCGCCCGATGTCATCCTGGAGACGTTGGCGGCTCCCTCGATCTCCGACCAAGAGGTCTTGCTCGCCGTGGTGGAAGGTATCCCCTCCTGGGCTGAATCCATTTATAATTTCCTTGCAAGGGGCGACCTACCGCCCGACCCTGCCGAGAGGAGCAGGATCAAGCGCCGGGCGAGTTTATACACGCTCGTCGAGGGGACGCTCTACAGGCGGAATGTTTTCGGCGTTCTGACGCGGTGCATCTCTACGGAGGAGGGTAAGTACCTGTTAAATGATAGCCACTTAGGCATCTGTGGAGCGCACTCTTCGTACAGGACGATGGTCGGCAAGGCCTTCCGTATGGGTATTATTGGCTTTGGCCAGATGCCCGTGATATCGTCCCGCACTGCCGAGCATGCCGCTTCCACGCCGAAGTCGATCAACCCGCAAGATACGCACTTCAGACCATCCCGCTCGCTTGGCCTTTCTCGACATGGGGGCTGGACATCCTCGGCCCTTTTCCTCAGGCGGTCGGGGGTAAGAAGTTCATGTTCGTTGTTGTTGACACTTTTACCAAGTGGATCAAAGCTGAACCGGTCTCGACCATCACCGCTCGGGCGGCTGTCCGTTTTTTCTGCTTGTTCGTGGTCACTAGGTACGGGGTTCCATACAAAATTATCACTGACAATGGTACTCAGTTTACCAGTGAGTTGTTCCAGGAGTTTTGCGAGGACCTCGGCATCAAAGTATGCTTCGCTTCGTAGCTCACCCCAGAGCAACGCGAGCGGCGGAGCGCTTAACGACAAATCGCCCAGGCATCAAGAAACGAGTTGCAGATGAGCTCGAACGCTACGGCAAGACACGGTGGACGAACTTCCCACCGCCTTATGGTCTATTCGCACCATCGCAAGTCGAGCCACAGTGGTCCACACCCTTCCAAACGTGTTCGCATGCAAAGCGCCCCGCCTCCCGAGGTTACTGCTGGCTCGCCAGAGGTCGCTTTGTCGACTGTGTCGACTTCGAGTATGAACGGTCTCTCGACCTTGCCCTCGCAAAAGAAGTAAGATGCCGTGCACTGCTACGATCAACGCACTACCTGCAAGCTCTTCGCAGACATGCGTCTCGATCGGTACGACCTAGGGAGCTCCTTGTTGGGGACCTAGCCCTAAGACGAATTCAAGGCTCGTCCAACACCAACAAGCTATCCCTGCGGTGGGAGGGCCCCTATAGAGTCGTTTCAACAGATTGCAAGGGGGCTTACCGGCTAGCTGTCGGGACCCGAATCTGCAAATCGACCCTCTGCGTTTTTGTACTAGTCCAGATCACGCTTAGTACACATAGGATAAACAAAGTTGAAGTACCACAATCATACACAATGAATTAATAATAAAGTACTTCAAACATGAATATAAACGAAGTTACAAGACCTTATGGTCTCTTTACAATAATTAAGCCACGCAGCGATAAATAACAAGAGTAGCATTAGTTCAATAGCGAAGCAAAAGTAAAGCAATGAACCCATCAGATACACAGTGCAACCGACTAGGCTTAATCCCTAATTCTCCCGGCCTTCGATGAACTCCTCCTCCCAAGCCGCCTGACTTCTTCTTCCGAGGTTTTGTCGATGCAAGGGTGAGTATACAACATACTCAACAAGTCATGCACAATGCAGTTCTATTACTACATGCATGGCTTATTCCAAAGGAAAGGCTTAAATGGTTATTTTGCGTAAAGCAGCATTTCTTTTTAACAAGTAATCCTATTAGATTAAAAGCGGTAAAACCAATATCTTTAATAATTAATTTCTCATTTCTTTTCCAAGAGTTTGGCACACAGCCACCCATTCCACATTTTTATTTTTGTAAAAATCTAACCCTTGATCAGTAATCACCGAAAGCAATGTCCAATACACAGTACACGGCTATTCAATAGATTTAACACACACACTCGCAGAGGTCAGACATTTTACCCACAGATACAATCGCCACCACATAGGTGATTGATTGCAACAAAGTCTTTCAGAGACTAACATTTAACCGATGAACCCTCCAAAGATCACCCTTCTAACGCTTCCCACACAGAGCCGAAGCTTAGAACGAGTGAGTACTGCTGAATGGGTACTAAGTCAGAGCAGTGCACGCTTCCCCAAACAATTACGTTTGTGTGCATCGTCACCCCGAGGTATCAAAGGAAAGAGGTTAGAACCTTACAAAACTAAGTCCGTCCCATACCGGACAAGTGGTTGTACGCGAAACTCAATTCAAAGGCTCGCAAGGTAAAGTCCTTAATTGATCCGGGCAAGACATCCATCTTTTATATCTCGGCACACAGCCTTTACATCCTCCAGCACATCCCGATGCCACACAGGCCCACCTGGCACGAAGCCATCTTGCCACTTGCCCCGGTCCAAATCTTTTCCCACCCTGGTTTGCATTTATGCAACACATGCCAATGCCCACTTCATTGTGCGAGTAGCACCACACAGGTCGCTACCCCCAAATCCATCTCATGACATCATCGCATTATTCCAAAATGCGTTTCATAATTGTTTAGTCAATATTCATTTGGACATTTGAAAGTTATTCAACGTACATAAGCAGGCTAAGCAGCAAATCACGGTCTAGCCTCCCGTGTTGGCATTATAATAGCAACCAACTCATTTACATAACTTAGGGCGACAAAGATTTTAGACATACAAGTAACTTAAACAAGGTGGCATAAACGGAACTGGTATATTATCTATCATCCCTAATTTAATCCATGGCACTTTACTTAACATAGCATGCATTACTTGAATCAAATTATATTTTTGAAATCTAGGCGCAAAATGATCAAAGCATGACTTGCCTTCGAAAAGTAGTTGGTTTTGGTCCGGCTCTTGCGACGGGTCTTCGAATTCTCCCTCGGCGACTTCCGGCAACTCGGAGTCTACTCGTATCAAACAAACACACAAAAATTACACAATACAGACAGTAAGATCAACACTAAAAATAAAATAAAAATCACCATTAAATAGTTTATATTTTTACAAATTTTTGGGCACTGGAATCACCCAAATCCGAGTTAAAATGCAAAAGTTATAGCATTTGCAAGTTTTCTGAAATTCAAATAAAGAAAAACCGAATTAAATGATTTATTTTTCTACTGAAAATTCGGTTAAATCCTCACGGGTGACACGTGTCGACACCAGAGACTGCCACGTCGGCTTGACCACTGACAAGTGGGCCCCAGATGACGTCATGCTGACGTCAGCACCCACGGTGGTCACCCCACTGACAGGTGGGCCCCATGAACAGCACACGGACCAACAGAGAGTTGACACGCGGCACACGCACAGCAGTCCACGTGAACACCAATCTCCCGGCCGTTGGATTCAAATCCAACGGTCGGTGCACGCACGGTCAAACCTACACACGCGGCAACATCTACGCCGTTCCTTTCAAATCCAACGGCTCGGATGCGGCACGGCTAAACGGCTTGACCCAGCGACGACGTGGATGCACCAGCGCGGTCGGATGGACATCCAACGGCGGCGGTTAACCGAGCGAAGCACTGCTACCAAGCCTACGCGGCGCAATAGCGATGGTCGGATTGAAGATCTACGGCTGCGGTTACCCGCACGGTTTCCTATTGCAAGCCTACGTGGCTTAATCTCGGCCGCATAGCAAGGATCGAACGGCCATTTTCAAGCGCTTCAACCACGCTTCACGTGATTCATTAGAGCGCGATTTAGATCTAACGGCATTATCGATGTATCAAGGATAGCTACGCGGGCTTCTCGTGTTCATACGATGGGGATTCAACGGCCAAGATCTACTAATACCGCCGCCTCAATTCAAAAGAGAATACGTGGCTTTACCTCGGGCGTCCGATGAGAATCCGACGGTTGAGGCGAGTTGCGAAGCTCCGAGGAAGAGGCGGCGGCGCTTGTCGCCGGACTCGGGGAAGACGACGCAGCTTGAGGCGCTTCGAGGCTTCTCCGGCATGAAGAAGTGGTCTAGGCGAGGCGGTGGGACACGGCGAACTCGGTGAAGGCCTCAGCTGCGGCGGAGAGCGGCAGACGGCGGCGAAACGCGAAGAAAACCGAGGTGGAGGAGAGTAGCTACTACGACGAGCTCGGGCGGGGTCTACGGTGGAAGGCAGAGCGCGAGAGAAGGGGCAAAATGAGCGGAAGGAAGTCACGCGTGCACTGGGGTATATCACCTGCCCGGGCGAGTCTTGGAATGCGCGCAAAATCTCTGACATGATCCTTGGCACCCTACTGGCTACGACGGTGCGGTAGTGCTCTCTCCCGAGATCAAGACGGTCACGCCGCACCGCTCGATCACGATCCAACGGCCAAGCATTGAATAATCTGTCGTGGCGAGGCGCCACGCGTCAGCATCTCGACGGTTGGGTCAGGCAGATCCAACGAACCCCGGGCACAAGCGACGCGGATTGATAACAACCATCCGATGGAGATCGCACGACCGTAATCGGCTATGCTTAGGGTTCCATTGGCGCTGATGTTGTTGGGCTCGACTAACATCAGAAAGCAAGGCTATTTTCTAGGTTTTGACAATAAAAACAATTGTGGAAAATCAAAGTAATTAATTAGGGCACCAAAAATACCCGAGAAATTCTAGAAAAATTCCAGAAAATATTTCAGAGTATTTTGAGCCTAAATAAAATATTTTTATTTATTTTTGATAATTAACTTTTTTGATATTTAATTATTCCAGGGAAGGATAATCCAAATTAACTTCAATTAAATCCAATAAACTCCCAAAAATTTAGATAAATCCAATTAATTGCAATTAAAGGTTAATTAATTAACAAAAATTTAAATGACTCCAAAAATTAAAATTGGGTCAAATTTCGGGACATTACACTAGTAATGCCCGATGGTAGAGAGCTCTCTAGCTCGTGGAACATAGATCAGCTTCGGAAGTTTTATGTGTAACCTCTATACCTTAAATTTCAAGAAAGTCGTTTCTTCCATTCTCGCCTTTATATCTTTTTTCGCTTGTGACTACACCGCATTTTTGTCCGAGACTTTTTTTTCGAACACGACCTCCGGTGCAACAAGACTCACTCTTGGTCCGAAAGTCATGAGCTTAACGCTCACCCCAAAGGGTCGAGCTACACGTAGTTTAATCTCTTCGCAATCCAACTCTCCCTCGTGCTCGGCTCGAGCCACAAGCCTCGCAGCTTTGACCATTGAGCGCTTCGCACGGCCGTGGTTGTGATTCAACATCGCCGTGTGACCATCTCACTAGCTTGTGTCACGCTTATTTCCTCTCTGGACCTTTTTCAACTCGCAGTCGTGGTCGCTTGCTCGCGTTTAAATCTTGTGCCCAAGGCCTGGCTGCTGTTCAACCTTAGACCCAACGGGCCGGATAAGGGCATATTGCTCAAGAAATGACCTAAGGAGCATGACTAAAGGTGGAAGAGACGTACACCAAAAATCCTCGACTAACAGACTTGAAACAAAGAGTTTGTTGTCCCCCAAAAAAATGTGGCTCTAAAGTTTTCTGTTTTAAGCATTTTCTACAGGTCTGCCATCTCGTGGGCGAAGCCTCGCCGAGCTCGGCCACCTTGGCCCTCAAGGTCGATAGCTCGCCTGCATCGAGGGCTTCCTTGAGGCATCCGCACTCGGCGCCGCTCATCTTGGAGTTGGGCCAAGACGCCTCACCGCTTTGTCGGGCGCGCCCACGCTTCTCTTTAAGCTCCAAGATCTTGGCCTCGAGCTCGGGATACGCCTTCGTCGAGGAAGATGCTCGCCCGCAGCGGGCCTTCTCCAAAGACTCGACCTTGGCCCGCTTGGCCTCGAAGCGCTTGTCTTTGGCGTGCTCAAGCTTCCTTCAAGCTCCAAGATCTTGGCTCGAGCTCGGGACGCTTCGCCGAGGAAGACGCCCGCTCTGCAAAGATGGCCTTCTCCAGCCGACCTTGGCTCGCTTTCGCCTCGAACGCTTTGGCCGATCACAAGGCTTGCTCCATGGCCTTGAAGCCATGCTTGCGCCGGAGACCTCGGTCCGCTCGAGCTCGGCCGTGGGCTACCTCGCGCCCTCATCGTCTCGGGCGAAGGTCGCTAAGCTCCTCGGTCTTCGCTGAAGCCTCCCGCCGACCTCAATGGTCTCGATGAACTTGAGCGCCACCTCTGGCGCCTCCACCACGCTCAGAGGCCCCAAGACATCGGCGTGTTTTGAAGGCCTTGCAGGTCCTTAGGAGACGCGCCGATCGCCTTCAAGACAGAAGGGTGGCCCAAGATAAGGAAAGAAACAAGGAACCTGCTAACTTTGCTGCGAGGTGCGCAGGGGTTCCTTACCACATGAAGGCGCTTCGAGGAGTGCGGGTGAACTTTTCAAGGCTGCCGACGCTTGCTACGGAGATCTCTTCTGCTTGCCGCTCGACGCCTCGAGGTGAGGCCGACCTCGACCACCACCGCGCTTGGGCTAAGACCTTGAGTCTCCACGCCGTGGCGCACTGAGTTCTGCCGCCTTCTTGGTGGGTTCAACTCGCCGACAGGGCGACGCTGCAGAACGCTGCCCCGACCAGGAGGTCGTGGCTTGCCGCCTCCAAAGACGAGGAGCGATGGCCGGATCCACCGCGCACCCTCCCGCTGTGCGGTCGACCTCCGTGGCCTGGGGTGCCATGGCCTCAGCGCCAGACGCAGCCTCAGTCGGGCAGACCTAAGATGCTTCCACAGCGCCATCTTCGGTGGCCGGTGGCGCAACGACCTCGACATTCAGAGCGGCCATGGTCGGGCGAGCCTGGGGTGTCTCCGCGGCTGCGACCAAGGCGCTCTGGGAACCTTCCTCCGCGTCGACCTCGGGAGGGTCAACGACATCGACGGCGTCCGTCTCGCCAGTGCCGTAGTCCTCGCTGGTCGCGGGCTGGTTCTCCTCGGCTGAGTCGTCGAGCTCTTGGTCGGACTCACGATCGGCCCACTGGGCTCTCGAGAAGGAGTATCGCCCGAGGGATGGCGCGGCCAACACGAGGAATCCTCCTCCTCCTCGACTCGACTCGCGGACAACAAATGCCATCACAACGGGCAAGTTTCGAGACGGCGCCGAGGTCTCGCGATCAAGAAGACATATTGCGAAAAAGCATGAAGGGGCGAGCGAACCGAAAAGCCAAAACTTACATGAGTCATCGGCCTCCGCCTTTGTCGAGGGCCGGCAGAGGTCTTGTTGCCCCAATCTCAGAGGGGCACTCCGCTTCGCCCCAGCGGCCCGGGACCCTGGGCCTCGGCCATGGGAATCCTTCACTGTGGGCGGTCACCCCACTCGGCGTGGGGTTTTTTCGCCTCTGGCCTCGCCCCCAGGGGAGGCCTCTTCTTCCCTTTCTTGCTTTTGCTCACGGCAATGGAGCATCCTCCCTGGCTGCCTCGAGCAGCCCGATGGTCCCGCGAGCATGCAAGGTTCAAGAAGGGCCTCGTGGGCACTCGAGTTGAGAGCTTGGTCGGGGCGGCTTACCTGGCCTTTCGGCGGAGCACGTTCTTCGGGACAGGGTCATCAATGACATAGTCGTGCGCCAGCTTCCCGAACATCTCGTTCATCCTGGCGGCGATCCAGGACTCCTTCGGCGCTGCAAGGGAAACGACCATCAAAGAAGATCGAAGGACGGGCTCGAGCAAAACCTCGAGGCAAGAAGGCTTACCAGACGTGTTCGCGGGTCGAGTCGATGCGCCCTTGATCTCGTGAGAATGATGCATCCTCCTCCGCAGAGGACACCCGTTCCACAGAAATCGTTAGCGATCGCCGCCGGTGAGGTTGCGATGGCGCAGAGTGTGTATGACGGCGATGGCCTCCTCGCCGACCTCGAGGTCGCTCGCCTCCCGGGTATCCTTCTTCCCGCAATGGGGGTCCCTCAGACACCGGCGGCCGCCTTCCCCTTCTTCAAGTAGAACCACCGCTCAGACCATGTGCCGAGGGAGTCCCGAGGTTGGAACTTGGGGAAGGACCACTTGAGCCCTACCTGCTATCGGAAGTAGAGGCATCTAACCACGGGGTCCTTCCCAGAGCGGAAGAGGCTGAAGTACCGGAAGAAGAGCGAGGGGTGGGAAGGATTCCTAGGAACCCCTCGCACAGATGGGAGAAGATGCTAAGAAGGAGAATGGAGTTTGGCACCAGATTGATGAGTTCGATCTCGCAGCTGGAGAGGACCGCCGCGATGAACTCGCTCTCCGGGGTCCGTAGACCGAAGAGAGCATAATGCTCGGTGCAGACGATCTCGCTGTCCCCTCGGGCACGGCAGCTTCGGTCTCGCCCGCCCAAGAATCGCCATGTCACGGGTCAATTAGCCCTGTGGTCTCGAAGTTCCTTCATCTCGCCAAGGACAATGTGCTCCTCCCAGCTGCTATTATGTGTCGACCCGAATTTGCAAATTCGACCCTCGTGGTATTCGGCACTAGTCCAGATCACGCTTAGTGCACACAGCCTCAACATTGGTACATATCACACCATAACCAACTAAATAATAAGTACTTTGATTAAATACTCAAACTAGTTGATCGACCTTATGGTCAAGTTACAAGATACGCCTCGCAGGCTAAGAATTGTTATAATATTCAAATGCAATGAAATAAAATAAACTCGTGGCGCCAACCAATTTGCCACAGTAATCGACGGGCTCGCTCCTAGTTCGCCGGCCTCCTCGATACTCCTCCCGAAAGGGTTGCTTCTTCTTCAACTGAAGTTGTGTTGTTGTGGGGTGAGTACTTTGAGCACACAAGAAGTCATGCATGTAATGCAATGCTAATATACTATATGCATGGCTTAGTACAAAGGATAGGCTATGGTTCATGTGCAAGACAACATTTCAAATAAACAAGAATAGATTGCAAAGCAAGAAAAGCAGAGTAGGAATAGTAGCTTTCACAAACATTTCAATTGTAATTCATTTTTCCATCCTAAGTCAAATTCATCATCACCAACCCAAGCATTTTCCATAAACAAGGCATTTTCATGAAAATCTAACCCTTGACCAGTAATCACCGAAGCGATGCTCATTACCGTGAGCACGGCTATTCGAATAGGTTGTACACTCGCAGAGGTTATACACTTTACCCACAAGATACAACCAAATACCACCAAGGCAAATAACCGTGACGAAGCCTTTCCAAAGTTCCATCTAAACCCAAGACGCTTCGCTAAGGTTTCAACACCGAGGGATGGTTACCACACCTGGGCCCCCTTTTGCGCCACGTGAGTTCTCATCCGCTTCTCGGGCCTCACACCACCACGACAAGTACCAAAGAATAGATTTCCGGTTTATTTAGCTAAGCCCGCCCCATTACGGGGCTTGTGGTTGTATGAAAGACTCCGCGGTTCAAATTCTCGCAAGGTTAAGTCCTTAGTTGACCGAGGCAAGACTAACCAAGTGTGATCTCAATTATCCAAAACCAATAAGAAAACCAAATACGACCACCCAGCTTGCCACTCTTGGCCCACTGTAAACAATCTTGCCATTTGCCCCAGTCTAAATCATTTTCCCACCCCGGTTCTTGACCATTGCACCACGTGCCATCATTAACTCAATAACACATGTCTCATTCACAAAGCATGTTCCATATCTCATTAAGTCAAGATTTACTTTGGTATTCCAAAATCATGAAATGTCCACGTGGCGTATAAGCATACTACTTGGTCTACTCAACCCATGTTGGCAAATTATTAATGTCCAACTATTAATCCATAACCTAGGGTGACAAAAGATTCATGGCCTACAATTATATATGACAAGGTGGCATATAGCAACTTAGGCATTTAACTAATCCCAAAACTTATTCAAAATCATTTCTATCAAATTAGCATGCAATAGTTTAAATCAAAATAATTTGCTCTAATAGGTTCAACATGATCAAACACAACTTGCCTTCAAAAAGTATTGATTCGGCTCTGAGCTTGCTCTCGGTCGAACCTCTCCTCGAAACCTTCGGCACTTCAACGCTTCACGCCAGAACGATACACAAAATAATAAAATAAATAAACAGTAGACAAACAGTGCTAAAAAATTCAATTAAAATTCATAAACCGAAAGATCACAATTTTACAAATTTATGGAAATTGGAATCACTCAAATCGGAGTTAAAATCCGAAAGTTATAAGCATTTGAAGTTTCAAAATACATTTAAAATCAATAAACCGAATTAAATAAATATTTTTCTTTTCGGAAAATTAATTATTGCGTCATCTATGGCACGGTCGCCACCACGTAACGACGCGTGGCCTTCATCGACGCCACGGCCGATCGGCCCTTGGCGACGGCAAGATGACGTCATCATTGAATCATCGACAGATGGGACCCACCGTGACGTCACCGACGCCACCGGTCGGTCTTGGCGACATGCGGGCCCGTCTTGTCGGCGACTCATGCGCCGCAAGGCGCGACGCAGTGTGATCGACATGTGGGTCCGCTTTGTCGGCGTCACATGCACAAAGGAACGGCGACGTGGCTCTACTACCGCCTCGGATTTGCATCTAACGGTGGAGATTAGAAGATGGGGTTTATCGTTTATGGGCCGACGTGGCGAACCGGTCGCCGATTGGAGATCGGACGGTCGACGGAGCTCGAGCGACAGGCGATGGTCTGGCGGCGTGGTCCGACGGAGAGCGGAGACGACGACGTCGGCGGCGCGGCCGGGACTTCAGCGAGGTCGCGCATGCAGCGGGCGGCGGCACTTCGGGCGGCGTGGAGTGTACTTGGACGGAGTGCGGCGCAAGGTGGGGATCACAACCCGTGGGTGGCGGTGCATTAAATAGCGCCGACTTCCGTGAAAATCGCGAAACCGAGGCCCATACTGGCGGCGGGATCCCATGAGGAATCGGATTAGGTGACGTGGCGTGACGTGGACCGTCGGATGAAAATCAAACGCCACAGCGCTAGGGTTTTCAAACGGCAGGCACAAAGACTCGCCCAACACTATTCCTCTAGATTTTTAATTTTTTTCGACTAAAAATATTTCCAAAATAAAATAATTTATTTGGGGCATTAAAAATATCAAAAAATTCGAAAAATTCTCAAAAATATTTTAGGACATTTGTGACTCAAATAAAATATTTCCAGCAAAATTTTATTTTAACTTTTCTATTATTTAATTAAGTTGATAAATGGTTTAATTCAAAATAAATCCAAATAAATTCCAAATAAATTCCCAAAAATTCAAAATACCAATAAAATGCAAGAAAAGCAAAAATTGGGATGTTACAAACCTCCCCTTAACGGAATGTCGACCACAGAGATTGTATGACTAAGGAATAGGTTAGGAATTCCTTCTTCAAGTCCTCTTCAAGCTCCCCAGTTGCTTCGCTTTGAATGGTTACTCCATCGAACTCGCAAAGCGGTCGATTTGTTTCTCGTTTTCGATCTCGGTGTCCAAGATTTTCACCGTACTCTTTATAAGTCAAATCCTCCCGCAACTCGGCCGACTCTAACGGCATCTGCTCTTCCGCACTCGAGACATTTCTTTAATTGTGACACATGGAAACATCATGCACACTGCTAAAGATCGGTAGCTCCAACTGATACGCTACCTCACCTCTACGACTTAGGATCTTGAATGGGCCAACATATCTTGGCGCTAACTTCCCTTTAGTGTGAAACCTCTTAACTCCTTTGAGTGGGGTAACTCTGAGATACACAAAATCTTCAGGCTCAAAGCTCAAATCCCTGCGGCGATTATCAGCATAACTCTTCTGTCTTGATTGTGCAATTTTCAACCTTTCCCTGATCATGGCTACCTGCTCTTCAGCTTCTCGAAGAATATCCGGCCCAAACATATGGCGTTCTCCGGTCTCATTCCAGTTCAACGGCGTTCGACAGGGTCTTCCATATAGCGCTTCAAATGGCGACATCTGCAAACTTGCTCGGTAGTCATATTATAGTGAACTTCGGCGTCGGCAAGCACTTGTCCCACGGTTGTATAAGCCGATGCACATGCCCTCAACATGTCCTCCAAGATTCGATTAACTCTTTCCGTTTGCCCATCTGTCTGCGGGTGATATGCGGTACTGAAGTTCAGACGGGTCCCTAGAGCCTCATGCAGCCTATCCCAAAATCATGAGGTAAACTGAGTACCTCTGTCCGATACAATTTTCTTCGGAACTCCATGCAAACACACAATCCTTGACATATACAATTCTGCTAAGCGGTCCCCCGAATAGGTAGTCTTTACTGGTATAAAGTGGGCGACCTTTGTCAAACGGTCCACTATAACCCATATGGAGTCATACCGTTCGGGTCCTTGGTAAACCGTAATGAAATCCATTCCGATTTCTCCCATTTCCACTCGTATCCTTAGTGGTCAGAATAATCCCCGCCTTTGATGCATTGCTTTGACTCTTTGGCATATGTCGCACAACGCAACATGCTCTGCAACCTCACGCTTCATGCTTGGCCACCAAAATCTTTCCTTCAGGTCTTGGTACATCTTAGCGCTTCCCGGATGGATAGAGTACTTGGAGTCATGAGCTTCCTCTAGAATCAGCTGTTTTAGTTCCTTCTTGTGCGGTACGCAAATGCGATTCTTGATCCATAATGTACCTTGCTCATCCAGCTTGAAGTCCTTCGTCTTGCCTTCCTCCATTTTAGACTTAATCCTCTGAATCTTGACATCATCCTTCTGTCCCTCACGAATCTGATCTTCTAGGGTAGGCTTCACCTCTAAAGCGGCTAAGAATCCCTTAGGTACAACTTCCAACTTCAGCTTCCGAAATTCCTTGCATAACTCGACCTGACTTGCTTCCACCAACATATTCACCGAATGGCTTTTTCGGCTCAAAGCATCTGCCACCACATTGGCTTTTCCGGGGTGATAATGAATCCCCAGATTGTAATCCTTAATTAATTCCAACCACCTCCTCTGCCTCATGTTCAGATCCGATTGAGTAAATATATATTTAAGACTCTTATGGTCAGTGTACACCTCACATCTGTTTCCAATCAGATAGTGCCGCCATAACTTCAAAGCATGCACTACTACCGCTAACTCCAAGTCATGTGTTGGGTAGTTCTCCTCATGCGCCTTAATCGCTTTGGACGATATGCGATTTACCTTTCGTTTTGCATTAACACGCAACCAAGCCCTTGGCGCGATGCATCACAGTATATATCAAAACTCTAGCTTAAATCCGGTAGAACTAGCACTGGTGCCGATGTCAATCGTTTCTTCAACTCCCGGAAACTCCGTTCACATTCCGGCGTCCATGTAAACTTCTTCTCCTTTTTCAACAATTGCGTAAGAGGTCTCGCAATCGTTGAGAATCCTTCAATAAATCGGCGGTAATAACCGGCCATTCCAAGGAAACTACGAATTTGAGTCACCATCTTGGGTGGCTCCCAATGCAACACTGCTTCCACCTTACTTGGGTCAATCATGACTTCTTCGGCGGTCACCACATGTCCAAGAAATTCCACCTTGTTCTTCCGTAAGTCACACTTGCTAAACTTAGCTAAAAGTTGTCGCTCTCTTAACTTTTCCGTAACTAGCTTCAGATGTTCGCATGCTCTTCTCTCGTCTTAGAGTAGACTAGAATGTCATCTATGAACACAACAACGAACTTGTCCAGTATTCCATGAAAACCTTGTTCATCATGTTCATGAAGTATGCAGTGCATTTGTCAAACCAAAAGACATGATCAGAACTCAGAGTGCCCATATCTTGATGAAAATGCGGTCTTCGGCACATCCTCCGATCGAATCTTCAGCTGGTGATATCCTAATCGTAGGTCAATTTTGGAGAAAACTCCGGCTCCTCTCAACTGATCAAATAGGTCATCGATCCTAGGTAGTGGGTACTTATTCTTGATAGTGACTTCATTCAGTGCCCGGTAATCCACACACATCCGGTAACTTCCGTCCTTCTTCTTGACAAACAGAACCGGTGCTCCCCATGGCGCATTTAACCGGGTCTAATAAATCCCTTATCCAATAACTCCTCAATCGCTTCTTCATTTCGACCAGCTCATCGGTTGACATCCGATAAGGCCTCTTAGCTCTCGGGCCGTTCCCTGCTAACTCGACATAAACTCTATGTCCCCGTCTCTGTGGCATCCTGTAAATCCTCCGAAATACATTCGGTATCCTCGACAACCGGTACATCTTCTATGCCAACGACCTTCACACTATTGACCATCAACTGCCCATCCCGAACGGCGATTGCACAAACTCTATTTTTCTCCCACAAGGACTCTCGATCGATATGACTCTTCGTCCACGTCCAACACAACCTTGTGCTTAGACAACCACCCATTCCCAAAATAACATCTAGGGTCCGGGTATCTAACACCACTAAGTTTGCTAGAACTCTGCTCCATCTATAAGCAACTTTACCCCGTAACATCCTACATCAGATCGGAGTTCTGATCCCGGGGATTGTACTAGCAATACATGCCTAAGGTTCACCATTTTCAACCCATTGTTCACAGCAAAAATCCGAGATATAAACGAATGCGAAGCTCCAGAATCAAATAAAACTGTTGCAGGTACTGAGTTGACCAGTAACTTACCCAGTACGACGTCCGATGTATTCTGCACTGCATCGGCGGTGACATGATTGACTCTGCCTCTTACCACAGTCTGTGTGGCAGCTCCAGATTGTGTAGCTCCACGGCTTGCTCCTGACGCGGGTGTCTTCGTTGGAGTAGTTCCAAGATTGAAGCGAACTGGTGTCACTCCTCCTCCCTTCTTAGGACAATAATTGGCGAAATGCCCTGGCTCGTGGCAGATAAAACAACGCCTAACTGTCGACTGCTGGCTCCCTGCAGCTGCATTCCCAACTGATGTTGGTGTCTGGAAATTTTGTCCGGCGGGTCTTGGTACTGGTGGTGGCGTCGTCATCACATTCCTTGGCTGGAACCTGAAGAACTGGTTTGGTGTAACCCTCAGACGCTGCGCCTCGGGCGTGCTCCTCGCCAGGCCATCCAAGGCTCCGGTTGTCCTCCAGCTCCTTGCGCTTGTCCTCCAATATCAGCGCCTTGTTCACTAGCTCCTAAAAATCAGGAAAGGTGTGGGTTATGAGTCCCACCTGCAGTCCTGAATTCAGCCCCTTCATGAATCGAGACTGCCTGGCCTTATCCGTTGCTACATCCTCAGGTGCGTAGCGTGCCAGCTGCGTGAACTTATTCAGATACTCAGACACTGATTGATTGCCCCGCTTGCTGCCCTAAACTCCTCCTTTTTCAGCTCCATGATGCCTTCAGGCACATGGTACTGCCGGAAAGCAATCGTGAACTCCTCCCAGCTGATGTCTTATGGTTGCTCATGAGCAGCGCAGTAGTTTTCCCACCATTCAGCTGCAGTTCCTTCAAGCTGATGAGAGGCATAAAGTACCCTCTCATTTCCTTCACACTGGGTGATGTGCAACTTTCTCTCTTTATCTTCACATTGCACCAAAGCCAGCTTCTCTTCTATCATGCGAAGCCAAATTTCTACATTTCTGAGAGTGGCTGATCCATCAAACGTGGGCGGTTTGGTCTTCATGAACAAGGTAATCTTTGACTGTGAACAGGAGGTTGCGACTTCAGTTGGGGAGGGATTGATGTTGGCACTGATAACATTCATCTGTTGCATCATTGTCCGCATAAGCGAGTCTAAGCGTGAACAATCGATCCAAGTTTTGAATTGTCACGGTTGGCACAAAGGATGGTCAGCCGGTCACTATCTGCTTTAGCACTAACACCAGTAGTAGCAACTGAACTAACGTGAACTGCCCCAGAGTCTCTGCTGCGGTCGATCCTTTCCAACTGTTGACCACTCCAGGGTTTAGGTAAGAGAGAATAGCATAGATGAGGTTCATGAATCCTAGTGCAGGGGAACAGGTTTAACCCAAAAAACTTATACAAACATTATTAATAACTTGGTATGGTTGCTTATCCAAGCCTAAAAGCTCTGCAACGCATACTGCACACTCAGCAAACAAGGAAAACCAAATTAACCTAAACACACAATAATCTACCATATAAGAGGGTAACACTTCTATCTTAGACAGACGCGACTCTCACACATGAGTCTCAACTGGCTACGAAAGCACTGGTTCTTCTAGCTTCTAGAACACTTCATCGATCCACTTTTCTTGAGTTCGACGATTCTCGCTCTTCACGATCTTGAGATTGGCAATACACCCAGCGCTTTCTCCTTAAGTGTGAAACAACGATAACTATTTGGAATAACTCAGATAAGATCTTCATTTAAAACGACGAGGAAAGATAGAAATTTTCAGCAAGGAGAAAAGAATAGAAGAATAGGACAAGTCAAGAACTTATCATTTTTTTCAAGTTAAAATTTTCTTTTAGAAAATAATTTTGAAGTTCCTAAAGAACGACCAATCTATCTAGGGTCAAGACCTACAACAAGATAGCTCGATATCACCTCTGTCGGGACCCGAATTTGCAAATCCGACCCTCTGTGTATTCGCACTAGTCCAGATCACGCTTAGTGCACACGCCTCAACATTGGTACATATCACACCATAACCAACTAAATAATAAGTACTTTGATTAAATACTCAAACTAGTTGATCGACCTTATGGTCAAGTTAAAAGATACGCCTCACAGGCTAAGAATTATTATAATATTCAAATGCAAATGAAATAAAATAAACTCGTGGCGCCAACCAATTTGCCACAGTAATCGATCGGGCTCGCTTCCCTAGTTCGCTCGGCTCCCGATACTCCTCCTCTGAAAGGGGTTGCTTCTTCTTCAACTCGACGTTGTGTTGTTGTGGGTGAGTACTTTGAGCACTCAAAGAAGTCATGCATGTAATGCAATGCTAATATACTATATGCATGGCTTAGTACAAAGGATAGGCTATGGTTCATGTGCAAGACAAAGATTTCAAATAAACAAGAATAGATTGCAAAGCAAGAAAAGCAAAGAGTAGGAATAGTAGCTTTCACAAACATTTCAATTGTAATTCATTTTTCCATCCTAAGTCAAATTCATCATCACCAACCCAAGCATTTTCCATAAACAAGGCATTTTCATGAAAATCTAACCCTTGACCGTAATCATGAAGCGATGCTCATTACCGTGAGCACGGCTATTCAATAGGTTGTACACTCGCAGAGGTTATACACTTTACCCACAAGATACAACAAATACCACCAAGGCAAATAACCGTGAACGAAGCCTTTCCAAAGTTCCATCTAAACCCAAGATCGCTCGCTAAGGTTTCAACACCGAGGGATGGTTACCACACCTGTGGCCCCCTTTTGCGCCACGTGAGTTCTCATCCGCTTCTCCTGCCTCACACCACCACGACAAGCATTCAAAGAATAGATTTCCCGCTTATTTAGCTAAGCCCGTCCCATTACGGGCTTGTGGTTGTATGAAAGACTCGGTTCAAATTCTCGCAAGGTTAAGTCCTTAGTTGACCGAGGCAAGACTAACCAAGTGTGATCTCAATTATCCAAAACCAATAAGAAAAACCAACATCGACCACCCGGCTTGCCACTCTTGGCCCACGAAACAATCTTGCCATTTGCCCCGCCTAAATCATTTTCCCACCCGGTTCTTGACCATTGCACCACGTACATCATTAACTCAATAACACATGTCTCATTCACAAAGCATGTTCCATATCTCATTAAGTCAAGATTTACTTTGGTATTCCAAAATCATGAAATGTCCACGCAAGGCTAAGCATACTACTTGGTCTACTCAACCCATGTTGGCAAATTATTAATGTCCAACTATTAATCCATAACCTAGGGTGACAAAAGATTCATGGCCTACAATTATATATGACAAGGTGGCATATAGCAACTTAGGCATTTAACTAATCCCAAAACTTATTCAAAATCATTTCTATCAAATTAGCATGCAATAGTTTAAATCAAAATAATTTGCTCTAATAGGTTCAACATGATCAAACACAACTTGCCTTCAAAAAGTGCTGCCCTCGGATTTGCATCTAACGATGGAGATTAGAAGATGGGGTTTACTGTTTATGGGCCGACGTGGCGAAATCCGGGTCGTCGATTGGAGATCGGACGGTCGACGGAGCTCGGAGCGACGACGATGGTGCGGCGGCGTGGTCCGACCGGAGACGGAGACGACGACGTGCGGCGCGGCTTCGGGACTTCGGCGAGGCGGCGGCGACTTGGGCGGCGTGGAGTGTACGGACGGGTGCGGCGCAAGGTGGGGATCACAACCCGGGTGGCGGCGCATTAAATAGCGCCGACGACCGTGGAAAATCGCGAAACCGAGGCCCACACGGCGGCATGGATCCAATGGGAATCGGATTGGGTGACGGGCGTGACGTGGACCGCTTGATGAAAATCAAACGCCACCACGGCTTAGGGTTTTTCAAAACGGGCCGCATAAAGATTGCCCAACACTATTCCTCCGGATTTTAATTTTTTTCGACTAAAAATATTTCCCAAAAATAAAATAATTTATTTGGGGCATTAAAAATATCGAAAAATTCTGGAAAAATTCTCAAAAATATTTTAGGACATTTGTGACTCAAATAAAATATTTCCAGCAAAATTTTATTTTAACTTTTCTATTATTTAATTAAGTTGATAAATGGTTTAATTCAAAATAAATCCAAATAAATTCCAGAAATTCCCAAAAATTCAAAATTCCAATAAAATGCAAGAAAAGCAAAAATTGGGATGTTACACCATGGCGATCGCAGCGGATTTGGTCGAGGGGAGAAGAGGAGTCTTGCTCGGGCGAAGAGGCTTGGAAGACGAAGCGCAGGATCGTGAGTTTTTCCTCAGCAGTTGCTGTGGGCTCTGGTTCGTGGGCCGCGTCGCCAATAAATCTAGTCCATGGCTCCTCAAAAGGTGTGCTAGCCGTGATTTGATGGGCGCAATTAAGGCCTGGGCCGCGGACTCGAGGCGCCTTAGGTCTCCGCCGGCCGTTCGCATCCGTACCATCATCGCGAAGATCAAAGGTCACCAGGTGTCGAGGCCGAAGGTTTCACTTTATGGTCTCCACCCGACCTCGGCCAAGGGATCGAGACCTGCGGAAGCTTGCTCCCTATGCCCGCAATGTGAGGCTCGAGGTCGTTTCAGGTGCCCTCTTCGACCTAGAGCCTCGGGGGCTAGCTGACGAGGGTTGGGCAACCCTTGGCCGGTCAGCGCACGGTCAACGAGCTCCCAAGCTCGGGGGGCCCCGACCATGACTTGGGCGTACGCCGAGGCGCGCGACCTAGAGCGCATATGCCCCCGGGCACGGCGTCCGTACGACCTCGAGCTCGGGTCGGCTCGTCGCTCGTGCTTTGTCCCTTGATTCCGAACGTCGCGCTTGCCGGTGGTTACCAAGACGTGGGATCGTGGGGCGGTTATGGCGTCTTGTGACAAGTCCGGAGCGGTTCTTTGCCCGACCCACAATGCGCACGAAGACCACCACTTGGGAATATCTCCCGTCCGTTACAAGTAGGGAAGATATAAGGCTAAGGATGCGCAGCCTGAAGGACAAGGAATTAGAGCTTTAGCATTAGACAACACCATTGTTAAGCTTAAGCTGTAACACGCCTCTGTAATCGAGAATAGCAAAGATCACCGCCGCAAGGCAACTGGAGTAGAGCTATTACCTTCACAGAGGCTCGAACCAGTATAAACCCTCGTCTCACGCTCGTTGTCGCCTAGCTCCGACCTTCGGCACGTCGAATCCTTTCCTTCGTTGAGCCAAGCTCTACTCGGGTCCCAAGTTCCACTAACCCCCATTTTATTTCTGCGGTTGGTGATTCCGATTGTCGACAGGTTTATTCTATAGTTGATGGCTTAGAGTAATGGTCATTTCCATATAGTCCACACATTATGGATCATTACTTTTCATCAACATGAGTATATGAAAACTTGTGTAGTTAATATATACTCATATCAATTTAAATGAAAATTTAAATTGAGGTCGGTTGTCTTCTAATCATTAAAGAATATTTCATCATGTGTTGATAGTGTTCTTTTGGATTGATTAAGGATAATCAATAGTTCTTGAGTATAACGAAGCATTAGTTGCATCGGTGTACTCAAGATATCTTTATATCATTTAATTTGATCTAGGTTGTGCTCAATCGATATTAGAGGCTTCCATTATACGTTAATGGAGTGAATATATGATTGAGACAACCATGTGTCTTGGACTAACTATTTTTATGAGTTGTGAATGAGATAGGTTAAGTCCGAATGGTTGAGATGAGAAAATAGGACAGTGATGCATCAAGTGAAGATGGGCATCAAGAGGAGATCCCAAAGAAAAGAAGAGAAGAAATTCATCAAGAGATGATGGACAAAGAAGAGAAGAAGGGTGACGATCCCGGGGAGATGCAAAAAGATCAAAAATCTTAAAAACCCTAAAAGGGGATCGCGTGCGGTGACAAAGGTATAAGTAGATAGGCTAATGACTTTCTAGTCTTTGAGTCTAGTTTTTATCGTCGTACTATAAAGAGGGGTCGAGTTTTCTAGTTTGAGTTTCATCATGTATTGGTGAGCTCAACCCGCGTTTCACTCAAGCTCAACCTGTTTGGTTCTTGTATGGAGCTAACCATTTGGCATGTGTTGCGAATGGGTGAAGGTCGTGCTTTGGTTTTGCATATCGCTTTGATTTGCATGTGTTGCAAGTGGGATAAGCGTATGCGTTGGCTTTTGCTTAAAGTTCGTATTTTGCATGTGTTGCAAATATTGAATTCATGCTTGGTTCTCGCATGAGCTATGTACTTGCATGTGTTGCAAAGAAAATAGCTCATGCTTGCTTTAATTCAATTTCTTATTTGAAGTAATTACTTGGAGCTAAGGTTTGCATGTATTGCAAAAGGAGAGGGCTCGAGCAATTTGTGTTTATGGAGTATGCATGGAGCTAAGATTTGCATGTGTTGCAAATAGAGAGCTCATGTATTTGAGTTTGTTTTGGTTTTACTTGGAGCTAGGTTTTGCATGTGTTGCAAAATAAGGATGCTCAAGTAAGTTGGATTTGGTGTTTACGTGTGGTTCTTTGAAGCATGTGAATAGAATTTGCAAATGTGTTTTGCAAATTGTTTTGATTATGAGTTGATCATCACATGGTTCAAGTTTTAATCTTGTTGACCCTTACTAGCTTGTAGTCATGCTTTTGATCAAGTCTATGTAAGGGATTTCGAGAAAATCAAAGATAGACTTGAATGACTACATTAGAGTCTTTGGAGTTTTGTGATTTTGGAAAATATCTATGGTTGCTTAAGTCTTGAAAATGGGTGAAGATTGTAGACCTTGTGATAAGCTTCGCATAGAGTCTAAGATCACCTAAATCAGAGTTCGAAGTAAAAAGTTATGAGCGTTTTAGTGGCTGTAGTAGCGGTAGTACCACACAAGCGGCACTACCGCCCAAGTCGGCACTACCGCTCATTTTTGCGGTAGTTATTTGCCAGAGGAGATTCTTTTGAGTTTTTAGGCCAGTACTATCGCTCCTCATGGTCGGTAGTGTCGGGGGTACTGTAGCAACGGCTAGTTTTCTTTGTGAGGCTATAAAAGGAGGTCTTGGGGGGCATTTGCTGGTTGATTGAGCATTTGGATGAGGTGATGCATGTGTTGCACACTCACATTTGATTCTTGAGCTAAGAGTGAGACTAATTGCATGTGTTGCAATTAGGAGTGGGTTGAGAGTCTCTTGTGCATATGTTGCACTTGAGAAAGAGCCTAGGTGCATCTGTTGCACTAGGTGATCACCGGAAGCTCATGTGTTGCGCTAGGTGAAGCTCGAGCGGAGACTCGGCTTATTACTCTTGGAGGTTGCTGCCTCCTAGACGGCGTAGAGCGTCGTGCGCGGGAGCTCTCGAAAGAATTGTGAGAAGCCCTGGCGAGTTTGTGAAGGTTCGAGTTAAGCCTACTCGAAGTGGTGAAAAACTCTCACTAGTGGAATCGAGGCGGGTGCTAATTGCGGAGCCAGTCCAAGAGTTGGGCTAGCCTCAACGTGGATTAGGAGAGACCGGCAAGTCTCCGAACACCACGGTAAAATATCAGTGTGTCTCTTTGTGTTTGCTTGCAATTCTTATTCATATTATTGCAATTTACATTCCTAGAATTAAATTGCTTGATTGTCTTTATTCTTGTATATTCTTGTTAGAGACATAATTAGCTAGTGCACTTAGTGAGCCTAGTTGACTTAGGCTTAATTGTCAAAACCTTAGTTTATCACTTCTGCATTTATTATCATATTGGTTTTGACATAAGGGTACTTAGGTGAGATTTTAATTAATCGTAGAAAAGTAATTTTTTTAAAGCCGCCTATTCACCCCCCTCTAGTCGGCATCCTCGATCTTACAACCGTGGGTATGACTAATCGATTAGATTTACACTCTACAGAAGTGTACAGCTTTACTCACAAGTCCTGACCTTTTTCTTTTTGCCGCATGTTTCACGCACCTTTGATGTGTGGCCAAAATATTCATGACGAAAACCTTTATATTCCCTAAACTAACTTTGCACCAGCCTAGTGACGACAAACCCCCTACTTTGATGGTAGAAGATATTTGTACATCCATCGTACTCTCAATAGACTAAACCTGATGAGTCCTCACTTCCGGCGGAAGATATTTGTACAATATTGTACTCTCAACAGTAGATCCTGTTGAGTCCCCACTCTTCCATTATAGTAAGACGTATACCATTGTACCGATATGTATTTATCCACACCGAGGTGTGGAAGCCTCTCGCAAGCAAACCTAGAAAGGAGTACTTCTACTATCTCCCGCCTACCAATGTGCAAAGTTAATCCAGATAACTTAATTGGTTTAAGGCTATCTCATACCAGCACTTGTGATTATACGTGTTTCTTGCTTGTAAGCAACCCATAGCTTGGTCCTTAATTCGACACGGGTGATACTTTTCCCTACACCACATGCAAATCTATCTGCACATCCAGCTATTGCCAATAATCACCTGCATCAAAACCATAATTTTATTTTGAGTTTTTAGCCAAAATACCAACAATTGACATCATGTCACATCCAACATTTCCAAATTCTCAAGCGACAGTTTAATTCAATTGTCCTAACTTCTACTGCTAAGTATGGCTAAGTATGGATATATTCGCATATACCCAAGTTGACATTATATATTGTCTAACCCTTTTCTACGTTGTCAAAGTTCACATGTCCATACTTATCAACAAAGTTCTATGTAGCAACTAGTATATCTACCAGTACCATAAAATAGCGAATTTACAGAAAACAAACACATGCATAAAACAGTTTGATAAACAAAGTGAAAGTTAAATTTTAGGATCAATATGATCAGAGGGGTGCTTGCCTTGCTTATCTGTTGTTTATGACGAAGTCGAGGTCGTAGTTGACGGTGTCAATGACGGAATTAATGACGTTGAGCTTTACATGTCGTTCAACAGAAATATAGCAAATAACAAACTTTAATAAAAGCAAAAAAGAAGATAGACAGTAAACCAAATAAAGACTTATTACAAAAAATAGGTGTGTTTTAGGGTTTGGATTAAATGACTTCACGTTCTCGCATTTTACTCGATTAGGTATGTATATACTTACATACATATTGTTAATCAACTTTTAGATTGGGCAATGCACGGTTTTTTTTATAGATTATCTTTCATACCTTACAAATTCAAGAAGCTAAAATTATGTATTCTTTTATTTATAATTTTGAATTCAAGATGCAAAAATTATTTGGATTATTAGGATTAAGATATTAGTCAATGTTGAACGTTATGTATGAATAGTACTTAATTTTTAGTTGATTTTGCATAAGAATTAGTTTTGAATATGTTAGACTTGTTAAGTTAGGATATTGGTTATATATTCATGGTTTTTAATAAGTTTCTAGTGATACAAATATCTTAGTTACTAATTTCTTAATTGTTATTAAGTTCGCTACTCGTATTACAGATTTCAGAGATCATAATACTTAGGATTATTTCACTGACAAGATTTATATGCAGAGCTCGATGAAACCAGATTATTTCTTTAGAATAAGGTAGTCTATATTTTGGAGAGCATTCCTAAGCTGATTTTATAAATTTTAGAATTTAGAGCTGAAATAGCCTATATGGTATTAAGGTTATATCATATTAATAAGGTGTAGCGTACGTTTGGTACTTAGCCCTATGTGTTTTTGCATGCAGGATAATTCATATATGCTGGGATCTATAAAATAAGGCTACTGGCTGCATGTACATGGTTTAGCAATGGTTCTTGCGACACAAGCATATTAACTATAGGTTTCATACTCTCAACTATTCATATAATGTATTTTTGGCAACCAACACTTTCGGTTATTGCACTAACAGGATTTAAATAAAAAGCAAGCTGTATTAAGAATATTTTTCTAGATTATGGTAGTTCATATCCTAAATATCATTTCTAGGCTATTTTTCATAAAATTATCATTTAGATGAGATGTTTTATGAGTTGCCGAAAAGGTTTAAATGGTCACAAATTCCGACTAACATGATCTTTCCTTTAAGAATATGCTAAGACTAGCCCTACTTAATCTAATACTTGATGTATGAGGTTTTATACATATGTTTTTATTCTCATATATATATATATATATATATATATATATATATATATATATATATATCATATATACACAGCTTCCTGTACACACCATACACACAACTAATAAAAGTTATGAAAAATTCTTAAAAACATTATAGATGTACTTCATAGATTACTCTACCTATGTATAAAATTGTATGTTCAAATTCATTATATATCTAGAGAGAAAATTTTGACAAGTTTAAAAAGAACTTGTCAAAATTTTCTCTTTTTTGTAACTCTAGATATATAATGAATTTGATCTTGAACTATGAAGTACATCTAATATTTTTCAGAATTTTTCATGACTTTTATTAGTTGGTGTGCACGATATATACACGGGAGCCCTGTATGCACAGGATATGTTATATATATATATATATATATATATATATATATATATATATATATCACACAGGATGGCATATTTCAGCTAAAGGACTTAAGCATAATCTATAACCTATTTTAATGACGCTACTGTATCATTTGGACTGATTTATTCAGGATCTAGTTTTCATGGATCATGACTTTACTTTTCAATATATAGATCTTCATACATATATATTCTTTAACAGAGATAAAGCTTATTGTCTTTTTGCTAATTAAGTTTATGCAGATGCAAACTATTGTTGTTGTATTCAAATTATTTCAACAGTTAATAAATTATTTTCATGGTTCATACTGCATATATATACATATATGAATATAGCTACTACTGCTAGTTACTCAATATATGCATTAGTTACTCTACTTATGCATATGCTTATATATATCTTTTACATTTAGATCATATTCTTCCCATAAGGTAGACTCAAGTTAAGTCAAATTCTTAAATCATCCTTTCCTCTGCAAGAGTTCTTCTGTCACTTTTATATAATGAAAACAATTTCAATCATTTTGGGTTTCTTTAGCATAATTTATGCAGTTTTGAATATTTAATGTATTGAACTTATACTTTAATAGAAAATGTTCAAACAAGGTTAAAATTTAAATATTTTTATATATTTGGGTTTCGGAAGTGTAAGGATTTCATCAAAATTTGTTTCATTTAATGCTAATTTAGTTTGCAACATTTTTGTATATAGCATATATTTAGGCCTTGTATATAAATTTGAAATTCAAATTCACACAGTGCTCTTTTTCATAATATTTTTGTACATTCTGGAAGTACCTAATTTTAAATGAATATAGAATTTTTTTCATCTCATTTGGATTAAAAATGTGAAAGTTATAAACAAATGAAGTTGGCTCGGTTTTGTAATTAGGAGAAAAACATAAATGCATTTTCCAGCATTGAAAGCGTACTTCTATTTTTCCCGCATTTTATTTGAGTTCGGCCAGCTGATGAGTGGACCCTTTCAGTCGGCAAGAAGAGATGGCTGGAGAGAAATTGGCTGACCTGCGGGACCCGTCGGAGTGACCGAAAAACATAGGAAGCCAAGGGCTTGCCGGTGGCGTAACTCCGGTGAGTCTCCAGCGTAGCCGATGGCAAAGGAAGAAGGAGCTCGCCAAGGTCCACCAGATGGGGGGTGGGGGTCTCGTGCTGACTGGCGGTGACCGAAGCAGTTGCACCACCAAGCTCATGCAGCAACAATCGTGGATGTTACTCGGGAGCAAGAAATATGGGGAACGAGCTCGAATGGGTAATGGTTTTAGTATCAGGGAGGTATTGGCATTCCATTTTGCTAGTTGATTTGGCCGGATACTCACTAAATCACCTTGCCATTGTCGGCTGGCTAGGAAGAAGAAGCACGCCACGACGACGGAGTTTCAGATGAAGATTCTTGAATTTTTTGAGGGCTTTTGATTGCTACGGTTTACTGATGCTAGCGTTTAGAGCAATTTGGTTTTCATTTAGCGTTTTATCTAGAATTTGTTTTTGGCCCGAGCTTTGGTGTTCTTGGCAATGGCGATTTGAGAATGAAATCGAGGAGCTTCGGCCAGAGAGAATGAAGGAGAAGGAGAGGGGAAATGGGACGAAGGCAAAGGCAATCTCAAGCGCCTTTTACAGCCGAGGAGGTGATGCGAAGGAGCCCAGCCTCGGTCAAGAACTCAGTGCGGTTCTTGTAGCTTCCAAACAGAAGAGGGTATGGCCATGGTAGAGGCAGTATGGGTCTTGGCAGCGTGAAGAATGGAGATGGTAGCCGCGTGGTTGATTAGTGACATGATCCTGGCGTTGCAACTTGCTGGAGATGACGCAACTATAGCAATGGTTGGGCTTGGCTTCAAGGTGCCAGCGAGTTAGGGAAGAGGAAGAGTAGAGCAGTGGCTGGCAAATAGGCCCAACAGGACTTTGGGACCCACTGGTAGTTAAGGGAGAAGCGAAATTGAGAATTGGCTATGAACTGGGTCAGAGAAGGTTCACTGAATCAGTTAGCCATCTTGTTTGCAATTATTTGATAATTTTTATGACTGATTTTTAGATAATGATCATCAAATTGAAGAAATTTTAGATCAAAATACTTTGTACAGAATTTATAAAAATTCTGACAAGTTACTCTGTACAGATTTTAGTTTTTTATTTTTAAATTTTTTGGGAGTTTATAACTCATCCAATTTTTTTAAATTTTTTTAGGAGTTACTTTTATCCATATAATTCTTCAAAAATACTTTCAACTGTAAATATTTTTTATTTAATTTAATAAAATTCTAACATCCGATTCTTGGATTTTCGACCTTTCTATAATTGAATTTTTAAATATAACAATCCTTATTATTAATTTTTAATATTTTTACTATTGATGTATTTATCCATATGGAGGGTAATATAAAATTTCCAGGTCAATATATTGTAATATTATTTTATTAAATTCTAACACTTTCACTGTTGTTAGTCAAGGTTCATTGAATTTCTTTCTTTTCACATTCTATTACTTGATATGACTTTTCAAATTTAGAATTAAGTCACTGGAGGTTTCTTGAGCTTAAATAAAATTTTTATTTATTTTATTGTTATAATTTTTTCTTTTCTTTTCTCTTATTACTTAAGATTATAAAAAGTATTTCTCCATTGAAGCAAAAATCAAGAAAATCTAGAAAAGGTCAAGAAAATCCATAAAATTCAGAAGAAGCATCAATAAATATAATTAAATGCTAAAATTTAATTCTTCATTATACTTTGAGTTTTGCTTTGAAGAGAAGATGTAATTAATAAAGATAAAAGGTTTTCTTAAGAACCAAAATTTAGAAAATTTTAGATTAGATGAAATTTTAGAGTAATTTTTATTTCCAATTTATTTCATTTTTTATTTGAATTTTTATTTATTATATTTTTTGCAGCTCGCCCTTTCATTAAGGTTGATTTCATGATATTGAAATAGAAGATAGGATTTTAAATTATTCTCTTAATTCTAATTAAAAATTTTATTCAATTTCATTTTACAATTGTTGTATTTTTATTTTTCTTATTTTAAAATTTTCAGGATGTTACAATTACAGAATTCACTATACTATGTATCCATCTGTATTAGAATGATATAGTGATTCCAATTGAATCTCTGATGCGGATGAGATCAAAGTCACAAGTTGCTATGTTTTTACCTTAGCTGGTGCTACAATTTCATGGAGAACTTTCAAACAGATCATATTAACGAGGTCAGCCATGGAAGTTGAACTTGTAGTACTAGACACAACCACAGTTGAGGTTGAATGGCTTAGAGAGCTATTGTTGGACTTGCCATTGGTTGAGAAATCAATACCGGTGATTTTAATGTATCGCAATAACTAAACAGTGTTGACTAAGGTTATGAGTATTAAGGATAACATGAAGTCCTCTAGATATATGAAGTGTAGGCTCAAATCTGCCAGAAAATTGAGAAAACTCTAGAGTAATTTCTGTGAATTATATTTGTACTTTGAAAATTTTGGCAAATTACAAAAGGACTTGCAAGGAAGGTGATTTCCATTGCGTCTATGGACATGGGCATAAGGCCAATTTGAGTTACACTACAATAGTAACCCATATCTTCCTGATCAGAGATCCCGTGAATTAAGTAATGGGAAAAACAACTTGATGTTATAATAAGAGAGTACATATTATTAAATTGTACCTATGTCCTAATAGACAAAGTACTCTCGATTGTATAGAAGGTTGTCTTAAAGGCTTAATGTATTCTAGTGTCAAAATGTGAAAAAAATGTACTGACCTACATGATACCTATAATGAATACAATTACTTGAGCATAACAGTGTTGTCACAGTTTATGAGGATGGGGGCATTCTCTAGAAAACTCATAAGCAGATAAGGGAGTATAACCATATAACACTCTATTTAGACATGATTTATTGACAGCCTAGTATTAGTAGTGATTTTCAAGTGAAGTCTCGTAATGAAAAGCTATGAATTCAAGGCGCAGTCCATTCATCAGTTGTGGGAAGATGAACCTTACTAATCTAGATGCAAATTCAACCATACGGGACTTACACCAAAGGATCGGTTTATTAACAACACTTAAGTACAACGATCTTTGATATCTTTTCTATTGTTGGCTTTGAAATTGGCGGATTGTTAGAAATTGGCCCATAGAAGGTTTATTTTCTTTATTCCAAAGCATATATGGTTTAGTACTATATTGCCTAACTAAGTGAAAAAAAGATAATTTATAAGGTGGAGTTTTTGCCGCTCCTTGAATAATGTGGTATATGGCATGTGGATAGCATAGGTTCGACATTGGCTAAAGACACACGCACGCGCGTGTGTATTCACGTATTTTCACGTAAAAATTCGTGTGACTTAAGCGACTTGCGACCATGTCGCGTCATAGAGTGTCTCCTAGTACTTTGAATCCACTTTTTATTTTACTGAATCTTGCAATTATAACTCTATTTATTCTGTTTAAATGAGATTTAAACATCTGTTTAAATTTGATGTAAGTGTCATAACACTGCCAGTTTCTAGTGAGTTAATTAGCATTATGTGGTCGGTTATTGGTAACTAACGCATTCAACTGATAAAATACTGTCAGTTACTAACGCACATGTATATAAACACCTAAAGACGTCTAGGCCAGAGACACCGAATTCCTTCTCCATTCTTCCTCCTTCTTTGGATTATTGTACTGTTATGTTGGGCTGCTGAACCCCGCCGACCTTCCTCATCGGCTTGCACCGTAAGAGAGGGTGAGCGGTATCTTCGAGTCGCTACCGCAGAGATCACCTGCACGAGTCGGCAATAAAGTATCTAGGCAGTGCATCAGTATGACCGCTTTGTTTCTTTCTTGACGTCGACTACTTCCATGATCGCGTTTGTGCTGCTCTGTTTCTTGTTCTTCATCAAGCCTAACTGTAAGTCGTTCGTGTGATATATCGAGTCTGTTAATTTATAATACTTGAGTATATTTTGAAGTACAATGTGTTGCTTATTGTTTTATGCATCTATAATCTTTTATTATGTTTGTCTAAAAATAAAATCTAGAATAAAAATATTATGTATATTTCCAACAATTATGTCTACGGATTAACCCAAGATCAAAAATGTAACTCAATGTGCTAAAATTGTACAAAACCAGGTACACCCAGCATCACCAACAACAAATCTATGTACAATCGAATGGGAGAACGCTCCAAAAGAAAATAACGATGGTCCTCAGCGCGCGCAGGTGATCCGTGCAGGAAGAAGCAAGGAGGAACCTTCCGCCATCCAATCCGAGCCTGTCAGAAGTCAGAACTCAGATAGAAGCGGATCGGGTCGAAGCAAAGATCCGCCTCGTCTACTCAAGATCTGTGCCGCTCGGCAGCCTCCCCATCGCCGGCGCCGGAGCCCTGCCCTTTGCCTCTGCCGCGGCGTCCCCGGCCACATTTATGCGCACCTCCGGCTGGGCCTCGTTGGTGGCGGCGTCGTCCGGGTCTGGCGCCTCGACGTCCGCGCGGCACAGCGGGCACGTGGAGTTCGCCCGGAACCACGCGTCGATGCACTCCACGTGGAACCGGTGTCCGCACCGCGGCAGCTCGCGCGCCTTCTCGCCGGGCTCGAACTCCGCGAGGCAGACCGCGCAGTCCCCGGCCCCAGCGCCCGCTGCGACGATGGGGAGCACGCGGAGCACCGCGGGGTCGAGCCCGCGCGGCGACTGGGCCGCGCTGCCGTCGCGCTGCTCGCCGGCGCCGCCGTAGATGGCCAGGCTCCGGAGCAGCCGGCGGCGGTGGGGGAAGTGCCGGCGCCGGCCGCTGTTGTACAGGTGCAGCGCGACGAGTGCCAGGAGAATGCCCGCGAGCGCCCCCGCCGCGGCGAGCAAGATCTTGCCGGCGATGGCGTAGCTCGACGGTGCGTCCACCTGTCCTGCTACTTGGTTCGGCGGATTCGGAAGTAGTTTATCCCATGGATGATTGCCGGGCCGCCCGTCACATGGGATCTTCTGGTCCTGTGGATCGGCGTGCGGATAGTTACCATCTCCTGCGGCCATGGTCTTCACTGTACTGAGCTGCAAAGCAAACGGCTGCGAATTCGTCGCAGATTTGGTGTTTGGGGACTGCAGTTTTGGGTTTAGTGCGGCATCTTATACGCGGTATAAGGGCTAAAATGCGCTCCTAATACTGCGAAAACATAAGGACATCGAAGGGTATTATCGGGGTTTCGATTTTGGCGGGCCGTGAGGGGTACGGTACGCTCGGGAGGCCACAGACCCGCTCGGTTGGCTGACCTGACCGTCCGTACGTCGATGGAGGTCAAACGAACGGCCGTGATGTGTCCGGCGCAAGGATGTGGGGGTAGCTAACTAGGGACGAGGCGTACGGCCAATGCCATGGTTGACGAGCAGTGAGTGTATTTTTTTTCTCAGCTGAATTGGAAGTCATTTTCTTGACTTTCCACCAGCCACTTGGAAGTCGTTTCTCGTCGCGACTTGGACTTCGGCAAAATGTCCGTGTGAGCGATTGGAACGGAGAACGCGCGGGCCAACGCAGCCCGCAGGCGCTCCCCGTTTCCGACGTCGAAGCTTTGCTGGCTCTCCGCGCATTTTTTTCTGCTCTACTCTTTTACGGAGTAAAATTGTAAATCTGGTAATATTTGTAACCATAGAAGCACCCGTAAACTATATGTGTCGTTTACTGTGCCCTCCTACCTTAATAGATCATCGATACCGTAGCATCTCCCGTCATCGCAACATGTCAAGAGGAACCACTGTAGCAAGTAGGTAGCTGCGGTACCCGAGTTTAGCAAAAAGGTAGTGCTGCTACCTGACATGTTTGTCATAAAGCTGCCACGATGGATAGAGCCGATGCGGTGCTAGCGACCTGTTGTGATAGGAGAGCATGATAGATCGCACACATCGTCTATCGATGCTTCCGTGATTGAGATTATAGAGGTGGGCGTCGTGCCGTGTCGGGCCGGTCCGGCACGAGTCTATCGTGTTTCGTGTTTGAACCGTGCCAGTCCGCGATCACCCGTTGTGTCCGCCATGCCAGCCGAGCTCGTCATCAGCGAGCCCAGACATAATCCATTTGCGCTTCGTATATGCTTCTTACCGTGCACGTACAGGCTTGACCTATTTGCATTATTGCGACAAGAGGAAAGGAACCGAAGATGCATAGAGTTGTGGCAGTGGACACAAATATTATGGGAAAAAGAATTAAAATTTATTTATTCTTAAACAGTTACAGAAAGCAAGGGGATGTGCTAAACACGGACGGGAGAGGGAGCAATAGGCGAGAAAAAGAGTAAAGGAGATAGGCGAGAGAGATTGAGACGGGTGAGAGGGAGGGATTGAGAGAGAGAGAGCTGAAAGAGACGGATAAGAGACAATAGTTTCTTGCACTGCCTCTTAATCTCTCTTAGCTCTCTCTTCCCTCTCAGCCGTGTCGACGGTGGGGTAGCACCCATATTGTTGAATGCTTCTATAGCGTTCATACTATGTAGATTGGTAGTATTCTTGTTGGACTTCTTTCTCATACCCTGGGTTATTGGGTCTAGCACGATCCGTACTATAGTGTCGTATCGGGGCGTGTCATCTGTCGTTCCCGATTCTCGAACCCAACGTGACTCGTACTACAGTATCTATACGGCACGGTCTACTTTATACCGAAACCAGACTTTGGACCGAGGCAGACTTGCCGTATCTTAGGCTGGCAAAAAAAAATTTTGGTCTAAGTGCGCGCCTTTAGTTGAGGACTGACTGAGCTAAATATGAAAAGAAGTATGTACATACATAGACAACTACACGGAGACTTCTGTGAAGTCGGTCGTCGTTTGCGTGTCCGGATGGATGGATTAGCAGACTGCTTGGTCGTACCAGCGCAGGGAAGTTCCTGGCAACAGCGCGCTCGTCGGCATTGCCCTGCCCCCGGATGCGACGGCAGGAGGATTTTTCTAACGACTCGGCACAAAGAAAAAACGGATTACAATTGCGACGGCCAACAAATGTTACAAATCTAAAAAAAACAGCTTATTTTTACTCATTGATTACAATAAATTAATTTATATTGTTTTGTGATGTTGCTCACAGTGAAGTATAAAAAATAAAATGTAAAACATGACAAATATCATCTTATAGAGTAATCATTTTAGATAAATAAAATGTTTGTAATTAATTCTAAATATAAATACACATATCAATAAGCGTGCATGGTCGTCCTCTAACTTCCCTACTAAATGGTCATATCATGATTAATTCCTTAGCAATACCCATCGGTCCGTTGAGCCTATCACATAATATTCTTGGAAAGTACGGCAGGACTCCCGCAGGCTCGCCACGTCGCCCAAAAACACTGTTTCTAAGCTCATGTGTTTACTTTCACCCAGATTTCATGTCCGACACGCGGTTGGGTTGGCCAGAGCCTTAGCGTGCGTGCGCCAGGTCTGAGGTTCGAGTCCCTCATCCTGTAGTATTGTAGCTGGTACATAAGTACATACAATAATAGCAAGTTACTCCCTACAGTCATAAATAATTATCATTTTGAAACTTTAATTTACATATTTAAAAAGATATTGACAGTAAAAGTTTTGAAAGTTTGACTGTATCTACGTACAAAACAACAATAATTTGTGACGAGGGAGTATAACATCAACCAAACTGTATTGTTCCTTGTTGACGTAGATTAAGTTTGCTAACTCTTAGATTAATGAGCAACTAGCCATGTGTCCGTATGTTGCAACGGAAACTCAATTTATGATAAAAAGTTTATTTGCAAAGAGTACTAATAGTGGCAAAGGTGGGTAATTAAAGAGCAGTGTCAAAGATGGGTAATTTTGATGAAGTGACGTTGGTAAATGTGGGTAATTAAAGCGTAGTGGCAAAGGTGGGTAATTTTGATGAAGTAACGCAGGCAAAAATGGGTAATTAAAGAGCAGTGGCAAAGGTAGATAATTTTGATAAAGTGACGTGAGAAGAAACTCTCACTTTATATAGTAGAGATAAGCTTCAACAGGCTAGCAAACACGTCCAGGTTATAGCACAAATAACATTGACACAAAATGCTAAGATGAAAATTGAGATTTCACGATCGACAGATGCATGTTAACTTTGAAAAACTCTCCAAGACTAAAAGAGTAGTGAAACAGGACTTACTGCTACCTCTTTGGAGGTCATGACTACAATTGCTGAACCCCTACACTTTTGATTTCCTTGTCTTGATTACAATGTCTTCAACTTTGCAAATTTCTTAAAGATCTCCTGCAGCTTTGCTACCGTATAGTAATCTGCACCCCCTTCCCTGCAGTATAGTAATCTGCACCCCCTTCCCACGGGATCTAACTTGGAGATCTGGAAGCACTACAAAAAGCACACAACCTGGAGATCGAACCAAATTAACCCAACAAAAAGTATTCTTTAAGTAATGCAAGTTTGTTACTGGTCAAGGAATGGGAAATGCCGAAGTTTCATTCTGAAATCTAACTGTTAGCATAATTTTGTTAGCACAATTTCCGATGCCGGATTATGTGCCTTCCTTGCATGTGTCCTTTGATTGTGTGCCTTCCTTGCATGCGTTATATACGTCCCTTGATTGTGTGGCCGGATTGTGTGCCTTCCTTGCATACGTCTCTTTGGTTGTACATATATATTTGTAACCCCGGTTACCCATTGAATACAAGATGATTACGTGTGACAATCCGTCTATCATGGTTTCAGACTCCACAGATCCTGTGGATTATAGCTTCCGCTACCAAACCTAACTCTAATCCTTCCTATGGCCGACGACGCCACCCACGACGCCCTCGAGCACGCGTGAGGCCGTTGCCGCTGCTGCCCGTGTGGCCACAGCCGCCACTACTGCCCACGACCACGAGGCCGCCAGCGGCGCCGCCGTTGCCCTCGTACATGGCGCTGACGCCGCCACCCGCGCTGCCTCCGACACCCAAGCACGCGTGCGCGCTGCCACTGTCACCCTGGAACGGAAGCGCAAGGCCGCTGCTGCCCTTGAGCGCAAGGCCACCACGACCCGCCCTGTTGCGCTGCCAAACCGGCCGACCGGTGCCCCCTCGTCCTCCGGATCCGGTCGCCGTCACCGCCGTGGAACTGGTGATGGCAGTGGCAAGTCCGGCAATGCCGGAGCCTCTTCCGGTGGCCATCTTTCTACAACCCCTGGATCAGCACCATCCAGATGTGGCCCAACCCAACTCCGACGTCCAGGGCAACCACCAACAAGCCTTCGTCGCCCGATCTGCATGGCGCCAGGGGCATGTAAGAAGAGTAGGCCTCGCATGCCGGGCTGGTTTCTTCTGCACCTGAATCGTTTGATCGGGCCTCCGTGCCGGCCGCCTCGGCCCCCCTACTACCGTCGCCACCGGTCCAACCCATCCAGACACCGCCATCGACTCCTTCGTGATCCCCAATGTCCGGTCTTGGCTCGTGGGATCAAAAATTATTGGCCAACTCTTTTAACACCATGACTCTTAATCCCCCTGCCACCGACTTGGTGATGGACTCTGATGCCTCCTCCCACATGACACTTGATGCCGGTAACATCTCTTTGTTCCGTCCTTCACGTTCCTATCATCCTTCATCTATTATCGTTGGCAATGGGTCTACTTTACATGTCACTTCCATTGGCTATGTAGTTTTACCCGGTCCCTTTTACCTTAATAATGTTCTTGTTGCTCCCAACATTATTAAGAGTCTTATTTCTGTTCACCAGTTCACCACTGCCAATAATTGCTCCCTTGAATTTGATCCATTTGACCTCTCTGTGAAGGATCTTCGTTCTGCGAACGTCATTGTCATGTGCAATAGCTCTGGACCTCTCTATTCGTTGCACCTTCCAGCATCCTCACCGTCATCTGCCCTTCTCACTGGTGCTACTACCACTACAGTTTAGCATCATCGTCTCAAACATCTCGGCCACGAAACGCTTTCCAAACTTGCTAGTTCTTCTATCATTCCTTGTAATAAAGGTGCCAGTGACACCATCTATCATGCATGTCAATTTGGTTGCCACATTTTCTTTCTGTTTGCTAGTTATTCTTCTCGAGCTCTCAAGCGTTTTTGACTTAGTTCATTGTGATCTTTGGACCTCTTCTATTGCCAGTGTGTCCAGTTACAAGTATTACTTAGTCATTCTTCATGATTGCTCGCACTACTTTTGAACGTTTCCTTTACTACATCTTAAGTCCGATACTTTCTCCACTCTAGTTAATTTTTTCTCTTATGTGGCTACCCAGTTTGGATGCACAATCAAGAGTATCTAATATGACAACGGGCGTGAGTTTGACAACTCATTCGCTCGAACACTCTTCCTCACACACGGCGTCACTCTTCGTATGTCGTGTCCCTACACCTCTCAGCACAACGGCAAGGCCAAACGTATTATTCATTCCGTCAACAACAACATGCATTCCCTCTTGTTCCAAGCCTCTTTACCTCCTTCCTATTGGGTCGAAAGGCTCCACACGGTGACATACCTTCTAAACCGGCTTCCTACCAAGACCCTAGGTTTCGCCACTCCTCATCTTGCGCTGCTCGACAACCACCCCGACTACACCCACCTTCGTGTCTTCGGTTGCAAGTGCTATCCCAACTTGTCAGCCACCGCACAGCACAAACTTTCTCCTCGCTCCACCCTGTCTTTCTTGGGTATTCCTCGGATCACAAGGGTTACCGATGTTTTAATCTCTCCTCAATCAGAATCATCATCTCTCATCGTGTCATTTTTTATGAGTCAATCGTTCCCCTTTTCCAAGTTGCAATCGCCCCCGCTCGCTCATATTTTTGACTTCCTAACAAGTCCTGAGACTGGATCGGTCCCTATTGGGCCGGTCCCTATCAGACCACCTAGTTTATCTTCTCTTGCAGGTCCTCGTCGTGCCATGGCCCCTCGCACAGTGTTAGATGCCTCGCCCACTGTGGTCACTACGGCCCCCAATGCTGCCCCCACACCAAATGAGTCCTAGGAGCCATGTGCATCTCCGCCACATGCGGCCCCAGTTTGCGCGCCACACGCGGCCACGCGCCACGCGCGACCACGACTCCAACATCGACGACACCCATGTCTCACGCAGGCACGTCGGCACCGCCTCCCTCATCGTCCTATGCGCCACGTGTGGCCACGGCGACGTCCCGCCCTCGTCGTCCCACGCACCACGCGTGGCTCCTACGACACTGCCTGTTCACGTCGGGATTGTCCCGGTCACTTCAGTTGACAACGCTCATCCGATGGTAACTCGCGGCAAGCATGGTACCTTGACCGAGACGGTGTACTGCTCTCAGTCCACTGTCTTTGTCGACGCCTCCTGTCCAAATTTTGTCTGCCACCTCAACAAGTCCCTGTATGGTCTCAAGCAAGCGTCGCGTGCATGGTACAGTCGTTTCGCCTCTTACTTGATCACCCTTGGATTTGTGGAGGCCAAGTCAGACACTTCTTTGTTCATTTATCGACATGCCATCGACACCGTTTACTTGCTGCTGTACGTTGATGATATTGTCCTGACTGCCTCCTCTACTGAATTGTTTCACCAGACTATCTTCGCCCTACAGCGTGAGTTTTCGATGAAAGATCTTGGTGAGCTGCATCATTTCTTGGGTATCATAAGTCAAAGGCATTCTGGTGGGTTGTTTCTCTCTCAACGGCAATATGCATTGGACATTCTGGATCGTGTCGGCATGGTAGATTGCAAGCCCTACAACGCACGCTTGTTGATACACACCCCAAGATGTCTGCCACTGCTGGCTCTCTTGTGAGCGACCCCACTCAGTATCGCAGTCTTGCTGGTGCACTTTAGTATCTCACCTTCACGCGGCCGAACATCTCATATGCCGTCCAGCAGGTGTGTCTTCACATGCATGATCCCCGAAAACCCCATCTCACTGTTGTTAAGCATATCCTGAGGTACTTGTGTAGCTTCTCATGGCCTTCTCCTTCACCGATCTGCACCCTCAGAGTTGGTTGTCTACTTTGACACTGATTGGGCAGGTTGCCCGAATAGACGCAAATCTACATCAGGCTATGCAGTGTTCCTCAGTGCCAACCTCATCTCTTGGTCATCAAAGCATCAGAACACGGTCTCCGCTCCAAAGTCAGAGGTCGAGTACAGGCGCGGTCACTTCGCCGTTGCCGAGTCATGCCGGGTGTGCCGTGCTGCTTGTCGCAGAACTTCACGACCCTCCGCCTCATGCTACTCGGTCTCTCAGGACAACGCGGTGCGGTGTACCTTTCCACGAACCCAGTTCAACATCAACGCACAAAGTATGTCGAGATCGATCTTCATTTTGTTAGGGAGCGCGTTACTGTTGATGATGTTTGTGTTCTTCATGTACTGATGACTTCACAATTCGTCGATGTTTTCACTAAGGGACTCCGCACTTCTGTGTTTACGGAATTCAGAGCTAGTCTGATAGTTCACAGTCTGGACGATCTGACTGTGTGAACGTTCAGACTGCAGAGGGGTGTTAGCACAATTTTGTTAGTACAATTTTCGGTGCCGGATTATACGCCTTCTTTGCATGCGTCTCTTGATTGTGCGCCTTCCTTGCATACGTCCCTTGATTGTGCGTCCGGATTATACGCCTTCCTTGCATGCGTCCCTTTGGCTGTACATATATATTTTTAACCCCGGTTACCCTTTGAATACAGGACGATTACGCGTGGCAATCCGTCTATCACTAACAGCCAACTAAAATAGTTTTGTCAACCCGTTAGTGAATCTACAAACTGAGTATATGAACAAGATTGCATTGAGTGGATACCCGACAGCATCAATCATCCTATCAAACACTTAGGTTTGCACTGATCGTATGTAATGACTCCTATATTTTAATTTTGAATAATCAACACAAAACACCATGCTTAGGTCTCAGGTTTGGTGACAATGAATATCTGAATATGCATGGAGATAGCAACACAAGAAGAAATCACGAATAGTCATGTCAAATCAAGAAGCGTACCTGTTGTGTAATATAACAGAACCAGTGTGACAGTGTTACAGAGCATCAGCAAAAGTTTATGAACTTCTTGAACAGGGCTCGGAGGCATTTGGTCGAGCAGGTGGTGTGCATAGAAGCTGCAGTAAGGAGAGATCAAGAATTGCAAGGTCATGAATCCACATCCCGACACAAGATCTAAGATGTTGCTAGAAAAAATAATCAAGGTGCAATTGTTGGATAAAGCTTGGAGCAATGTTGGACAAAATTTTGGTGGTGGAAGAGCCGGCAGAAGGAAGCGTGAGCATACCTCATAACCTTAGATCTACAAAACTTCCTATGAGACTATGCCATCAATTCTCTATGATGCTACACTTTTACCTATTTTAGCTAAAAGTTTCAAGAATTTAACCTGACCAAAGTCAGCAACCTTGAGCACCCCATCCTCGGATATGAGCAGGTTGCCGGGCTTGAGGTCGTGGTGCACGACGCCGGCGTGGTGGCAGGTGGTGACGCCATCGAGCACCTGCATCATCCAATGCTTGAGCTGGGCGGAGGGGAGGCCTCCCGCGTGCCTCCCATCTCATACGCTGGCCGGTGAAGAAGCAGAATGCCAACGAGAGGTCGCAGGTGGCTGCGTCGGGCGCGGGGATGGAGAAAAACAGCGGCAAGAAGCTGATGCAGCAGGTTTCGGAGAAAATGCCGCCGACAGCCTGGGGGTGGGGGGTGACCAGGCGACTGTGGAAGGCGTCTCTATTTCACTAGGCGATGAGGAATGACCGCAAGATGGGCTGGGCTAGCAGACCAGGCGCAGGTCCGGATAATCGAATAGGTTAGTATCCGTATATGCAGTTCTCCATCCATATTTCCTGAATACCGAATACTTTGAGTATAATTTAGTATCTAAATTCAATTATCTGGTTCCAGCTTCGGATCCGACCGGATATCTAGATTTCATCCCGAATTCGGTTCCGATCATATCGGATCCAAATAGGACAGATAAAATCCAACCTATTTTCACCCCTAATGGGGAGTGTGTGGTTGAATATAAACTAAGTAACTCAATATATATTACATAATTTTTCCATGACTTACTAATCATGGAAGGAAATTGCCATATGACTTAGGCTCAGTTTGTTTAGGCTTGAGCTTGAGCTTATTTGGCTTCTACACCTCTATAAGCCACAAGCCAAAACAAACAAAGATTTTTTAGCCAAAGGAGAGAAGAAGCTTCTAGCCCAATTTGTTTCTCGTGAGAAAGCAAGGAAAACGATGCTTCTTAGGGTGGTGGAGCTTCTAAAATCCCACTTCCCTAGACTTTTACAACTTAACTATTATTTACTTAAAAATTGCCATCTACATCCAAATTCCAAATAGCTTTCTTCCAAATCTAGCCAAATAAGCTCAAGCTCCAAACTAAACAAACTCAGCCTTAGTAATTGAATACAAGATTAAGTCAACTTGGATTACAAAAATTTCCCGTGACTTACTGATTGCTAATGAGGTAGAGGGAAATTTACATGACGGATCTCTGCCCTCATATTGAGGAGTCCAATATAATCTTTTCTTGGATCTAACTCTAGATGAGTAAAATGAAGGGTCAAGGCAAAGGAGAGTAGTATGAAAGAGGGCCAGAGGAGAAGGGAAGGGGGCAAAGTGTGGCTGATCGCAGTTGGTTTGGGCAAGCCGCCGCAAGAGATACATATGGTGATGGGTGAGGGGAGACGAGCGTTAGGATGACACAGAGGGTTAAGTCAAATAATAATTTTTTTTCGAATCGTGATGTAGGGGCGTCGCAAACCCTAGCTGCCGCCATGGCCTTCCTTGCCGGCGCCGCCTCCCTCCGCGTCCCCTTCGTCCTCACCTCCTCCTCCCGATGCCGCGCCCCCGAGGACCCCATCACCGACGACTCCCACTCCTTCGAGAAGCTCATCGTTGAGACCGCAGCCCTAGCCCGCTTCGGCGGCGCGGAGGCCGTGCGGGCCCGCCTCTCCGCCGCTGGAGGCGGCGAGCACTCGCCCGCCTACTCGGGCGCAGCGCTCTTCGTGGACAACAAGGTTGACGAGGCGATCGCCGCCGAGGAGCTCGCGCGGAGGACTCGGCAACTACCGCCGCTCTTCCGCCAGAGCGTGTTGTACCGTTCTCGGCGGGAAGGCGGAGGCGGATTCGATGTTGTTATTTGCCGCGAGGTCGCCGGCGACAAATTCGGTCCCGATTTCACATTGTTGCTCTCGGCGGCCGAGGCAGCGGATCCCCTCACTTGTTGTTGCCAACACTGGTGCTGGTGGCTGGCTTCGGCAACTTGTGGATGATGGGCGATCTAGGTGACTACTCTTCGTTTTAGCGTCTTCATCTCTTACTAGCGTTGTTCATACATTTCTTTTGACCTATGTCATCTTAGCATCGATTCGCGGATTCGCTTTCTTAGGCGACACAACTCATTTTTTAGATGCACTCTATAGACTTGATGATCGTGTGCCTAATGGCTAGCTCGCGAATCTGTCATCGTAGAGTCGAACATCTAAAAATTGTTTGTTTGGCCTTGAGAAGGTGGCCGTTGCTATTGGCTAAGATTAAGTGGTGTGGCGGCACTAGCTCGGAATGAGGGTGGTTGCAACATCGATCTCCGTGATTGACTTCGTGAAGAAATCCTAGGTCCGACCTTTGTTGGTTGTGCTGGCAATGGCCTTGTTGAAGGCATTGTTTTGTAGTCTGAGGTTTTACTCTCCGAGGTGAAAACCTTTGGTCTGGCCTTCACTGGTTGGATCATGGCAATGGCGGTGCGTATGCGTATCGAGTCCTTCTTGGAGGCGTTGTCATTGGAGAGTTTTTATCGCGGTCTAAGTGTTGCTATGATGGTGGATAGCCTTGAAGATAATATTGCGTGATGTAGTTTGCCGCGACGGTTCTTTTGTCTTTTCTTGTGTGTGTGTGTGTTTGGCTGTGTACACCCTAGCTGTGTAGAGACCGGAAGTCTTCTTAGTACTATTGTATCACCTTGATGTAATTTACTAAGATTAATAAAAGCTTCCTTTATCAAAAAAAAAAGTTTCCCTTAGGCAAATCAACAGTTTATATTTTTAGAGAGAAGGTACTTTCCAAGCACCCAAGGAAGTCTCTTCCACAACACTGGTCCAAACTCAAAAAGATAAGGAAGAAATTGTCAAAAGTGAAAAGTAGTAATGCGCAATCTATATATCTATGAACAACTACTGATATTTCAAGGCACCAAAACGTTTTAGGGTCTAGAAAATTCCACAATAATCCTTAAATAAAAAAATATAATTTCTTAGAATTCTCATTAATCTAGAGAAAGAGTGAAGATCTACGCTATTTATTTTGGTGCAGCCAGATTATATAGGTGTGGAATAATCATATATAAATATTATATTTATTACAATTATTTCCCATATATATTTTCAAAGACAATAGAGTTATATAACAAATATAACATATTGCCTTATTATAACAATAGAGAAATTTCGCTAGTTAAGGAAACTGATCGATTATGCTTCTGTCCTGATCGAATATGGACGATATGGCAGGCCTGCGCATGCACCCTAAATAACATCTCCGATCAGCAAATCTACATGGGCTACGACAGAAACAGATCTTACTGTTTCACTTCCACAGTATGATGCAATCATAAACCAGTAGAAAACAGTGATTTAAATAGCCTACTATAGCTCCACGATAGCTTTTTTTAGACATAAAACGCTACGTGATTAAAAAAATACCGCAAACACAGCTACAACTGTTATAGCCACTATATTGACTACTATTTCTACTATTTTTATGGCCACGATCTCCACTATGCTACATGTGTCAATTATTTTTATATTTCTAGACATTAATTGTGTTTTGTTTTGATTTTTTTCTTTTATCATATTTGTTATACTTAAATTTAATTAATTTGGCTCCAAGAAATAATAAATATTAATTAAAATCCAAATCCATCTCCAAAATTTACATAATTATATAGATTATTTTCTGTTACATATTATACAACTAATATATAACAATCATAACATGTACCGCAAATTTTAATATAGTTTATTATATATAAATTACCGATACCACATACTTCAAATATTAAAAGATATGTATATTGTAGTAAACCACGACATCTTGGATAGTTTCCGCAACAACCTTTTCATATCTCCCACTACGACTGACTGTGAACCACGATTTAAATCGTGGGTAGAAAATGATACTTTTAAAAAATTTGAAAATTAAAGAGTGAGTAGCCAAATTGATCCCTAAACTTTCATGAAATGGTCACTATGATCCCTCACCTTTCAAATCAGCCAAAATCAACCCTCAATGTAGGACATAACGGATGCTAGCATGGCATAAACATATGATGAGACATGTCATCCTAGGCGTGTCGTTGGCACAGATCCAACCTATCACCGCGAGAGTGTGGCCACGCGTACATGCCATGTCAACATCCATTATGTCCTACGTCTCTCTACCAACTCAATACGTAGGAAAAGTTAGGGACGATTTTGGCCGATTTGAATGTTGAGGGATCAAAGTGGCCTTTCGGTGAAAGTTTGAGGAGCAATTTGGCTATTGCCTCCGAAATAAACTTTAAATTAGCTTATCTGATGATCTTTTAAAATAGCTTATCGGAAGTATAACATCCCAAAAATTTGCACACAATTATTTATTGAGTTGCCAAAATATTCTCCTGCATTTACTAATTTTTAGAATTTTTTGGCTTTTTCTAGAATTTTCTACATTAAAGAAAATGTTTTTTTACACTTTTTAGCTTCTGTATTTGAATTATAAAAATTATTTCAAAACTGTAAAATGCCTAGAAATATTTTATTTAGGTTCCTTTTGATCTGAAGTACTCCCTAAAATTTTTTCATAATTTGTGATAGCCAGGGCCCACTTGTTAGTTCTCTCGAGCTACTTTCCACCGATCGCCTTCCTTGCGCGAAGACGCCTAGGTGTAAAACCGTTTCCTCTCCGTGCCTCTCACTCCCACTGCTGACAGCCTAGGCCTAGTTGCAGGTTATCGTCTCCACAAGGCTCGCGGCCATGGTTGTGTAGAAGCTTTACCTGCTTTGCCCTATCGCATTGCCCGCCTGCCACTAGACTCGTCCCATAGCCTCGAGCACCCTACTCGACGGCACTATCGTGCTGACTATGAGCCACTGCCATGTGTGAGAAAATGGGGTATCATGATCGCAGCTGTAAGGAAGGCGATGAAGGGAGTCACCATTCCCTACCTACTTAAGCTCCCCTACCTTGCCATTCTTCTTTAGTGCACAACACTAAACTCATTTTGCTCACTTTCAGCGCCTTTCCCTCACTAAGCATCCTAGAACACCATCGTTGCCTTGAACTCCAGTGTGTGTGCTTCACCATGCTCCACAGAAGCAACACTCTCTCTCGATGAGCCCTAACCTCGACATCCACATCGTTCTGTGCCTTTCTCCTTCCTATTCAAAAGCCCTAAGTTGATGTGACCTATTGTGTATTGTAGTGCCAGACTCATGTCTTCTTTCCCATGTCCAGCTGTTGCTAGCTTCACCAAGCGCACAATTCCTTTACAGTGAGTTAATCTAGTTACACTATCTATTCTATCTCTATAACATGTAGACCCCACCTGTCAGAAGCGTCATTAGGATTAAGTTAATTTCGGTTTAAAACTTATGAGTCTATGACATGTGGGCCAGTTAGGATTAATAATGTGGTTTATATTTCAAACCAACATTTAGATGTGAGTCACTGACATGTGAACCCTACCTATTAGTCTTTAGAAAAATAATAAAATCCTAACACGTAGGTCCTACATGTCAGTCTATTTAAAAGAATAATCATTTTGTTAAAATGAAAAACATGCTTTAAAATTAGATGAAAATACACCTTCTCTGTTGGAAGACATGATCTCTGAGATTACTCCTGCGACATCAGCCCCTCTTTTCTTTTAAGGATTTTTCACACAAACTCCAAATCGAGTGAAACCAGTTTCTATTTTTATTTGAAAATCATGTTCTTTCTTAGTATGCAAAAATATTTGAAGTTGGTCTCTATTTGTATTCATTTGGTTCTTATTTATACTTTACTATATAATGTGTGTAGACACCAACATCTCGAAGACCTTCACCATCGAACCAGAACGAGCCCAAAAATTCAATGAGTAAGATAAATACCTTCTTTGATTATATTGATTCTATAATTTTACTTAATTTATGTTATGTTACAAATTTATGTACGCATTCATGTACTTTTAGTAAATTAGCTATATTGTAGGTATCGGTATATTGTCCTACTTGTTGTGTAGAATTTTATTGATAAATACGCAACTTTACTATTGAAATCCATAAGATAGGGGTTAAACAATAACCAATGTCAACCTTTGCTATACTTGATTGTACATACACTAGTTCAATGCCCGTGTGTTGCTACGAAAAACAAAATTGGCAACGAAACATAAAAGTCAAGCAATAAAAAAATTGTGCTACAAGATCAAACATCTATTTCTCCCGATTACATAAGTGACGGTTGCACAATTAGTACATTCATGGATCACTTAGTAGTTAGTACTTTTTCAGCTACTTCTTTATTACTCGACATTTGCAAGAGAAAGACAACAGTTCAACGTAGGCACTTTCTGAGAGAGAATGAGTCAATAGGCCTTATAATTCTCAACGAATAATGACTATGTCAAACCACGCTTAGGTCTAAAAGACTACACTAAAGTGAGTCAACCAAAAAGTTTTAGTTCAAGAGAAATGATGAATGCAAGATATTGTTCAAGAGAAATGATGTATAGAAAAACTTAAGGACATAACAGAACATGGAGGCAAAGGTTGTCATGATGCAACATATGCAAGTTATGGCTCTCCTAAAGTTTGCATTTAATTTATCATAATTCAAAACGACAGTTTCAAATGACTGCAATAAATTATAAACATATCTTTTTGACAACCCAGCAGTTGTCCCATGAGTTCACGATAACAAAAGTGTAGGCAGATAATTTGGAACACAAGCATGAAGGCCCATTTGAATGTATATGTATTTTAATAGGATTAAGTAGCAAAGCACATTTACTTCAGCAAAGCATCTTGAATGGACTTGTTTGGTTGAGGAAAGATTAAACGGATCACCAATGACCATTGAATATATTTACTGTGACCTAAAATGTTTGAAACATTAAATGATAGGTAGTTCACCAGGTTGAGCTTCTAAAGGACTGGCCAGCCTAAATTTGAGTTGAGAAGGTTCATTTTTTTGGACCACCTAGTCAAGTGTAAAGTTGATTCACCCTTACGACTGGTTGTGGCAAATATTCACTCATTAGTCCTTCTAAATACAAAGCAACAGACTTTACTACAGATTATTAGTAGATTATTGAAGGCAGAGATTTAAAAAGGGGTCTCGGGATCCACAAGAAAAGTAATGAATTATAGACCTCTAAGGTATCTAAATTAAAGAGAAGTTGGTGTTAACTTCAGTAAATCTCTCAAGATTAGGTATTGCACAGTTCTTTCTGAAGGGGGTCCAAATTCACCCGAGGCCCTCTACATCTTAATATGACGGTCAGGATAGTGGTAGAGAAGGAGCAGTGTGTTCTCCAAAAGATATCAACATCCTAAAATTTTTTTTAACAGAACATGGAGGCAAAGGTTGTCATGATGCAACATATGCAAATTATGGCTCTCCTAAAGTATGCATTTAATTTATCATAATTCAAAATGACAGTTTCAAATGACTACAATAAATTATAAACATATCTTTTTGACAACCCAGCAGATGTCCCTTGAGTTCACGATAACAAAAGTGTAAGCAGATAATTTGCAACACAAGCATGCAGCGACCACAGACATCTTCTTCAATGTGATGAGTCTAAACTCTAAACAGATCGACCATGCAACAAATTGCAATATCATAACAAATGTGGTGTAACCGTACAATTTAGGTACCAAAAAGCAAACCAGCTAACAAAAGTAAGTCATAAAGTGCTAGTAAGGAATCTTCCCCAACCGAATTAAAATAACAGATTCTTCAGAAAGAAATAAAAAAATAAGACTGATGTCATCTTCAAAGCAACACTTGCAATGTCTCATCTCAATCTTGCACCGATAATCTTAGTTTCTAGCTTGGCAATAATACAACTAAGAGTACAAATCAGGACTCACGAATGACAAATGAGATTGTTGATACAAAACGGGCAATGCAAACTATTCGGAACATGATCCTTCCCCAATATTCTGAACATGATTCTTCTATCGCGTCATCTAGCTTACTGGCTCAGACTAATCACAACATGGCCGAATGTTTCTCCATTGTCAGTTCGCATAACGAATGCCTAAAATAAAGCCAAAGATCTAGTAGATACCCTCAAGAACCAACCACACCTAAAAAGAACTCACCTTTCTACAAAGCTAAAGAACAAACTCCCAGGTAAACGGTATCACTACTATAGAAACGATTTTCCTAGACACCAAGGATTTCTTCCCACAGGCGGATTAAAAGGAGAGCTGCCTCAAATGACTTCGGCCGGTCCTTGGGGTTAAGAACCGCCTGTGTAAAGGTATCTTCACAGGCTGCTCTCTTAAGAAATCGCCTGTGAAAATACTGATCTTGTCACAGGCGGTGCCCTTTAGATGTCTCCTGTGGAAACTATGCTCTTCACAGGCGGCTCTCTTAAGGAACCGCCTTGGGAAATTGCCATCTTTACACAGGCGGCTTTCTTACGAAGCCGCATGAGGAAAGCGAAGTTTCCACAGGCGATATGTTAAGCAAGCCGCCTTAGTTAATTATATTGACGGCCTAATTAATTAACGAACCCCCTGTGGTGATGTTCAAGTCTTTAAAGGCATAGTTCTTAAACAAACCGCCTGTCCAAATTTTGTAAATGCTTGTCTGCAAATTTTGTGATGAAGGAGATGTCGGTATGCATTTTCATGTACGTACCGGAGCATCCTTTGTTCTACAATACCTGCAAAACACAGAAATCCAACGTCCAGACAATACTCCGGTATGAGTTTGTATTGACGTACCGGATCATCCGTTATGTTGCAATAGCGACACTACATAGAGAAATCCAACGTCGAGAAAATACTACGGTATGGTTCTTTTGGCCTTTGACGGATCATCCGGTAGTGCTGTTTTGCTTGATCGTTATTATTTTTCTGCAAGCCGTTGTCTTAGGGAGGCGCCTGTGGAAACTTCGCTTTAAAGCTCCGAACAGATCGTTCTCTGTGGCAGTTCCAGGCGGCCCCAAAATTGTGAAAACAAGGGGGGAGCTAGGTTTTGAACTTGAAATCCTTGGAATAGTTAACTCTCTAAGGTAAGAGCATCTCATTCCTGACATTTGTAGAGGTTTATATATCTTGTGGAGAGGAAGATGTAGTGTAGATAGAATGTGCATGGGAGAGGGGTTGAAGCCCGGGAGATTGGCGCCACTAGCACTCTTTAAAATTCGTGATTCACTTTTTGACACCACGGTCTCATCGTCATAGAATCGATGGACCCACAGTGTCATAGACACATCACCAAAAACCAACGAATTGAGTGTCATTTGGACTAATTTTTCCGTTGAAGCCCTCACCTTCTAGATCTCAGAGACAGATCTTGTATCCCTCCCTCTCTCTAGAGGAGAGAGCGATCCCCTCTCTAGATCTAGAGGAGAGGACCTTACATTCTTCGTGATTTTAATAAAATCATTTTATAGTATTTAACTTAGGATTCTCTTGTTAAAGTTATATCTAAATAATTGACATTTCGATCTGATTTTCTGTTTCAGGTTCAAGATGGAAAGGGCATGGATGTACAATGCCCCAAGAAATAAGGGTGTATTCCTCAAAGAGCTCAAACTTTTATTAAAGACGCTCAAAAGGACCCCTTGGACTAAGAAGGAAACGGAAATACTTTGTCCATGCAAAGACTGTAAGAACAATGTAGGGTGGGGAGATTTAAGTGTAATCACAACACACCTGATCATGAGAGGTTTTATAGAGGATTACACATGTTGGTCCAACCATGGCGAGCAACGTACATCGCAAACAACCGATGATGTTGATCCCGATCTCGTGGATGATCGAAGTGCCGGAGGCGACACTGATGGTTTGGGAGATGAAGCTCACGTGCATGCTCGTTTGCTAGATGATGGTCGCATCGCTGATGTAGAGGAAATGTTGCGCCATGCCGAACCACAGGTTTTAAAGGAGATGACAAGTTTAGATAATATTGATGCGTTACACAAAGCAGCGAATGATCTGTTATATGAGGAATCCAAGGGTTGTCCTCTAGAGTTTACGGTGTTGCATACGGTGCTGATGCTTCTACGGTTGAAGGATAGCAATGGATGGTCGGACAAGAGTTTCACCGATCTGTTGAGGCCAGAAATACTTCCGAAGGCTAATGGATTGCCCACCTTGCCGACGAGCACTTATTTCGCGAAGAAGCTTATCACTCCGATGTCATTGGATGTGCAAAAGATACATGCATGTCCGAACCACTGTATCCTCTTCCGTAAAGATTACACGGACTTGGATCAATACCCGGTGTGTAAGGCGAGCCGGTATAAGAAGAATGATGACTCCCACGACGATGATGATTCTTCAGCTAGCACTACGAAGAATAAGAAGAACAAGAATAGTACTACTGGTAATAACAAAGATGACACTTCTTCAGGCACGGACAAGAAAAAAAGAATCCCTACGTTAGTGATGTGGTACTTGCTAGTTATTGGCCGCCTGAAATGTTTGTACTCGAATGAGAGGGACTCCGAACTAATGGGTTGGCATTCCGACAAGCGCAGAAAAGATGGAAAGATTCGACACCCAGCCGATGGTAGACAATGGAGAAATTTTGATCGCATGTATCCAGATTTCGGCAACGAACCCAGGAATGTAAGGTTCGCACTGAGTACCGATGGTATGAATCCTTTCGGTGAATGGAATGCCACACATAGCACTTGGCCAATAGTCCTGTTCATCTACAACCTTCCTCCATGGCTATGTATGAAGAGAAGGTACCTAATGTTGTCCATTCTTATCCAAGGTCCGAGACAGCCTGGAGTAGATATTGATGTGTTTCTCGAACCACTAATGGAAGATATGGCCATGTTGTGGCACGATGGGGTCCAGGTGTGGGATCAGTTCCAACAACAGTACTTCACACTAGAAGCTATTATTTTTGTTACCATCAGTGATTACCCATACCGCTAGCCCTATCGTGTCGATTAAAGGAAGACGACTTGTGTAGTATGCATGGATGAAAGCGTATCGACGTTCCTTCCATGCTCACGAAGTTAGTGTATATGCGCACCGCCGTTTCTTCTTAGCTCACAAATACCGCAAGATGGGCAAGTATTTTGACAATACGGTTGAGGAAGGTGTGGCTCCAAAGCACCGTAGCGGGAAAAAAGTGTTTGAAATGGTCCAGAACATCAAGGTGGTTTTCGGGAAGAAGCCGGTGCAGGGCCAAAAGAGGGGTCGAAAGAGGAAGAATACCGATGAGGAGGTTCCTCCACCTGTTGTCCTGTTCAAAAATATGTCAATTTTCTACAAGTATTTGCCCTACTGGAAGGACTTGGAAATTCGCCATAGCATCGATGCCATGCATGTCATAAAGAATGTCTGTGAAAGCGTGCTAGGTCTCTTGTTGGACATTCAGTACAAGACAAAGGATGGTCTTAAAGCTCGTAAAGACTTAGTAGTACTTAAAATCAGGAAAGAACTACACCCTCAAGAAAGAACACATGGAAAGTATTACCTTCCCCAGACAAGCTACTCTCGACACCGAGGAGAAAAGATCGATGTGCAAGTGCTTACGTGGGGTCGAGTCCCGTCGGTTATTCATCCAACATCAAAAACCTAGTATCGATGAAAGATTTAAAGATAAGTGGTATGAAGTCTCACGATTGCCACGTCATGATGACACAAATGCTCCCAATTGCAATCAGGGGTATCAACTCAACATTTGTAAAGGTGGCCATCACACAGGTAGGTCATTTACGCAATGCGATTTCACAGAAGGTAATCGATGATGAACAGCTGAGCTATCTGCAGAACTACATAGTGGAGACTATAAACCAACTTGAGATGTGCTTCCCTCCATCCTTTTCGATATCATGCCGCACCTCTTGGTTCACCTTGTCGAGGAGGTAAAGGTACTGGGACCAGTATTCTTACACTGGATGTTTCCATTTGAGAGATGGATGGGCTTGCTTAAGAGCTTACAACGGAATCGTGCTTACCTAGAGGGTTCCATTATTGAGGGCTACAAAACTGAGGAAGTCATTGAGTGTTGCATGGATTACTTCATGCCCACGGAAAGGCCGATTGGTGTGCCTGTCCCTCGACATGAGGGGAGGTTGACTGGTAAAGGGACTAAGGGAAAGAAAAGATTCATCGACCATGAGTACAAGAATGTGGACCAAGCACATTTCACCATCTTGCAATAGCTAAAGATAGTGGAGCCGTACGTGGAGCAACACCTGGAAGAGCTTGAAAGAGAAAATTCAGGACGCCAAGTTGATTGGATCCTGAAAGAGAATAAGCGCATGTTTACCATATGGTTCAAGAACCAAAACATACCAGATGGTGAGGACGAAGAAACAGAAACATTGAAAATGTTGGCTCATGGCCCATCAAGTTTGGTAACATCATGGCTAGCGTATGACATCAATGGGTACACATTTTATACCATTCAAAAGGACAAGAAGACGATGGCCCAAAACAGTGGCGTTCGGGTAGAAGTCATAGATGCGACAGGGGAGAAGAACACCTACTATGGAATCATTGAAGAAATTTGGGAACTCGACTATGGAAGGGATATGCGAGATCCCGTATTTCACAAGAATCGGGTCAAACATCCTAATGGTGTGGAGGTGGACAACTATGGGTTCACAATCGCTATCGACCTTAACAATCTTGGACACAAAACTGACCCCTGGATACTAGCTTCTGAAGTCTCGCAAGTTTTCTACATAGCTGACCCCAGTAATAAGAAAAGGAACATAGTTGTTCTCGGAAAACAAAGGATCGTTGGAGTTGACAATGTGCACGACAAGGCAGAATACAATCAGTTCGATGACCTACCGCCTTTCGGAGATCCGGAGAGGATCAAACTTGTAGAAGAAATCCTCGATATTTCAATGATGCCATATATGCGTGATGATTGCGTCGGAAAAGTTGTTAAAGGAAAATAGGGACACGTTGTGTAAAAACTTAATATGTAATAGAACTTATATTTTTTATTGGACTTGAGTAAAACTGTTGCGTGAAAGTGCAGGATAGTACGGTAGATAATTCGCTATTAGGCCGGATCATCCTGTAAACTGAAGCCAACAGAGGCCCGAGGAAGCCAAGCACTATTTGTTCGGACAATAATCTGGTACGGTTTTTTCTCGACTTAACGGAACGTTCGGTATGTGAATCTTAGCTTCGAGGCCTCCGTCGTCCGCATTCGAGAGCGTCTTTATCTTTTCCTATACAGATCATCCAGTCTTCGTATTGTCCGCGCTCACTGTTATTGTGACTGCTAGGTGCTAGCACACCGCTACACAAGATGATCCGATTCTTTTTTCATCAGATGGCCGGACCATCCTGCCACCGAGTCGAACAGAGGCATCGATCCGGTCAGATGATGTTTCCGATAACGGATCATCCCGTATGTTGATCTTAACCTTATCCAAAAAGGCAAAAACACGCTTCAACATTCAGAGAACCGCCTGTGGAGCTTTAATATCGACCGCACCTAACTACTCCTCTCTCCACGCCTCCATGCCGCCTTGCGCCGCAGCCCATTTCCATGCCTTGCGACTCCGTACTCCAATCCTCCACCCGCCTCGGCGCCGCCACACGCCAGTTCGCGCCACCCGTTTTGTCGCCGCCGACAAATCCGAGCCCTCGGCTGGCGAATGACTCTCCTTCACTTTGTAAGCGGTGAGATCCACATCCCTCTGGTTTCTTTGGACTCCATTCAAATGTATATGAATACGATGCAAGTTCTTGACATTCAACCGTGCAACTTGTAGATGGCAGGAAAAAGGAAGGGAAAAGAAGTTGTGCGAGCTGAGAAGGCTAAGAAGTCCAAGTTACAGAAGGGAGCAGAGCGAGCTGAGATGGCTGCAGATGCGAACTTGGCTCAGGCATGTGGGCGTGGCCGCCAATTGCAGATTAGAGACACACAGAGTCAGCAGCAGAGGGGTCAGAGAGGGAGGGGGGCACTCAATTCACAGAGGGTGGTGCGGCACCTCCTCGTCGTTCTAGCAGCGTCTTTTCGTGGTGGTTCGACATCTTCCGAGCACATTGCTAGGCAGGTGCGTGCTCGTCCCAACATAGTTCCGCATGAGGAGGAGACTGGCGATGAAAAGGAAGAGGACGAGGAGTACCATGTGCCACATCCTGACCCTGAGATAAGACTTAGAGACCTTCAGAACCTCTCATCCCGGAGGGTAAAGAGCCTTCGTTTCTCTGATGTCAATGTCTGGTTTCCGCAAGCCAGAGAATTTGGAGTTCATAGGAGGTTCTGGACGGTTCTTCAACAGAGCTTCTATGTTACGTACAGAGAGCTCGGGGTCTAGTTGAGCATGCACAAGACGCTCAACTTCGCCTCTTTGCAGAGGGCCACGGGTGGGGTGGACGTTCAGAGACACTTCGACCATTTCGAAGGTCTTACCAGTCAAGTGATGAGTTCGACACGGTAGTGGAAAAGTGGGTCAGAGACTTCTACGCCACAGTTTGCATCGACCCAGAGCATAGATACATTCAGTTCATGCACGACGGAGAACCCCAGAGGGTGTACATGTCCACTTTGCTTGAGTTGTTTGGTTTTGAGGAGGAGGCCCGAACTTTGCATCAGGTGGTGTACGCAGACAGCACACTGCCTCGTCGTGCTAAGGCCGGAGGGTGTTTCCCGACAGATGAACAGATTTGCTTTCTGTTCCAGCAGCCATTCCCCGTTGGATCCCTTCGCCATCCAGACCGTCTCACTCCTAAGGCAAAGACGGTCCACATGGCTTTGAGGAAGTCACTGTTGCCGAGGATTGGGAATGCCGAGACGATCACTAGTTTGCAGCAGTGGCTACTTTATTCGATCCTATCTCACGAGCCGTTTGACATTCTTGACTTTATCATCTGTGAGATTGAAGATGCTATTGCAGATGCTATGAGTTTGGCTAGACAACAACCATTGGCGCATATAATTTCTTACATATGCAGTATCTTCGCTCCAGACGAGCATCGTGAGGAGTACCTGGAAGGGCGAGTTCGTCTTCGTCAGTACATGCCTCCATCTCTTGACGACAGACGCAGAGGACAGCGTTCCATGAGGAGGGCTCAGGAGCAGATACCTGAGGAACTAAGAGAGACCGCTCAAGGGGAGGACCAGGCACTAGCAGAGGTTGAGGAGCATGCTGGGTTGGCGCGGATCATTGATATTGACTGGGATGACGAGGAGGAGGAGGAAGACCCTGAGTACTTTCCACCAGTCCGATCCCACGACCACGAGGCAGGTGGATCAGGCTCTGTACTTGAGGACCGAGATGACTCAGCTGCACCGTCAGCAACTCCTGACGTGACACCGGTGACTGCGGCTTCTGTTTCTCAGCCCTCCGAGCTTACTCACGTACTTGCTTCGATTGTTGAGTTGCAGAAGTCTCAGGCAGCTTCAATTGCCCAACAGCGGGAGACACAGACCTAATTACTAGAGGAGATGAGGTTGCATCAGCAGACGACCCAGGCAGCTTTGCTACACGGTCAGATGCAAATGGCTCAGATGTTCACTTTCTTCTCAGGCTGCTTTGGTCAGTTGTACAATGCAGTTGGTATTACACAAGATGAGCCGCCACGATTCCCACCTCCCGCCACCGCATTGCTGCCCCACTTGCTTCGCTGGGGGCTTCACCCACCTCCCCGTGTCCACGTTCCCACCAGCTCTCCTACGGTCTTGACAGGGATGTTCTCCAGACCAGCCGGTGATAAGGCATCCGCCCCGTTGTCCACTACTCCACCTACTTTAGCGGATGCACCCACATCGACCATGCCGCCCGTGCTCGATCGAGACCGAACATACGCTCGTGCATGCTGACATGACTGACGAGATGGCGCCAGAGTGTAGTATCGTTGAGTTCCACACCTATCGATGCGGTGCTGACTCCTCAAGTTGACGACGATCCAGTCATTGCCTCCGAGTGTGCTCCTGTGAGTTCACCTCAGCCCTCGAGGCCCCGATGAGGATAACATTGCGCCAACATGTACGTAACATCGCCTCTCGGACTCAATACACCGCTTTGTGATTACTCAAATCACAGAGAATATTGTTGATACGGTGTTGTGGATCGACCTCCGAACCCGATAAGGCGCACGCATGACAGCCCATCGCACCCCTTGCCGGCGACCAAGCGATTGCTCCGACCCCTTCACCAATAGGTTCACAGGCCCCTTATGAGGAGACTAAAGCTACAATGTCCCAGGAGGAGAACCTCGACGAGCCTGACGCCGACGGTGTTGAGCGCGAGGCTGATAGGGAAGACTCCAGCTCTGGCTCCGATCTTTTTGGTACTAGTCCAAGCACGGACGAGTAGTTCTTTGCTTAATGCGCCACTTGTCTTTTCGGTTGTTATGCACTCTAACTTGCTTGATATGTCGTATTTCGATTTCGCTATATTCGCCTAGATTGGAACAATGCATTTCATGACAATTTTATTTAACTTTGTACTCTTTCATGACAATCTGTACCGAAAGCTTTTTGCCGGTAGGATGGTCCGGTATACATATATTTACACATACCGGATCATCCTGATTTGTAGTTCCGTTGTAGCCCACGGCGAAAGTTGTACGCATAGGGGATGATCTAGTGCGTTATCCTAACCTGGGCCGGATCGTCCGGTCTGTGGAATCGGCTCCCGTGCTTGAGGAGAGCACCTAGCAAGACAACATGTGTAGAGCTTTGGTCTCCCGGCCAATCACTTTCTGCTGCGATTGCTACGATCACAGAGAATAAGGCTGCTATCGATCAATTACACCGAAAGGAACAACTACGAGTGGCGCAACATTCAGATAACTCGTCCTTACATGAAGATCCGACAAGAGCTAACACCACTAAAATCAACTCAGCACTACGTGTCCGTACGTTCTCGGGCTAGGAATGCCCAAAGATCAGAGCCGGAGTTGGATCAGCCTCGCGCTCTGCAACAGAGTCGCCGGTAGGCTCGTGGAGATCAAATTTGACTAGACAGGATCATTCTCTTTGTACTATTGGGAGAGGTCGCATTTTGAAGGCTTTTTTGTCCATTTGTCACTTAAAGATTTGACCTTTTGGATATGATGCCACTTGAGCAAATGAAATATGGGACCGTATGAGTCAATGAAATGTAGGTCTAGTGGCAATTTTGCGAAGCCATATGTTTAAAGTGGCAAATAACCAAATCTCTCCACCAAACTATGGACGGACCATCTGGTCTATGGAATCGTCTCGCCTGATGTACGACGCCGCCTGTAGAAATCGTTGGAACCGCCTGTGGAAATCTTGTGCACCGCCTGTGAAAATTCCTAACCCCTAAAATCTCTAGGCGAGAGATCGAATTTCTCCCCCCGTCCAAAGCGGCAAAGCCAAATTTCCCCCGTCGACGCCTCCACGCCGCCGCCCTCGGTGACATCCCCTCGAGCTCGCGCCTCCGACAACCGTTCCGGCGCGCTCGGTGACCTCTCCGCGGGCTCACGCCTACGATTACCGTCCGCCGTGCCGTCACCCCCTTCGTCCACGTCGCCTCGCTCGGTGACCTCTCCGCGGCCTCGCTCCTCCGACGAACTTTCCGCCGAGTCGTCAACTGCCGAAGCCCCAATTCCCCTGTCGACGCCGCCCCGCCGCCTCGCTCGGCCTAGCAAGGCAAATGCATCCGACCACCCTTATATCTTGTTATCTTTGTGAAAAAAGTTTCGGAAGATATGTCTAAAGTAGATGGTGATTGATAGAGCAATTCTTGCTCGTAAGTTCCAATATGAGTACTGCGCCGAACATAGAGCAATTCTTTTGAGATATTATAAGTAGTTATTAATAAAATCGAAGTTGAAGTTGGAGTTACCAAAGTTTGTGGAGTCGGTTTCGATGGACGTATGAATACTCTACGGATAGTTTTTTGAACCGCATGTTGTAAACGATCAAGAGCCAGTCCGAATTGATCTTGTAACAGATCTGCAACCGAACGAATACGTTTATTTTTCAAGTAATTCATATCGTCATCGTCAAGTACACCCGTACTCCAGCTTGGTAGTTTCCTCAGATACCGTCATTGGCATTATTGCTTTAAAGCATATGAAAAAAATACATAATCCTCTAACAACCAGTATGACATAAAAACCTTCACCACGAGTCCATTCTAAGAATTATGTCATCCGTTCTAAGAATTATGTCTATCACCCCAAATAAGAGGAAATAAATTTGACATGCTCTCAGATTTTGGGTTAGAATGAAGATAAGAACCTTCACCACAATCACAAATTGGCAAGACTAATCAATTCAACGAAATAGGCCTTGAACCCTTACCACCTTAGAAGTACAAGAATTGATTTATGTTCACTGGTATATATAAATACCTTAGTACAGAATGAGTTAAAGATTGCTCTAACTGTAAACCGAACCCACACAAAATGTTACGATCAACAAAGAATGGAGCAGCTTCAACAGAGTAAGTAATTGTTCTAACCGAACCGAGCATGTCCAGATCGTAACTAAAAGTATTTTCCAAAGATGCAATGAATGATCGATGGTTTAATTAACTTGGCTAGTTACACTAGAGGTGTCGAGATCAATTGCTAGCAATATTACTAATTGAACCAAGCATACAAATTGAAATGAATTACTACCCAAGTCGGTATTAGTATTCTTTCTAGCAAGTTGAACTACTAACCTAATTAATGAAAAGAACAATCTCGACAATCAAAGCAATCTTGATCGACTTTAACCAAGTGAATAATGAATCAATTCTTTCTAACATGTACTCTACCAGTTCAAGGCCTAATTCATTTCATCAATTGTCATATTCATTAATAAACCCAAGATCATCACAGAGCAATGCAGTAACCTAATAGTAAATCGAAAAATTGAAATCTCGATATATTCACGTAAGAGTAGCACTCAAAGCTACTCAGAAGAACAAGGCAAGGCACAACTGACCTCTCGATGGACGTATGAATACTCTACGGATAGTTTTTTGAACCGCATGTTGTAAACGATCAAGAGCCAGTCCAAATTGATCTTGTAACAGATCTGCAACCAATCGAATACGTTTATTTTTCAAGTGATTCATATCGTCATCGTCAAGTATACCCATACTCCAGCTTGGTAGTTTCCTCAGATACCGTCATTGTTTCTTCTCCGAGAAAAGAAGTTGAAGACCCGTAGGCCTTCCACCTCCACGCGGCACAACTGTAAATATTAATAGGCTCAAATTGATGTCATTGCAATCTGTTTTGTAGTAAGATGGGAGATAAAGAATTGCTCGCCAAGAAGACGCTTAAGAGGAGCTCGCTGCGAGCTTTGGTCGTAATACGCCGCAAGAGGAGGGCGATGTCGGAAGCGCGCAAGACTTGGCCGAGAAGGATGATGCACCACGCTGGTGGAAAGAACACCGAGCCCATCGTTGTCCTTGGGAAGCGATGGTTCCTCGTCATCGTACAAGAGCCCTAGCCCAGTTCCATGCCCACGACCAGAACGGCGACGTGGGGAAATCGACTCCGACTACGATCCCAATGAAGAGGTATTAAGAAGAGTGTAGCTTGGCGTGGACATAATTGCATTTTCTTATGTTTGCGTATTCCTCGTGTTTATTTCTATGAAGAGGCCTTTGTTTATTTCTATGAAGAGGCCGCAAAGGCGATCACGCCGACTAGCTGTAGTTCAAGAGGTAATTGAAGATACCTCCGGGTATGTTCCCGTGGATTCCTCTGCTGCAACAACCACGACCTCGCATAAATGAAAACAGGGGGAACGAAGTAGGAACAAGTTACCGGCAGGGACTTGGTATATCACGGAGGTCGGTCCTTTAGGAGAGCCCCTAGCACCTCGTGAGGTACTATCCAAGTTCCGAAATAGCTGCGGCTGTCTTGTCAAGGACAATGTCTCCATCACGATTGATAACTGGACAAAGGTTGCCAACACGACAAAGGCGCACCTGTGGACCGAGTTTTAGAAAATCATAAGGTTCCCCACAGAGTATGAGGCCATCGCTAAGAAGAATGCCTTGGACGTGATGGGGAAGAGCTTCCGGAACTAGAGGTATGAGCTGAACAAGTACTTTGTGAAGATGGAGCGGACACCATTCCAGAAATATGGAAAAATCACTGTGGGTGAATGGGCGGAGTTTGTCCTGAAGACCTAAGCTTAAGCCGTAGCATTGAGCGAGGTGTACAAATTGCCCTCATGAAGAAGAACAAGTACCCCCATCACCTGGGCGCAGGTGGGTATGCCCCTAAGATTGTTGAGTGGAGGAGTAAAGAAGAAGAGGAAGCCCGTGCTGGGATAGAGAACCCATTGACGAGCTGTAGCGAGCGAGGTAGAAATTGGGTCCTAGCTTGCCAACCCAACAACAAGAAGGGTCACAAAAGCACGGTGGACCCTGCGGTCCTGGAAGTTTCGGCCAAGCTGCAGAAGATCTTGCACGAGCAAGCGGAGGGATCTTTCGTGCCAGACAGGGAGAACGACGACCTAACGACGGCGTTGGGAACCAAGGAACACCCAGGTTGCACTCGTGGCGTCGGAAGTCGAGTGGGCTTCAAGCATGGGTTCCCCGAATATCAAACCAATACATGTCGCGTCAAAGATATAAGAGGACCATGGCTGATACAATAAGACAACTGGCCCAACAAGAGTTTTTAAGACTGTGGGAAGAGAAGGAGGCGGAAAGGGCGTTACAAGTGCGGTCGGATGACATCCCGAGCCCGGCCCGCATCCGGAGTAGCGTCGGGTCTGCGCCAATCCCAACGCCTCGATATCCTGTGGATGATATCACGAGGCAACCAAGTGCAAGCTCAGGCACATCCGGAGCAAAGGGGCTTGGTCGCCGAGCTTATGGAGGGCATGGCATATCCGCACCGCGTGATACACAACCAACTCCGTCGATTGGTCACGCAAAGGTGCAAGTGGACATCGTGCTTGTTCCGTGCCTTGGCTTGTGGAAGCTACCATTCAAGACCCACGATGACGAGAGACCATCCAAGATGCGCTTGGGTCATTTATTGTATGGCCTAAGGAAGATATTGCATTGATACAAGAGAGGTCAGAGATGCCAGCAGTAAGTCAAGACATCCTACGTCTTCCAAAATTGCCTACACCACAAACCGCATCTTCTCCCGGGCGCCTTCACCACAACGCATCTTCTCCGCCACGACAATAGCCTTCACCACAGTATGATCTTCTCCACCGTCGGCGCCTTCACCACAACGCGCATCTTCTCCGCTAGCGGCGCCTTCACCACAGTGCGCATCTCCGTTGCCTTCACCACAGCGTGCATTTCCGTCGCCGGCGCCTTGTGCACCGCATGCATCACCTCCGTTGCCCCAACCGTCACACCGCGCCTCATCTTCGGCGATGTTATTGGTTGCAAAGAAAAACAAAGAAGTAGATTGCAATCAACGGAGTACCACCAAGTCAAACAGAGTGCCAACTCCACTCGGTCATGCACTATGCCTTCACTAGAGACTTATGAGCATGGCAAGCCATTTCTCCCTATGGAGCAGATCAACAAAGGACCATGGGAGTTGAAGAGATTCCATGACTGGTACTTGAGGGCATCTCGTCTTGGGGTGAAGGGCATTCAAACCGTCGTCCCTCCAGATATCTACAAACACGAGGATACTCGCTACGTCTGGATCGATTTTGGTGACTTGCAACAAATGTTCCATTTTGGAAAACTCGACATCAACATGATCAGCGTGTGGTGCTTGTAAGTTGGCCATTGACCTACCCTACATTGTTAATTATATCGGCTCTTGCGAGTAAGTGCCGATATAACAAATTATGACAAAGATATCATTATATTGCATTACGATAGCATAATAAAGAAAACCCCAAATGTATAGCAGTTGAGTGCCAAGTTGAGTTCCTCTTTATAGTAATGGCTTGTTAGATCATTCAAAAATTGGCAGAATCCATATAATTTTCACTAAATCGTAAGTTGGCCGATTTTAGTGGTTTTTTCCTTTTAAGTAAAGTTAACTTCTGCCAAATCTATCGAACAAGATGCATTTTGCCAAAATCTGATATTTGCCAAAATGTCATGTTTCCCAGCATTCAACATATAAATTGGCACATTAACCGTTGTCTTCTGTGTAGAATGCAATATACTGATGCTAAAAAGATGGGAAAACGTGTCGGGTTCCTTGACCCCGCACGGATTAGCCAGCTGAGCTTAAGAGTCAGACTCAATGAAAAGGCGTTGAAGGATAAGGGATGACGGAAACAGAGATAGAAGAAAAGCGGCAGCCCTCGACCCGAGATCGCCAAGTAGATGTGGGGCTATACATATCAAAAGCAATGTTCCAGATGCAAGACAAGGACGTCATAATGGCTCCCTACAGTTTTAAGTAATCTTTTCATTCGTCAATCGTTGCTAAAAGCTTAGTTTGCACCATAATCACTCGTGAAACTTACATAAGTTTTCGTTGCAGCGATCACTTCATTTGTTTCATGTCAGTGCTAAGCAGAAGCGGATATATGGTCCTTGACTCATCCGAACCCCACCGAATCTTACAATGAATTCACCCGCCTTAAATGCGTAAGAAATATATATACACAAACATACATAACATAACGTAATTTGTTTTATGATATGATAGTTACTTGTTGTTGTTGACATTCGAGTAGGGCTTTCAAGAATTACATGACCAAAAAAGGGGGGCAACATGATCCTGCGAAGGGGGCAAATAAGATGCTTTACTATGTCCACTCATGGGTGAGAAGACACTTGTAATGCTTCAACATAATTGAACTAGTACGGAAGGGTATTACCAACTGTACTAATTCCATACATTATTATTTGATTTGAAGTGCCACAAGCAACCTCCGAGCGGTGTTCTTTGTGGATACTACGCCTCATGAAGTTCCTCAGATCAACGGAGGTATGTATAAACCCCGTGACGTAAGCCTATACAAATTGGTGATTCAAGATTATTTATTATCCGATTCTCGATTTCACTATTGTTTAACCTCTTTATTGCCTACTTTATTATCGCAGTGAAGATTGCAAAGACCACTTTGGCACTCATCGATGATGACCTTTGCAATGTGCAAAAGGACATGTGCCGATTCATTAAATCGTGAAGTCATCCATGAGAGAGGTAGTTTCTTTTACTCGGGAGGTGAAGTGGCGAAGCATTCTAAACTTTGTAATTGGGAGATGACGAGGATAGACGGGCCGTGAACACTGATGTATATATTTTTTTTGAAAGACAGCAGGGCTATAATTTATATATTATATAGAGAATATCAGAGGAGTACATGGCACAGGATACTGCACCTGGAGAGTTTTACAAGGAGAATATCGGAGGAGTATATATAACCTTGTGTATATAACCTTGTATATATATACATAATGCAATTATGATTTATATGTGCTTGGTATATATAACCTTGTCATTGTTATGTATGGATTTGTGCCAATAAAGGATGTGATTGATAGAATGTATGCATTTATTAATATTATAATATAATTAACATAACATTATTAAAAAAGATTCTCTCGATCAGACAAAGTGACGGCTTAAGCCCGCGCTATGAAAATGCTTATTTATGCGGTGGGTGCTTAAGCCACCCGATCGCATAAAATGCATTTGTACAAAGTGGTGTTTAAGAAACCGCTTGACACATAAGATTTGTGCAAAGGGGGTTCTTAAGCCACACTTTGTACAAATATCATTTGTACAAAGTGGATGGCTTAAGAACCCGCTCGCACAAATGCTTATGTGTACAGGCGGTTTCTTAAGCAAATTACTGCTCAAATGCATTTTACAGTGGTCATAAAACGCTCAGCAAATATAGCGATTTCCACAGACCTTCGCCATAAAAGTGGTGCAAAATGCTCGAGAAGATGGGTTACCACCACTGCATAAATATTTTACAGAGTAGTGTATCTAGCTATCAAATAACAAAGCAAGTCAATTTAATAATATAAATATAGCGTTTCACTTACAATGTCAGCAGTTGCCAAATTAATGGCTTACAACTTTGGAAAGCGAGTCCTTTTACTCCGCAAATAAACAAATGAGCTTAAGTTCAGGTGGGGAAAATAACAAAGCAAGATAGTCAACCATGAGAAAGATGTGCACACAAGCAATATATAAACAAATGAGTTTCCGTTGATAAAACCCTACACATTTTTTTTCAACAGAGCAAAAGAATATAATGATACATGTTTATTGCGAGTTTAAAGGTCGATTCATCAAACAAGCACTACACTGCTTTGAGTTTAAAGGTCAGATCAATGGAAGAAAGAATATATAAAGTTTTTATGGTTTCTTCTCCGGTATGAATTAAAACCAAATATATTGTATATAAAGGTAAAAACCCTGAAAAACCCTCAAATTGGCCTCCTGAGGTCCACTCAATTTAGAATATCCAACAAACATACCAATTACAAAAGAATCATCATGCCAAGCATAAGCATAGCGCATGAGTAATGATCATAACAAAAAAAAGGGAAAACAATCATTTTCACTATGAAATCGAAATTGTTGGACCAATAAAATAGAACAAGAGAACAATACCGGCGGGAACAAAGATCAAAAATAGAAACGCATAAATCACAAATTAATCTCTGTTGTTTTCTATATCCCAGAAACAATGCCATCCATTACGAAACAAACCTAATAATTTTGCCATCCATTACAAAATGAAAAAAAAATTGGTAAATGAAACATAAAGGCATCCATTACAATTTCGTTACTAATTTTATCACCTAATAATTTTGCCATCCATTACAATACAATAAATGAAAACAAAAAACAAGCCCTTCGAGGAATTAAGAATTAAGCACAAGACTGTGATTTGTTTACAACGCAAGCGAGATCAAAGTAACAGAGACCCCTTTTTCCCACTTGAAAGTGACGCAATTTTTGATAATATCACAAATAAACAATAAGACAATCAGCAAATAAACTTACTTCAAGCATAAAATAAGTGCTTTGATTTTATCGAACTAATACATTTTGGTTGATAAAAACTTGAAAAGGCACGCTAGTTAATCTAAAGCTGCATAACAAGTACAATCACTAAAAGAATCATGTCAAGCATAGGCATAGCGATTTAAGTATTGATCATAACCAATAAAAAAGGAAAACAACCATTTTCACAATGCAATCAAAACAATAGTATCGGGATCTATCACACCGAGACGTAAATCATACAATCCCTAGCCAATTCTTGGCAATGTCACAACAAATCAAGAGTAATTGGACTAAGTAAACCGCAAATGTATTATTTACTTGCATAATGTATTATGATAGTGTCTCCAGATGAAATTGAGGATTGTATACAGTCTGAAGAACTTTCAAGTGGGTCACATGTTGCATGTTCACATTTTCACATGTTGCAATGAAATGGAAAACAAAGGCAAATATATTGTCCCGCTTTGCATATCAGTTCCTGGAGAATGCATGATAGGGTTTCAAGTTTGCATATCAATTCCTAATGCAAACAAAGGTTCCACTATGCCACAGGATATCGGCTTGTAAATGAAAAGCTAATATATAGCAGCCTAGCAGATACCAACAAGGCTGGAGCACAAGCTAACACAGTAAAACACAAATGGAAAAACATAAATTTTTCACACAGTGCATTATACGTACTTAAATCAATTATCTTTGAAAAATAAGCAATCCAGCACCATCAATGAAAACAAGGAATAAAACTATACATAGCATCGATTACTAAACATTTCACACTTACAGACATCAATATTTTGAATTTTTTTAGTTTAGAATTAAAACATACATGGTGTACCAACAAATTATTCCCTATAGCCATCAATAGATGTGGTTTTAGATCAATCAAATCCAAGGTGATTGGTATTCGTGATCAAAGTTATAGTTCAAGACCATGCCAGTATCAGAAATGACATGCGCTTGTCAATTGGAGGTAAACCTAAGAAAACCTAGGGCATTTACTAAAGAACCATAATGTAAGGACCCGAATTCACCAATTCGAATCCACTGTGTTTTGCCGCACTAGTCTCAGGATCAATCGCTAGTGCACACAGCTTAACATCGGTAAGCATCATATCATACACAACGATAAGAATAATAAGACTTTATTTATTGAATATAACTAGTGTATGATCTTATGATCACTTACAATATTCAGCCTCACAAGGCAATAGTAAGACCAATGAAACGAATGCAATGGAAAGATAGTAGAAGACGAGATGTCCCATCAAGACACCACAGCGCGATCGACAAGGATTGGCCTAGTGACACGCGTCCCACCGAAAGTCCTCCTCCAATAACGACGTTGATTTCTCCAATTGTTGTTGGTTGTTAAGCAAGGGTGAGTACACCAACACGCACTCAACAAGTTGTGCACAAAATGTAATTCTATCATAGCTATATGCGTGCTTATTCCAAAGGAAAGGCTAAGGGCTCATTTGCAATAAAGCAAAGATTTAAGAACACATACGATACATAGATTGAAAACACAAGAAACAAATAATAACAAGTAAATAGATTCAGTGATTCTCAAATAAACCCAAGTTTTCCATCCTAAATCAAGTTCCATTTTCCACATGGCATCCTGCCATCCCATAACAGTTGTCCATTTTAATTAACTACCCCTTGACTGTAATTCCCGAGCATTGCTCAATACCGTGAGCACGGCTATCCGAATAGTTTGTACACTCTGCAGAGGTTATGCACTTTACCCACATGATACAACCATGCACCACACAGGTGAACGATTATAACAAAGCTTTTACAATGCATCCTCTTAACCCAGTGCTACCCGCTAAGGTTTCAACACCAAGGGTTACACCACCACAACAGCCCCCCTCTTGCGCCATGTGAGCCACCCCGAGCATGGATGGTTACCACCACCGGGTCTCACGCCACCACGATAGCACTCAAGTTAAGCATTTGCAAATTAGTCACTAGGTCGCCCCATAATGTATATGTGGTTGCATGATGACTCAGTCAAAGGCTCGCAAGGTTAAGTCCTTAGGATTGATTAAAGCAAGACATACACATACCCTCAACTCCACCGAGCCCACCCCGCACACTTGCCCTTTCCACTTGCTTCAATCTTTAAAATGATTAAACCCCGCTTGGTTACTAAGCACCACGTGCTACTCACAAATCAACATCGTTGTGTGACCTCCCGCCACAACAACTCAATCTCTTTGTGTGACCACACATGACACACAAGTTATCATCATTGTTCCATATTCCATTAATCAAAATTAATACTCAACGTTTCATGTACATGTGATGATGTGGCATGGCTAAGCATTTCTATTCCGGTCTAACCACCCATGTTGATTTCAGTATTAACCAACTATAATGAACCAACCTAAGGTGACAAGTGGATTATGGCATACAAATAACAAGGTAGGGTGTAATTCAAAAGGGTACATTAACTAATCCCAAAGTTAAGTTGAAATCATTTGTACACCTAAAATATCATGCAATAAAGTAAATCAAAATAGCAATTTTGCAAACATGGGTGCAACATGATCAAAGCACAACTTGCCTTGCTTAATCTCCTGGTATTGCTCTGAAGATTGTTCTTGAATTGTAAATTCCTCCTCCGAATCCCCGCACAATTCAACGTCTACGCGAATCGAGAAGAAATAGCAAATAAACACCAAAACCAAAGAACAAATGAACTCAAAAATTCAAATAAAAGCCACCATTAGAAATATCTCAATTTTAAAATTTTTTAGGAATTTGAATCACCTCAATCGGAGTTCATATGCAAAAGTTATAGCAGTTAGAAGTTTTAAATTCCTGAAAAATCCCTAAATTCATAAATTCCGAATTAAGTGAATTATTTTTATTAAGAAAAATATGAATTTCCCCGCCTCGGCTGTACGGACGCCGTGTGGCGAAACCTGGACCACCCGATTCGAATCAAACGGCCGAGACTTACCCGTGCGCTTTACTGTTCACCAAGGCGACGTGGCTCACTCCTGATCGTCCGATGGCAATCCGACGGCCCACGAAGCTCGAGTCCGGCGATGGCTGGTGGCGGCGCAAAGTCACCGGAGCTGGAGACGATGACGAGTCCAGCGGCGTTTCGGTGATTCCCGGCGAGGATGAGTTAGCGATTCGGACGCGCCGTGACCCGAGGAACTCGAATCTATGCTCGGCTCGACGGAAGAAGTCCCCGGCGGCGACGAATCTCGGCGAAATCTTCTCGGCAACTTGGCGAGCTCTCGCGGCGGCTTCGGTGTCTCTCCGGCGACGACGCTTGTGGGGAAAGACGCGGCGGCTCAAGGTGAGTCTCGGGAACTACTCCGGAGTCCTTAAATACCCGACGTAGCGCGGAAACCGAGGAAGGAACGGTGGCGGCGTCGTGTTGGACTCGGAGACGGCGGCGGCGCAATCCAACTCGGACACGATGGCTATCGACCGTTCGATTTCCATCCGACGGAGCACGCTAACCCTACCGATCCAAGACAAGAATGGGCCGCGCCTGTTCATCGCTCACGGCGATTTTCCAGACTTTTCCATTTAAAAATAATCGAGAAATTAAATCTATTTACTTAGGGTAGTAAAAATACTCTAAAAATTCCCAGAAAAATCTCAAAAATACATTGAGACATTTTGGACTTAAATAAAATATTTTTGGCAAAACTTTATTTTGCAAATTTCTTTTTATAATTATTTCTTGATTTAAAGGTAATTTATTTTAATTCAAAATAATTCAAATAAATCTCAGAAAATCCAATTAAATCCAGAAAATTCACAAAAATCATATTTTGCATTAAAATAATATTAATTAATTGAAAATTCGAAAATTGGGATGTTACACATAAGTACATAAAAAAACAAAGATGAAAACAATGTGTGCTAAGGGCAGCAATAGATGGGGACTTCCTCGTTCCTACAGGTAAGCAAACCCCGATCTATATAATAATATTGCAAACGAAAGATAAACTTTTCAAAGAACACAGCACAGTGATCCAATCCAACAAACACAGATGTAAGTTTCTTCAGCACAAGTTTCTTCAGTTTGATCTTGGATTCCAGCTATTCCACATGGTTAGGCAGGCAAATTATTTTTTTTCACTATGTTGCTATATTACAGATAAGTTCTTCCTTTCATATTCAACAAATGATTCAAGACATGACAGAAAAATAATATAGCCTCAACGTCAAGATCAAACATAAAGTTTTTTAATAACACAAATGATTCAAGACATGAATTACAAAAGTTTTTAATAACACAAAAGTAAATTAATCACCTTTACGCCTTCTTAATTCATATTATCCTGAAAATAGGCACCAGTTGTTAGCTTTTAATGCATAATAAAGTCCAAGATGTAATCGAAAACTCAATTGACATGAGTTAGATGCAGAAATTTTTATGTTTTACTGTTATATCGATAAGCCTCTAATAAATCGATGGCACCAAACCCTAATCCCCAACAGGAGCAGCGGCTAAATGAGATAACCACCACGAAACCCTAATCCCCAACATGAGCAGCGGCTAAATGAGATCACCACCACGAAACCCTAATCCCCAACATGAGCAGCGGCTAAATGAGATCACCACCACGAAACCCTAATCCCCAACATGAGCAGCGGCTAAATGAGATCACCACCACGAAACCCTAATCCCCAACAGGAGCAATGGCTAAATGAGATCACCACCACGAATTCAAAGCTCGAAAACCGGAAGGGGAAGAGCAGCAGTAATCTTTGATGGGACTCACCTCTTGTCACGCTTGGCTTCGCTCGGCGAAGATCATGATGAACACGAGCACCACCTAGATCTACTGCAAAAACACCGATCCGCATGAGCCAAAACATTTCAAGCACCAGCCGAATGGAGGAGCCAAAACACGAGCACGGTTCAAGATTCAAGAAGCTTGTAAATGCCTACCGTGGCAGACGAACTCGTCGCGCGCAGCCAATCCGCCACCGCCGCCAGGACTCCCAACCGTGCAAATAAGAAATAGATGAGCTCCTCACGCTCAGCCACTCCACAGCCGCACCGGATGCAACTTCCCTCGGCACCAAAACAGTAGGAGGTGTTAAATGCATTTAGCAATCGGAAGATAGCATATAAAAGGAAAAGAGGCCAAAAGATACTCATCTATATGGAGGAAGGGTATCAACGCGAGGAAGGAAGGAACCTCTGTTATTTTGGTATAAAAATCAAAACTAAAAACTAAGTTTTGAAGTGGGAGAGTTATTGGCATAATCTGTGAAGTATGAGGGATGGACTTGCATATAGTATAGGGGGAGTTCTCGTCTAGGTCGATATTGAATTGGTGTTGTAAAATATGAGATAGTCGTGCAACCACAAGTGCTATTTATGGGGCAGCTCTAAACTACTAAATTTTCTAGGACTAGCTTTGCACATTGGAAGGCCAGAGTAGTACAAGCATTTCGGGTAGGTTGCTTGAATGGTTTCCTCACCAAGGTGTTGGTGCTAAAGCTTATAGATACAATGGTGCATGCCTTGCTATGGGGGAATGGTTATCATAGGGATAGATTCTCATTGTTATTATATGTATGAGAATTTTATTTTCGCCGCCATAACAAGGGTCGAACATCACCGGGCTGGTGCAAAGTTAGGTTTAGGTGATGCGCATGCCAGAAAAGTGTGTAATGGCTCACAATATGAGATGACTATATCTTGTGGGTAAAGCTATACGCTTTATAGAGTATAAATCTTTCTAAAAACTGTACTCGCGGACATGAGAGGCTTAGTGCATTGACACGTAGTTAGTTTTGAATTTTAGAAGATTTGAGTTAAAAAAATAGTGGGTACCCATGATATATATGTTATGCCAAGTGTATAGTTGGGAATGAATCATTAATCACAATCATGGAGGATTTTGATTTCCTAATATTTACGTTACATACTTGACAATTGTTCTTTACAAATTCCGTTTGCAATCTATTACTCGATATTGTTGAATAAATCTCGCTCTATGCAAAAATTGAGAATATGGTAGGGTAGCCATTCCTTTGATATAGCCATGCATGTACTTATGATTGTGATACTCACCCTTGCTTGTTGCACTACTACAGAACCAGCTACCACAAGCGGCTCGTAACCCCCTTTAGAAGCGGTTTTATAACCGCTTAAGTAAGCAACAAGGTGATACCCGTCGGGTATCACAAACGGTTGCTCGAACCGCTTGTCTTGTGGCACCGTAGCGGTTGGGAAGGTGTCGGGAGGGCCAAGGAGCCGCCGTGGGGATTCCTGGCGCGTTCGTGTTACAAACCGCTTGGAGAAGGATATCGAGCGGTTAGTCTTACCAACCGCTTGGAGAGTAGCACTCGAAGCTGTTGGAGTCACCAACCGCCAGGAGAGAGTTTTCGATTATATGTATTATAGAATATGTTCTTACGGTGTTTTTGTATATCATTTTTGACCATAAAATTAAATATGAGTGGAGGAGTTTTTATGCAATTAAATGTATATTACATATGCATACTCATACACATGTTCACAAGCTAGCTCAAGACACAAAAAATGAAATTAATAGTGTAAAAATGGACAAGTACATACACGCAACCGACGCTATAAGTTTGAATGATGAAAAAAATGATTATCGAACTCATTTCTTGCATGCGTCACTCTTTATGTCCTTGGTTGACGTGGATGTCGTCATTAGTTCAGCGGTGTTCAACGCAGGAAACCTTACGTGGAACTCGCCATTTGGAGATACAACCTCATCGACAATGAAGCCGATGAATTGTTCTTGGAGTGCGCGCACCCGGTGAGGCGGGAGCACGTTAACGTGCTCATCGATGTTGAGCTGACAATTAATTAAGCGGGAAGTATATAAATATCTGATCACATGCAATTAATTAAAATGTAAGTTGTAGCTAACAAATTGACATGCATATACGAACCTCGGCATAATGTTCCACTCATCGCCATGGATAAAACTTTGAATATAGTGGAACACGAGTAGCCACATAAGTTGTTTCCACTGTCCGGCGCTTAACCTTCACGGGAAAAATTTCAAAATATCGATGAAGAACCGATATGGCGATGTATATTAATAATAGTTTTTGTAGTACGTGCTGAAGTGCTTACTATGACTTCAATTCTTTCTTGAATTCTCCTTTTGCTTCTTCTTGAACTTTGCAAATGTCCCATTAAGGGCGCCAATGAACCATTGGTATTTTTGGATCGATTCCTTCTTGAGTCATGAACTATAATCCTGCCGTTGTCAAGCTCGATGACTAGAAGGATCCAAAGAAACCTATTCAGATATTGCAACATATGCGTAAGTAGCTAATCGTATTATCAATGGCTTAAGAAATACAAGAACAAGAGGTTTGTGAGAACACGTGCTTGAAGTTGAAGGGCGAAGTATGTACGGTTTGTAGTCTTTGTTTCAACATTGCATGCAAAAGGTATGCTTCAACTAGCGGTTTTCGCTTGTCGTATGACCAGACTTTCTCGTTGACAATCTCTGGGTCGATCAAGCCAACGTTCTGTTTGCCCAGTCTTCTACATCGTTGTATCTCCATTCTACATAAGAAGAGATAACTAAGTCAATTAGATTTTCAATTTTGTGGTGCGAGAGGAAGCAAATGGTAAACTTAGTAGATCGACACTTACAGACACCAGTAGGACATGAAAGACACGTTGACGACGTCTCCTTGGTACACATGGTACAAGTCCTCGAATTCCAGCCATAGTTCTGTGTTGTTCCCGCGGAAGAAATGCTCATCTTGGAAACAGAGGAGGTACATTTACTCTCCTTTAGATGCCCTTTCCATGTACCATTCATGCATTTGACGCATCATGGTTGGGAGATCTTTCATATCTTTTGGATCAATTAGCGGTTTGCCCAACTCATACTTCCATCTGGTTGGTGCCACTGGAAGATCCTGGTCTATTGATTGGAGTCCCGCCTCCTTCAGAATGCCATTTTCTCAACTCCTCGGCACTCTCACGATCTTCCACTTTCTTCTTCTTTCCCGCGACAGAGCCGTGTATTTTTCATCGTAGCCTTTCTTATTGTCCTTTGTAGTCGCCATTACAAAGCGGTGGCGCCGCTCGCATGACCGAAAGTGCTTCACGCTTTTTTATCTATTTTAACCTTGGGCTCGCTTTTTGGTGCAGTCGCTCGCCACATCCGTCTTTACGGATGCAGCTAGCTCCTCCGCAGTCAGATCATATGGCCTCTTTGGCGGTTCCTTTGACATTGGCTACCGGATGCCGACTTCGTGGGAGGAGGTGCCAGTGCGGGATCCCACCTTCTGACATCGAGCTTCTTCCTCGGGGGAGATGCTGGAGGCGTGGTGACTAGAGATGTTGGGTGCTTCTTACTTTCAGGCGGTGGCGGTGGCGGCGGAGTCGGGCTTCTTTGTGGAGCGGGAGGTAGAGGAGGCGTGGCCTAGACCACCGGGGAAGCATTGCGTGCAGGCGACGCTGGAGGAGTCGTGGGTTGTCGATGTGGAGGAGGCGTGCTTGCTCCTACAGCTGGCTCAAACTGTGGGGCCTCTCTTGCTGGAGATATAATCTCCACACCATCTGGAAATATGATGTACTTTTTGCGCCAGAGGATGAATGTGCCATGGAGGGCCAGTCCAAGCTTGGTCACGCTGTCGCCCAAAGAATCTCGAGCATGAGATCTTCGAAGCCCCCCACCACCTCTTCCACCGTGACCTTCGAGTATTCGGAGGGTATCCGTTGCGATGGAACGTCTCGCCCGCCTCCACCGGATAAGCCATGCCGTAAGCCATCTTGAAGGAGAGGTTACGATATCATTGTGTAGCTCGTGACCGAGGCGAACCTTGATGTCGCCCACGGATGACGGGCCTGTGGGTCGCTCGCATGAGGCCACGGCGGATGCGCAATAGCTCTTTTGTGCGGTCGGACTGATCACGGATTCTGGCGCCGCCTGAACATTGGTCGAACGTAGTGCTCCCTGAAGTTGGCTGATTGCTTCGGACACTTTTTGCGTGACCAGGACATCGATGGAAGCCTTTGTAGCTCTAAGCTTTTCCTCCAATCGCCCACTCTACCTGATCTCTCCTTCGTACATCTGCCTCCTGTAAGTGCTTGAGTCTTTGGCAAAGCCGTGCCTCCATGGCACCTTCCCGAAACCTCGTGTCCATCCCGGGTGCTTAGGGTTTTGAAGGGCATATGTTAGCTCGTCATTCTCCCTGTCCGTCACCAAGGATCCTGACCGAGTCTGCTCGATGGCTTGTACAATCCTTTCACCAACTTCTTGGACTGTCGGTGCCGTCTCCAAGCTACCGTCATCAGCAAGTTTGCCCCCATGAGCCAAGAACCAATTGCGCAGCCGGGGCTCCCAATTCTCGGCCAGTACAACATCCTGCTGCCGAAGTTCGCCTTCCCGCTTGTCCCATTTCTTTGCGACCTTGATGTAACCACCGGTCCCGAGATGGTGGTGGTATTTCTTCTTCGTGCATTCACCTGTTTTTCTCTCGCGGCCGTCTCACGATCCGACGCTTTACTCCTCAAAAGCATCCCAATGATCGCCATCTTAGGAAATTGATTGAAGTCCGCCTTTCTCCTTTGTCGATGTACTTGCGGGTGAGGGCGACTTCCACCGCCGAAAGGAAGTTGCCATCTTCTAGAAAGCCCATCCCTTGGCCTTCGCTCGCACCCTTACGAAATGTGAAATTTTCTTTCATATCATTCCAGCAGCGCCTTGGTAGCCGCAGGACTTCGCCTATTTCGGATGCCGATTGGGATGTGATCCTCACGTGGTAGCCGCAAGCATTGTTGAAAGGGCCAATTGCTGATTCTGGGCTAGCAGACTCCGTCGTTTAACTTCGGTTATCACGTACTTTGTCAAAGGCTTCTTGTTAGGTCCTCGCTCATTCCGGACTGGGTGGCCGATGAGGTACCGGCTTTGGATACACAAACACATATAATATGAATGATTTTAGAATAATTAACATGTTTACGGTGATTTTATAATGGGTAAGAGTATACCTCGGTACTAGTGTTAACGGCCTCATCGACAAATCAAGAAGACCATCGTGATTTTCCGCATCGTTGTTAACGGCCTCATTGGCTAAGATGCTACCCAAATGAATGGTCTCGAACATTAGATTTTCCGCATCATCGAATTCCGGGTCACCACGTCTTGGTGTCGCCATCTAGAGTAGAGCAAATCTCGAGGCTTAGATTATATATAAAGACAAGATTGTCGAGAACAATTCGAGTTTGAAAGCATAGTAGGGTTGCAACAAATTTCCACTGTTGTGGTGTGAATGTTACCTTTAGTAGGGTTATTGTTGTCCGACGCATTTATGTGTAAATCTAAGACTTGGTTTAGCGTTGTTATATATGTATATTGTAGCTATGAACAAAGTATTATAAAAAGGAATTACCCAAGTCAAACCGCGCCTTATAAAAATCAACAGAGTATATATTTTGTCCCTCTAACTCTTGCCTTATAAAAATCAACGGAGTATATATATATATAGTGATTGAAAGGAAAATCACTAAATCAGTGCTCCCATCGTAGTAATAATCACTCGTAAGTGATTCTGTAAGGTCCAATGGAAGTATCAAAGCCACGTGGGAGAAGAATGATTTACATAAAGCCTACCCACATCTATCTAGGAGAGCCAGATTTTGGGGATAAAATCCCTTTTAAGGGAGATAGGATGAAACAACCCTAAAAGATTAGTAGCAAAAATGAAGTTATTAACAAAGTTAATGGCATATATAAGTAAATCTTTCAATAAAGATCAAGCTTCATTTCCATCTCAGTAACAAAAAGGTCATACATATATTCATATATCACAATTTATACAAATACCTACTACAACAAAGAATGATTATTATCTCTATTCACTAAAATAGTGTCATACAAACTTATACAACACAATTTACAAAAGTATCGATTAAAAACAAAGAAAATACAAAAATTGTCATGAATTAGGATTTCATCATCTAGTCTTAAACAAACTTGTATTCATAGGGTAGCCATAGCCATGCTCCAAATTGAGCCAAAATATCCTACAGCGATGAACCTCACATAGTAAAAGATGAAATCACCATCGTTAAAAAGGGAAGCCAGCCGAAGTCCATCCCTAGTCCAACACTCGCCCACACCCCCATTTCCCCAAATCCACCCAAGGCCAGCACCAGCCTTGCACGGCTCAGTTCTTTCCAAACAGAGCAAACCACACAAAGTCAAAATCATCCAAACCAGCCCTTCTTCCTCACTCCCTCCTTCTTCTTGCTCCAGACCCTGTCGCCCAGCCTAGCCGGACCGCTCCTCAGACATTTCGCCGAACACCTTGCGGGCAGTGGGATTAGAGAGGGAGGAGGAGGGCATGCGCAGCTATACCTCGGTCCTCCGGGGTGGAATGGCGGGGCGGCGTCGAGCGGTGGCAGAGGAGGCGATGGAGAGGTGGCGGATACGGCGAGGTGGCGTCGGCGTGGGGTCTCGACGGAGGCGGCGGCACTGAGACTTGGAAAATTTGGGGTGTGAGGAAGCGCGGGGACTTAGAAAATTTGGGGTGTAAGGAAGAGCATGGAGTATCGACTTTATATAGGGCACCCACTTCTACAAGAGGTTGGTAATAACAACCGCTTGTAGAAGTGTTCTACAAGCGGTTGGTATTATGAACCGCTTGTAAAGAGGACTTCTACAAGCGTTTAATATTACTAACTACTTGTAGAACGCATGGATGGGCGAGAGTGTGAAAGGCCCTATGCAAGCGGTTAGTATTATCAACCGCTTGTAGAGCGCAAGTTACAAGTGGCTATTAATACCAACCGCTTGTAAAAGTGCTGACCGGATAATATTCAAAACAATACGGTGCCCATATCGTTCGATAAGATCTCTTCCTCCCCCCTGGCTAGCGCGTGGCGTTTGAGTGTGCGGGCTCATCCACCCCTGGTTCGAACCCGCTCGCGCCTTGCCATTCTTTTTTTTTTTATTGTAGACTTTCTACAAGCGGTTGTTACTAAGAACCGCTAGAAGTATTCTCTAAGCGGTTGGTATTATTTACCGCTTGTAGAGATTTTTCTACAAGCGGTTCGTAATACCGACCGCTTGTAGATGGTACTTCTACAAGCGGTTTATATTCCGAACCGCTTGTAGAAGTGGGTAGAGCTTTAAATTCTCTAAGTCCCCACATGCACTCTCCCACACCTTCAAATTTTCTAAGTCCCCGAGTGCCTCCTCTCATGTCAAGGCTCCCTCCTCTCTCTGCTTTTCATGCCCACAAGGTGTTCGGTGAAATGCCCACAAGGAGTTTTGTTGATATGTTGATGTTGGAGTAATGAAAAATATTGTTGATGCTAATTTGTTTCACTCTTTGAAGCTATTAATTCATATCGACGGCTTCATCAAATGGCGAGACGAAGAGACAACTAGAGGCATTGCGGATGAAGCTATCGTGTCCTCGATCACGGAGATCCTCAGAATGTGTTCACCTCCTATACATCCAAGAATCCATCCCGAGTTTTCATGAAGTGTTGAATATGTCGGTAAGTTTTTGAAGTTATTCATTTGTTTATATTCGCTGACTTTCACCTTCCGCTCCATTCTTTCGCTTGAAGGGCACAACATGTCAGATTGGCGTTGGGTGATAAAGCCAGCCATGGTGTTGAAAATCTTGCAATGCAAATTGCTGCATTCCAAGAAGATTTGTTGCCAAGTGATGATGGCCTACGGGCTGTAACATTTAATCCTGTTGCAAGCCAGAGAGATGCACATCCGACTGCTTCTGATGACAACAAGAGTATTAAGAAGCTAGAAGAAAGGATGGAAAGAGTAGAGGACGTGCTAAAGAAATTAGTTAATATAGCTATCATTGTAATGTTGCTCCTTTTATATGATGTACTAGGTAAGTAGCAGTAGACAACCTGTGCTCAAATTGTTGAAAGCTTGTATGTCAGTTGTGTAAATTTCACACTACTTTTGGGGTTTTTGTATGGGAATTTGTGAGCTAACTATGCTAAGCTAAATTTCTCTTTGTATGTCTGTAATTTCCTTTTTTAGGTATGCTAAAATTTATGCAGTCCTTTCATAGAGTGGATATAAATCACAGAATAAATGTCATTTGTATTTAAAGTGAATTGAACAAATGAATAACTTGTAGAAATAATTTTCAGGCTTTGTTCTCATTTTAAAATTTGTACAAATGGTTTTCAGGCTTTGTTTTCATTTTAAAATTTGTAGAAATAATTTTGTAGAAATTATGTACAAGCAATGTTAAACATCAATATATCAACATGATCATATGGAATAATTTGTATACAAGTAGTACATCTTAAGTCTTCGTCTTTACAATTGTTCCTTCGTTATGATCATGACGTATGTAAGGAGCATCGACATCATCATCACGCAGGGGCGCTTATGTCGACATCAACTATAAAAGGAGGAACTCGCCGAATCGACCATACTCTTCCTCGTCGGTGACGCTTCTCAACTCCTACAATCCTTCGCTTGCCATGGAGAACCATATGTCGCTTTGGCATTACCTTTTGCTTGTCCTTTTGCTTTTTAGGTTTGCTTGACATGTCCATTACATAGAAGACACGGATCACATCGTCATGAGAACAAACGGTTCGCGCTTATAGCCGACTTCGTGAGATCCACGGTTGTCATGCCGTATTTGTCGACCTTCACACCGCTTTGGAGTCACTTGACCCATTGGCACTTAAATAGAGGGACCTTCAGAGGTCCATAGTCGAGCTCCCATATTTCTTCTATGAAACCATAATATGTGTCCAACTTGCCGCTGTTGTCTTCGACGTCTATATGGACACCGCTGTTCTGGTTGGTGCTCCTGTTATCCCGATCCGTGTAGAATGTGTAACCATTGATCTCATACCCCTTGAATGTCACGATTTCTTGTGATGGTCCCTGAGCCAAGCGTTGCAATAGTTCATCATTTGACCCTTCCTCAAGGATGTACTTTTGTACACTACTACAAAAACCACATTACAGACGGTTCACAAAGACATCACGCACGGTTTTGTGAACCGCTCAGATCAAAGGGTCGATGATGACAATAGATCATCACAGACGGTTCTGAACCGTCGAATAATTAACATCACAGACGGTTTTAACTTAGAACCGTCAGTGATAAGGGCTCACAGACGGTTCTAGGCTAGAACCGCTCAGAGGAGCCCTTATCACGAGACAGTTCTAAGTTAGAACCGTCTGTAATAAGTCATCGCACATCGTTTCTTCTTGTAATTTAAAAATACTAAATTAGGAAGATTTCACCCATCTTAATACTACTAATACTACCCATTCCTAATTACTAGGCGCCCGGTCTTCCCTGACATTTTAACACCACATATGTGGTCTTCCTGGAGGTCACCCATCCTATTACTACTCTCGCCTAAGCACGCTTAACTTCGTAGTTCTTATAAGATCCAAGATTTTAGTGGTGGTATGATAACATCCTATATATTATGCCTCCTCATCCTTTTAACCCCGTGAAGTACCAACACCGATTTCCAATTATTTCAAATTAGCAAACTATGGAGGTAATTAGCAAAATTTAAAGCTTTCAAATTTATTTTCCATACTTTTGACTATTAATGATGCTTGCAATATATATACTCTTACTATTCACGGAACTTGTAAAAACACCATAACTTTTGACTCGTACCTTCGATTTTGGTGTTCTTGAGCTTTCCGGAATCATCACACGATGAGCTCTCCGATTATATTCTTTTGGGCACCGATTCTAATTTGCAAATAAGAAATCCAAGCACTTTTGTTAAAATGTTCATAACTTTTGACTCGTAACTCCGATCGGGGCGTTCTTTGGCTCGTTTGAAAGATAACGAAAAGTAATACCCGAATTTCAAAAATTAGATGGTCGGATCCTGCTGATTTGTGCGAGTGCGTGCGCGGCGACGGAATTCCAAAAAAAGGTCGTTTAGGGCCTCAAAACGGCCTCCGAAGTTTTGAATCTGTTTCGGCCGTTTTTTTAATTATTGCAAATGGAATATTAGTTCCAATTATTTCAAATATAATATTATTTAATTTTAATTCTTTCAAATTAGAAGGCAAGAGAGGTAATTATCAATATTTAAAATTTTCTATTTTTATTATTTGTGACGGTTTCAAATTAAAACTGTCAGGATGTGGTGAACATCACAGGCGCTTTTGGCTAGAACCTTTGTGGTGTTCACCTCATTCACGGTTTTATATTACAACCGCCTGTGATGTAAGAAATATCACGACGGTTTCTAAATATAACCGCTCTGTAATGACTATCAGATATTACGACGGTTGTGTTATATAACCGTCAGGATTTCACGCACGGTTTTACTTAGAAACCGCTCTGTAATGAGTATCGAGCTATCACTGAGCGGTCATATTTAGAAACCGTCTGTGATATTTCTTGCATCACGCATTTACTGTAATATAAAACCGTCAGGATATCTACACCGACGGTTTGAGTACATAACCGTCAGGATAAATTCCATCACGCACGGTTTTGAAAACCGTCTGTGATCGTCGCCTCGATATAAGCCTCGCCGTAGTAGTGGTAGCTAGTCATTAAAGAATCCATGTGCTTCGTGGTTATCCAACTCTCTGTCTTCCCTATGAATTCGCGTAGAGACACTCTTGTGTCAAGGACATAGGGGCGACTATAGTTGATTGCTTCGCAATGTTGAAATGTGCTTGCTTGAATACAACAAGATCATTGCATGCAACTAATTACCTTCCTATTGTCCCTTTGCCCGTAGCGTCCCTCGTGTCGTGATATGGGGACGCCGATAGATTTAGATCATTCATGTAATCAACAGAAAACTCTATCACCTCCTCCGCCACGTAGCCCTCGGCAATGCAAATTTTCCTGATGCTAACGTTCATCGACGTATTCTTGAGACACTCATGTACCTCTCGAAGGGAACATGTTGTGCGATACACTAGTCCGAGGATACCTATCTCCTTGACAAGGTGAACGGTGAGATGAACCATGATATCAAAGAATGCAGGAGGAAAGATCATCTCGAGGCTAACCAAACTTTGTACCACATCGCCTCCAACTTAGGCGCTTTAGCTGGTTCAACAACCTTCTGCGAAATGGCGTTCAGAAGGAACATAGCTTTGTGATTGTCCCCGCACCCACTCGGGCAAGATACCTCGATAGCTACGGAGCAATCAGGTCATCAACACAAGGCGCTCATGGGATTTTAGGCCTTGAGTTTGTTCTCTTCGTGTTTACGAGTCTCTTTACATTTGAGGAGTATCCGAAGGGACCTTCACACTGCTCAAACACTCAATCATATTTTTTTTCTTCTTTGCTTGGAGTGTAGCTCGCAGGATGTAGAAAAGTTGTTTTGTCCTTCTTTGTTTTTCTGATGTAGGTCAATCCTCACCTCCATGTCTTCAAGGTCCTTCCGAGCTTGCAGTGTATCTTCGATTTGCCATACATATCTATGTAGCCTAGCAGGTTCAAGCAAACATTCTTCGTGATATGCATGAAGTCAAGCGAGTGACGAACCTCCAAAACTTCCCAATACGGCAGGTCCCAAAATATTGATTTCTTCTTCCATGTGGGTGCATGACCATCCTCGTTCGGCATAGGTATGCTTCCAAGACACTTCCCAAATACTACTTTCAGATCCTTTACCATAGCAAACACAAGTCGCCCATTACGATGCTGAGGCTTAACACGAATTCTGTTCTCTGCTAAATTTATCGCTTTTCCACCGAAGCATGACTGCCAGGAAGAAACCTGCGGTGGCCCATGTACACACACTTCCGAGAGTTTTTCAAGTACATGCAGTCCGTTTCATCTATGCACTGGGTGTAGGCTTTAAACCCTTTGACAGTTTGGCCGGACAGGTTACCGAGAGCAGGCCAATCATTGATTGTTACAAACAACAATGCACGCAGGTTGAAATACTCTCTTTTGTACTCATCCCAAACCCGCATACACCATCCTCCCACAACTTCACAAGATCTTCAACCAATGGTTTCGTAGACATCGATGTCGCTTTCAGATTGCTTCGCCTTCGATCAACAATGGCATCATGATGTACTTCCGCTTCATGCATGACCATGGAGGAATGTTATAGATGCAAAGCGCCACGGGCCAAAAGCTATGGATGCTGCTCAACCGACCGAAGGATTCATCCCATCGGTGCTCAACCCAAACCTTATGTTTCGACCTCATTTGCAAAGTTCGGTAAGCCCGATCGACTTTCCTCCACCGCGAGCCATCTGCAGGTGTCTAAGCATCCCGCCTTCCTTACGCTCTTCTTCATGCCAACGCATCATCTTGGCATGACCTTCGTTAGCAAACAGACGCTTCAACCGGGGATCACGGTAAATACCACAATACTTTGGCCGGAGTTCTTCTTCGACGATTCCCATCTAATTCACCCGATCGTCACATCGCACCTTATACCGGGATTCTTCGCACACTGGACAAACCTCGAAATCAGCATACTCATTGCGATACAGGATACAATCGTTAGGACATGCGTGTATCTTCCGTACTTGCAATCCTAAAGGGCAGAGGATAACAAACCATTGAATGCCTTGTCTGACACACCGTTTGTGGCCTTCCATTGCATGAGTTCTAGTGTAGTACGTAGCTTTTTGTGGCCCTGTCCACAGTTTGGGTACAAAGCGCTTCTGTGGTCCTCTACCATGCTCAAACTTCTTGTATTGTCTTTCCTTTGTGAACTCTCCTCTCCGTCACGGAGCATCCGATCTAGCTCATCATCGCCAAACTCGCCGATCAGTATCTTCCACGGACCCGTATTGAGTGGTGTCCGCATCTTTATGGCTCTATCTTCGTCTTCTTCATCGTCTTCCTGTCGAATCGCCTCTGTTTCGCCATGGTGGGTCCAACAGGTATCGTTTGCCATGAAATCTCTCGTGATCACATGCCTCATAACCATCCATCATTCAGAGTGCTCCTTCTCATTCTTGCAGTCTACGCACGGACAACGTATAAAGCTTCCTGGAGGCAAGAATGCAACGGCCGCGTCGAGAAACTCCTTCATGCCATCTCTGAACTCTCTTGACCGACGGTCCGCATTGTACATCCATTGCCGGTTCATCTACACCAATAAAAATAATAACAACATCTATCACAATATTTAATTAAAGCTAACTATGTCTAATAGTTTTGTATTTTTTTAATCATTCTGTATTCTTTTAACTAAAGCTAACTAATTATTTCTAATCCTACTGCATTTTTTTAAATAAAATTAACTAATTGTTACATGTTCATGCAAACCTTTTCTATCATTCCGCATTTTAATTTTACTAAATAAAAATTATGTTTTACCTTTTCCCCACCTTTATAATTTTTCATCGTTTCACATTTATTGCATTTCATTCCATACACCAAACAATATATCACCTTAAGAACAAAAAAATAAGCTAACAAATGTAAACACTAATAATTCCCACAAGAACAAAACATGATTTCTCAACATCCAATGCACAAAAACATCAATATATAGGTGAGAAGGATGTCAAGAACATGTTACTCACCTTAGGAACAATTAATTCGAGCTAATAGCCTCAATTGAAAATTTTGGCAAGATCTCCCCATGAACTGCCTCGCCCACCACTGGCTGTCTGTCGAGCTCGAGGAGGAAGATGGGGTTTAAATGCGCTGGGCGGGAAGGGGGTCTCTACAAGCGGTTCTACACACGAACCGCTTCTGGATCCCCACCTATAGAAATGGTTCGTGTCTCGAACCGCTTCTAGATCTCTAGAAGTGGTTCTAGACACGAACCGCTTCTAGAGATGGGACTCCAAAAGGGGTTCGTGTCAAGAACCGCTTCTAGAGACCCCCTCCCGTCCGTTGCCCACGAACCGCTTGTGGCACGTAGAGCACAAGCGGTGCGCATCTAACCGCTTGTGATAGACCGGTTGTGAAGGCCGGTTCTGTAGTAGTGTTGATACTCACACGGGATAAAGGAATCGTCGCTCCCGATGATTCATATTTTACCATAGGTTTTAGGAAATATGATGACATCTCTTCTAAGACTTGATCTGGTCAGTTGCCTGTGGTTTTTTGGGTTGAGGCATACTGCTGGACTTTAATATTTTATTTTGCTAATTTCCACTGCATTTTACTAGTGCTCTTTCCATTCAGTTAATAGCCTTCTTGTTGTATATAAGACCTATATTTTAATAACTATGTCATATTAATATTGTGTATAGATGTGATGACAATATTGTGAATGCGTATACTAACCACTAATTATAGGACTAATACGATATACATATGGGACCCTCGGGTATTTTAGGCTTGGGTGGGGAGAATTCAAATCTGATTTTGAAAATGCCATTTGGGCGCTGAATTTTCGAGAAATGTTTATAGATTCCCTTACCGCCTTAATCAAGCTCCATTTCTCTCTTGGCAGTACGGAAGGAGATGATCCACCGTAACGGACGAATTGGCAAAATAGTTATACCCAATTAAGAAGTACTAGTGCCGCCCAATAGGAGGAGACGGTGGACGGAACCAGCAAGAAGATAAGTTGACTCCAAATACACACGAAGAGCATCTGCATCTGGTAACAGGCAAATTGGAGGCCGCATGGCCGTGTTTTTAACTATGATAAATTTCAAGTAAGCACACAGATATTACCTGGCATTAATTGCGATACAGGCAAGCCACCGCTCCCTATTTTGCCAATCCAGTCTTGATGTACATGGATTACCAAGGAAACAAATCTTAAGAGATCTCCTTCAGACTAACGGGCATGTGGTAACTAAAATAGTGGACAACAACTATAACCTGCGACCCTTCACAGAAAAGGAGATAGAACACATCACCAATGGATATAGCACTTTGCTTGGCAGCCAGTGGCTAATTCGGTGGTGTTTACAAAGGTGCATTAGATGATCAACGTCCAGTCGCAGTGAAGAAATACAACGATGCAACCCGGAAAGAAGAGTTTGCCGAGGAGGTGATTTGCATTCTCAGATAAACCACAAGAATGTTGTTAGATTCTTGTGCTGCTGCACGGAGGAAAATGCTCTAATGATTGTTATGGATTTTATCAGTAATGGGAACCTGTACAACCTTCTTCACTGCAGCAATGCTAATGGTCTTGTTCCCTTCCGTTTGGACAAACGTTTGGATACTGCCATCGAGTCCGCTGAAGTACTATCATACATGCATTCAATGCATAGTCCTGTTCTTCAAGGCGACCTTAAACCTGCTAATATACAGCTAGATGAAAATCTTGTGCCCAAGATACCAGATTTTGGAATAGCTTGATTGCTTTCTGTAGATTGCTAGATTTTGGAATAGCTAGATCTTGAAAATCTTGTGCCCAAGATACCAGACTTTGGAATAGCTAGATTGCTTTCTGTAGATGATACCGAATCTATCATTTTGTCAGAGGAGGATTCTAACTCCAAAGAGTGATGCGCCACTATTTAATAGTTACAAAAATATTAAAGCATAAATAAAGAATAAACGTTGATTATTTATCTCTTTCCTTACTTCAAATATTGAGATAGTGATGTATAAAAGCAATACTCATTTTTATTAGATAGTGATAAAAGCAATACTCATAAAGTTAGAGTAGTTGATCTAAAAAAAATACAGTTAGAGTAGTTTTGCTGGAACAAGGTTTCAAATTTCTTTTTCGGATTATATCTCGGATGGGACCAAAATTCGAAATTTCGGCAAGATTTTAAAATTTCAGCTGAAATTTGAACGAAATTCAAAAAAAAATTTGAAATCCAGCAAATTTCCAACTGATAAAACCGAAATTTTGACCAAAATTTCGGCAATTTTCAAACCTCCATGAAATGTTCTCCCGAGGTTAGAAAAAATATGAAAAAATCGTACAACTATTTATCTACAATATTACTGCGATTTACGTCCAGGATGTGCGTGTTTTGATGCGGTTTGGGCCATTTTTTTGGCGTGCACAGGGATGATGACTGACGAGTTGAGGAGCTTCCTGGAGCTGAACCTGTCAAAGCCCAAGGAGGGGACGAAGGCCAACTACAGCCTCGGCGTCGTTGAGCCCAAGGTTGGCTCACATCTCCGAGGTCACGGGCATCCCGTGCCCTCTACCAGCGGGCCCTCTGGTCCCAGCGCGGGGAGAGAGCGCGAGCTCCGCAGCCACGCCGGACGTGAAGCCGCCGATGAGCGCCCACATGTCAAGACCCAATGTAGAATCCGAACAGAAATCACCCAATCAACCGAGATTTCACAAACAGCCATAGATTTGAAATCACAAAAAACCAAGTTCAGAACTACTAGGGCTGTAACAAACTAAAGTAAAGTAGGCTAGACAACCCTGCTTTTCCTTTCATCCCAGCTTATATAGCCAGCGGGCGTACATTGGTTTACCCTTACAGCCCGTTTGGATCCAGGGAATTGGGCCGAATTGGAATTATTTTCCAGTCTCATCGTGTTTGGCCTGTCTTGAATTGGAAACTGCGATTCCAAGGCCTGAATCCATCTTCCCCCGTGCGCCCACGATAGATTCCTGGGCTTCAAAATAGAAACCGATTCCATTCCCACCTATCACTCGCCTCCATCCATCTTCCCCCGTGCGCCATGGCGGCTAGGGTTTCCTGCTCGCCATCGCAAAATATCTTCCCCCGACACAGTCCGGTCTCGCCTCTCCTGCTCGCCATGGCGGCTAGGGTTTCCTAGTGCCGCCCCATCCATCGCCTCCTCCTGCCTCGTCCTCTCCTCGCCCGACACGGTCCGGTCTCGCCTCTCCTGCTCCTTAGCGTCTCGCTCGGGACCTCCGCTCTCCCCATCCTCAACTGTGACCTGTCTCCCGGTGTCCTCAGATCTCTGAGTATCGCCTTTCACTTCCTTTGATCTGAGAACCATTGTAGAACACTACTGCTATTCAGTTCATTTGATTTTTAGCATTTTCCTTTGATCTGAGAACCATTGTAGAACACTACTGCTATCGATTACCTGTTCCAATGTGTCTTTAGCATTTTCCTTTGATTTTTGGACATAACAATGCACAATTCTGAAGAGCTTTTTTCAACTGTCTTTAACCATGTACAGCTCTACTCTGATCCAGGCGTTGTCAAGCCACCGCCTCACACCGCCTGCTCGAGATTTTATCTCACAGCTCTAGGCGGCGTTATCCGCTCCACACATCTCCTTGGCTGTGCACATCAAGGTAATCAATCGATCTGGATGTATGTCTTCTTGTGGAATAACTCACCAGCCAGAAAAGATGTTTGATGATCTTGCAATTAGTTGCAACTTATAATAACTCTGTTAATTCTAGTGTCAAATAATAACTTATAATAACTCTGTTAATTCTAGTGTCAAATAATCTTACAGCACTTTAATTTATTTGTCAGTATATGCATGATTAAGCTAATTCCAAGATGAAAACTCATAGTCTCAAACTACAAGCCAATTACTTAAAATTGAGTGTTTGGAGTATTTGTAGTGTCATAATGCTGCAGTTGTTCAGTGAGAATCTTACAAATATTACCAATTTATTATACAGGACTATTATGTTTTGGAAGAATAGATGCCTGTCTGTTTAGCAAACATATCAAATAGTGAGCCTAGAATTGTTTTTTGTGATCAATAGTGAGCACCTAAGCACCACGAATTGGGGGAACAATTCCCTCCTTGAGCTATGCGTATAATATCTATATTTTGTTACTTTGAATAAAAATATGATCACAAATTCAGTCTTTCTGGTTGCAAGCTCCCATTATCTGCTTGATGTTGGTGTCTCAACCTGCATACCTTTCTCCCTCTGGGTCCTAAGTAGTAGAACATGTTAAAGATCATGACTAGGTGTGTTATTTGTAGCACTAAAATATTGTATTTACAGCATATTTCCTTATGTTTCGATTTGGTAGTAGGTTGCTTGATTTCCTGATTTAGTCCGCTTAATAGGTTGAATTGTTAGTACGCTGGTCGCCCAAACTCAGATTTGGTGAATGAATTATACGGTTTGAAGCCTCTCGCTGTCAGTAGTTTCGAGGTTGCTTTGATCCAACTGAAGCCAATCTTTAGCTTATTGGGATGCTTGGTTCAAGAGGTTCCTTTTTCCTGTGCAGAGTTAAGGCTCTAATTTTCAATTTGGTGAAAAAGTAGAGTTTAGTGATTCACCCTTTTCCATCAACTTAGGCTATCTTGTCCATGATCTTATTAGAAGATTTACTACCTTCTATAGAAAATCGATTGCAAGTTTGTAGCTCGCTTTACTCTGTCATCCTCTCCTAATGGCCTTTTTATTTCCTCTTCCGAGTATACTTGATATGGAAACATGGGGTTTCCTAATCCCTAATCATGAAAAGATCGAGCAATTATTCATGAGATATCGTGTGATCCGCCCGATCCACCCAATACCGTAGTTAAGACCTAATTAATCAAATCCTCACATCACATGTTATCATGCAAGATCCATGTTAGTTCTTTAAATGTGAGCAATGTAGCCAAATTATTTTGAAGATGGCCCATGATCTGTTTTTTTATATACATTGCACACGATGCTTGCAAGCAAACAAATCAGATAAATTGATGTACATGCATAAAGAAAACATCATCTGCAGTATATTGGTTATGTAATTGTTTATTATATGAAGTGCTATAGGTAATGCCATTTGAATGCTGCATATAAAATTGTGAGTGCACAAAATGGCAACTATTTGTGACTGGTGGGAGTAGAGCTTTATAGTGTAATTAGTTTAATTATAGGCTAATGAGCTCAGTATGTTGTCCTTGATGGGTACGTTTCATAATGCAGTTTTCAGTGTTGTAATGGTAAAATGGTTATCTACTACAATGAAGCACACTACAATGGTAAAATGGTAAAATGTTGTCAGTATCTACTATAGTTTTCAGAAAGCAAACGGTAAATAACAAAAGTAACAGTAAATTGAAGGTTTCACAGCGATCAAACAACTAGTTCTCAGTAAACACTATTGCTGGTCAGATGACCATTCGATATTCAAACTCTTGAATGGTTAAATCCTGTCCCTTTGTTTCTTTGAGTGTAATCGGCGACCCTGTCTAGCTGACTGTCGTCTCTTCTATTCTTCTTCCTCCCAACACTAAGTCCTGACAATTTCCCGCCTCTGAACTTCGTGCTTGTCCTCAAGCCGAGAAGTTCGGAAAAGTGCTTCTGATAAAACTAGCATCTTCCCATGTAGCTTCATTGTCTGACAAGTTTTGCCATTTAATCAACCACTGAGTGACAACTCTGCCTTGTCTTGGAATCATTCTCCTGGCTAAAACTTCAACTGGTTCAGTTTTAATCTTCCCTTCTGAATCAACAAGTGGTAATCCGGGTAAAGGAATGGCCTTGGAACCAATATGCTTTTTCAACCGGCTAACATGAAAAACAGGATGTATTTCAGCCTCAGGAGGCAACTAGAGCTTATAAGCAACTGAACCAACCTTGCTCACTACTCTGAATGGCCCATAAAATTTAGCTCGCAATTTCAGGGATCCTCTCAAGCCAAATGCATTCTGCCGGTACGGCTGAATTCTAAGGTATACCATATCTCCAATCTGGAAGCTTCTTTCTGATCTTCTTTTGTCAGCAAAATGCTTATTGAGGTTTTGAGCTTTAAGCAGATTCTCTCTGAGCTGTTTGAGCATAGCTTCCTTCTCTTCAATTGTAACTCTAGCCTCATCCGAAATGTTACAAGGAATTGATAGTTCAGCTAATTGAGGTGGAGGATACCCATACAAAGCTTGGAAAGGCGTCACCTTCAATAAAGTATGATAAGAAGTGTTATACCATCACTCAGCCATGGTGAGCCACTGAAACCATTTTTTGGGCTCCAAGAACACCATATTGCGCAAGTAAGCTTCTAAACATTGGTTTACTCTTTCGGTTTGTCCATCGGTTTGGGGATGGTATGACGTGCTAAACCGGAGCGACACCTTGAGAGCCTTGAATACTTCTTGGAACAACTTGCTTGTGAAAATGAGGTCTCGGTCTGTGATGATAGCAATGGGCATGCCATGTAGCTTGAAAACATTGTCCAAGAATGTTTGTACCACTTGTTGCACTGAGTAAGGGTGAGATAGCGCCATAAAATGAGCGTACTTTGTTAATCTGTCCACCACAACTAATATGACTTCTTTTCCCTTTGAATTGGGAAGTCCTTCAATGAAATCCATCGAGATATGTGACCACGCCGTTTCTGGTACTTCTAAAGGATTAAGCAATCCTGGAATGAGCACATGTTCAGCCTTAGTCAATTGACAAACCAGACATTTCTTTACATGATATTCAACACTTCTTCTCATCTTGGGCCAGTAAAAGAGTTTTTTAATACGATGGTAGGTGGCTCTCACTCCTGAATGACCGCCAAAAGTTGAAGAATGAAAAGCATCCAGCAGCTTAGATCGGAGATTCATGTTTTCCCCCACATATAACCTTCCTTTGTACTTCAACAATTCAGATTCCAACTTGTATTTACTATTCGGGTCATTACTTGCTTGCAGTTCATGCAGGATCTCCGCTACTTTGGAGTCATTCTCATAGCTGTCCTTGATCTCATGAATCCATTCAGGAATCACATAAGTAACAACGTTACATGATGCTTCATCTTGCGGCTGAAACTCCATTCTGGACAAAGCATCTGCTGCCTTGTTCTCCTTCCCACATTTGTAATCAATTTGGAAATCAAACTCCAACAATTTTAACATCAACTTATGCTGTATTCCTTCTACCAACTTTTGAGATGTAATGAATTTTAAGCTTTGTTGATCAGTTCTAATGATCACCTGATTGCCTAGCAAATAATGCCTCCACTTTTTGAGCACCTCCAAAATCGCCATTGCTTCTTTATCGTAAATAGATTTGGCCGTAGCCCTCTCCCCCAAAGCTTTACTAAGGTATGCAATAGGTCGACCCTGTTGCATCAAGACAGCTCCAAGTCCTGCTCCACTAGCATCCGTCTCTAACTGAAATGGCAACGAAAAGTTAGGCAAGGCAAGTACGGGACATGTGGTCATTAACTTTTTCAGCTGCTCAAATACTTCTGTATGTTTCGGTTCCCATTTAAAAGCTTCCTTTTTCAACAAATCAAACAGTGGTCGACAGATATTTCCGTATCCCTTCACAAATCTCCTATAGTATCCTGTCAATCCTAGGAAGCCCCTGAGCTTAGAGACTGAGTTTGGTACTGGACACTTGAGCATGTCACTGATTTTGCTAGGATCTGTAGCTACTCCTTCAACACTGATAATATGTCCCAGGTACCCAATTGAGTTCACAACAAACACACATTCACTTCGCTTAGCCACTAAGTGATTATCCTTGAGTACCTTCAATGCAGCTTCTAAGTGACCCAGATGGTCCTCCCAGCTTCGGCTGTATACAAGAATGTCGTCGAAGAAAACTAAGATGAATTTCCTCAAATACTTCACAAAAACAATGTTCATCAATGTCTGAAAGGTAGGAGGAGTGTTGGCTAAGACAAATGGCATTACCATGTATTCATAATAGCCCAAATGGGTTTTGAATGCTATTTTTGGAATGTCTTCTTCACTCATATGGATTTGATGACACCTGGACCTAAGATCCAATTTGGAATAAACCACTGAACCATGTAGTTCATCTAACAAATCTTCTATCACTGGCATGAGGAATTTGTTCTTGATGGTGAGTGCATTAAGTTGCCTAAAGTCAATGCACATTCGCCACGCCCCATCTTTCTTTTTAACCATTACAACAGGTGAAGAGTAGGGGCTGCAACTTGGTCGAATTTCTCCAGTTTTAAGCAGTCCCTTAATGATTTCCTCCAAAGCTGTCCGCTGGTGATGAGGAATTCTATACGGTCTCAGGTTAGGCGGCTCGCTTCCGGCTTTCAAATATATAACATGGTCACAATCACGTTTTGGAGGTAGTCCTTCAATCTCTGCAAACACTTCTGGGTATCTGTCCAGTATCACTTGGATTTCTGGAACCATAAGTTTAGCTGCTTCCGGTTTCTCCTCCTGAATCAAATTCACCATGACCCAAAGTCCATTAATTCCTTTTCTGGCCAGCTTCTGATATTGGTTTGCATTCATCATAAAGTTGGCCGAAGGTTTGGTGAAGTCTTGAAATTGATATCGCCGTCCCTTCTGATAAATAGTGAGTGTTCTGTTTTTCAGGTTCAACTCAATAGGACTATGATTGTATATCCAATCTGCCCCAAATATGATATCATAATTGCCCAGCTTCAAAAGTTTGAAAGTAGACTTGAAATCCACATTTTGGATTCTATATGTTAAGGAATCGATCAAAGCATCAGAAATCAATTCTCCACCCCCTGCCACAGTCACTTTGCTACTAGTTGACTCACTAAATATGTAGTTGTTCTTGACAGCATAATTATAGTCCATGAATGTATGAGTACTCCCGCTATCCACCAATCCTACTGCTTTTTTTCCCTTCAATGTTCACCATCAATGAGAATGTGACAGGTCCATCAACTCCATAAGCAGCATATGTTGAAACTTGCATTAGGTGTTCCACCTGAGTCTCCTTTTCACCTCCTTCTGGACTACCAGGGCCTGTGAGATCACCCACCAACTCGCTTGATTGTTCTTCCTCTTCCTCCGAGTCATTTTTCCCATCTACCTGCATGAGTAAAGTATGTAAAGCATTTCTCACTTTACATTTCTAGTTGTGACCTGGAGACCAAGCTTCATTGCAATGCCAGCAAGTCCTCCCTGGTTTAATTGGTCTTTCTTCCTACCGAGCATTTCTGTTATCATCCCTTGGGATTTGTATATTCGCCTGTTTTGCCGCCGTAAAAGTTTTTGGTTTGAAACCACTACCAGACTAATTATACCTCCGGGCGTTAACTGCTTTCTCTGCCAATTTCGCATACCAATAAGCCTCTAATAATCCCTTTGGTTGATGACTACTGACAGTATATTTGATCTCCTCCTTCAAGCCACCAATGAAACAACTCAGCAGAAAAGTCTCTTGTAAATAAGAATGATCCCTTCTAACCAATTCTACACTTTTCTCAAAATAATCTATATACTTTGCCACCGTGCCCATGTGTTTAATGCCTAGTAACCTCTCCACAGCTTCATGAGCATTAGCCTCAGAAAAACGATCACACACAATGGTACGAAACTGATTCCAGGACAATGCCTGCCAAGCTATTCCCGTTCCTCTGAACCATATATTAGTTCTACCCGTCAAATGGCCCACAGCCAAATTTACCCACTGTTCTAGAGGAGTACCTGCCATCTCAAAAAACTTTTCGCATTGATCAATCCACCCAATCGGGTCATCTCCTGAGAATACTGACAATTCCAGCTTCGGCCCCTTAATAATCGCTTATGCATATTGCTGACCAGCCCCAACATCCCCCACATACATATTTCTTTGGGCATCGAAAAGCTGGACACCTGGATGATGGTAAGTTGGAATCGGTATACCATTGTGTCCTCTTTCCCCAGTACCTTGGTTTTGTGACAAGGTTGTATGTTGATAAACAGGAATCTGAGGGAGATATTCAACCGTTCCTGACCTAATCTGCTGATACAAGTTCGGTCCATTGCCAAACAAGGTATGACTCTGGGTTGGCAGATTTAGGGATGGTGCTCTGTTGGGAGTGTCATGAATACCCATATTTCCCTGTGCTCTATAGCTAGATTGTGCGGCTATTTTGATTGCCAGCGTAAAAATAGGCACCCCACTACCGACCATATTTTGCGGATCAAAAAGATTCTGATTACTTGAAGGAGTTTGCGAAAGAGGAACAACATTCACCTGATTAGCAATACTCTGACCTGGAATCATCCTCTCCTCCAGGATCACAGACGAGTTTGTGTTCTCTCTATATTCTCCCATATGTTGTGGCGATCTCAATAAGATTGACTTAATCTCCGCCATATCCGTTCGAAGCATCTCCATCCGATCTCGAAGCTTTTCAATTTCTACTCGATTGCTCCTCTCTATCGCTTCACTTCCGCCACCTTCTGACTCCATCTGATCTTCTTCCAGATCGAGGGATTTTACAGTCTCCCAACCTCGATCTGATTTCTTCACCCGATCGCCAAAACCAACCTCGCTCTGATACCACTTTGTCAAGACCCAATGTAGAATCCGAACAGAAATCACCCAATCAACTGAGATTTCACAAACAACCACAGATTTGAAATCACGAAAAACCAAGTTCAGAACTACTAGGGCTATAACCAGTGGCGGAGCTAGGATTGCCTAAAGCCTCGGGCCTAAAACTAAGTGGCAATAACTAACGTTAAATACCACCCACACCTAGGTACAACAAAAACACTACACAAATACATAATTTTTCATATAGTAACAACTAACAAATAACATGTTTGGAACTCACGAGTTTCATAAATAACTCCTGCAATAATTGGGGGAAAAACCCTATTCCAAACAAAGTCTAATATAATGTATTGGATAGCACATACACTACATTGGTAAGATTAAATCAAGAAAGGTTTGTAGTCTCAGAACTCTGCATTCCAAACTAATGATCGCTTTGATAACCCTTAAAACAAAAAGAAAAAAGAAAATCTTCTATTAATAGATCAAAACTAATGATTGCTAAATAACCTTAGAAAGAAAAAAACAATAAAAAGACTTTCACTAATCAAGAAAAAATGGGGAGAATCTACCCTACTTATTTGTGGTGCTAGATTTTAAATATAACAGTGGTTGTAGTTACGAACACATATATAACTATATTTCAACTATAGATACTAACATGATATAATAAATACAATCGCACATTCAAATATAAATATAAGTGTTGTAGTATCTAGTCGTGCAAATTATTTGGGCAATTCGACTAGTTTATGAAAAGAAACAATGATTATTTTCAAGCATGAAATTAAAGCACATAGTATTTACAACAACTACTCGATGTTAACATGCAAACCACGTCAATTCAGACATCAAACTAACAACAAAGTTTATTAAAAAAAACTAAAGTACGTCTTCACAGATTTAACGCTTTGTAAAATGTATTTACAGCTCAATAGCTCGACGCCTATTAGTGAGAAGATGTGCTCACCTTATGCTCGTATGGTTAAAGTTGTTTCAGTTTATGATAAAAAAGAACAAACCTTTAAGCCAGAGGGCTAGATTGGCAATGGCCCAAGGGTCCAACCACTTCACTATATGGAGCCACCTATATGATCAAACGGGAAAGATAGGGTTGGGTTTTTCTTTATTATGGGTGGGCTGGCCTTTGTCATTATTGACTTAAATGGAGAAGTGTCCTCCAGTGAGTTTTCTAATAAATATAATGGGCTAGGATCGGATTGGGCTTTGTGCCTAAATAATTGGTTTAGGACATGGTTCGGTTAGTCCTCAGCCCTTTACCGGGGAATCTCCGCAGTGTAGGGTCCATGGGTCACCCGTCCGTTCCGGTTTGCACATTGCTTAACTTGCACTTGCTATTTGAGCTGGGCCTCGGGCCCAGGCCCCAGTGGCCCGAGGCCCTGCTCCACCCCTGGCTATAACAAACTAAAGTAAAGTAGGCTAGAGATATGCAGAATCAACAACCTTGCTTTTCCTTTCATCCCAGCTTATATAGCCAGCGGGCGTACATTGGTTTACCCTTAACAGAAAGCAAACGGTAAATAACAAAAGTAACAGTAAACTGAAGGTTTCACAGTGATAAAACAACTAGTTCTCAGTAAACACTATTGCTGGTCAGATGACCGTTCGATATTCAAACACTTGAATGGTTAAATCCTGTCCCTTTGTTTCTTAGAGTGTAATCGGCGACCCTGTCTGGCTGACTACCGTCTCTTCTGTTCTTCTTCCTCCCAACGCTAAGTCCTGACACCACATCGACAGAGCGCATGTCCGGCTGCCTCCATCCTCCTCCTTCGCCGGTTCTTGGGGCTGCTTCTTGGGCGTCACTTCAATACTTTCTTGAGATGATACGGTCATCGATGCCTCGCAAAATCAGCGACCATGACGACGACAATGGCGACCTCCCGCGCTCTCATTGCCTTGCTCCTCGTCGTTGTTACGAGATCTCGGCTTCCACGGCCGAGATCCCTCTTCTTGCTAACCGGAGCTGGGCGTTCCTGGCCGGATTTGCATCCTGATAAGAGCAAGCCCAATCCATCCCTTAAACCTCCCCCTATCCTAAATTATAAGGAGAATTAAAAAAATATGAGCTCTAACCCAACCCCTATTTTGAATCCCTATTCTAGAGAGGCCTCTTCTCACCCCTAAGGGCATCCGCAATGGTGCCAAGTCAGCTATCTATAAGAAGTCCATATCAGCATCTATCCTATGTGGCAAGCAATTAAATGAAGAGAGAGAGCTACATATCTCTGAGACACATAGATTGTCTATTAATTAAATGAAGAAAGAGAGAGAGCACTCTATTAATTAAAATAGCTATAGACATCTATATAGATTCACCATTGCAAGGGTTTACTATAGCATGGTATATAGATGACATGGATCTTACTATAGAGAGCAACTATCTTTAACCATTGCGGATGCCCTAAATCTAGGGGCTTTTTCTTTGCCCCTACTATTTTCTTTGGCTTTTTTATTCATTTTAAAATAATAATTCATGGGTGCAAAGTAATAATAATGTTTAGATAAATAATAGAGGTGAGTAATAGGGAGTGTGGGTTAGAGATAAATTTGATATAGGATGCCCTTAATTTTTATACCACCTCTAAATGAGTGATTTAGGAAAAAAATATAGGGATTTAGATTGGAGTTGTTCTAAGCATGTGTACCGAAGCTCTTTTTTTTCCACTCCATGCCATTATTGCACTTTACGTTAACAGCAGGTGTACCGAAGCACCGCCATGTTACGCTGGTGAACGATTCCCTGAGTATTCCGCTTATTAAATTTGCAATAAGTGCCTGTGTGTACCTTTTCAATGCAGACGCTGTTACGTGAACGCATGCATCCCAGTATCCCACTATGCATGGGAACTTGCAACTGTGCAAGCCGTTAATGATGTCCTTGGGTCAGGGAACTCGTAACGGCGGTTTTCGCTTAGAATAGTAGTTTTTGTTTGAAAACCGTGGTTTTCGAGTTTATTGTACTAAAAATTTAAAAAAAAAAGAAAATAAAATAGCAACCTATAGGCTTTTTGCCTATAGACCAAATTGCCTACGGGCTGGCCAGCCCATCTCCCAGCCCACCCCGGCCGGCCGGCCCATCCATGCGCAACGACTTCCCGAGTCATCCCGATCAAAGAAGATTGCTCGCTCTAGTGCAATCATTGCTCCTGCTCTTTCCCCATTCTCAAGTTGTGCCGACTGAGCAACCGCCACTTGGATCCGGCCACCGCACGCCACAAAACTATCGGCGAAGGAGCAAAAATCGCTTGGTTCTAAGCGAAAGCTGATCGGTTTTTGTGGTTTTTCTAGTAGGCATCGGTTTTCGAGATCACAAATGAAAATCGCGATTTGAGGTACGTTTTTCGTTTAGCTTAGAGCGATTTTCGCTAGGTTTTTGTGCTATACCGATCAGTAGTTCATGACTTCATGTATGCTGTTGATTCAAGGGATGGCTAGTGCATTTCCAAGTGCAATGAGCTACACAGTTTGTTTTATTGCATATGAATAGAGAAATATATATGTTGATTGTGTTTTGTTGGTTGGTTGTTCTGCAAATTGGATCTTTGGCATCCATGTGTTGATCAAGATTTACATTTGTGATCTGATTTACAAATGATGCTTAGCACCATTTAGTTCTTAGTTTCACAGGTAGGTGCATATAGGCATACATGGTTAAATGAAAATATCTGACATTGTTTTTTTTTCTTATAAGAAATATGGGCATGAGATGATATGATATGTTATTACATTATTATTTGTTTAACCAGCACAGTCTAGTCGTTGCGTTGGGTGAATCATATTTTTCTTTCATTGAAATTTGTAGTACCAATTTTTTATATCACGATAACGCATTGCGTGTTCATGATGAAAAGGCCACTGTGGCAAGTAGAAATATGATGAAATATTTGATCGAGTATGTTAAGTAACAATATTTACTTCAACATATTTTCTATTAGCAGATGGCAAAATATTTGTTCAAGTAGTGATATTTGTATGTATGCTTACTTTTATTGTCTTTCATTAGCAGATGGCAGACCATGTCGACGTGGTGTGGGAGCACGACAAGAAGTTGGGTGCTGGATTTCGATGCAAGCACTGTCTCAAAGAGAAGGAGGCGGTGCGACCCGATTCAAGCAGCACTTGGCAGGACGTGGTACGGGTGCCGTTCATTGTAGTAAAGTTCCTACGGGCGTTTCGCGAGTACTTTCAATGTGATAAACAGGACGGGGGATAAGAAGAAAGACAAGAGAGAGAATAGACTAAGGAAAGAAGGAGTAGCTGGAGATTCCCCGTACGCGGCGAAGTGTATAATCAGAGTACATGGGTGATGTTGATGAGAAGGATCAACTCCAGCATACCATGGTTGTCTTCAGGGTAGAGGTAGAATTTAGAAGCCGGACAGATGGCAGGTACGAGCATGATAGTGGAAGTGGCTCCTTTAGGGGGGCTAGAGGAGATTGCAACAATCTATTGTCTAAGATGTTTCAGAGTTCCTTGCAACGAGAAAGATCATCGGCGTTGGGGGATTACAACATTGGTACAGCCCGTGGCCCCGTGCAACTATGGATTGACACCCATCAGTGGACACAAAAGGGGAAGAGTGCAAAGCAGGCCATTGGCTTAGCATGGGCCAAATTCTTTCCCACTGCTGGTATCGCAGGGCGAAAAGCAGATAGTTTATATTTTGTTAACGCCTTGAGGGAAACACAAAAATACAGTAAGTGAGATTTAAAATATTCGCTCAGTTGTACGCCAATTCATAGCTAACATTTATGTTTCATTTGCAGGCGAGTGTGTTTCGCCCCCGAGTGGTTGAGATATAGATGAAAAATACTTAAACGCCAATAAAGTAGACATTAAGGAGAGCCTCGCAAAGTTCATGCAGCAATAGCTTACGTACGGAGTAACAATCATGTGTGATTCTTGGACAGGGGCTGACATGCATGAGCATAATAAACTTCATAATTTACTGCAATAGCACCAAGTTCTTCCATAATTCTGTCGATGCCAACTCCTACAAATACCCAAGAATACCAGCACTTGCCCAAGCCCCCAAAGACCTCCTTTTATAGCCTCCAACCCAAAACTAGCCGTTGGGGGTTGAATTGGGCAAAACTCAGCAAATATGGTGCTACCGCCCTACTAGACCCGGTAGCACCGGCCTGCTGGCTAACGGCTACAAAACTAGTCATTAACAGCAAATCCGATAGCACCGGCCAAATGGGAGCGGTGCTACCTCTCGGGCGGTAGCACCGGCCCCAAGCCCGGTAGGACCGGACCTGAGCCGACTACAAAAACACCTTCTCTTGAATTTTTACACTAGAGGTTCGGTTAGTGCTACCGCTTGTCCAGTAGCACTGGGCTACCATGGGCGGTAGCACCGGACTGCCAAACCGCCCAAAACACCCTCTCAGGTTTTTACACACCGCCAGAGAGGCAGTAGCACTAGACCTCTGGTGCTACCGGCCAAACATGCGGTAGCACCAGACCTCCGGTGCTACCGGCCCCACATGGGCAGTAGGACCGGCCTTTCAGGACACAACTAGATTTTTTTACAAAAATTTTTTCTCTTTGAATCAAACATCAATAATAATTTATTCTTTGAGCAATGTGATGATCAACACATGATCAGATAATTTGCAAAATACATTTGCAAACGCAATTCACATTCTCCAAAGAATCACATTAAGCATAACTTATTTGCAAACCATATTCGCAAATAAACTACGAACCTATGAGATTAATCTTCTAGCCATGTAAGGATCAACACATGACCCCCGACACTTTGCAAAACACATTTGCAAATGCCAACACATGCTCTAGGATCGAAACACATTACTTCTAAGCTCATTTGCAAAACACGTTTGCAAATAACAAATCCAACTTGTGAAAATGCATTTCACAATCAACTCAAGATCTATTTGCAAAACGTATTAAGTAAATCAAACTCGAGTCTATGAGATTAATCCCCCTAACCATGTAAAGGTCAACACGAGACCTAGTCAACTTGCAAACACTCGTTGCAAACCCTATCCACATGCTCTCGGGATTTCGGACTGATAGACCTTGGTTTATTCGCACAACAAATTAACTTGCAAATAACATATTAAATCGATTTCATACTTGAGCATTACTCTTTGCAACACATGCAAAAGTATACTACAACTACACAAGTTATATATATATACACTCAAAATATTGTTTCAAAGTCTTGATCCTTTATATTATATGCAAAAGGACATGGATCAATATAATTGAGACAACAAGTTAAATTATCAATTCCCCCTAGATATGTGCATTCATGTATATATAGATTTAGAAACATAATGCACATATTTGGGCTAAAGCAATGGAAGAGTTCATCCTTTAACTTAAATCCTAAGTATGCAATAAGACAATAGAAATGAATACGAGTGCATACCTTGGGTTTTCCATTTTTCATCCAAATTTGATACCAATAAGAATGAATCTCAGTAAACATGTTAATATCATAATGATTAGATTTGTCATTAAACAATGATTAAACATTAATATTAAATCAATATATCGCCAAAACTAATGGAGCTTGAACTTACAGCCGGTTGGACGGAGGGAGCCTCGGTTCCTCTTTGGACTCTAGGGATGGGTGTTCGGCCGTCGGCTAGACGGCACTCCGAGCGGCCGATTCCTCTCCTCTAGTGATGCGCGTTCTGCCCAGCTCCCAACAATGTGTGCGTTCCACCCAGCGCTTCGCCTGGCGATGCGCGTTCCGCCCGACGCTACTCTGGCGATGAGCATTCTGCCCGGCGTTCTAAGCAGCCGATAACTCTTCTCAGGCATCTGCCACTTATCGGCTACCCGCCTGTCCTGGCCCTGGTGCATGCTTGGCGCCCTCAACTCCGGGTCTTCGGCGCCCGTCGGTGCCGGCTTGCCATGGCTAGTTCTCTCGAATCGGCCATCCGCCGTGTGGTCACACCCGCCCGTGCATCTATTGCCCGCAATCGCTCGTGCGTTGGTCTATCGCCTGCGAGACGACACTGATACTGTTCGTCTCTCGGACTCATAATGCTGCGCTACAGTAAAGGATGCCGAGTACTATACCAGGTGAAAGTCCATGAGAATAAGGGAATTCATGACTAATTTTGATGGTCCACTTGTATGGTAGTATTGTTTTCTACTTTTCTTCTTACATCTTACTCCCAGTTGCCAGTTTCTAAACCGGCAGATTTGCTGCTATGGCACTATGTCTCTGCTTCTTTTTGGCATTAGGGATACTAGGGGAGGGGGGATTCGACCGACCGGAGGTGGGGCTGGCGCCCCAACCAACCCCAATGGTGGATCCGCCCCTGCCTACACCCCTAGAGAGAAAAAAACATTGATACCTACGTTACCTATAAAAAACAGAGAAAAGACAAAAAAAATCTAAATACAACTTGACAGGAGTCCTACTTTATAGTTGTAACATCCCAAAATTTGGGTTTTCAAAAATTTATATTAAATTAGATTTCCAAAAAAATTTCTTCAATCTTATTTGATTAAAGAAGCTTAATCTAGAATTTTCCAAAGCTAAACTTTTTTTTTATTGTGCCTTTGGTGTGCATCAAAAATTTAAAATTTGGTTTTTACAGTGTTCTTTGTATCTCAGGGAATTTCTCAAATTTGAGATTCGCTAAAAATTAATTAAAATTATTAATTTAAACATTTGGATGTTAATTGGATTTTTAATTCGAATTATTAATTGTTCGGGCAATTTATATCCAAATTCCATTTCAAAACCTTTCCAAAAATCTCATCCATTAAAAATACAGTTTGGAGACAAAATAAAAGAGTTGGATTTGCTAAAACTATCTTAATTAATATAAATAAACCTAAAGGAATTTCTGCGAAATTTCCTACATTTGTCAAATTATATATTTTCTAAAACCTTTCCGAAAGCTTTAACAAAATAAAAATATATGTTGATATAAAAATAAAATATTTAGTGGTACCAAAATATTTTAATTGATCTCAATCTCAACACTCGTAAAGATTTCACTTAAGGCTATATATTGTGAACTGAACCATTTCTCTCAAGCTTAATAAATTGACCTAATAAGACTATGTTTGTGTGCATGTTACCTTATTCATTCAACAACACCTTGAATATGATCTCGGCCAAGTTTCATGTGAAATGGAGTTCAATAGCTATTTTAATTAGTGAACACAACATGCTTGAAAACCACAAACTGCAGCACTAGAAAACTTTCAGGAGCTAAGACTGTGAATTTGTGGTTCTGAGGCACTTTTCAAAATTCAATAACTTGAACTACGAAGCATTGCAGACTGTGCATGTTATACCATTGCATACTTTAACACTTGAACAATATTCTTACCAAGTTTGACAAATTTTAAAGCCTGTTTGATAGTACAACTAAGTGACCAAAGAAGACATAAAATCTGATCTTGTAGGGGACTTAGCTCCCCAGACCCCTGCCCGAAACGTGCCACGGCACGGTTTTGCTGGACGAAACGCTGCCCGGGTAGAGGTTTTGCTCCACGCGGATGCCTCCAGCTAGCTTTGCTTCCTCCGCCTCCTGCCCATACTACCAGCACTTCTTCTCATTTATCCTTTCCAGCCTCACTTGTCTCTCTTCTTGCCCAAAGCAGCAACACCTCCCCAAGTGCCATTCCTGCAGCTCCTCCCTGGGCGCCACTCCCTCCAGCTCCTCCTGGCCGGCCTCCTCCTCTAGCCCTCTTCCTGGTGGCGCCTCCCCCTGCTGCCTCAAGCCAGTGCCTCCATCTCCCCATGGCAAAGAAGAAGAAAGCCACGCCGAGCAACCTGGGCGAGCCGTGCAGGCGATAGCAATCACGCCAGGTGAGCTCCTTGCAGCAGCTCTTACCCATTCCATGCGCACATTGCTGCTCTTCACTCTCCCGAGTCCGCTCTGTGTCATGCATGCAGCCGAAGCCCAATCCCTGACCTCGCTTCTTCACCGTGCTTGCATGCAGCCGAAGCCACCTCTCTTCCTCCTCACGGTGAGCCACTCAATCTCCTGGTTGCTTGTTCTTGCGCACCAGGTGAGTCTCGCCTGCACGGCCAAGGTTCAATCTCCTGCTTCATTCTTGCGCACGGCCAAGGCTCAATCTCCTGAAATGTTTCCTCGCCTTGCATGCAGCCAAGCCATGCCTTGTCTTCCTCCCCAGCCGAGCCACACCTTCCCTGCAGCGCCTTCTCCAGTTCTGCTCCGAAGTCCAGAGCCAGCGCCATTGTTGGATTCCTGAAGCTCTGGGGTTTGTAGAGGTGAGACTAAGTAATTAAGCATGAGACTTTGTCACAAGAAACTGCATGGCGTAATGGTAGAGCACCAGTGCTTGTATTCAACAGATCCTGAGGTCGATTCCCACATCCTCACTTTATTTTTTTTATTTTTCTTATCTTTGCCTTACGCAATGAAACACTTATAACTTTTGCTGTGAATCTCCGATTAATGCAAACTTAGTTTGTGGATTTGAGTTAGTCAGTAAGGATCTAGAATATGCAATAAAAAGTCATATGTTGCTTGCAGCAAAAACTTTTAATTAGAGTTGGAATGGAAGTCACCTTTTAGGTAATATGAAGCAATTATATGTTTCCTTACTCCATAAATCATGAAATAAATGAAACATGTCCCTGCAACCCCAGAGAATCCATTTCCATGAAAAGATTCAGATTTAAATGCATTTTGTATCAAGTATTGATTGTGCAAATACCTTAATAACATGCAAGACTCAAATGGTTAAAATATGTATCAAATGAGCTCAACAAGTGGTGAAACCAGTTTAGTGCACTTCTGGGATAGCATAGATCACAAATATACAAAAATATTTAGACTATTCATTAGTTTGCCCTATTTGCTCATTAGCCAAACATGCAATCGGTAAAATGAACAAATAGCCGTAACTATAGCAAACGAGCCTCAATCTCGACAAAACCAACTCCTATGACCTTGAAATAATATGCCTTAGCTTGCCATATAAAAGTAACATCAGTTTGATCAACTTCGAGTTAAGTTCATATTAAGCCTAAATAACCATTCATACGAAAAACACCTTGAATAAATAAGAAATATCACGGAATCAACTTTAAAATACTCTTAGGGATATTCCCTACTAATGCCTGAAAAATGGTTACATTATCCCATTTGGTGCAGCCGCAAATGAAGAAAGAAAACTGAACCGCAATAGCGCTAAAAGTGTGGTCATATAAGCCTTTTCGGTAGTCTGTAGAATATCGCATATAAATATAAAATAATGAGTGAATAACTGAAAACATTATCTGATATATATACTACCATATTCTAAAAAAATGTATTAATTATAACTTGCTTTGTATCTGAATCCAATCACAAGCATATGCTTAGTTCATGGCGAACTAACGTAACTTCGTGGACCCGGTCTATAGATCGAGAGTCCATATGGCATCGGCTATCCAATCAAAATAATATTCTTCAGAATAATATTCCTTCTTTCACAGTTATTAATCCTTCTCTTCGGTGTATTTTCTGAAAGCCGTTCTCTTTTGTCTAATCATCGACCCATGCAATCCATCCAAGTTCCTAATTTCATTAAGCCGTTGTGCCCAATGCTATTCGTTCTTAATTTGGAGTTTACTTGATTTGCTTTTTGAAGTTTTGTTGTATTTGAGTTTGTTTATCGTTAGACGCGTCCTTTGTAAGTCGCTCAAGGAGCCGAGAAGCAAGCAAGCGGAGATTGAAGATCGAGGATCAAGGATCAAGATAAAGAGTAAAGAATAATATAAATTGCAAGGGCCGAGCAAGTTGTGCTTTGATCATATTGCTCCCGCTTTACAAATTTACTTTGATTCAAATTATTGCATGCTAGTTCAAGATTAAAATGAATTAAATTAATTTGGGAATTAGTTATTCAACCCAATTGCTAAATATCACCTTGCTATGATTATTTGTATGCCATAATTCATTTGTCACCCTAAGATGGTTGATTATTAGTTGGTTGTTATTACTTGCCAACGTGGGTTGGTTAGACCGTGTATAATTGCTTAGCCATGCCACGCAACTCATGTCTTCTGAAAATAAAAGGATAATACTGATTAATGGATTATGAAATGTGCTTGCGAACATTACTAGAAATCTGGGCTTTTGCCATGAAATTTTTTACAACACCATAAAATCTGTTGCATTAGAGTGGTGTTATTGCCTCGATTTGAAAAATTGTGGCGATACGTCCAATGTATTACCACGAATTACTGTGCGTTGCGATATTGTTAATTGTCGTGGCAAAAGGTTGGTCATATCGCAACAAAAAATAAAATCGTTGCATTAAATAAGATTTTATTGCCACGGGTAAATTTTGTTGTTATAATATTTTATTTCGTGGTAATTTTTAATTTTATAGCCACGATTTTTTTTCATGGCAATTTTCTCCCTGAACCAGGTCAGCTAGAAACTCAAATTTTATGATCCGCTGCAGCCAGCCGATGCATGCGAAGCGGAACGATTCCAGTCTCCCGCCACGCGTTCGCCTCCCCGCCTGGCTCCATTCCCCTTCGCCTCCACTTTCCCCGTCGCCTGCATTCCCCTTCGCGGCTTCGCCTCCCCGCCTCGGTCCATTCCGCATCGAGTCGCCAAGAGCCAGCCGCTCCGTCCAGCGCCCACGAGGAACATCGAGGGGGCAACGCGCTGGAGGTTGGGTCTCCTTCCCGCACCGTTCCATCCCGCGCCGATCCATCCCGCGCCATCCAGGAGGCGAGGGTCGCTCCTTCGGCGCCGGCCCAAGAGCCGGAGCGCCGCCGCTTGGTCCCGCCGTCCAGAGTCCAATTGCTGTTCCATCCCACGCTAGATCTGGTCCCCGACGCCGCCCTCGACCCGATCGCTCACCATCGCCCTCTTCGATCTCGGGCTTCGCCGAGCGACCAGATCCACAAGGTTAGTATCCTTCTGCGGCGGGATCGACTAGATCTCGCTTTAAATCGTATATAGATTTGCAAATGTGTTTTGGTAGTCTTCAACCTTGTGCCCAACAGCAGGGAAAGTTCTAGGATTGAACAAGGCCAGTGGCCATTGCGGTCAAGGTGGTGATTTGTGTCACAATTATGCACATACAGAAAAGTAGCTTAGGAATCCACAATCTGAACAACTTAATTATTGTAGTATCGTACCGTGTTTCGTTGCATTGCAATCTTGATCATCTCTCCTGTCGCCCACATTAATAAATTTTTGATACCAACTGTGTCATGTGGAGTACTTTTGCCTTAGGATGTATTTCCTGAATAATCTCGTAGATTAAAGCAGTAGGTTGGTTCCCCTCGTTGTCTTGCCATGCTGTGATTCATTGCTAGTTGGTAGAGTGTGTCAAGCTGGAACATTCTGGATTGATATTCCCTAATGATTATGCCTGCTTTTTCTTTGGATTATAAGAATACCTGGTATCAGATTGGACATGATGGTAATCTAGATGGTTGTCTCTACTTTTGGGGCTTTTGTGTTGTTTGTTGCTGCTCTTTAATGAAGTAAGAGCTATAATCATCATTATCAGATTCATCCTTATCATCTGGTTGGCCATCATTCTTATTGAGTTTGAAAATCAGTCAATCTTTGTTCTGGCTACCATATCCTAGTATCAGAGGGTTCTGTGCCACCTATCGTGGACAAAAGTTTGGATCACCGCTTGCCTTCCGCAATGTCATAGGGCTCTTTTCACCTCGGGTGGTTCTTTGTATAATTCATAGATGAAATCGGATATGAAGTTCCTAACTTATGCCTGCCATTTGTACCGACATTATTTGTTAACACAATTCAACTGAAGTGAAGTAATTCATTAGATATTCTGCATATCTTTTGATAGTTTATTTAAGTTGTACGTTCTTATTTGGTTCTCATGCGTGATATTAAGGTTTACAGATTGACAAAGAACCCAAGGTGGTGTTGCACATATCTTCTTGATGCATCCGATCCTTTATTTGTAGAAATTGGGAAGTTGTTTATAGAAGAACAAATTGGAGGTACGGTTGGTTGTTTTATTCAAACCGATCTCCATTATTATAATGCAAGATATTTCAATATCGATCTGAGTCAATTGTTTCTTCCAAATTAATTTCTTGTGTGGAAAATTTCACAGCAGATAAATCAATAAGTTCCTTTTCCGTGGTTTTATTTTTTAAGTTGTTTAAGAACATCTAACGAGATGATTGATGTTTATGTGACTATTTTCAATTTATCATGCAAGCATAGAGCCATTTGGTGTCCTACTTTGTTTCAAAGTGGTGAATGGCATACTATGTAGCTTTAATCGAGTGCACACATAAATACTGCTTGCCATTTCAGCAACATTAAATCTTCAAGCATCAAGTTGTGCTTCCCGACATACCCTGTGAAACTTGCTATTTTGTCGAGATGTATTATTTAAATTATGAATCGGTGGATATATCTAAAGAAAAATGCAATCCTTCGATATATGATGAAATTTGTTGTTCCTTGCACGTAATATGGTAGGACAAGTCACATATACAACTGGTATGTTTTTTATCATTCACATTATTAGAAGTTCCGCTTGATGAACTCATTTCCTCATTTAGTGTTACCTCCTGTCCATCTAGTGATGAACCTTTAATCCTCCTTTTGTTGAGGTAACTAGGAAGCAAATATTTCACCACTGGATAAACATCTCTTATTTTTGCGATGGAAATTGTTGTCTAAATAAACTGAAGCACCGCCATGTGGGAACACCGTTGCAAGAAAGCATAAGTAACCACTCAGAAGTAAGTAAATACATATCTATATGTATTTTATCATTTGCTTAAGAAAGGAAAAATAACAAAGCTACAAGAACCATAAATCAAAAGAGTTGGCATGAGATATGTTAAACTACGTAAAGATTGGGAGAATCAAATGCTCTGCCTAGTTTTGAAACAGTTCAAGAAAGGACCTTACATTAAAAACTGGAGTGGACCGGCGATTTAGGCTGGGGAAAAGATCTGGAGCCGTGTCCGGTCCAGTTAAGCTCAATGGATTGTTGGGAGAAAAAGTTGGAACACATAATTTTTTTAGTTAGCTTATACAAATGGACGTAGGAAAGCATTGCATACTTAAGTCATGCCAGATCGTTGGTGCTAGTGGTCTGGTATGTGGATTGATAGTGAAAGATAGCTTGTAGGACAGGACTGGAGCAAGCTGACCAACTGAATTGGATACCCTAGGGTCACACCTTCTTGGCTTACGTCAGTTTGTTTATGAAATGCAAGCACCCATAAAAGTTGTTGAGATGCCAATTTGTTGTTTGGTCTGGAAAGCTGCTTCGTGCTGTTTAGTTCTTACATAAGTGAAGGGCGGCGTGGGATGAAAGAGGAGGGAGATGGCAACACAATCTGCCTCCAAGATGCTCAATGAATTTATCATGTTACACTCTTTAATTATAAAACTTCTATTTCAAAATTATGAGTTTAACTTGTGATATAGGGTTTACCTGATTACCTGCTATTATGGTATAGGGTTTTACTTGTGCAGTTGGTAAAATCATTTCCATATTTGACTCCACATTCACTTCAATAATGTTTTCTTGCACGTTGATTGATAAGCCTTGCAAGCATGGCACATGATGATAGGAGTTGGATGCGCATGGATAAGGCATCAGATGAGTGGCAACAAGGATTCAAAGACTTTATGGAAAGTACATTTGGAAGCACCTCTAAAGGAGAAACTGCTCCCTGTCCTTGTTCAAGATGCCGTAACATGTCGTACAGAACGCAGTCCGAGGTCCAAAGCCATTTGATTACCAGAGGGTTTGATGACAGTTTCATCCAAGGGGAAGACCATGGCGACGATTCAGATGAGGACAACACTGAAGGACTTGGCACAACAGGCGATGGTGCTTCTATCAATGATCTGGTTTCCACACTGATCAGGGGTGCTATAAATGGAGACATCATAGGTAGTAATGAAGAGCCAAATGAACGTGCTAAGAAATTTTTTGAATTGTTAAAAGAGGCTGAGAAGGAATTGTACCCAGGTTGCAAGGAGGCTACTAAGATATCTTTCATTGTCAGGCTCTTTCAGATCAAGTGCATGTTTGGTCTGAGTAACAGTGCTTTAGCGGCCATACTTCACCTGTTCTCACTTGTGCTCCCTGAAGGCCACTGCATTCCAGACAGTTTGGACAAGGTGCGAAAGGTTGTTCGTGATCTAGGCCTGGACTACTAAAAGATACACGCATGTGTCAATGATTGTGTGTTATTTCGAAAGGAATTTTTGGACATGGATACGTGTCCAAAATGTGGTGAGTCTAGATGGAAAACGGCTACTTTCGCTGACAAGGATGAGGCGAGTGGTAATGGTTCAGCCAAGAAGCGTGTTCCATGTAAAATCCTACGGTATTTCCCTGTTATTCCTCGTCTGCAAAGGTTATATATGACAGAGTCCACATCTTCACATATGCGATGGCATAAGGAAGGACTGGCCCGCGATGGAAAAATGCGGCACCCTGCTGACTCCGTGGCATGGAAGCACATAGATAACAAGTATCCGGAATTTGCATTGGATCCTCGCAATGTTAGGCTGGGTCTTGCTTCTGATGGCTTCAATCCATTTGGGATGTTAAATGTTACATACACCACATGGCCCGTGATCCTAATCCCTTACAACTTGCCTCCTTGGTTGTGTTTGAAACAACCGTTTTGGATTATGTCAATGTTGATACCAGGGCCACAGTCGCCAGGAAACAGCATTGATGTATATTTGCAGCCGTTGATCGATGAGCTAAAAGAGCTTTGGGTTGATGGTGTTGAGACATGGGATGCAAAGGTGAAGAGGAATTTCACTTTGCGTGCGATCTGTTATGGACAATTAATGACTTTCGAAAGATATGGGATGCTATCTGGTTGGAGCACAAAAGGCAAGTTTGCATGTCCCTCCGCCACAAGGATACCGAGTATTTGTGGTTGAAATTTGGGTCTAAGCATTGCTACTTGGGCCATCGTCGGTTTTACCTTCGAACCACAGTGGCGCGCGAACAAGATTAGCTTCAATAACAAGGTTGAGACTAGGGATGCTCGGTGTCACCGACCGGTGCTCGAGTGTGTGCTTGAAAGTTTTGAGCAAGTGGCATTTGGGAAGAAGTCAAATAAGAGGAAGCAAAGGCATTTGGCAAACTACCCTATTGGAAAGATCTCGCTTGTCGACATAATCTGGATGTGATGCACATTGAGAAAAACATCTGTGACAAACATATTGGGTACTTTGCTTGACATAGAAGGTAAATCTAAGGATAGCGAGAAGGCTCTACCGACATGCAACATCTGGGGATCAGAAGGATCAACATCCTTTAATCAATAATGATAAGTACACTTTGCGCCAGCTATTGTACTTTTTGGGCAAGGATGAGAAGACATATTTATGCAAATTCATAGAAGGAGTGAAGATGCGGATGGCTACGCCTCAATATTAAGAGATGCGTGGGCGTGAAGGGGTGTAAGGTGTCCTGACTCAAAACTCATGATTGCCATGTTATATTGCGTAAACTTTTGCCCATAGCAAGACGCAACATATTACCGAAGATGTTGTTATCCCATTGATTCAGCTTAGTAGGTTCTTCAATGCCATATGTTCAAAGGAGCCGAGTGTGGAAGATTTAGAAAATATGAGCAATTCAATTAGAGAAACCCCGTGGTCGGCTTGAGATGATCTTCCCACCACTTTTTTGGATATCATGATGCATTTGCGGTTCATCATCTTGTCAAGAGGCTAAACTTGGGGGCCTGTGTGTGCTATAGATGGATGTATCCAATTGAGAGATATCTACGCACGCTTAAAGGCTATGTTCGCAACAAAGCCTGCCCTGAAGGTTCAATTGCCGAGGGATTATATATACGAAATATAATGGAAGCTAGATAAATTCGCCGCACAAATTCATTCTGTGGCGCATAGGAAAAATAATGGAAGACATTCTCACCATTTTTCCTGCTGCCTAAAAATTTCCCTCCATTTCTTCTATTTCCTTCCGCCACAAACAAATTTCCCGCTTTTTTTTGTCAATCCCAAAGGGCCCACCTTCCATAGAGTTAGGAGGATGTGTACGGTAATTATAGATTTATTCTAATAATAACCGCTCCGCACAAAACCCTTGCCGCCAATGCAAAAGTTGGATAGAACCTGCCGCCAGAGTTGGATCAGAGGTAAAAGCAATTAGCGCCGCTTTCATTGCCCACCCTCGACCCCCTCGACGAAACGGATCTACGTGCGTGGATGTTCACCCAGACGCTAGACGCAATTGAGACCGCGACGTCCAGCGATCGACCTCAGCACCACCGCTAACCTGCGAGGCCTCCATCTTCACTGCCACCGATCGATCCGCCGAGAGAGATGCAGGTTACAATTACACCCATAAAGCGCTCTAGGGAGGCACCAATCGAGGATGAATTTGTTACAGATGAGAATATTGATGCATACAAGCTATGGCTTGAAGTCGCAACGCCAAGAACCGAATCTGAGTAAGCTATGTTGCTGCACCTTTCGCACTTCTAGCCATATAATGCATTGACCATTCAAAGCTAACATGCTGATGAATTGCAGAATTTAAGGATGATTATAGAGAGGATACAATCAGAACATATAAGGAATGGTTGAGGCAGCAAGGCGACCTTCCAGATATTAGTAACTATTTTTCTAACACTGAATACATGATATATTGTATTGTTCATAATTACTTACCGATGTTTGCATTGTATGCAGCTGCGTATGTACAGGAGCATCACAACAATCTTCCTATCATACCTGATGGGGAAATCGATGACAGCAACCCATCAACAACAAGCCGGCCATCTCATGCTCGTCGTTTAAAGCAGAAAACTGATGGTAAAGTGTAAATAAATGGTACTTGTTTATATTATTATGCTCAAATCTGCCTCGGTGAATATATTTGCTATATTCTTGATGCTATGTTAGCAGCTTCCAATCAAGGGTGCAAAAAAACTAGTCGTGGTACACTCAAAGGTCTAGCAGCAGCCAATAAGAGAATAAAAATGGGCTCTCAAAAATGGAAATACAATTTTACTGCGAGGCCGAGGTCCCATAGGAACAAACGCCCGCTCCTTTGTCGATGAAGTGGTAATGTTTACAAGAAAAAGGGCACCACTCATTGGAGTGAAAAAGTGGAAGGACATAAAGCAAATAGTAAAAAATTCTATAGCTACAGATGTCATGGTTCGTATAATGTTATTTGTTTCGGTTCCATATATATATTTCTAGTTACTAAAAACTTTGATTTGTTTCTGTGTTTTCATTCAACACAGAATAAATGGGACCTTCAAAACACCCCCAATGCAAAGGAAAAGATATGGGATATTGCCAAAGAGCGTTACAGGGGATGGCGGTCAACATTGAGTGCTACATACAAGGCGTATAGTACTTATGCTGAGAGAATGAAACAAAAGCCTGAAGATGTAGACATTGTTGAGTGGCACTACTTGAACTTATATTTTGGGTCTGAACAATTCAAGGTAAAACGAAATTATGCATAGCTTTTATTTTGCATACAACATATAGTGCTTTCTTTCTCTATTACAGTACTCAAAGTTCTATTCCAAGCATACTGTACTTTCTTTTTTCTATTTTACACTGCTACATAAAGTGCCTCTGTAATCTTTTTTGTACTGTCACCTACTGCAG